>OY293411.1:92499290-93699290 GCA_958502065.1 Chrysolina americana
AAAAACTAACCATCGAAACTCTTTTTGTTGATGGGTGTCTTGAAGAGTTTACTCATTCGCTACTCTATTGTAATACTTTATACTGGTCCGCAATGATGTCTTAGAGGTATAACTATGAGTATACATTATTTTGACGGACAATTGAACTAAAATTTAACGAAAATCAAGCAAAATTTTACCTTTCGCTCTTAAAGCTTATGTCACTGTCATAACCTAAGTGAGTGTTTGTTCTCCAAAGAAGACTTGATCGAAATAACTGCAAAATATTATGCATCATGCCTATCCTCGGCACACTTGACAAAAGTAAATAAATTATTATGAAGTATTTTCCTCAGTAATATTTGATTAATGTTCTTATTTGTAATCCAATCGCAAATAAAATTAGTATCGTTAGATTCGTCAAAATATCCTTTTTTTGGAAAGTGCTTATCCATGGCACACTTGACAAAAGTAAATGAATTATTTCACCTTCCGCTCTTAAAGCTTATGTCACTGTCATAACCCAAGTGAGTGTTTTGTTCTCCAAAGAAGACTTGATCGAAATAACTGCAAAATATTATGCATCATGCCTATCCTCGGCACACTTGACAAAAGTAAATAAATTATTATGAAGTATTTTCCTCAGTAATATTTAAATAATGTTCTTATTTGTAATCCAATCGCAAATAAATTAGTATCGTTAGATTCGTCAAAATATCCTTTTTCGAAAAGTGCTTGTCAAAAAATGGTCGCCATTTGAAAAATAATAGTTAGACACGAAAATGTAATTTTGCCAACTTGTCTTATTTATATCTATCTTACTAGTCACTAAAACTTCGCGATTGTAATATTCTGATATCATCTGAGGTCCTTAGATTAGTTTATTCCGATCATGGCCACTTAGATATAATTTCAAAAGTGACTCCACAAAAATTAGTAGACATAAAAACTTTCGAAAATGTCACATTCTGATCTAGAATTGTCTCAGAAATCCAAAAATGTTACAATATACAGGGTGTTTCATTTAAAAATTCAAAACCGGAGCCATTTTCCGGTGAAACCGGAAGTGACCGGAAAGTGAAAAATAGGTGAAAACTCTCCTCTTCACATACCATTTACCTATACCAAATCTCATTTTGATACACCTAATGGTCTAGAAGTTATGACTTGTCTAATAGATTCGTTGACACCAGGTATAGTGAATTTTGGCGACGAGGATAAAGAAATCAGTTCAAATAAAAGCGTCAATATGACACAATTTGAAGCAGCGGGAAAAAGTCCTGTAATGGTAATAAATGCTGGCAGTATTACTACTATTCCCAATTTTCAAGAAGGTGATGATTGGGAGGTATTTGAAGAGCGTTTAGACCAGTTTTTCTTGGCGAATATGGTTGAAGAAAAGCGTAGAGTTGCGGTGTTATTAACTAGTATTGGAGAGAGTATTTATAAAATGCTGAAAAGCTTATGTGATCCAGTTAAGCCCAAAGAGAAGTCATATGCAGAGTTGGTTTCCATGTTGTCTACCCAATTTGAGATGAAAAGGTCAATATACAGACAAAGGATTCAGTTCGATTCTCTTAAGCAAAGAACAGAGACTGTAAATGACTGGTACGTGAAAGTGAGAGACGTTGCATCGACATGTCAATTCCTTGGCGATATGTTGACGGAACGAGTAAAGGATAAATTCGTGACAGGAATGAGATCTGGACCGATTCTAGACAAACTGTGTGAAGAAAAACCTTCAAAAGATTTAGCTAGTTTAGTGGATATTGCCTTGAATAAAGAAGCAGTATTGCGAGAAGTGAAGAGCAGTGTTGACATTAATAGACTTCAGAGGATTCGAGCGCCAGCAAATACTAAATATGAAGATGAAAATAGAAATAATAAATCTAAGGTTTCATGTTATCATTGCAACAAACCAAATCATAATTTTTCAGTTTGTGAATTCAAAAATTATACTTGTTCTTTTTGTAGGACGAGAGGTCATATAAGTGAGGCTTGCAAGAGGAGACTTAAGAAAAATAAATTTCTGGAAAAAGAAAATATTAATATAAATGGATTACATGAAATTGATTCAGAGGAAGGTAGTGGCTCAGGTAATGTAATGGGAAATTTCGTTGAAATGTTGCATTTAGGATCCCCAAATATTGCGAAATCAATTTTAGTTATAGTCTCTAAGTCTGGGAAACATATGGTTTCTTGTGTAGATTCACAAACACTTTCTTCATTCACAGGCTCAATCATCCTATATCCACTTCCCTCATTTTCTGAAAAGTTGTAAGTATCGTCTGGGATATAGGTGTTATGCCTTCCAGTCTTGTATTCAAAACAAAAATAAGAACTCGTTTAGATATTATTAATAATTCGACAGACATAAAAAAACATAATTTTGAAAGTAATAATGGAAAAAGAGAAAGAGATGAAAAAACTTGGGTCAGAGCTGTTATTGATGAAATTTTAGGTGAAAGGATTTATTTCTGTAAGTTGTTAGATGAAAATATTTGTTGGAAAAGGCATTTAGATCAAATAATTAGAGATATCCCAGACGATACTTACAACTTTTCAGAAAATGAGGTAAGGGGATATAGGATGATTGAGCCTGTAAATGAAGAAAGTGTTTGTGAATCTACACAAGAAACCATATGTTTTCCAGATTTAGAGACTATAACTGAAATTGATGAAAGAAATTGTGTGGATTTACCTTCTGTATCAAACGAATTTCCACCTACATCTTCGAACCCTACTATTTAAAATCCTGATATATAGTAAGGACCTATGATCTTTCTGTCATTTATCGATGTTGTCAGTATACATAAACACAAAATACACCGTTATATTTGCCGATGATCGTTCTTTTGCTGAGAATGCGGAAAACTATTGAAAGAAAAACTGAATTTACATCGCAATTCCAGTGAAACTGTGTTCATGCATTCCTTCTCAATGCTAAAAAATACCCCCAATGCATATCAATGTTAAAGGAAATTTGATTCTACAAAATTTTTGGGTATTGAATGTACATTATGCTATCGTATTTCATACAACATGATACTATGGGGTTGAGGCATAAAGACAAATCGAATTTTCATATCTCAGGAAAGAATAATGGAACTAATTTCTAACTTATTACTAACTGAATCCTGCAAGCCATACTTCTACCAAAACGGCATCACGACTTTCTACTCAGTATTCATATATAACAGTGTTTCTCTATGTGCAAAAAGTTTTTATAATACATAAGAATATTTATCCCTTGATACGAAATTGCAGTGATTTTACTGTGTTTAGTAATTTTAATATGTATTGTTAAAAGCACTGAAAATACTGTATCGTTACAATACGAATTGAAACAAACTTACCTTCACAAAGGCTCTTTTGAAGTGACTCACAGATCGATTTCTTTCCTGCATTTCCATTCATTCCACCGAATTGCTTTCATGATATGTTGCTTTCACTATGCCCACTATCGGGGTGATCTCGAACCAAACAGTCCACGAGTAACATAACAATATTTTTATTCGGAAAAATATGTTGTGTCGAAGTTTTCGTTCGAATTACTCCTAGATATCATGGCCTGTATGAATCGCCCCACATAACGCGAACGAAAACAAAAACTAATCAACCGTGTTTCCGCTCGAAACGGAGAGAAAGAACAAAAGAAGAATCAATCAGAGCCGTTATTTTAGTTCCCTTCCATTATTTTCACAGGAACAGTTTTGGTAATAATATACAGCATCCACTGGCCTATTCTGTTAGATAACATCTGGGACTATATTTAAAAATTAACAATAATTCATTTTTAACGTAGGTTATGATAAAATTCTGTGAAGTTGCTCAATATTATTCATACAACGAGTAACCTAACAACAGTAATGAGGTCAATGTATACACAGTGTATTTCAAAAAAGATAGACCATTTATCATTACTTCTTCAGGATGAAGGCTATACCATTTCATGTATTCCAATGTTAATTTCAAAGATAGACAAATCAGACATATTGAGCCCCGCCTTAAAATAAAAAAAAAGTGACTTGATTTACGTAGTTTTGTCTCCTAACACGAATCCGAAGAAAATTCGATGGGGGTCTCAAATACTTCACGAGTTACATCCTTCTGAATTTTGGAAATGAACCATTTTCAAACATAAATTCTTCAATAAAAAATCATACGTCGGAGGCGTGTCTCTTTCCTCTGGCAATTCATAAAATGCAAGCATCTGCTTCCCTTCAATATAAATAAACGTAATTTATTTTTAGTTGTTGGTAATCGTAACAATGGTGAAAATTAAGGGAAAGTAACTATTGGCGCATGACCAACCATGTTCAGGTATCTGGTTTTAACTACTTGAGAAATATGAAGATCAACTTAAACGTTTTATTAATGTAAATCTTGTCATAACAAACTGACATTCAACAAATCTTCAGATGTTACATTGCACAGGATGTATAATATAAAATGGAGTAATTATTCTCAACACCTTCTTCTAATTAATACATTTTCAAAATAAATCAAAAATCAAAATTTTTCAAGAAGAGACCTCTTGTGCTTGAAGAATTTCATGTTTCCAAGTGGCTTCGTGAAAATATCTCCAATTTGATTTTCAGAACAGCAATATTCAATGTCGATATCACCTTCGCCGACCTTCTCGTTAATGAAGTGATATCTAACGTCGATGTGCTTACTTCTGCGATTAAACTGCCCATTCTTCACAAGTTTGATGGAACTCTCAATTTGACCTTAATATATTGATTTGTCAACTCTCGAATCAATGATCTCATCACCTTCTTTACGTTCAAAGTATCTTGAATAGTGGGATTTTCCATTGTCCGACTACAGAAGCTCACTGAAAATGCTATGTCTGGACGTGTTTTATTCATTAGATAAAGTAAGCTTCCAACTGCTTCTCGAAAGGGAAAATATTTCTCAATTTTAACATTGTCTCCAATCTTATCTATAGTAATCATAGGTGTAGACGCTGGTTTGAATTCTTCCATATTAAAATTTCTCAAAATTGATTGAATAGAATAGAATAGAATAGAATAGAACTTTATTAATCCATAAAAACCACATACATGGTGTTGGACAGGTCCAAGAGTTAAAACTAGCGTTTAAAACCAGTATAGAAGATATAAAAACAAATATTCTAAGGATATATACACACATACACACATAGGTATATACATATACATAGGCACAAACATAGAGACTGTTATGAAAAATAAAAAATAAAAAATATAAAAAATATACCTGGATAATTGAGTAAAATAATATAACATATACAATAAATAAATGTCGAATTAATAAACATACCTATGGATAATTGAGTAATACATTAAAATAAGTATAAGAATATATATAAGAGTAATGAAAGAAAAAATTATAAGAATGAAGTATAAAATGTACATTTTGGCCATCAAATTCATAATATGGGTTCTGCCATATGAGTATCATCAAAATATTCTGATAATGAATAATAAGCTTTCGAGTAAAGCAGATATTTCAGTTTTTTTTTAAATGTATTGATAGTACAGCAACTTTTAATATAATTAGGAAGCTTATTGTATATTTTAGTGCTCGCATAAGAAGGTGATTTTTCAAATAAGGTTTTTCTGTGAGCAGTGGTCAGTAAATTATTCCCAGTTCTTGTTTTGTATTGATGATGGGTATTATTTTTTTCGAATTTTTGCTAATTTTTTCTGATAAGTAAGCAACACTTTAAAATAAAAATGCAGCAAACAGTCAGTATTTTTTTGGTTTTGAATGTATCTCTGCATGAGTCACGTGGCTTCATATTGAACATCAATCTAATAATTCGCTTCTGGGCTACGAATATTCTGTGGACCTCGCTTGCATTTCCCCAAAGAATGATATGGAATGATATGGCAGAGTAGACAATTCCATAGTATACCTGAATTAAGATAGATTCGTGAAGCTCGTATCTCAATTGAGTGATGGCAAAGTATGACTTAGAGAGTTTTTTTGATGTTAACTCGATATGGTCAGACCACGAAAGTGATCTATGAATCGTCACACCTAGGAACTTTGTGGAGTGGTGCATATGGGGAAATTCGTTGGCTAACTTATTTTTGTTGAAGAAAATGATTTTGGTCTTTCGAGAATTCAATATAAGTTTATTTGAGTTGCAGTAGGTTGTCATTTCTTCTATTGCCTGTTCAATGCCATTAGTCATATCTTCCATGGAGGACTCGGCTATACCCAGAGATGTATCATCAGCAAAATTGATGAGGTGAAATCGATTACTGATATTCAATGGAAGATCGTTAATAAAAAGGAGAAAAATGAGTGGGCCTAGAATTGAGCCTTGGGCCACTCCAGTATTTATTGTAAATTGATCCGATTCTGCCCCATTCAAGGTTACAAAGATTTTTCTGTTAGATAAAAATGATGTAATTAATTCCAGAACATTCCCCCTAATACCCATATTATACATTTTTGAGGCCATGAAGTCTTTATCAATAGAGTCGAATGCTTTCGACAAGTCAAAAAAGATTCCCGCAACATAATTTCTATCATCAATCCCTTTATGTAAAAAGTCTGTAAAGAGAGTGGTGGCAGTTTCAGTGGATCTGTCTGCCCTGAATCCGTGTTGAGATTCTGCTAATATATTATGTTTGTTCAAGAATTTCACGAGTCTGTTATATATGAGTCTCTCAAGTATTTTTGAGAAAATACTCAGGAAACTGATAGGTCTATAATTGTCAATTTCTGACTTGTCTCCACTTTTATACAAAGTGATAACTTTACTCAGTTTTAGGACATCTGGGAATTCACCCTTCACAATGCATATATTTATGAGAGAAGTTAACGGATCAGCTACACTTTCACAGACTGCCTAAGTCCAATATAATTTTCTTCTCTTATGATTTCGATTCCCAGGAATGTACTAGGATTCTTATTTTTCCATATTTCAATTTTTTTTTCTAAATCTTCTGGTAAACTATCCATTTCTCCTTGATTTTCTGCTAAAAGCAGTCCGTCATCTACATATATAGCCAAGAACAGTGATCCGCTTTCGTTTTTGATCTGCCTTCAAAGAAATGAGTCCCCTTTCTTTCAAAAAACTTGTAAATTTCTGATTCCAATTCAGAGGAGCCTGTATTAGGCCGTAGAGGGACTTTTTCAATAAACAGACACAATTATTATCTTCGAAACCTTCCGGAATTTGCATAAAAATCTTTTCGGTGAGTTCTCCGTATAAAAATGCTGTTTTCACATCAAATTTAATAATGATCAGGTTTTTGTTGGCTGCCAGAGCAAATAAAATTCTTATTGAACAGCTATTGACTACGGGACTAAAAGTTTCTGTGAAATCCATCCCATATTCCTGTTCGCACCCTCTTATGACCAATCTTGCCCTATATCGTCCATCATCTTTGATTTTGAAAATCCATCGGCTTGTCAATACTTTTTGTCTTTCCGAATTCGATTTCTCAACGTAGGTCCATATGTGATTTCTATCTAGGGCTTTTTTCTCTTCTTCTATAGCAGCTTTCCATTTATCTCTGTCTGGTCCTGTCATTGCTTCTTGATACGTTAGCAATACAAAATCTTCATATTTCCTTGGTCTTCTGATATTTCTTTGCCGACTTCCTTCTCCTAAGACAGCATCACTTCGTATTTCTGGTTCATTTCGATTTTCTTCATTCATTGATGCATTTCGTAGCAATAAAGTTTAGTTTGTCTTCAAGCAATCGTACTAATGTTTACTTACCTCGAAATATTCTTTCAATCATGAGATAATTGCTTCACTTACTTGGTGAAATTTATTGTTTGGATATTCTAAAAATGTATCTGAAACAAGTGTAGGAATCTGCACTGCCAAGATATCGAAGGAGCACAGCTAACCTTTTCGATATAGTATTTGCCCGAGATATTTTGCACCAATTCGAAGCAAAATGGATTCAAATCAGTTGGAATCATTCTTGTGAAATGTTCAAAGCCTGCTCCGTCTTCCATACTCGGACCTGACATGAGCCTGTAGCTGTAAGTTTAGGTTAGGTTAGGTTTAAAACGAGTGGGTCTGCTCGGCCCTCCATTGCGACCCGTAAGGAACTGTTGTGGCTCGTATAAATTCATATTTCACCAAATAAACCGAGCTTCTTGACGAAGCCGATTAGTTCATTTGGTGTATTATCTGTCAGGTCCGACCGAGAGAGTGAAACTCTGCCGAACATTGAAAACTTGATTTGGTCTTGCAAGAAGGTCCGCCGTTTCATTTCCCTCCATACCGTAGTGGTCAGGAATCTAGACCAAAGACAGACTGTTGAGCATTTTTATTGAGGAGAGTCTTCTCTGGCAGTTTGATACCAACTTAGACGTTGATTGATATGAGCCAAGTGCTTTCAAACCTGCTTGATTGATCTTTGTGTGAGGTTGTTTTCTTCCAGTCTCTCTATACATAGATCGATGGCGTGAATTTCCGCCTGGAATAATCTCGTATATAATCCTAGACAGGATGATATTTCTGTTCTAAGTATACGACTGTATACACCTGCACCAGAATCTGAGGATGTTTTTGATCCATCTGAGAACCAAAAGAAATCTGCTGCGGTATTGGAGGCATTATATCAGAGGTCATTCCGATAATGCTGTGACTTTCAGTGTCAGTCAGCAGTCTGCTACGCTCTGTATGAGTCTGTTGCATTCAAACGGTAATATTCATGATTCTGTAGGTTTTCCATCTAGCCTCTCTCTCCAGGAAAATGTTCAGAAGAGGTAGGTCTAGTAGGATTTCAATAGCTGTTGACGGTGTGGTGCTGATGGCACCAGTAATTGCCAGACAAGCCTGTCTCTGTTGTTTTGAGAGCTTCACCTGGGCCGTTCGCTGTGAAGTTTTCGGCCACCAGGCAATGGCACTGTATGTGATCATTTGTCTAACAACTATTACATATATTCAATAGATTTGTTTGAGACCCAGTCCCCAAGTTTTTCCACAAATCCTTGTGCAGGTTCATAAGGAAATTCTGGCTTTGTGAAGAACATTTTTCGAATGAGCGTACCATGTGAGTTTTTTATCAAAGGTAACTCCTACATATTTTACTTCTGCTGCAAATGGAATAACCTTGCCATTAAAAGAAAATGAAATGTTGAAGCCTTCTCCGTCTTCGATTTTCAGGCCTGACATGAGCTTGTAGCCATGAGTCACCATGAGTATCTGACGTATCCATGAATGAGAAAAGAACATGTCTATGCTTTTATGCCACTTTAATTTGTAACACTTCGTTACTGCAGTTTCGTCCTATATGGACATTCTTAAACAACTCGATCGAAGTATTACAAATTAAAGTGGTATAAAAACAAATAAATTTTATTTTTTCATTTTTTATGATAATCTCCTAGCACGAACGGCTACATCCATCAATTTATTGTTCCTTCTTGATTTTTCTTTCAGCTTGCGAACTTCCAGAAATACAGTGGCACGACATGAGAATTGTTCCTACACATCGTATCTCTCATCTGGACGATGCTCAATAATAGCAAAATGTACTTGTCTAAGTGCATCATATTTGTTCTGGAATAAAGGAAATGACCATAACACACTGCACTGCTTTCATAGTGTGATATTCAGCTGAACTGGAAAGATATTGTCCCAGATAACACGGACATTGGAAAATTGTAGAAAACCTGGTTTTCAGAATGAGGCCAAGATTATTATAACGGGACCAGATGGACGGAAAGAAGGAACAGCTAAACGCATTCCCAGAGAACTAGCTTGATTCACGGACTATTCAATAACTGAAATTAAAATCAGTCATCCGACAGCATACCGATGCTGATCTCTCCGAAAGTCAAACTAGTTCGCCCCATGTTGATTGTACAGGGGAATGTAGTTTCTAAAATGTTCAATTTTTTCATTTTCTCTTCACTAGCTGAATGTATTTGAGGAAATTGAGTTGCAGCTTGTCACAGTCTGACAACTATTTAAACTAAATGATACTTTCAGTTAATTATGATATCGGCCCTTAGGGATATAGTTCACCTCTGACTAGCGTATATTTTTATGTGAGCGTTATAAATAAGTTGATAGGAATCAAAACTATTCGTAGCTATAAACTTTCATAAAAGAACGACATAGGAGTTAATAAGAAATGGAATAGGAAGCATATAAATCAAATATAACTCGAATACAGGAAGGGTTTGTCAATGTATTCACTCAAACAAATTGTGAATGAATTTCGTAGATGTATTCTTCAAATGATATTTCAGATATATCCTGAATATAAAAATAGATCGACTTTCATGAGACTATTATATAATTTTGAACCCAAATAATAGTATCTTTTCTGTCCGACAGATTTTCACCTTCAAGAACATTGAAACGTGATGTGTTTTCTGGTATTATAGGAGTGGGTGAGTTTCACAAGCTCATTTTCGTTCTTGTGCTATCTAATATTGATATTTTCATAATATAGCTCCACACATCTGACTTTATGAACATCATGTTCATATTTTTCTGATTTCAATATGACAGGAATCAATATTGAAGGCTTTGATGAAAATTTGGACATGGAACTTTATACTGTCTTGAACACTGGTAAAAGAACCACGGGCAAAGCTTTAGAGTCTCATTGGGAGGAAGTTTAAGCTAGGTAAGTGAAGAAACTCCACAGTAAACCTGCGAAATTCACAGTTAATCGGACTTTGAAGTCATCTCGCAGTTAACCATAATCATTTTATTTCTACTGCAGCAGGACCCTCGAATTATCTACATCGTAAATAAATGTTTTCGAATGAATTCCCTGCTGGCGAATCCACCAATTTTTTAACTGCGAATTCACCAATTTTAAATAGGGCTCTTTTACCATTCACAATCTATTTATTATTTCTCTTACCAGCTCTGAGTCGTTCTTGCTTGTGATTTGTATTTGAAGATCTCATTTCAGCCAGCAGTTATTGAAGGAGAGATTTCCAGTAGTAATATAACTAGGACATTGATAATAATTATGACAATCGAAAGCTCGTTCTTTGTTGTGGTAAATGATATTTGAGTATGGTTTTATAGAATTTTGATTACTATGACCACTTATTTTCAGAAATTCTTCTTTTTCTACAGCACCTTTTGCCAATTCGCTAACAGCAGTTGATCTATTTGAGTAAACTGTTATCTCATTGTCCTTTACATTCAAGCCAATTGCCTCAGCAGCAGATTTAGTCCACCAATTGTAAATGCTTGTCACAACCAAGGTTTTGAACTGATCAGGAAAATGACCCGTATCGATACATTTGTTGATGCTATAAGTGAGTGGTCTCATTATATATGTTGTGTAACGTCTTTCAGAGTCACTGCTCGTATGTTGTCAATTCCTGATGATTTTCCGTTCTTTAATTGGTATATGATTTCAAAAACTCCATTTTCCAATGTGTGGCTAATACACATTGAATCATTTTCTATTTTTTTCCGTATTGTCTGCTATCGTCATCGATTACACAATTTCTTTAGTCTTTTAATCGATGGATATCAATCACTTCCTCACAGCCAAACATTTCATTTATATTGATCCGTATTTTGTTCGAATTATTTTGTGGTTATCAATCCGTGATTGGTAATATTTCTTTTTTCGATTTTCAAGTAATCTATTCAATATATTTCTGAATTTCTTTTACACATGTTAATACGTAAAAAGTATAATTTTGAGTTTTTTGTTTAATTCTGAATCCCTTAACTCAGAGAGTTGGACTGTTTTCTGTTCTGCTAGAAAAGTGTAGCTTCCTTACAAAAACCCAAACCAACTTCAGTTGAATCCTGGTTAGATACGTATCGCCTAGATAAACGATCAACACGAATTAAATTATTTCCTCCCGATCTTCACCGTTTTCTCTTCCACGAATTCCACGTACCAAATTCTGAATTGGAAACCACTGAAAAGCAATATAAACGCAACCCGTTTGAAGTTCCAAACTTCTTATCTATTCAAATCAACTTCCCAATAGTTTCCTTCGTATGATCTTCTCTCCAACTACCAAACGATTTCGAAAAATTACGGAAACGAGAACGAAACGTTTCAGTTTTCCGCACGTGAATGTCGAAAAGAGGAGAAATATCGTTTAAAAGTAACTTTCATGAATGTTCATGACTCGTGAAATAGATATGAAGACGAAACAGTAATAGAACGTTGGATTGCACACAGAATTCGTACTTCCGTTTGCCTCCGGATTTCGAACTCGCTTTGTTTTCAGTTGCAGTTGGCATTTCAATAAAAGGATGAGTAACTCTGAATAGAGAATGAATTATCGCAGATACGCTTGAACTATAAAATCAGATTTATTCTGCTTCAGTACACGATTACTGTTTGAATGAATGTTAACTTGGCTACTTAACTGCTTGCCTAGAGGACTTCTCAAAGTGCCGAGAAGCCGGTATGTATTGCATTACTTAAGAGCTTGCTAGAAGCAGACAGGTGTAGTATACAGATCCGGCTTCAGCTCAGCACACTGTTATCTGTGACATGAATTGCCTGGATGTTTTAATATACTGTAACAACCCTGATGCCGGACCTGGCTGCTATACTCACGCTTGGGTGATTTCAACTCCGCCCAACCGACCGTCGGCGACCGTCAAACTACGACCAAAATTTCCAATGCGTATATTCTTATCGGATAAGTCACACTGAACGATCGTCCTCGACCGGTTTTTGAAGACCATGTTGAAAATTTCATTCTGCTGAATATTTTGGTCGATCAGTGTGAGCTGGAAGTTTTTTATTGAAACTGTTTAATTTTTGGTCGATGCAGTGTGTTTTCTAGCTAACGGTACATCCAGGACTCATCGTTCTATCCGCGTCGAGAACTTACGAAAGCCATCTGAACGAGTCGCCGTAGAGTCGCGACTGTTCGAGAAGGGTAAATAAAATAATTGTACTTTCCGGTATATGAGACGCTTAACATCAGATGATCAGATGACAGGCATAGTCGCAGAGTTGCAGTTGCAGATATAGTTGAGAATTTACAAATAGACAGAGTTCTTACAGGATCGTGTAAAATTACACAAACAGTGTGTCTTCGCCATAAACTTCACAGCGAAATCTAGATGGTCAAGTCGCCCCGGAGCGGGTATTGTGGTGGGTGGTGGTGTTCCCTCTCTGGGATGATATGCAGATAGTAGGGAGTATCACCATTGTACTTTATTATTATCAATTTAGTTCAATTTATAGTATCAAGGAAAACCTAATCCTGCATGATTCAAAATTCAAATTGTTTCAAAATTGTTTTTTCCGTTAACCAGCTGTCACCCCCCTACGAACGACAGCCCTCAGAAGTCGAAACGAGGTTTCCCTCTACTTACCGCTATCTGATTTTTTTTATTAAATACAGAAATTTATTAACAATCTGCTTACAAATTTTCAACTGGGAGAAAATGACCTATCGTAAATTATTTGGCATTACGCTCCGATATGAGTGTTCCTATGAAATGAATATATCATAATATAAATATTACTAATGAGTTAGCGACAATTCAACAGGTTTTCAGGTGGGAGGACATGACTGAATATATATATTTTTTTTTTTCGTGCGTAGGAGGCTACCGCCGCTCATCCCACCCACGGAACCGCAGCTGACGTTCACTACGCTTTATAACATAACTCTCTGATGCATTCCACCAATTATCGCTTGAGAGGAAATGATTGATCAAATTTTCACCTGGCTCCTGAACTATTAGTGTCTTAATCAATGATTGATTTCAGCATGACAGTATTACATATTTTCTGAAAATGTTCCTAAATTAGGTGGTAGCCAGATAGCTGAGTGTGCTCAGAATTTCAATTATTCTGGCTGCCGGTGGTGTGGGTTCAAATCCCAGCCACTGCAGTATATTTTCCTGATAGCTTGACAGCTGACTAGCGGAAAAAACAATTTTAAACAATCTGATTCAATTTAAACATTATCCTAGAATCAATGAATATTTGTCTACAAGTCTGTTTTTTATAACTTCCGACAATGAAGTATATTTTTCGACAATCTACGTAATATGTTATGTACTTCAATTCACTATTGAATAACAGTCTCCTAGAAATATGCATCGCTAAGGAAATATTAATGAAAAACTGAAAAAGGCACAAGCTAAAAATTGGTGCAAAATTAGAATAAAACTGTTTTGCATGCAAATGGGGAGAGTGAATCTATTCCCAGCTTTCCGAGAATTAATAAACTTACACCCCACCTCCATTTTAGCAACATAGCATCATAAACCCTTTTTAGATGCAATGCTTCCAAAGCTTATTTCATAAGGTTAAGGTAGCGTCCTAAGGTGGAAATTCAATAAATCACAATTTTGTAGAAATGTAGGCTAAAGATTTGATCTACACAAACTTTATTTCAAATTCACGTTTCGCCAACACAGTAACTTTTTCAAGGGAATATACAAATAAGCCTAGACTTGAACTCATACCTTAACACAACAAAGTTAGGTATAATCTCATTATTTGCATTAATAAATATCCGCAAAAACGACTAAAATAGAATTACTTCTAATTCCATGAAAATGAATTCAACAAAGAATTATTCTTATCCAATTGGATAAGTGATGTTTTGGAATTTTTGAGTTTATTGATTTCTAATGAATCTAAATGATCCAATTTGTAAAATTTTGAATTCTTCATCAAAATTATTATTTTCTTTCAAAAGACGATTCGAATATGTTAAATCTTTTCTTTTTCACATAACTCATATGATGTTCATGTCTGCGATTTTTGAATGTTCTACCAGTTTGACCAATATGTACCTTAGGGCAAGTTCCACAATTTAGAAGATTTGGAAGATTTGTCTCTGTTATTTTTGATAAACTTTTTCAACTTATATGTTCTATATGCGATTTTTTTTTTGCTAGGGCTTGGGTGGCTACTAGCAGCGTCGGCAGGTGACGGATAGCCGGACGGCCTGCGGCGTGCACTGTGCGACCCACAGGCACGTCGTAGGTTACCATCGAATAAAATAAGGTGGCGCTGAGCAACCCTCCAATCCAAGGTGTCACGCGACCCGTGCCCGTGGATGCATGGCGGTGGGAGAGCACCGCCTTGAACGGAGCCTCGTGCATACCAGGCGACCTGCACGAGTACCAGCCTTGCCACGCCGTGCGGGGCTCCGGCGTGGTCGACTCCTAGTTCCCTAGCTATTCGTGGGACCAACATGGATAAGGAAAAAACTAAAAATGAATCGCGGGAATTCACCGCAACCCAGGATGCTCAAGAGCGTCCTGGCAGCTCCCACTCACCGAAATCACCTCGGGAAGCAGAGGGAGCGAAAAAGAAAAAGGAGGAAAAACCTTCGGAGCAAGCATCCGGCAAAGGTACTTCCCATAAGAAACCTCCCAAGAAAAATCGGAGGAAACAAGATCTGCCACCTCCAGGCAAGCCTGGAGGCATCGATGATCCGCTAAGAAGAGGTCTTAGCGGGGCAGGAGTAAGATGGTACCTTCGCTTCCTTGAACAGGGCCTGACACCTGAGGAAGCAAGAAGGAAAGCCGTCGAGAGGAAAAGGCCTCAGGAGCAACCTCCACAACAGACGGAGAAGAGGGGCCCCAAAACCCAAACACCCCCTCAACGTCCGAATGTTAAGAGGAGGAAGACTGAAGCGGGAAGCAGCACCGCCACTGCTAAGCAAACTGGGCAAGCCACCAGCTATGCTGAAGCAGTGAGCATGATAAAAGTTGCAGTCCTCCCCAAAAACTATCCACGGGAGACGCTGAGTGCTGAGCAACTCACAGCACTTGAAGACGCCATTGTGCAGGAGATGGTGCTGGGTGCAGAGTGTAAACTCCAGTTTGGAGGAATCCACTTTCGCCCAAGCACGCTTGTGGTAGACTGTGTCACCCAAGAGACGGCAGACTGGCTGAGGGCAAATGCCCCCAGTCTGAGCAACTGGAGGGGTACAGAGCTGATGGCGTGCGTGGGAGAGGACATCCCAAGGGCGCACGCCATCACTATGTTCTTTCCCAGGAGCTCGAACTTTGAAACGGAGAAGTTGCTAGCCCTGGTAAGTACACAAAACATGGGGCTTCACACCCAGTTGTGGAAAGTACTGGGAAGTAAGAAAGAAGGCAACGGCCAGTTACTAAACATTGGCATTGACGACGAGTCCTGCGAGGCCATCAGGAAAATGGGATACACCATTTTCTTCAGGTTCGGGAAAATCCCCGTTCATGGCCTCCGCAAGGACTCAAGCAAGAAGAAGGAGGAAGAAGAGGCGGGCAAGACACCGGACCCTGGGGCTGTAGAAGACCCAGCAGGCGAAACAGAATCGACTGGGAGCGTGGACCAGGACACCACGGTGACTCCCAGCGAAGAAGAGCAAATGCTGCTGGATGATGAGGAGGCAAGCACTCCAACTCACGTGTAGCAATGGCTACCCACGTCAAGGTTGCCCAGGTGAACGCTCATCACGCTAAGGGGGCATCTGCCGCCTTATCGAGGGTGTTCGCCGGGACAAACTTGGGAGTTGTGTTGATCCAAGAACCTTGGGTCAACAGGGGGCAGATCAGAGGACTGCCGAACAAAGAAGGTATGGTGATCTGGGATGTCAGAAGTGACAACCCCAGAGCTTGCATACTGATCAGAAATAATATTAATTATATTTGTCTTTCAGAATTCATGACGAGGGACTTAGTGCCGGTTCGGGCCAAGATCCGCACAAGGCACTCACTCCTCGACATAGTAATAGCCTCAGGATACTTCGCTGGAGATGGGCAAACACCACCAGAAGAAGTACAGAGGCTATCCGACTACTGCAGTAGGAGCAATCTACCCCTCCTGCTGGGCTGCGACGCCAACGCGCACAACACCATCTGGGGCAGCACGGACACCAATCAAAGAGGTGAGCAATTGCTAGAATTCATACTCGCGGCTAACCTAAATGTACTCAATGTGGGATGTGTCCCCACCTTTGTAACTAGGGCTAGGCAAGAAGTATTAGATTTAACGCTCGGCAGCCCGAGCATCAGTAGAATGGTAAGGAACTGGAGGGTCTCAGAAGAACCCTCTCTTTCAGACCATAGAATCATTATGTTCAACGTGGAAGGGCTTGAGACACAAACAACCTTCACCAGAAACCCTAGAAACACAGATTGGGAAAAATACACCACCAATCTAAAATGTAACCTAGAACAGATCAAGTTCAACGGCAACAGTCACGTCGAATTTGAGCAGACCCTAGAGGCGGTAAACGGGGCAATTATGGATGCATACGAATCCAGTTGCCCCATAAAAGAAAAGAAATCCCACAGTGGAACCATTTGGTGGAACGAACACCTGTCAAATCTGAGATCCGAAGTCCGCTGGCTATTTAACAAAGCCAAGCGGGGCGGAGATTGGCAGGGATACACCGAAAGGCTGACAAAATATAATAAAGAAATAAGGAAAGCCAAGAGGAACAGCTTCAGGAGCTTTTGTGAGACAATCACATCAAGCCCTGCAGCATCCAGGTTATACAAAACCATGGCGAGGGGCAGAGAGCAAGGACCTATGTCACTCAGAAGAACAGATGGTAGCTATACAGAGGATGAAGAGCAACGAGCTCTCCTCTTACTGGAGACGCACTTTCCAGGCAGCATACCATTTGAATCCGACAGATCACTGGAAGAACCAGGCAGAGCCAAACGAGAAGACTGGGAAGTAGCAAAGACCATATGCACTCCCCAAAGAGTGAAATGGGCAATTGAATCCTTCCAACCATTCAAGTCACCAGGAGTTGACGGTATATTTCCGGCTCTTCTACAAAAAGGGCAAACGGAACTACTGCCGTACATCATTAAAGCAGCCAGATTTAGTCTGGCACTCGGGTACATACCGAACAACTGGAGAAGAGCACGGGTAACCTTCATTCCCAAAGTGGGAAAGAAGGACCCTACCCTCCCGAAGTCATTCAGACCAATCTGTCTCTCATCCTTCTTACTGAAGACAGTGGAGAAGACGGTAGACAACTACATCAGAACTGAGATACTGGAGAGAGTGCCATTGCACTCCGGGCAGCATGCATATAGGGCGGGCAGATCAACGGAAACCGCTCTGTACGTGCTTACCGAAAGCATCCAGAGATCACTTGAGCACAAAGAAATGGCCATTTGCGCCTTCTTAGACATAGAGGGGGCATTCGACAACACCTCTCATGAAGCAATAAAGAGGGCCCTAATGAACAAGGGAGTGGACAGAACCACATCCAGATGGATGTGCCAAATGCTGGCCACAAGAACAGCTGAAACGAAAGTGGGTGAGAGCAGCTTTCGGATCAGCACAAACAGGGGGTGCCCACAAGGAGGGGTACTATCACCTCTGATGTGGAGTCTCGTAGTAGACGAACTACTCGGAACACTGACCGGGAGCGGAGTCACTTGCCTTGGATATGCGGACGACATAGTCATCATGGCCAAAGGCAAATTCGAAGGAACCCTCTGCGATCTCATAGAAAGAGAGCTAGAGACAACCAGAAGATGGTGCCTCTCTGTGGGGCTGAGAATTAACTCATCAAAAACCACAGTAGTACCATTCACTAGAAGAACAAAGGTTCAGCACCTAAGGACTGTTCGCCTCGACGGAGCAGACTTAGAATGGCAGCAAGAGGTGAAGTATCTAGGACTTACTCTAGACTCAAAACTACTCTGGAACAGACACGTAGAAAAGATCGCTAATAAGGCAAAATCATCACTGATGGTGTGCAGGAACATTGCAGGAAAAACATGGGGATGTAACCCATCAGTACTGCGATGGATGTACACCATGATAGTGAGACCTATGATCACCTACGGGGCAGTAGCATGGCAAGGCAGAACCGAACTCGCCACAACAAAGAAGATCTTGGAAAAAGTGCAAAGACTAGCATGTCTTTGTATAACAGGAGCAATGAGGTCGACTCCAACAGCAGCAATAGAGGTCATTCTGGACCTCACTCCTCTCCACATAATGGTGAAGAGAACTGCTTGGGAGGCAAACCTCAGGTTGGCTAAAGTTGGACTCATAGGGACAGCACACGGCGCGAGGGGCTTAACCCCTACCAACTGTGCACACCTTGCCGACCTCCCAACTGACGAAATTACCAAGAAATTTAGTTTCGAGAAACTTTTTCGAACGGAACTAAACACCAAGCGAGAATGGAACATAGAATCGATTCGAGCACTGGGGAAGAATACCTTAACATGGTATACGGACGGGTCCAAAACTCCCGAAGGAACTGGAGCAGGGGTCTTTGGGCCTCGCACCAAATACTCTGAACCCATGGGCCAGTTCCCCAGCATTTTCCAAGCGGAAATTCACGCCATAGAAAGGTGCATTCAGTTCAACCTCAATAGGAAATACCGGAACCAGGAAATCGTGATCCTCTCCGATAGTCAAGCAGCCATCAAAGCGTTGAGCTCCTGCAACATCAACTCGAAGATGGTTTGGGAATGCCTAGAC
The DNA here is from genome assembly GCA_958502065.1 of Chrysolina americana. NCBI lineage: Eukaryota > Metazoa > Arthropoda > Insecta > Coleoptera > Chrysomelidae > Chrysolina > Chrysolina americana. The sequence continues at coordinate 92,518,667 of OY293411.1, forward strand.
AAACTTAATGATCTGGGCAGGAACAATAAGGTGACCCTCCTCTGGGTGCCAGGGCACGCCGGAGTAGAGGGCAACGAACAAGCAGATACCCTGGCACGGAAAGGCGCAGCAACGCCACTGATCGGGCCAGAACCATTCTGCGGACTTGGAAAATATTACTTCCGAGAAGAACTCAATAAAGCTGAAGAAGCAATGAGAGCAACATACTGGCTAAGACTTCCAGGGCTGAGGCAGGCCAAAGATCTCCTCGGAAATTTCAACCGAGCAAGATCAAAGACACTGATTAACCTCAGCAAAATTAGTCTAAAGACAATCACGGGATTTCTAACGGGGCATTGCAGACTCAAAGAACACCTGAGGAAGCTAGGCTTAGAGGAGGACAGCACCTGCAGATTATGTGGGGAACACCCAGAAACACCCCACCATATATTGATGGAGTGTTACGCTGTACATCGCAAAAGATTGAATATACTGGGATCACACCAGCTGACCGTGGGAGAAATACCACGAGCAGACCCCCTCAAAATCCTAAAATTCCTGAAGGAATTGGGACTTGAAGGGCTGCTGTAAACAAGAACATCTTGTGACAGCAGAAGAAGATGGGGCACAATAGATCTAATCAGGTCGCAGCGCATCAATCACCATCCATACTCACCAATACCAATACCAATATATGCGATTTTTCTATCTTGTTTATTTCAAAATGAGGCAACCTTGTCTGTTGAATGTCCAAAGTATGTCAGAGATCTTATACAGGCCGTTTCTTTTATCATGTGGTAACATTGCTATAATCTAAACCGTAATAGATACAAAGACGATTAAATAGGAAAAAAGGTAACTATTGTGGTGAGCAGTAAATTGGTCATAGAAAATTTACGGGGATTCTCGCCCTTCCCAACTTGTACAGGGAAAACTGAAAATGCTGTTTTCGGTTTTTTACGAATAGAATTGTTATTTCAGAAAATATAAAAAAAATAAAAAGGAAAGTTTTATTGTATTCAAAATGTACTGGAACTACGTAACGGTAAATTTTCATTCAAACGTTTCGTGTCAACACCGCCATCATCAACAATTTTTTTCAAATACGGACCTGTCTATTTCATCACAAATATTGATAGAGCGATAAAATCACAATTCAGTGGTATATCACACTCGACATTTTTATAATGTTTCATATAAAATAACTAGCATCATCAGTGAAAACAATTTTTTAATTAAGGTCCTGTCGTTAGTTTGTTTATGAATTCCACAGAATCTAACGCTTCGATATAAAAATTATCAGTGACGTTTTGAACGAATGTATCTATGAAAATTGTATCTATACTCTAAAAATTCATAAAAGATTGCTGCAGTTTCAGAGATGAACGATAGCAATTTACCCCCGAAATAAACTTATTTAAGAGGAGAAGAAATCAAACAAACAGAAAAACAATTTTTTTCATAATGAATTTGTGGAAGAAAATAAAACCAATACAGAAAAAGAATTCTACATTAAATGCTCGAATTGACGACCTCTTTGTTGAATGCACATGAGTTGTCTGTCCATACAATTTCTGTGGCAATTTTCTAGCATGATGGTTGTAATGCTATTACATGCATCTCTTATTTTCTGTTTGAGATGGTCGATATCGGTACTAGGTGTCGAAAATACTTTATCCTTTTTGTATACCCAGACCAAAAAATCCAAAGGAGTAAGGTCTGGGGATCGAGCTGGCCAGGCAATTGGTCAATTGTTTCCAATCCACTTAGTTGGGAATATTGCATCTGAATGTTCCCTTACTATTGCTGCATTATGGGGAGGGGCACCGTCTTGTTGAAAATATGGTATTTCACGGCGGGTGCTTAATGGCAATTCATCTAAGTAGCCATCAAACTCATTGGATAAAAAATTTAAATGCATTTCACCATTCAAATGATCATCGAGAAAGAAAGGACCTAGTATGTTTGTTCCCAAAATTCCCAACCAAACATTTATTCCGAACCTCTCCTGGAAATTGGTATCTCTATGTAAATGTTCATTCGTATTATTCCACCTATAATGGATGTTTCTGTTAAACCAACCATTGTTGGTGAATTTTGATTCGTCCATCCATATTATTTATTTACAAATATTTCGAACTTCCCCATTTCTACGTCTTAACCATTTTGCAAATCACTTTTTAGTCTTCATAAGGTAGTATTTGTTTACCCAGAACATTTATTTGGTTCCTTATACTTCCAGTAACAACACATTTTCTAGTTTTATTTCTGTCAAATGCACCACAGTCTCTCAAATTTCTTTCTAATCGTCTGTAATACAAAAATCCCCAAAAAGGAAAAATACGAATGTTCGTTGTGTTGGGGTATCTTCCTATAAAAAGTATTGGGTAATGACTGAAGTATCCTAATAGTTGAATGAGTTTCGAAGAAATCAAAACAATTTACAAAAGAACTAACAACAGGACCGTAATTAAAAATTGTTGTCACTGATGATGCCAGTTATTTTATATGAAATGCTATAAAAATGTCAAGTGTGATATACCACTGAATTGTGATTTCATCACTATATCAATATTTGTGATGAAATAGACAGGTCCGTATTTGAAAAAAATTGTGTTGACACGAAACGTTTAATTAAAAATTTATCATGACGTAGTTCTAGTACATTTTGAATACAATGAAATATTCCTCTTTCATTTTTTATATTTTCTGAAATAACTATTCTATTCGTAAAAAACCAAAAACAGCATTTTTAGTTTTTCCTGTATAAGTCGGGAAGGGCGAGAGTCCCAGTAGATTTTCTCTGACCAATGTACTGCTCACCACAATAGTTACATTTTTTCCCATTTAATCGTCTTTGTATCTATTACGGTTTAGAATATAGCAATGTTACCACATGATATAAGAAACGGCCTGTATATATGTTCATATATTTGTGTGTCTGGAAAAATATTGCAAACAGTTTTTGTACACAGTTTTTTCGCTAATATCAATTAAATAGGTCTTATACCCGTTGTTCACTTCAGTTTGTTTTATCTTGTTTAGCTCTTTATTGTAATTGTCTACTGAGAGGGGAATGTCTACTAATCTATGAATCATGCTATTATTACCTCTAGCTTTATGTTGAAAAGGATGGAATGCAATCGTATGGAAAGGTTTGTGGTGAATTGAAAAATAATGCTTTTTGCTTATTTTACTAATTGTCTAAAAAATTTATTGCGTTTGTAGGGATAGCCGGTCGTAAATAATAAAACTATCGTTAGGAATCATTAATTTATTAAATCAACTGCACTGAAGCTCAGACAGAACAACTAACACCATGAACGGCATGAACGAATGATCTCCTTCCCGCCATCTCAATCATCCCTAACCTAACCTTTTCGTCTTCTTCTTCCTCTTCTTTATTCATAGACATTAACTAAGTAACTGTTCTGTGGCCTGAGACCCCGAGAGGCCTACACGTTTAAATTTTCCATTACAATTATGAATTTCATGATACTGTGAATATTATTGATATATTTATGAAAAATATCTAATTGCCTACTGGTACTTGTGAAACAAACCAGAACATTATCCACATATCTATAACAACACAAGAAATACTTCATTGAAGGATGTTCATAAATCAATTTCTCTAGGTTATCCAAAGATTTCCGTAAGTAAGGGACCTAATGAATTTCCCATAGGAAGAATAAACTTCATTATCGAATTGAAAATAATTTTGCTCGAGACATAATTAAAAAAGGTCTGTGACCTCTTGTTGAATAATCAGATTAACTCGATTTTTGCACGGATCAAGATGTTTGCCTAATAAATAAATAAATAAATAAATAATAAATCATGATGTATACTAGGAAATACATTTCGTACATGGAAAGAAATAATTTTGCGTTATCTGGAAGGGTTACCTCTTTCATTTTATCTACCAAGTCAAATGAATTTGGTGAACTGAATTCAGGTTAAAATTGGCAATATATCAATCAATTTATACAAAAGTCTTGCTGATGGTGCCTTAACAAAGGGTGATTTTGTTTGTGTAATTTTATAAGTGAATATAATTTTTGAGTTTGCGGGTTCATTAAAGGTAATTTTCGTTTTTAATGAGAATTATTGGGATCACGATTCAGTATTTCAAACTCTCCTGATTTCATCATGATTCATTCAACTTTCCACAACTTACGTTCATCAAATTAACAGCTTGTTTTCCAATCTGCTTTTTCGTTAGATTCATTTCAGATGTTTCAGTGAAATCGGAAACTAAAGAAAAAAGCTGAAACGGGAACGTAAACAATACCTCAACATTCATCATGAGGAAAACGAAGCTGCCGAGTCATTGTATTTTATTAAGGTCACGATCCAGATGTTGGCCAATCCAACAATTTTTTATCTGGATTCGGTATCACATATATTATATTATTCCAGTCTTATTATTCCACGTCACCGTGAAAAGCATTTCCATTCTTTCATGTCGCTGTTCCTGAATATAAATTTTTTTATGGTGGTCTCTCGATATATCTTCTCTGGATATATTTTCTGTCAGCTTAGTTAAATAAGGTCAGAAAATATTCATTATAGGAGGACAGATTTATTCAAACATCCATTCACTTTTGAGCTCGTTCTTTTCGTTCCAGAAGTAACCAAGTTTTCTATGAACGAAAGCAATTCAACCGTTTCTGATTTGTTAATGACAGAAACTTTCTTCAAAACATGCTGAAAACCATTCACAAGAGTTAAATTATGTGGCAAACAATGCTATTGATATTAGAGTTTTTTTTTTTTGTTTTTGCAAAGTTTGATTTCAGTAATCGTTGTGCTTAAGAAAAATATGTCAGTGATTTGATAAAAGGAAAATATTAAAAATTCAGTAAAATATCGTACGAAGTTCTTGCATTATATTTTACAATGTCATATCCAAAGTAAGCACCATACGGAAATCTTCTCATCGTGGATTTTTCGACAAAAAGTTATTTTTGATGAAAATTCCTGAATCTGAATATATACTTACAAAATATAGCAGAACATGTCATTAACAAGGCACATTGAAAAACTTAGTTTTGTGCCAAGATCAGAGTTATATCTTTATTTTGGAAAATATCGAGCCCCGATAACTGGTCGTGGTGACTTCAAGTGTGGTTATCGTGGTGTGTTCATAATGTTCCACCACTTCATCCAGCTCAGTTTAGATTTTAATTCTCTCAGTAGTGCCGCCACCTGGGCAAGAGTCTCGAAAAAATAAGTCCCAGTTTTTTCTTCACAAAAGACCTGACAGGGTGGATTGTGATCAGATAGCTCTGATAGGGTGGAAATATCCCAGTTCCAGGTGGTACATCTGCCAGTACGATGCCAAATACGTTTGGTCCGCCTTGACCATAGTGCATGTGCTCCACTGATGCCACTCTTTGAAAATTATGTCTGTCATAGTGTCGCCACTACTGCCTGTGCTTGGTGTTGAAGTCACTCACAACGGCCGGTGGAAAATCTGATTCCATTAGCAGAACGTCTAAAGTTTCATCCCGGATGGAGTTATATGGTGAGCTGCTAGCTGAGGCAACCCTAAACGCTCATATACCTTTACAGCCTCTGTGCTCAGAAAACCATACACTGTTATAGTTCCAAAATTATATCTTCAGTGAGATTGACACTCTGCTCTGGTGCCTGTACATCAACAAAACTTGGAATCACATTGAAGTCAGGGACTAATATATTCTCCAAAGAGGGCTTCCAAGGAGGATTTTGTTTGGGGACTACAGCATCTAAAAAGGACGTCCCAAATCTATCAACCTGAAGGTCTGTTCTTCGCTCATAGCCTCCCTTACTCGTCTCAACCTTCGGAACACTATCCCAAAGTAGCCCTGGGTCTTCAAGGTTGTATAATCATGTTCACCAGATTCATGGTTCCAGTGATCTCATAGAAGAAGAATGGCATCGGTCTTCTGTTCGCCTTTAACATTCCAGGTTCTGATATGAGGTGGAACCCCATATCCAGAAACTCGTCATATCTTCGGTATCAATGAACTTGAGTCTCCCCGTAAGGAAAACTCTCAGGACCTTCTCATCCAGAAAATATTGAGTATGATGGGGAATCGTCTGATCTTGGAGAATTTCCGGTAGTCATCAGCGCTGGTAGGTTCCACCTTGATCCGCCACGTTCTTCGCTTTGGAAAAAGCTATGCAATTTTCCAATGGCTGTCCTTTTTATTGGGAGATTCATAGCCTTATTGGCTTTCGGTTTCTGAGGCTGGGCTCTTTCTCAGAGATTTATCCTGAAGTCCTTGGAGCCTCCCTATCAACTTGTACTATGTGAGAGTCATTGGATGGAAAACATCGATCTCGGGCTCATTTATAGAAGCCCTAAAGAAATATCAGTAGGAAATATGATTCGAAACCGCGTTTCTATTGTCGGAGCCTTTGTATCAATTTCCTTGTCGGTTCCTGACTATTCAGTATAGGCAAATTATCTTACTAGTATTTCTCTGATTCACCTCCAAAAGAAGGTCACTTGATGATTTGAGCATGTATCAAGGTGTAAAACATAGTAATTCTGATGTTGAGGTAAAATTGCATCATTACATACAATTGGTTGGAGATCTGTCTGATGAAAATTATTTCCTTTGGTCCATGAAAAGTCTTCACCCGGCAGTTGATATCATATCACGTTCAGCATTAACTATTACATACATTCTCGATGGTCAAAGGCCTTTGAAACTCTATGCTATACAAAACTCGAACATATCCAGTTGAATAAAGCTAATCAACGCCTGTTGGAAATCCATACACTCTACTCTTTCATGACGTACTCAACGCGTGAATGTTATTTCAAAAAACATTAAATTTAAATATAAACGTGATATATGCGGGTTTCTGTTAATGTACGATCTTGTCAGTATGATAATTACTCCGAATTATTCTTTTTTAATTATGTGTTCATTGTATTTTTAACGTTGTATGCTTTCAACTTTCATTGTTGCTTCCTCTGAGCTTATCTACCCATCTCGTCACGGGAATATAAAAAACCATTTGCGATTGTTAACGTAAACCACTGAATTGTAGGCACACAAAGCAGTGGCTTATGAATTAAAATGTTATGTCAGTCATGTGCATATTCCATTTAGATTAAACGGAGAGAATACAAAATATGCATGAGATTACCTATTTCTGTAGATATATCGTTTTTTTTTTTCAAACTATTATTTCCAACGCATCATTCGATATTTCAAGGTGGGTGACAGTAACAATAGAGAGACATTGCAGTTCATAATAACGTCAGGCAGTAATAAAGTTTTCCTTATTTTGACATATAAGTACCGCGCAATATGAATCTGGAATAAGGACAACTTCATTAAAATACTGCCAGTCTTTATTAGAGGATGGTTAAGGCCAGGATTTAAGAATCCTTTATTTCTACTATGGGTGAGATCGTAGACTCGACATGACTGTAAAATCGCAGCTGAATACATACCCGATGAAAGGCTGCTTTTCGCAAAAGAAGTCCAATGACTTTCAATGAAATCACGCCAATTCGGTTATAATAAGAACAAAAACTCGCAAGGTTGTTAATACGACTTGACAACTTGACTGTTACAAAAAGTTCTCTTTCAAAATAAATAACTGTCACAATATAAATATTCAAATATAGGTTTACACAAATCGATTTTCAACACAAATCGATACCGAAGCCCCCTTTGGCCATCACAAAAATTGTATCTAAGTCTTGAATAAATTATGTGAAAAGGAGAAACCTGAGAATCTAGATTTTATTTATAGGTTATGAATAACAAACGCCCTGTGTGAATAAGGGACGAACAGACAAAACTGCAATATCTGTTTTCAATCACAGAATAGTGCGTCACTATTAAACTAAAGTTGCCTTTATTACTGGCTGGCGTTATTACAATATCTCTCTAATATTTGATGAAGAAAACAGAGATAATTTAGCAATTTACAGTGTGTCCTATTAGAAACTTCAACACGAACTTCTAATGTGAGCCTTCCTCGAATGTTCTGGTGTAACTTCTCTACACTTTTGAATAACCTTCTCTGATAATTTGAGGACTAGTTTGCTGAACATTTTTTCAACCATACTGCAAAAATCTAACGAAGTGGGGTCTGGTGAAATCGGGACAATTAAACAAAAGGACTGTTCTCCCCAATCCAGAGCAATCAGATCATGACTAGAGGAACCGTCTAGTTGAAAAATAAAATTTTTGTCATCCTCAGTGATTAGTAATAACATGAAATCCGAATGAGTCGTTGTCAGGAAATTATGAAATATTTCACTATTGAGTGTTTGTTCAAAAAACACTAGACTCGCTATACGGTTTGTTCTACTCAGACATTGATTTTCAAAAGTATAACATTACAAAAAAGAAGTACAAGCCAGTCAAAAAAAAGTATAGTTTAAGTATAAAAGTTATAAACTAATTATGGTTAGCTATAATGTTGGGCCAAGTATTCCTCAATAGAGTATGGCTCAATCACAGAGTAGTTTAATGAGTGGTTTCTTTACAGAATTGAAGTCCGGTGACGATTTGAAGGAAGAAGGTAAATGATTGAAGAAATTAATGCTTGAAATGAGAGCACCTCTTTCAACTGAAGATAATCTGTGCGATGGTACATTATAGTTAATATTATGTCTGGTATTATGGAAGTGTTGTGTTCTATCTTCAGTGAAGTAATGATTGTTGCGGAAGATAAACTTGATACATTCAAATATGTATAATGCCGGAATGGTGAATAACCCAAGTGGCTTGAAATGGTTTCTGCATGAATCTAAGTATCTAAGACCTGTCATAATACGGAGGGCCATTTTTTTAATTTTAAAAACCCTGTCTGCATCGCTGCAGCCTCCCCAAAGGATAATACCGAAGCGAGTTGGAATAGTAGAATGTTTTGAGCATATTGCTGTTAGCGTGTTTAGCTAAAACTCTGATGCCATAGCAAGTCTGGTTCAATTTTGAGCATACATTATTGATATGGTTATTAAATTTTAATGTTTCGTCAATTATAATTCCTAACAATTTAACGTAGTCAGAGAATTCAATTTTATGTTGATTGAGCATAGCATAGACTGGTGTAGCCCAAGCTTGATTAACTTTAAACAAGATCATATTTGTTTTTTCAGGATTAATAACGAGCCTGGAATTCGAGAACCACTTTTCAGTATCAATTATCAATGAATTTGCGTTAGATATAAGCTCGGGATAATTGAAAGCTGTTAGCAGTAGAGTACTGTCATCAGCATAGTTGATGATAGCCTTATCTTGATCAGCAAGTAATGAAAAGTCGTTTAGGTATATAATAAAAATTAATGGCCCAAGGACACTTCCCTGTGGAACACCCATGGGCATGTCCAGAGCACTCGACCGCATATAGTTACCACTTTCATCTCTTATTTTTACTGCATGTTTTCTTCCTTCAATGAAAGATTTGAACCAGTTTAGAGCAGTACCACGAATACCATAGTGTTCAAGTTTCATCAGGAATATTTTGGAGTCAATGCAGTCGAACGCCCTGGACAGGTCCAAAAAAATTCCACTGGCTCTCTATCGAGAGAGTTGTATATAAAGTAAGTAAGTTCAAACAGTGCAGTTTCAATGCTCTTGCCACCAATAAACCCGTGTTGGCTCGTACTAAGGAGGTTGTCATTTTGGAAGAATCTTACAACTTGCCTAGCAACAGCTAGCTCAAAGAGTTTTGAGAAGGCACTCAGTAGGCTGATAAGCCTATAATTGTCTAGGGATTCTGGATCACCTTTCTTTAAACATGGTTTTATTAATGCAAACTTTAAATTTTCCGGAAATACACCGGATTGAAGGGAGGCATTTATGATATGGCAAAGGTGCTCAGCAATACATACAAAACACTTTTTTAGTAAGAATGTAGAGACTTCATCATGACCAGAATTTTTTTGGCCAACATTTCATTCATTATTTCAAGAAGTTCCTGTATCGTTATTGGAGCAAAGGAGAAGCTAATGTCATTGTAGGGTATGTCGCATCTGAACACATGCTGCCTCGGTAGTTTATCTGCAATAAGGTTCACTGCTTTCTCATTGAAATGCACATTGAATGAATTTGCGCCCTCGAATTTATCATCGAAAGTTGGTTGGCTGTTTTTATCAATATCATTTTTATTTTTACGACCTGTGAGTTCACTGATGATTTGCCAAGATGTTTTGGATTTGTTCTGTGATGACGATAGTCTCTGTAATTCATTTCTATTCTTCTTCAGTAATTCATTGTACTTGCTTTGTGCAGCCTCGAACGAACCTTTGTACTGTGGAAAATCCAGAGAAAGTCTTTGATAGGTTACCATTTCCTGTTTACTCGCCAGCAGATCAGGACTTTGAAAGATAAATTCGGTTTTCTTATCAGTGACTTTTTTCTGGGGGAAGTGTTTATTGGAGTATTGTAGGAAGGTGTTTATGAATATATTATACTTAGAGTCAGCCGAAACAACATTATATAAACTTTCGAAATGTTCATCAAATAAATCGGTACAGAAACCAACAATAGCAACGTTTGAGAAGAACCGTATCTTATTACAGACCGCCCTATCTTTATATGGAGTATTAAATCTCAATATGATTAGATATACATGTTTGAAAATTTTCTATTGAAAGTGTGTTTATGGAGTTGGTTAATATATTATCGAGACATGTTTTACTGACGGGGCGGGTCATTTCTTTGAGTGTGGGAAGGGCATTATAGGATTCCAGTATATCAGTGAACTCTTTTGACGCCTTGGATGGTACAAGTAAATCAATATTGAAGTCTCCAGTTATATAAAAATCTAGTTTGTCCTTAGATTAACCTTAGATAAAATGTCTAATATTTGCGTTAATTTGAGAAAAAATACCTTCAAATCGCCGTCTGGCGACCGATACATACTTACAATGCGAAATTTATGTTTATTCAATGGGAGTTCGGCAGCACAGCACTCGAAAATTCTGCATTCCGAAAGGTCGTTCAGTTTACTAAGAGCTTTACATTTGAAGCTGACATCACAGTAGATACTCACACCACCACCTTGCTGATCCGGTGGACGGCAGTAATAAGATACCAGTGTTAAATTGGAGATACCACATGAACTAAGTTGATCGTAAGTTTGCCAGTGTTCAGAGATGCACAATATTCTTTGGCCATGTAGATTCTCGAGAAACCCACATAATTCGTTAACACAGTTTCCCAGACTCCGGACATTGTGATGCGCTAAAGAAATATCTGCAAAATTTTGTTTTGGATGTTTCGGTTCTTTTCTTTCAGTAGACTTAGGTGTAGGTTTATTCAAAAATCCGCGCTGCGTCATTGATACCCATGGTATTTGCGAAAATGAAAACGTTTGTATGCCACACTTCTAGGCCAGGTTGAAGGTTTATATATTTCGTCTTTGAGACTAAAATTGATACCAAACATAAAACATTTACTTTGGGATACCTCGGTGGTGAGTTCTTTGATTACTATGTCGGCATTCTTAAATGCATCTTGTTCTTTTATGTAGCTGGAGATTTTATCTTCATTGACGTGACGTTGTATATGATACAGGTAGAGCCATGCCTTTCTTTCAACGCCAAAATTGTCACTTGTTTCATTTTGTCCGAGGACTGTTATCCTAGGTTGTTTTTTTCTGTGGGATACAGTTTTGTATCCTCCATCAGGATGTGGGGTGTCGCTACTGTTATCAGTTGATTCATCGTGAGTTCATCGTGAGTTCGAATCTCAGCATTGCCACCGGTCTCGTGCATGGCATCACACGTATTAAAAGGTAAGGGCTACGTCTTCCCCTAGCTCGCACAAGTCTTTGACTTTTGAGGGTTGCACGTAGGGGTGCAACTGGTTGACGGATATAACAATAACAATAACAATAACAATAACAATCTTCTCAGCAGTTGCGATTTCTATAAGGTCTTAGTGCCAAAAATAAAAAAAATAAATAATGGAAACGTCCTCTCCTGGTATTAAAACAAAGTCGATTGCCCTATCTGTTAGGCGATAGAGATCGCATAAATCTGGGAAATGACATATGGACCGATTTAATGTGAAAATCATGAAATCGCAGGAAGTGGCAGTTGGACCTCATAGAAGTTATACTCTTCTTTTGTGAATACTCTTTTTGCATTCATATCTCAGTGTGGATTCTCCGATGCCCAGTACCTGGAATTCTGAGTGGATACTGTACCGATAGTGGTAAATATCGCCTCATCGTTGAAGATAATGATGTGAATAAAGTTATCAGTTATAAATGGTTGGTTGGTTGGTTGGTTTGAAGCTGACGGGCCAGATGCAGGGTTTGCCCGTGAGGGTGTCCCTAAACACTGAGACGTGCTGGAGTCTATTGTATCATCGTGTCGTCAGTGGTTTCTAGTAAAATAGACCTGTACATTTCATCAGGTTTAGTTGATTGTTCACTAGGTATTTCGGATTCCTGCCCATTTCTAGGTTGGTGTGTCCGAATTTTCTTTAGCGTCTGTTATGCAACGCGTCGCATTCAAAGATAATGTGAGAGGCTGTTTCCTCCTCGTCACCACAAAGTCTGCACTCCACGGTTCTTTTGTTTATTTCCATAGTGTGCAGGTATTTCCTAAGGCCGCAATGTCCGGTTAGTAAGTCGGTAATTGTGCGTAACTCAGATCTGTTAAGGTTGAGAGTGCCAGCCGTCAGTGTAGGTAGTGTTTGGCTCAAGTGCCTCACCATGGCTGTGCGGTGTCGATAGCCTTCAATTTGGTCCAAGTATGTTTGGTGTTTTGTTTTCTTCCACTCTTTCATTAGGTTCTGCTAATTCCAAACACTGGTTCTGAGCCTGTCAATGGTTATTCAGATGCACGTCTTCAAAGTTGGTCTGCTTTTTCCCTATGTCCCCTTTGTCCAGGTACCCACATCAGTGTTTTCTTGTTGTGTTTAGACAGTTTTTTGAGGCTCTGAAGGCATTCTCAAACCTGCTTCAACTCAATCTGTACTGAACTCAGAGCTTTTATTGCGCTGTGTTGTCTTTTATACCCACTCTCTAGTCTAAAAGGGGCGGATCCAAGGGGAGGGTCATGAGGGTTATGACCCCCCCACGACCGGTTCAACTTCCACTATTTTCCGGTAATCTCGCTTAACGGAAGAAAATGCAACGACGCATTATCCAAGCAAATCAAGAGAGAGAAAATTGAAGTCTTCGGAAATAAACAAGTCAAAGGAAATCCCTGATGCTATTGTCCTTGAACAACTTTAATTGAATTGTAGTAAAAATGTACAAAACTAATTTTGCTAATTTATTTAAAACACTACTTAAACAATTACTCAACTAAAACAATAACTTTAATTAATTGTTCTGTTATGGCATCTGAACTTAAGGGCGCGGTTCAGGAACTAAAGAAAGTGGCCAAGCATGCTCAACGCTGTCCGTGTATCAATCACATTTTGAATAACTCATCATGTACCTCCTCAAAAATATCACCATGCAGAAATGCTTCTGGAACGATGAAGAAAGTAGTTGCCTTCGTTAATGCTTCTGCGAAAAAGAACAAACTTTCCAAAGAATATTTAGGTCTGCTGTTCAAGAAATTTGTGAAACTCGTTGGATCGAGAGGCATGATGGGTTCTTCTAGCTTCATGGAGAGGCTATACTTCAAATCATTGGTGTCATTGAGGAAATTTCTACATGGATGCATGAGAAAACAGCAACTGATGCGTTTAATCTTGCACATGCTCTCAAAAGTGCAGATTTTCTCCTTTCAGTTGCATATTTAAGTGACGATTTAGGAGTTACCGTAGCACTCAGCGGTATTATACAGACGCCCACCCTGGATCTGGAAAAGGGTATTGATGCAGTAAAAGATACCATGGGGATACTTGAACATAAGCGAAAAAACGTTGAGTGCATCTGTGTACCCTAACATGATTCCAGATGGTAGTGCTGCTCTTGAGACACAGACAAGCGAGCCTCTGAAGTTTACTTAGGTTAAGTTTTGCCACCACCGCAGCGTATGTGATTCTGGTTCTTATAATTGCGGTGTATAGCCCTTGACTGCTTATCGGCAGTCGCGTGCGGGAAAGTATCACTTTCCGCACTTGTTAGGAAAATTTCTGTGCCTTTCACAAACGGTAATTGAAACAATGTAGAAATGTAGCTACCCTATGCTATGCTACGTTGAACCGTTTTTCAGTTATTTCTGTTTCAATTTCAACAACAATTTTATTGTAATTTTTTTATGGGAAATCTCCGTTTATCAATAGTGTGTGAGTATTGTTATGAAATTAATTCATCAAATAATCCTTTTACCGTTCTGAGTTCGAAACTTGTGGAATTGTTTTCTGTTGAAATCGAGTTCCATTAATAGATAGACTTTGATCTCGAGCACTTAGAAAATGGAAAAAGTTCATTCGAGTCGATGGAGCTTCACCGAATTTTCCGGAAAGATGCATTCCAGACTCCGCATTCCTGACGTACTTGAAATTTTCCTTGCCTCCTCGGTGAATCGTCTTGGAAACGTCTCGCATCTACGATAATATTGGAAAATACTCGTATGTCAATTGCGGCCGTGTCTTTCCAAACTGTTCACTTCAGTGAATCTCTATCGGTTCGAACAGAACCGTAAATACTAATCAGGCATTTGGTTTGGAATCGTATAAGAGTTGAGTAATGGACTGTGTATGGAATTTGAATGTATTTTGTACATCTGAAAGAGTGATTTCCACTCACCAATATATACACTGACTTGGAAGAACTCATATATCAATTCAGTACTGCGAATGGCACAGTGGCGTTTCATTGTCAGAGGGATAAACACAAAATGTATTAAGCAATGCTAACAAATTACTGATAGCCAGATTACTACTGCTTTTTATTGTAGTGTTCGTTGAACTTCCACAGCCTCATATCATTTCTGAATTACTTTATCAGGGTGGAGTTTGCTAGTGAAGGTACAAGAATCTGGGTTCACCAATCAAGGTTACGCCGATGACTTTCTCGTCACCATCATGGGCAGACATGACGGAGTAATCTCCGACCGCATGCAGTTAGCTCTAAACGCACAATCAGAAGCTGGGGCACTAAGGAAGGCGAAAGTACGTATTTAAATTTCCAACTCTAAATGGAACCCAGCTAACATTTTACAAAAAAGTTAAATATTTTGGAGTTATAATAGACCAAAAACTGCCATGGAACAGCCAAATCAACCACATTCTTTTCACAGCTATAGCGACAAGCTGGACATGTCGCAGTGTCTTCGGTAAAACATGGGGTCAGAAACCCAAAATGATTTACTGGTCATACCAAACCATCATCAGATCTATGGTCACCTACCCCTCACTGGAGCCCCAAGCTACAGAAAAGGCAGCAGAAATCACAGAAGCAATATTTACGTGCCCAACTGCAGTTCTAGAGGCAATAGAAAAAATATTTTTTTTGTTCAATGCTAAACCTTTTTGTACCTAAGTTTAATTAAAGAAGCAGCAAATACTGCCTTCAGACTGTACCAGTCAAAGATGTTACAGGGTCAAATTTCAGGCTTTCGAAACCCCTTGGTAGAACCCCAACCATCTTTCAAGCAGAAGTACATGCTATAGAGGTTTGTGCCCAGGAATGCTTTGAAAGGGACACCCCAAGGTCAGCAATCTATATACTTGCCAAGCAGCACCTAAAGCTCTGAAGTCACACACTTGTGAGTCTAAGCTGACTTGGGAATGTGAACAAATCTTGAGAAAACTGGCAGCAACCAATCAGATATCCCTGATGTGGGTGCCAGGTCACAGGAGCATCAAAGGCAATGAGGAAGCTGACAAAGATGGACAATTCAGAGAGAGATAAGTTACCGCTACTGCGAGAACTTCATGGAAACGTCAAAACATCTGCTTTGCGAATACCCAGCGCTCTTCTGCTCAAATTCCTGGAGGAGGCATTCTTAACGCCCTCCGATATCAGGAACTTTGCTTAGAAAATTGATAAACTCCACACGAAATCTCAGAATCCTGGGTCCCGGAATCACAACGCCCCCTACAATCTACATTCACAGGGTGGGGTTAGTCACACTTTTCTAGCAACAGTCAATCATTTTTATAAATGTGCCTATTATCAGTTAATTTGAAGTCAGAGGAAATATTAACAGTAGTGGTGTAACAATTCAAGAAAGAATGAAATAATGATGATATGCTAGATACCATGGAATTAACCAAATCATCGCGGATTGAGAAGTATGAGAACGAAACTTGTTGGTCATGGAACAAACTCAATCTGTTCACCGTCACTGCGGCAGAAAAAAAAAACAATAATTATATTACAACGACTTCAGTATTCTACTGAAAATATTACAAAAGTATACATACGGGGTCAATTCAATTTTTTTGGCCAGAAACAGTATAGATACAGAATAAAAAATATGTTGAAGTTATTAGTATGATTACTGATAAAATCTTCCCTCCTATTCACCAAACCCTGATTCTAATTTTTGAAACTAGGAATAAAATTGCCCTAAATGATTTACAACAAAAAAATCAGTTATAATGAACAAATTCATCGATACAACACCAGAAACAAAGATGATTTCTATATACGTCAAGTCGGATTAACACTAACCCAAAATTCCGTCTTTTTAAAGGGCTGGACAGCTTCAACAATCTCTCTCACAGTATTAAGAACTTGACATCTCTGCCTTCCTTTAAGAGAAATGGACATGGTAACATAAAAATATTGTGTTGATTCAACTCAACCATATAGAATTGTTCTTGACGTGATAGTGAAAAGAAATATTTTTGCTGCTCTTCTTTCAACTTTATCCAACCCACTTCTCGCGTGCATTGACCCGGATATTTCAAACGCTCGTCTCCCCATCTTTGAACTCAGATTAAAATCCACACTTTGTAGATTAAAATTCGCTTCATTGCTTTTTGTAATGTTTTGGCAAAGGCAACATTCCAAAGGCGCAAATAAGCAAATAGCATTCTTATACTGCTGATTTCATTTATGACGAATGTTAATTCCACCCACAGCTGATCGAGATAAATCATTTAAATTTTACGATGCGACGATTAGCTCAAACATAACATACAGGGTAACCCAGCGAAAACGAATGAGAGTGTTGACTAGAAATTTGGTATGGTGAATAATAAAATAATAGTATGATGCAACGATATGAGATTGGGGTTCCCCAGGGATAAGTTGGTGGGCCCTTTCTTCTTCTACAGACGTGAATGATCTACCTCAATACGTTATAAAGGCTCATGTAACAAGGTATTTTTTTTTGGAGAGGTGGAGGAAATCTTTTAAAGAAAAAAATTACTCGAAAAATGCAAAATAATCAGATTCACTTCAATTCTCACTATATACGCAAAATTTCATGCTAATTCCGAAATTCACGATTTTTAGATACTCAGATACAAGGTATTTTCCTCGCGTGATTTAATTTTCAAAAGTTTTCTTTTTCCGTTTTTTTAAGTTTCTCGAAGGTATCTGATTCCAAATCAGCAATTGACAATATTTCAAAAGATTTTTTTGTCGAAAAAGTGCACCTATAAAAGACATCAACATTTTTCAAGTAAAATGGCGTTCTAATTCAAAAATACGAGCTGATTTCGTATTTTTAAAAGATTCACAGTAGATTAAAGTCATGAAATTGAATTGAAAGAATTGTTTTCGAAAATTTTTATTTTCTATTTTCCATAAAATAGTCATGTCCTCTTGAATGTATCTCGACAAGCTGATTCCAAATTATAAAAAAATTTACGAACTTTTCGACTTGCGAAAGGTTGAAGATAGATCAATTTTGCGATCACCAATCGATTTAGAATGATGAAATCAGTATATTCTGTAGATTTCAAGACAAAAGGTGAAATAAATAATAACTCGAAAAAAGTCCTAAGGGGAAGACCTCCAAAAATCATGAAGAATACAAGATCATCGGAATCACTTGCACAATATACGCAAAATGTTATGCTGATTCCGAAAATATATGATTTGTTTATACTCATGTACCAGGTATGGCATAAAAGAGGAATAAAATGTAGAACATTCTCTCGCGCTATCTAATTCATTTTCCTTGTTACATAAAATCGCAAACGTTCCCCGATTGTATCTTAACGAGATGACTTCTGCAAATGTTATAGTCGTATCATAAGCATTTAAAAAAGAGAAGAAGTCCAAGAACTGATCCTTTGGGGACACCCAAATGCACGTATATGCATTGGATCTCAGATTGTTGCAACTCACTATTATTTCACGATTTGCTACATATAATCACATGAAATCAACATGCCTTCAAGCATGTTATCCGTCTGTAGTTCTTCTGATCAACCAAATCTCAGATTTTGAGGATTAGCATGGTTTGCTCCTCGACAAACCAATCCAGAATCTATTGCTACCCATCTAGCCAGGAGTTGAAAACTCTTGCTAAATGGTGAGCAGCAAAGTTCTTCGAGCCTTTGAGGGCCTGTCGATCTTTTTTTGGGGTTATCGGCAGAAAGCTTCGAACTGTGCTAGGGCTGGAGTATCTACGTTGAGTGGTTGCGGAAATTTGATCAGCCGCCGGCGCATTATCCACAACACGTTCTTGGAATAGGCGAGAAGGTTTATTGCGAAACTTCATGTTTCCCGCGATGCTTCTCGCCCGCCTCACTAGTGACTTTTTTGCAGCCACCAGCATTCGTATCCTATCAAGACAGTGCATTTTGATGGTAAACAGCACTCCTTGATTTAGTGATCACATTTGGAAACGATCCATCTATACTATCTAATTACGAATTTACAAGTTACCACTTCCTCCGTTGAGCCACCTTGTACGTCCTCACCTAATCCTGCACTATAAAATCAAATCGCATTCGATCCGGATATCCAGCAAAGCGAAGCATTACCTTGAATGAAATTACTTAGAAGACTGGCACTCGGGCTAATCCTCCTAACGACTTGAAAGCCTTTTACGGTACCATTTAATGTTCTCCGTCACTGAAGGACTTTTATAATTCCTAATCGCATATTGTTTGTCATTAGAGAAGTTAGGAGAACCGTTGGCAGTGCATGGACGGAACAAAACTCACTAAGTGGATGAAAACGAATGGAATGGTCCGTTTTACCGGAAATAATGATTAATCTCGTTGAAGAGGTCTTTCACATTGATTACTTATGAAATTGGTTATGGAACTGATGTTCAGTCCTTTTTTGTCACTGGATTTCTTGACTTCACGGCACCCACCATATTGAATGCATATTTTTCAGTTAGCTCACACTAAAGATCTCAGCAGCATGTTTTCCACTTATTTGGTTACGTTACGAAATATCCTACGCCACTGCATGACCTTTACGAACTAGTCCCAATAATGTAATCAACAGCGGACAGCGAGATTCCCGATTAAGTCATAATCGGAGTCGGGGTATGATTAGGTCGGTATGGGGTCAGTCTAAGAAGAGCCCGTACTGAATCCTGCTTGTCCAAAGAGGCATCAACTAAAATGATAAGTGTAGTAAGTTCATTCATTTATTCATTTGTTCATTAAACGCAAATACCCATTCAAGCATCCACTAAGAGTAGTGGTTACAGAAATGTTTGGTGTTAAACAGATTCAAGAGAAAAACCCAATAAATTGTAGTCAGCCCGAACTATATCAAAAAATGATGAATGATATTCGGCTTAATTCAGATTGTATCAGACAGCAGAAACGTATTTCGTCAGACTGAGCTTTGTACAGTGTTGCCAGCGCTTGCAATCAAAAAGCAAAGTGGGAAATTGTTCATTTTTAATGAAATTTCAATTCGAATATAATTTGAACGTTCATTGTAGCCGCAAAATTTAATTTTTTGGTGAGCTTATCTTATTTTGAGGCTCACACTAACATGAGTCGCTTTTTGATTGGAAGCCTTCTACCCCTGAACTGAACTTCACTTTCATGTGGGTTCAATTAAAACATGATCACTTCGGAACTACTGGAAGCTACTCCTTCTTAAAAAATCTCATTGAGAGCCTTCTGATGAATGTTATCATTGGAATTATCAATTCCAGTTCATCACTAGATCCATAAAAATTAAACCAAAACATACATTCTCTTTCAAATTGTGTCAGTATTTCTTCTCAAAGCTGACTGTTGAATTAACTTTTTTGAGATAACAGAATTACAAAATCATCTAGTCTCTACTATCATTACCATGCAGCCCGACAACATCTGGTGGATTATTGTTATAAGTACTTAATCCAGTCTAATGAAATCCGGATTTGATCAGCTTCAGCAAGGAATTGTCTATTTCTGATGTTTCTTCGGGACCATGATAAATGATTATTGATACTGGATTGGGTGAGTCGTCAAGAACAGTCACTGGCATCCGCACCTCTATTCACAGGAATAAAACACACAAGACAAATAATATCTCAACATCTGCTTCAATCACCCAAATTACACAAAGAAGGGGTCGCAAGAACATTTGAGGAAAGAGCGATGCAAATTTGGAATAACCAGAAGTCAATGAATACGAAGACAAATCATGTCAGAAAGAACCTACGTCAAAATGGATACTCGAAAGGACAAAGATGATCAAAGAATTACCACAAAATCCAGTTATCATTCCTCCATATCTCAGAGGTATCTCCAAGAAAATCAGAAGGATCGGAAACAAGCACGACATTAAGAGCTGCTTTCAATCCGGCAGTACCTTAAAAAGCTTCCTCACCAAGATGAAACCATTAAATACAACAGAATCCAGCAAAAACGATATTTACGAGGTCCCATATGAACCAATATTTTGATGAAAAACATTATTAACGGCCAAAAAAATTAACCCTGTGGGACACACGAGGCTACCACGAATTGTGCCGAACTCAAATCAAATCAAATTTATTCATTTCATGTCATTTAGTCGGTTACATGTTTTTCCCTGTAGTTTACAATCCTAATTAGTTATACTCATTATCATGGGAAGGTTATAGTTGACAATCTGAGACCACCTAAGCTAGGCTTGTGGCGTGGCCGTGACAGAGTGTTGCAAATTATATAATAAAAAAAAAGTAAATACTGAAATAGGTCAACTGGTTATATTCTACTGTCAACCCCTTCTAAGTTTAAAATAGCGTATAATGAGAGAGAGAATGAGGAAGAGAAGGAGATAGGGAGAAAGAGCATGTAGTTTTGCTTAATCATTTTCAAAACTGTACTGCAGTTGATCATAATGATTTCTGATGAATACTTTTATTTCCTCCTTTAATTTACTATAATTACTAATATTCTTTATATGAAGTGGTAGTTGATTGTATAATTTGGGGCCAAAATAAGTTACAAATTTTTGATTATGACTCAATCTATAGCATGGTATTGTAATTACCTGGTTGGAAGTCATTCCCGTATTATATTTATGAGAAATAATATTCATTGGGTTACTACATGTCCATAGTAAACATTGATGAGCATATATTTGTCTAACTTTGAACAAACCACTTTGTTCGTATACTAACTCTGTAGAATATATCCTGTCCTTTTTCAAAATTATTTTGATTAATGTGTTTTTTATTACATTCAAGTTATGTAGTGACGTTTTGAATAATCCACCCCATACAATAATACAGTATCTAATTATCGACTCCACCAAGGCACTGTAAACCAATAATATGACATCCCTACTCAAAATACTTCTCAGTTGATAAAATTTACGGATTAGTTTGCGAAGTCTTTTCACCGTATAATCTATGTGATCATTCCATCGTAGAAATTGGTCAATGATAACACCCAAATATCTGAGAGTATGTTTTACTTATTCGAGAACATAAACAATTTTGGTTTTCTGTACATGTAGATTTGTGAATCGTTATGAATTCCTCATTGGGTTTGTCTTTTCTTGTTGACGAGAAAGATATAAATTTAGTTTTGTCTGTGTTAAGATTGATGCTTAGCCAGTTATATATTGTTTCAATACATTTTTGCGTTCTCGTATGCTTCATTCCACGTTGGACCCACAAAAACTACAGCAGTATCATCGGCGTAAGATATTAATTTTTCTTTGAAATTGCTGATATTGAAAATATTGTTCACATAGAGTAAAAATAAAATAGGACCCATAACTGTTCCCTGGGGTACGCCCATGGAGACAGGTAGTGGTTTACTATATGAATCATTGACTTTTACTATCTGAATTCTGTTTGACAGGTAATCTTTGAAAGTTTCGAGTGGCACACCTCTAACACCAATGTCGTGCAACCGCTGAAAAAGAATGTCATGATTAAAGGTGTCGAATGCCTCGGCTAAGTCTAAAAATACTGTAATACATTTTTCCTGATTCTGAAAAGAGCTAATAACTTTATTCGACAGTTCAAAAACAGCTCCTTCAGTTGATAGATTTTCTCTGAATCCATATTGAGAATTCGAAATAATCTCGTTTTTATTACAAAAATCAACTAATCTATTTTTTTAAACACTTTTCAAATATTTTGGCAAAATTATTAATGACAGTTATTGGTCTATAATTATTTGTTTTATGTTTATCCCCAGATTTATAAATCAGAGTTGTAATGGAATCTTTGAAGGCTGAAGGGATTTCATCAGTCAAAAAAATTGATTTGAAGATATGACATAATAGCTTCAATAGATACTTTTGGAATTTTTTTACAAAAAATACAGAGATTTTATCTGGACCAGGTGAAGTATTATTTTTCAAACCAGAGATTATATTCAAAATTTTACTTTCAGTTACAGCATGCAGAAATAACGAGTTTTTGGTAGGTTTTCTAATTTCTATTGATGGATGTACCGGTTTTTCAATTTTTTTCGACATGTTTTTACCTACATTTTTAAAAATGAGTTGAATTCATCTGCTATTTCTTCATCTGAGCTACATGTTTGGTTACTATCGTTAAGTATTTTAAGTTTACGGGAATTACGTTGAGTATTTTCGTTAGTTGTTTCTTCAATATTTTTCCAAATATTTTCAGTATTTTTTCCAGATTCATTAATTTTACGTTTATTATATTTGTTTTTTGTTGTCCTGATTAAGTTGCATAGAAAATTTCTATAACGTTTGTACTCATTTTTATGTTCTTCTTAAGGTTTCTTTGCAGATTTTTGTTTAAGGTAGTCTCTATGCTTTATGGAATTGAGTAGGCCAAGCGTCATCCAAGGTTTCAATTTGGTCTGGTTTCTCATATTTATCGATTTAACTTGTGTACTGTTATCGATATATAGTAATATTTTGTTTATGAAACAAGTAAATTGTAGTTCTGTTGCATCAGCCTGAAATACTGTTTCCCAAGTTTCATTGCTCAAAAAATTTTTCAATTTGTTGTTATTGACGTAAGAGATGGGTAACGAAGCAGTTTCATCCTTAGATTTATTTGTATGATCAATTTTAATGGATAATAGTAAAGTATCATGATCACTTATATCAGTTTTAAAAATGTATGTCTTTATACGCGTTTTCTTATATATATTTTAATCCTCAATTTTAATGTATATATGATCAATCAAGCTCGGACCTCTAGTTGGCTTGTTTATGAAAGAAAAAAAATCCAGTTTCTGCCAGCATGCATATATACCTATTAACCGCAGTTTCTGCTAAATTCAAGATATTAACATTGAGCTCACTAGCTAACTACGGTCGTGAATATAGGATGAAAGCCATCCAAGTTGATCTCCCTGAATACCGTGAACTAAACTGAAGTTACAACTTTGTGAATCGCAAATTTTTTACAAAATCTTATACTGTAACTCAATATATGGACCCGCACCACTCCAATCTGACTCCTTACGTCTGCAAAAGATTCAAAATAATAACTCTCTCACACATTAACAATCATTCATCTTCAGAAAATATAAATAAAATTAGTTATTATTCAATTTATTCAAAAGGTCAAGGCAAGCCCTGAATATAATGAGTAAACCTTAAGATAGGTAATGAATTATAAAGAATCATAAAAAAGTGTCATTCCTTGACTCGACATAAAGAATAATATCATATGACAGGCAAAAGAATAGACAAACGATTTTTCTGAGTTCAATGAAATAACTGATTTCGGAGTTTACTCATTTATTTTCTTGCTTGTTACTGGTAGGGGTATATTTATGTACGCAGTTTTTCTGTTTTCTTTGATTATTATTGAATGAGTTATGATCAAGTCTAGATGAATTCGCTAGATTGCTCATATAGAACGTCAGTAAAAACTTTTTTTTAGACAGTTTCCTCAGAGTTTATGGCAACCAAAATGCAGACTATGGTAGTAATTGGGGTAATAGGCCATTGGCCGCAGTGGAGGGCCTGATATGGGCCCACTCACGTTCAATTGGTGGTAACTGTAGTAGTTTTGAGTTATTTGACATTATGTAATCACCAATTTTTTCCTACCACTATATCCCGATGAAATTTCACCAACATATTGTGAGGCCTATTGCTTCGGGAATATTTCACAAATATTATCATTAAAACTTTCAAGCAATTCATCCAGTCATACGTCTACCTTTATTCATAAATATCATTGAATATTTTCATTGATTTATCTATGGCAAGAAGTTCTCAACCGCTCCCAAATAACAATTGCAATTCAAATCCGGCGGAAAATGAAAAAGTCCTCCATTGAATAAATTCGGTTATGCCTCCTGAAACAATAATTGATTGGTTTGATCCGTTCCAGTGGAAACAGTGAAAATGGAAACTGTAAATATTGCGTTCGTCAGTGACATAAAGGACCTATAAATATATCGAAAATTGTTCCAGTCAAAGGCAACAAGGGTTGTCGGTTTTCGCCCCAAGCGATAATTCTAAAAGTCGATACGTTTCCCGTGAAATATTGTTCTTCGGAGAATTGAGATATTTGAAAGATCTCCAAGCCCTACGCTGCTTCTGTGGCAGAAGTAGAATCTTGAGCGGTTTCAGTGTATTTCCAAATCGAGATTTCTGCTTATCATTATTACGATGTATGAAGAGACAAAATAAGGCAAAATAGAGCTAACGAACTCCATATTGTGCTGGTTCTTCAAGTTTTAAGTCCATATCAACTCTTATTCTGAAATAAGAAACAAGGCGGAGAGACACGACAACACTTCCGGGATCGAAACTTTCAATTTATGTTTCTGAAGTCGGAAGTCAACATATCATTCTAAAGGTTGAATCTCAAAAACACGCTCTCAGAGATAGAACAGTAAACAAATTCAATATCCTGTTTATGCCAAATTCGTTGGAACTATATCGATAAAACACCTGGAATAGATAATTCAAAAGCCGAAATATTTAAAATTTCAGAAAGTCAATTATGTAAACTTATTGCCAGTCTGATAAATTAAATTTTCACTAGTTGAGCATGTTCTTCTCACTTCGAAACAGCTATAGTTTCTACAATGTACAAAAAAAGGAAAAAAAAATATGTGTAATCACAGACCAATTTCTTTAATATCATCTTTTACAAATTCAATGCGACAAGGCAGTAGGCTAACAAAATTCATGGATAAATACAATCCAATTTCGGAGCGGCAATTCAATTTCCAAGAAGGACTCTGACGCCCTTCAGTGCTTAATTTCCTCGATCTATAAGTTTGTTAATGAGGCAGAACCAATAGCAGTAGCATTACTTGACTTGGTAAAGGCGTTTGACACTATGAACCATTCACAGTTGTTCCATACGAGGATTGCCACATGAATTCTTTGAAAGTAACTTGTCACGTAGAAAACAGGTGGTGAGAATAGAGAGGGAATTCAGTACTGAAAAAACGGTGTTGATTGGGGTGCCTCAAGGAACTGTTTTGAGGTCAATATTATTTGATTTTTATATAAATTCTCTCACAACTCTGCAGGTAAATCTATCTGATTTGCAGACGACACGGTCGAATATATGATGCTAAAACATGGAAAGATTCGAAAAATTAAATTGAGGATGATTTGAGAAATATATTTGACATATTCAGTCATAAGATATTAACAGTTGTTTATAAAAAAACATACATTGTTTCTTTCACTAGTAATGAAAATAATTCACCTACTTTCAAGAAAATAACCGCCAGAAACATCGATATCTCCCTGAAAAATGAAATAAAATATCTACCAAAATAACTACCCAAAACGAACGTTGTTCGATTCATTGTCAAAAATGTTTTGAACTTACCGTATGAATAACTTATACCTCTAGAGGTTTTCCAGGCCATCCAAGGGGGTATAATGGGGGTGACTTTTCGGAAAAATAATCATAGAAGTCACAAATGGATTTGTACATACTTCTGCTCAGGTTATGTTATGGAAAATTCTCTATCTTTTATCATTGATTCCATTCAGGAGTTCTCCAGACCATCCACATTGGTACAATGGGTATGAATTTCACAAATAAAAATCATGAAATGCACACAAACCACCCAAACAAAGTGAACTTTGTTCGATTTATTGTCAAAAATGTTTCGAACATTCCGCATGAATAACTGATGCCCCTGGGAGTTTTCCAGAACGTCCTTGGGGGTGTAATGGGGGTGAATTTCTGGAAAAAAAATAAAGGGCACAAATGACTTTGTACACGTTTTTTCTCGGAAAATGTTATGGCAAATGTTCTTTCCATCATCACCGATACCATGTAGGAGTTTTCCAGGCCGTCCAAATTGGTGCAATGGAGGTGAGTTTCCAAAGAAAAAAATCATAAAGGGCACAAACTGCATTTTACACGTTTCTGCTCGAAAGAAGTTATGAAAAATGATCTTTTCTTCATCACTGATACCACATAAGAGTTTACCAAGCCGTCCGAGTGGGTGCATTGGGGATGAGTTTACGAAGAAAAAATCATAGAATGCACAAATGGTTTTGTACACGTTTCTGATAACTTCTTTATGGGACCAGGGAAGTTCTCATTAAACTCCTCTTTTGACCCTGAACTTGATTCTAGTGACCCAAATTGCAGAGCTAACAAATATTTTTAATCGTTAAGCTATTATAGGAATCACACTGACCGACTAGCATCGACCGTCCGCGACCGTCCAGCAACGACCAAAAATTGAAAGGGACCAATAAAAACTTTCAAACTCACACTGATCGACCAAAATTTTGAGCAGATTGCAATTTCAAACATGGTCTACGAAAACCGGTTGATGACGATCATTCAGTGTGAGTTATCCGGTAAGATTACACTAATTGGAAATTTTGGTCGTTGTTGGACGGTGGCGGACGGTCGGTCATGGTTACTCAGTGTGCCTGATGCCTTATTTATCCATATATCAAAAATATCAAATTTGAGTTCCATATCACAAACAAATTTCGTCTTCGTCCATCAGTTTCCAGTTATTCTTCTCGTTGTGTTACCTCATTACTTTTTTTGTGACTACACTGAGAGAAATCTGGAGAATATACTAGTATATTAAAAAAAATATTTTATGGTCCACTATTTCAAATTATGATTGTTAACAATTTGAACTGTAAAAAGTAAAATATTTTTATAGTAATGACATTATTGTTGTTCTTAGGATACTATATTATAGTGCTTAGACACACAGTTATATATTAGCATATTGCACTATATTAGAATTACCATATTTTATCGTAACATGGTTAAGTATAAAATATGCTAATTATTATTATACAATTTTCCTAAGCTTTATGATACATGGAATACAAATAAGCATCATATTGTAATGCATAAAAAACAGGATGAATGATATAAATCACGTGTATGTTATTTTGACCTTCACATTCAGTGGTTGCTACTTGTCACCTACACATTGACTGTCCGTCGAAGCATTTGGGGGTGATGGAGAAACCGAGAAATTACGCAGCAGTAGCAGTAATCGTAGTCAGTATGCAACAGATAACAACAGCTCTCAGCTTTTAACCAGTTCAGAGTTCAGTTAACCAAAAAAATGTTCTGTTGTAGTGTGAATTGTCTTGTATTGTTGAAATAAGTTTTTAATGAATGTGGTTTGTGGTGCAACTGATCCTGTCCCAATCCTCCATTGTGAACACCTCTGCTGTTTTTTTAATACCTACATAAATATACATCGATGGAGGTTATTTTAAAAAACATACCATTATACTTGATTCCACAATTTATGTGTATCATAATATAGTTTTATAACTACAAAACAAATATCTCAATGTAACTATAAATTATCTTCATATTTATAAACAACATATATTTATTGTTAAAATAACACTCCGATCAACTAACTGTCTGAGTATTGTAAAATTCATGATATGATATATTGTTAGGATTATAATACAAATATTTTAATGGTGATAAGGATACTACTATAGTAGTCATTACCAGAAATGGTTGAAATATATTTTTTTTAAACTTTACAATATTGTATTGCTGTCACATATAGTACCAGAAATTTTTGTAAATATTACCATATTTCTGGTAAAAACCACCAAACATTTCTCTCAGTGTAGTTATCATAAGATTTTGAGATTGGTAACTCATATCGCAGAACTAACTTAAAAATCTTGAAGGGGTTTTGTTGGTACGGCTTGACATACATATGATATAGAAAGTTCTTGTCATACTGAGTTTTCAGATTCATGTCTTAGATACCATGGAGAACGTTTTCGGAATTTTCCAGTCACTAATTTTGTGACATTTCTTATTATCTTACTGATTCAGATACTGACATCATGAATTAGAATCGATGTTGGTATCCAACGAAATATCTAAAAATGAATAAAATTCCACCGCTCAATTTTTCAGAAATCACAACAAAACTGGCTAACTTTAGACTCACCCCGTATATCGTCCGTATAGGAATTGATGTTCTTTATAGTATATTCGACTCGGCCTATCGAACGAACGATGTGAAGTTGATTTGGTTGATTTACTCGAAATAGTATCGAAATTTTGAAAAAGTGAACTTCAGCACCCTGTATAACCGAATTTATTGAATCTAGAACATTAGTGCAAAAGAGACATTTGATCAGCATCATGAAGTCTATAACATATAAAAAAATCAAGCAAATTTACCGAAAGCCAATTTCCCATTGATGCGGTGTGGGGTCATTTCTATTCCATTTTCACAACAATCCATTTATCCCCCAGTTGTCAGTACCGTCATTGTCAGTATTGTCATACAATGTCAAAATATATTTTTTTGTGACCGTATGTTTTTACCAACTTTTCCGCAAGTGTCACTTTCCCGCACTCGTGTGGAAAAATCGCTTTCCCGCACTAGTGCCACTAGTTTCAATTTAAAGTTATACTTTAGGCCTACTTAACTTAAGGACGTTACAGGTCACAGTTTTAGACAATCCTCGGCAACGTTCCAAGCATATTCAGGCGCAGGGCTAACCAACATAAAACATCTTGGAGGCTGCAAGTCAACTGTTGTTGCTGAGGGATATTTGAAGGGCTTGCAACCATTGCCATCTCTGTCATCTTCATGCACTTTGCAATCTACGAGGGTTATAGCCAGTTATCACCAATTAACTACTCTGAACCAGCTATTCTGACTCAATTGCAGAATGCAACAAATCCTATTTTCAACATTAATATTAATTACAATTAGTGGATTTTTATTAAAAGTTTTGGATGTTGAAATAAAATTAATATTTTTTATGTGCTTTTTGAATCTTTATGCGGCCGTAGAAAAATTAATGTTCCTAATTTTTATTTATTTTTTAATTCATTAGTAAAGTGTTTTTTCCGCCCTTGACTGCTTGCCCTAACTCCGCTTCGCGTAGTTCGGGTCAACGGCAGTCGCGTACGGGAAAGTAACACTTTCCGTACTTGTTAGGAAAATAACTATTCACTTCAGTACTGCAGCAGATATGTTGCAAGTATGTAATCGGAAATAATCCTGGAATATGATACACTTCAAAAATGTTTCAATGCTATTTTTTTATTTTAACCGTTCACCATGTCCAATGAATGGACTTCTTGATAAAAGAATGATCAATCACTACTTACTCGCAGGTACGCACTGATGATGACTCAATAGTCGAAAACGCTTTGTAACGATTTTATCAAAAATACATTCATGAACAAAATGAAAAAGTTTTCTTTCTTATAACCAAGTACTAGTGAAAAGGCCAGCCTGTCATTTCCAGAATAGAATTCACCAAGCATACATTTTTCACAAAGATCCTTATATTTTTCGTCAATCTCCATCCAACAACATAAGTGAAATCGTCTCCGCTGAG
The DNA here is from genome assembly GCA_958502065.1 of Chrysolina americana. Lineage (NCBI taxonomy): Eukaryota > Metazoa > Arthropoda > Insecta > Coleoptera > Chrysomelidae > Chrysolina > Chrysolina americana. The sequence goes on from OY293411.1 coordinate 92,548,682, forward strand.
ACTTCCACTTCAAGAAACTTTCATCAAGTGAAAGGCTAGCGTCTGTACTACAATATCAAATGACAAATATCACCACTATCACTCACAAAATTAAACTACAGCATCAGTCATCGTTCATTCCATCTTCTTATATAATTCAGTCTATTTAGAGAGTGTCAATTTCTGAACTGGATGGGCTATAACAGCTCTGAAGTTTGAATTTGGTTTTATAAAACGAAAAAGCAGTTTAGTTTGGTTTAGTGGCGATAGTTTTCTGAATTGTCTCCTGAACGGGGTAGCTACCCCAACCACAAAATATTAAATTGCAACCACTATCAAGTGATAACTCAAATTGAAGGACTGTATAAAGCGTGCACAAAAAACATTGATTTTGATACAGCAATTTTTTGGAAAGTAATAGCATGTTTTATATCCTAGAATACCCCGAAATAATTATGATTCAAAAATGTTGGGTGTGATGCGTGTTACATTCTTGTTCATTTTGAAACTATGCGAATCCAACGCTGTAGTAAAAATTACCCTTAAATTTTCATTTTATCACCTAAAAAGTCAAAGGTTGTAGTTTTTGTTAAAAAGTATTTGAAGGTCTTTCACTCATCTCTTAAGTTTTGAAACACTTTGGTGATAGTTTGAGTGAATTGAGATATTGAAAAATTCTGATCAAAGATGAACAGGTTTAATACACTTTAAAAAATAGTGTACACAATTGTTGGACGGGTTGAGATGATGATTCTGTACCTACGCAAGTGAAAATCGCTGTGCAGATATTTGAAGCAACAAATTATGTACACAATATCAAGGTAAAGTATCTCATAATTCTGGATGAAGGAACTCAAATTTGAAAATTTGGGTGATATCTCTATGTGTCCAACAATATCTCGCTTAGTTGCTAAATCAGCAGGAGTAGGCATAGAAAGCGAACAATACTTTTTTCCTTACATAATGCATATTCTTCAAGGAGTAGGTGACGATGAACCAGGTACAAGAATTCAGTTTTGAGAAACGAAAAAATCACAAGATCCTGACCTTTCTTGAATCATCTGTTTCAGTAACTACTTCATTATTTTAAAACAGTTACGTAACAAACAAAATTTTCTCTCGAAAAATTAATATTTGGGCTTGCATTTTGGGGCATAAAATTGTTGGACCTGTCTCTCTCAATCAAAAAATTACAGTTCTTAGCTTTGAGGATATGTTTGAAAACAAATTAGATAAAACTCGTCTCCACCTTCAGTTGGATAGTGACGTAATCAACGTTAACCAGAAGTATGGATTACTCGCGGAGTAGTACCTAACGGTGTGGCCACCGTGATCACCGGATTTAACGCAGCTGGATTTTTTTCAAAGTCATATCAGTTCAGTCATTCATAAGACGAAGCCAGTGAATATACAAGATTTTCAACAAAGGATTACCGACATTTTACATTTCATCACTCGTGAGACGTTCGAAAAAGTGAGACAAGAATTTATATTATTTTTCTGTTGAAACAAAAATGGTGAAATTACAAGCAGTTCCTCTGAATATGTTCCAACAACAATCATTCATTTTGAACATGCTATAACTCTTGAAAAAAATATACGTATAATATTGTTGACGAGTATATAATGTTTTATTGCATTGATATAATGAATGGATGAATTACCGTCATTTTATTTAAGTTATGATTATTCTGAAGGCGCAGTAACCAGTTATGATATCCGTCCTGCCATGAAAGAACATAATAAGCAATCAACTTCTACTGAGCCTTATTAAGAGGTATCTTACTTCTGTCATAAAATGTTATGACATTTTTATACGGAAACTTTCCAACAATAATTATTGTCAATGAGTCTTGAGTAATGAATTCTCAAATATAATTATTGTCTATCGTAAGAAACGACTAGAAATATGACTATTTGAAGGGTTCCATCACCGCCTTCATTCAAGATTTGTACTACAGTTTTTCTTTATACCGGATAATTCTTATTTGAGTATATGTACTACGCTATACGAAGATGCTTCAAAAGTTTAATTGAGGCAAATTCCTCACTGAATAATAATAATGACAATAATAATACTTCATGAGCAGGAGGAGGGCAACTACCAACCAAAGCCTAGGTGAGTTACGACACCACTTTTCTGAGCAACAGGTGCAAAACCTGAACTGCATCCATGGCGCACCATGGAGGGAATGCTCATTCCCTCTGATGTTTGCTGTAGAGGAGGCCCACGTCATACCGCTAACGGAAAGCATCAGAATCCGCACGGCGCTTCATAACACCAAGACCCTGAAGCCAAAATAACTGGCACAGGTGGATGCGCAGATTCACGATATCATTCCAAAAGAGGCTGACATCTGGAAAATCCACTCTGCCGTGTACGACGCCGCTCAGAATTTGTCTCAAACATAGAGGAGAGATACCTCCCCTCTGATTGGGAGACATGTAGGATGGAAGCTGAAATCACGTTGGCGAGACAACACGCGTTTTGTATCCAGTGTGTGGTGGACTACGTGGCGGCCAATTGGTCCTTTACGCCCGCAGTGCATCGAATTGCCGCAAATTCAGGACGAGTTCACCACGCACTAAATAAAACAGAACAGTCTTGATAGAATACGAATGCTGGTGGCTGCAAAGAAGTGACAAGTAAAGCGGGCAAGAAGCATCTCGGAAAAGATGAAGTTCGAAGAGCCTCCACGTATTGTAGATAACCCGCCGCCCTCTGATCGGGTGGAAACCTTCTGTGGTATCTTGGTATCTAATAGTACCCGATCAAAATGATCAAATAGTGAAATGCAATCAAGTCAGAGTCCAAACAGAGCAGGTTATCTTTAGAAGGGGCGTGTTTCAGTGAACTCCCTCAGCCCCATTTTCTTCTACATCTCCATATTGCCATTTCCCGTTGCACTACGAAAACCCACGGATACAACTGCGGCACTACCAGCATCCGGAGGCATAAGGTCGACCATCTGTTCTACCTGGATGACCTCAAATAATATGCATCGGAAAAAGAGAATCTTTATCAGTTCTTCAAGGGTGGTGCAAGAGTACATGCATGCTGTCAAAATGAGGACGATGCGAGGAATACGGAGAGGACATTCAGCTCGTAGACGAAAGAATCCTACATCGCCTTGATGCCGGAGAGACGTATACTCACTTAGAGGTGAAACAACACCGCTCTCAAGATGTAACCATTTTTAAAATCTCTCTCCGCGGCAAGTATCAGCATAAATTCCGACAGATCTGGTCATCAGAACTGTCTTGGAAGAACAAAGTTGCTGCAACTGATATGCTTCCATTCCGATTCTACTTCACTTTTGAAACAAAATGGACTCAGGAAGAGCTACGACAACTCGACGTCAAAACTCGCTTGCATACTGAATTGTTCATTCGAAGGTTATTCATTCCCAGACAACGAGGAGGCCGTGGACTTTCGAGTTTAGAGTGTCTAGATAACAAAATGGTTCTGGATGAAGCATGTAAAGTCTTCGGGAAATCAAATTCTCTCCTCTGCATGGACTGTGACCACGAAAATATAGGGATTAGAGCATTTCTTTACAAGGAAGCAACCCTTGCGGCTGATGAACTCGGCCTCGTATTCGTCTGTTCCACGGTTATAATTCCCCAAACAACAGGGAGTCCTTGGACTTCCTAACTTGGTAACTACATATCATTCTGTCCAGCTCATGCGCCCTTAGCCTATATCCACATGCACAAACGCGGTGCTACGAGCTACATCTACGATAAGGTATAGACCAGGAATCGGTGTTGCCTTATGATCTGGGAAATATTGAATCCATGAATGATAGAAGCGCTGCTCTCGAATCTAAAAGTTTTACTAGCTTGCCATGATGCGGCCGAAAACTTGGTTCACTCGTCCTCTTCAGGACATGATTCTCGGATACAGTAATCACTCACACCACGGACGTGGAGAGTGTTTACCAGCGCACCCTCTGGATGTATCAGGGCTCCGGAGACAGAGCCTGACTGGAAAATCCCTGATAGAAAAAAAAATTATCCTAATGATACTTTCTCAAGCAGCGATAACTTTAAGTAAAAACCTGCAAATTGATCGCTTGTTCCACGGTTATACTTCCCAAGACAAATGAGAGGCTTGGAGTGTCTACATAACAGAATAGTACTAAGGAAGCCTGTGAAGTCATCAGGGGTTCAGATTATCTTTTCTGCACTTTGTCCAGTATTCGACACTGAAGAAGTTAACCCAAACTCAGTCACCAAGTTGGAACCCATTCAGCAAAAAGCTCACATCAAAGCTGCAGATACAGCAGTACTCCTGCAGCTGAATAAGAATGAACCAATAATGTTATTGGGTCCATTTCAAGAACATCGACATGCAAACACTGATTCATTGATTTTATTTTAGCTGTTGATATTGGATAGCTTATTTGCTAGGGCTATGGAGTTTTAAACGGTTTTTGTTTTAGTGAAACTATCACTAACTGAACTTTGAATTAAAAAATTTGGCCAGATTGCCCATTGGAACGTCACTGGTCTGGTGGGATTACCTTCATTACGTCATTTGATTGAATCATACGGTTGTTTTTTTAATGAACTGAGATGTGGCAAACAATATCGAGAATCATATTGTTTTTGGTTTTTTATGACTTGATTGATAAACGATTTTTTGGTGACTATTTTTGGGAGGGTAGTAGCCAGTGTGTTCACCATACTTGCGTTTTTTGGAATGCATGAGTTATTAGTGAATATAAATCAAATACCAGTCCGCAAGATGATTACAGCAACAGCACAACAACGAATCGCTCTCTGATCATTTGTGATTTCTCTCATACATATAATATCAAATAATGTTCCCTCCGGACTACATTATTATGATGAAACTACTGAATCTGGAACAATCAGCGTTTCGCTGCGTAATGTATGATGATTAATCACTACTATCGAACAAGATGATAGAAATGACAAACGTTCCCCATGTGATATTGAATCAATCTGCCTGAGAAAGTTATTCGATGAAATGGCTCTACGTCAATTGTTTCTCGAGATATGGATACGGAATATTAAGCAGAGATGTTGCTTTGAGAAGGGTCGGCTGAAGAGGACAAAAGTCAATAGCTAATAAGAGCAGAAACAGGATTAGACAGTTCTCATTGTGATTTGCGCGATCATCATTATGATGGATGGGTGACACAGATATCTACTTCTCAGGATTGAGTTCAGGAATATTAGAAAGCCACCGTGCGGTTTGATTAAGTTGGCCTGAATAAATGAATACCAAATATATTTTGTGCATCTAATTTCTTGAGGAGAGCTATTTTCAATAGACTGTAACGTAGATGTTGGAATGGTCACTGTAAGGTTGTTAATATCACTGAAAAATCTTGAACATTACAATTTTGCATCTATAAGTTATATATGAAGACAACATCGAACATTTAACTAGATCTGCAGATGATGTAATAATTATGGCAGAAAAAGCAGAGTATTTACAGAAAAACTTGAAAATTTGGAATGCAGTTTGTGAAGAATTCGAGATTGAAGTAAATAAAGGAAAAACTGAACTACAGGAGTCGATATAATCAGAATACAAAAATAAGAGAAGACCTTGACATGGAAACAATACTCGAGTTCATTGAAAAGAGACAACTGAACTGGTATGGTCATCTACAAAGGATGAATGATACCAGGCCAGTTAAACGAGTATGGCAGTCAAAGATACAAAACAAGGACCGAAAGAGAAAGTCCAAGACAAACATGAGATAGAGTCGGAGGAAGCATACTCCAAATGGAACGAAAGACATGATCAGAGGCAAAATCAATGACAAGAAGTTTAAAACAATATATATATATATATATATATATATATATATATATATATATATATATATATATATATATATATATATGTGTTCAGATAGGTTTCCGCGGTCAGATATTTGAAAACTAAAAGTTCGGGTTGAACCGCGTCTAGAATTTGTTGAAATTCGACGTTTCGGCTCCGATTTTGGAGCCATTTTCAAGAACTGAAAAAGAAAAAAAATTAATAAATGGTTGAAACGTAATTCAACGCTGAGATCTCAATCTGCCTACTCCTCAGGTATAATTACGTTAGGTTTTTGTGACTTGACGTCGGGGTCTCAATCTGCCTACTCCCCATGTCTCGTCACTATATATATATATATATATATATATATATATATAATATATATATATATAATATATATATATATATATATATATATATATATATATATATATATATATATATATATATATATATACAAAGATACAAAACAGGACCGAAAGAGAAAGTCCAAGACAAACATGAGATAGAGTCGGAGGAAGCATACTCCAAATGGAACGAAAGACATGATCAGAGGCATATATTTATATATATATATATTTACCAATTTTACCATATATATACCGGGTGGCTACGGAAGTATTGCCTACGGAATATCTCAGTTATTGCATGAAGTAGGTTTGTGAAATTTGGAGCGTCGATATAATGACATAAGAGCTAGAATTTGAGCATATTGATATGTCGAAGGTAACTTCACTTGATTGCAGGTGAAACAACAAACCGTACTGATGAGATCCCTAAGATCGAAACCCGTGTCTACGGTTGCAATTTTACCAGATAGATATAGTGTTGAATACTCTCGTGACTGAGAAATAATATCTCAAGAATTATTTGGGTACCAGTCAGTTGACCAGTGGAGTTATTTAATCTTCGTTTTTTAAGTCAACCTTTCGAAAATCTTTATTTTCTTTCTCAAGACTATAACTACAAAAAGGTGGATGAACATATAGTAATTGAAAGTTGAGTAATACTTACTAGCTAACGTGAAATTAAAACAAATTTACATCAATGACGAACATAAAGACAATTTCAAAAAAAATATACAGGCATTGACAGAAAAATGTGACAGAAGGATGAATTGTATATATAGAGGATGAGAAAAAAATCATAAAAATCATTTGATTAAAAGAAATAGAATCACAAAATATAAATTCAAGGAGGACGACTGTTAGAGAAAATCTGTTTGTTTTTATGTAGATTGTATGTATAAATAGAGCTTAATTCCCTTGTCAGTTCTTTTATTGAATGTATTATTTGCATTATTGATGTGAACCATTTCCAAAAATAACCTTTTTCTCAAATTACTCTCAACATCAAGAACTCTCGCATTATCATAGTCAATACGATGATCTTTATCAATTGTATGTTCTGATAAAGCACAAGATCTTATATTCCTGCTGGAATCACTCTTATGTGAAGTGATACGATCTTTAAGCATTCGTTCAGATTGACCAATATAAACTTGTAGAGACTGTTCTATTTCTATGAAGTGTCATTAGGAAATCCTATAATTTTTCCTATACTTTCAAGAGAGAATAACCCTTTTATATAAATATTGAACGAGATTGGTCCGAGGACCGTACCTTGTGGGACAACCAATTTCAATGTTTTGCCTACTGCTTGAAATTTCATCTATCTTCACACTTTGGAGTCTGTTGGTGAGATAACTCCTGAATAACTTTAGTGGAACGCCTCTTATATCAATATCTTCCATTGTTTGTAATAGTAATAGTACAATTTAACAACATAATAAGATTCGAATGATTTTTTCAAATTAACAAATATGCAGACCATAAAATATAGATAGGGCCAAGAAGTAAGTATTTTTTGACAGTCGAGAACGTATTTGCGTGGAAGCGTTGTGAGGGTTGCTTTGACACATAAAAATTACGTTTCATTATTCAGTCATTTCACAAAGAGGTCAGGTCGTGAACAGTACACGAAACCCAAGAAAACCGCTGGTGGTTATGCGTTGAATTAACATTTTCAGTAGCTCTCTATGCATCGATACTTTCTGCCTTTCAGTCGGATTTCACAAGCCTCGCATGAATAACTGTCGAATATTGAGGATTGCTTTGAAGAAAATCACAAAGGGTATTTCAGATGAAAAGAAAGTAATCATTTGTTACTCCCCCCAAAAAATTCAGTATCACGACAAAGCCTTCTTGAGAATAGCCGGTTTCTGGTATAAAAAAATATTTTTTGATTTTTTCGCACGTGCGTCGATGAAATCCAATTGAATACAGAACTAGTATAGAATAATATACTACGCTGGTACGAAAATAATAATCTGCCATTGAACCTTAAAAAACAGTGTTGATATAATTCGGACATAGAAGACTCAGAAAAACAATTATTCTGCTCTGAAAACATGAAACTGTTACTTTCGACAGGCACTCATTATGGACAGAACCTACCGGCAAATTATGCAAGAAATCACTGCAGCAAACAAATTCATGTTGCATTGTATTTTGACAATTTTCACTCACTTGGAGAAATAGTGCTAATGTAAACAAAGTTTTCATTTTACAGAAATACGCTTTACGCATCATTGAAAATATTAAGATGCTGACTAGCTGTAGAGAAACTTAGCTTTTGTTGTGATTATACACAAAGCATCGTACAACTTTTTATTTTCGAATACGGACCTGTATTTTTCATTTATCTTTTTCAAGTTATTTGAGTCATGTTTTATTTCGGCGTAGTATTTTCATCTGAACTACAGAGTATTTTAGAAATATTAAACTATTACCAGTAAAATTTCAACATTTTTTAAATTCCGTAACAGTTGTAATTGAAAAATATCACAGAATAAGAAGTGAATCAATGATAAGTTGAACTTTAGCGATACCGTTGCGTGATTTCCTTCCCCTAAAATATACGCTCTACATTGAAGACACGAAACAACAGTTAATTCTAATAGAGAATTATAGCAAATTTATAGGTCCACACATTCCATCGGCAGTATGAAATTGGAATTTTCTTGTCCACTATATTGTTTACTAGCTTGTTGAAATTTCAGTGATTTATCGCAGTGTTATAAAGCACGAAAAATCCTCTCCGCAGCGCTTTGTTCCTTATGTCCTTATTACATAACTGCATCGTCTACGGGAATAAATCATGTGAATGGAGTCTAAAGTCATTCCTAACTTTCTCAATTTCAGTCATGTGAATGGAAAATGCGCAAAAAGTTCCTAAAAGAGACAAAAAAACATTGATTTATGGAATATTCGCTGGGGATTTCATTCATTAGTTCGCCTTCCCTGTTTACCCTTTTTTCCATTCAATTTTCTTTTCCATTTCTGGGAAATCTCAGTTTTGATAATGATCTACATTTGAGTTGAATGTTTGGAGGATTGACTGAAGTTTTTAAGATTATTTATTTATTTATTTATTAACGGGTAACACCCAATTTGTATGATACAAGTTTTACATATCGTGAGATTGTTAACACTAGAATTAACCTAACATTTGTAAAATTAACAATAATTACTAATATTAGTGAAGAAATAACAAAAGGTACAAAGAAGATAAGACATTGCTATGACTCACTATTTGACAACATTATTATGAAAATGAGCATATATAGAAAATGATTGCAATTCAAAAATCAATCAATAAGCGTCAATCTATTTCGAAGCGTACCTTCAGTCTCATTAAACAGATCAAATTTCACACTGTTACCATTAGAGATCATTCCAGATAAGGCTGAATGCTTGCCATAGTTACACCTGTAAAAATCAGGTGAGAAAGTTTGCGTAATCCGTGTGTTACGAGAGGGGACATGAAAATTTACTTGAGAAAGAAGAGAATGACAATTTGTTTTGGAATAGATTATTTTATGAAGAAATTTTATATCTGCGTGTACTCTACGCGTTCTGAGTGTTTGTAATCCAGATGTCATATGAATTTCAGATGGTGAATGGTCGGTAAGTGGCATGTTTAATTTGAAAGCTAAATACATCAGAAACTTATTCTGAACTTTTTCGAAGTTGTTTATATGCAGCTCGTATGTTGGTGACCAAACACAAGTACAGTATTCTAAGATTGACCTTAACATTACAAAATATAGAGTTTTATTAGAATATACATTCGTAAAATCTCTTGTAGTCCTGCTCATGAAACCTAACATTTTGTTGCTCTGTTAATTATTTGCTCAAAGTGAAGGTGAAAGTCCATTTTGATGTCCACCACAACACCCAGATCACGAAAAGACTTAACACACTCGAGTGGCTCACCAGATATATTATAGATCACGTCATATTTATCCATGGTTCGATAAAAAGACATACTTTTACACTTACTTACTTAACTTTCATGAGGTTTTCAGAACACCATTCAGAGAAAGCCAAGAGATCCATTTGAATTTTCTCACAATCAGTGAGAGACGTAATAGTCCTAAATATTTTAAGATCATCTGCAAACACTAATATTTCGGAGTGTTTGATTTTTTGTTGATATCGTTTATGTAAATATTGAACAGAAATGGCCCCAAGTGACTTCCCTGTGGAACACCTGAGCTGACAGAAATTTCACGAGATGTGTGACCTTTGATTTTCACGAGCTGTGTTCTGTCACTTGCGAGCCAATTTAACATATTTCCAAAGAAACCAGTAGCTTTTAATTTCTCATATAAAACCCTATGATTGACCGTATCAAATGCCTTGGAAAAATCTGTGTATATTACATCAACTTGGTGTTTGTTTTCCAAGGCATTCAAGATAAACTGAGAATATAGTAGCAGATTGGTACATGTAGCAAAAACAAAAACCATGCTGTTGATCAGTTATCACCAGATTTAAGGGAACCCTTATACTATCACATACGATGTGTTCAAAAACTTTTGGTATTGTACTCAATATACTAATAGGACGAAAGTTTTTTATATTTGCTTGGTCACCGGATTTGAAAATTGGTGCAATGAAACTAGATTTCCATAATTGAGGAAATTCCCCTAAATCCAGTGATGCAGAGAAAAGGAGGAAAAGTGGTTTAGCTAGTGTAAATCTACAAGTTCTAAGCAACATAGGAGAAACTCCATCGGGTCCTGGACATTTGTTTGGATCCAACTGTGATAATTTGTCAAAAATAATTTCCAAACTGATTTTGTAGTTATTGGTATCTATGGTTTTGTCATAATTAAAAGTTGGTATTTGATCATCAATGGTAACTGGTTTGTAAACTGATTGAAATTGTCTTGCAAATGCATTTGCAATATCATTACCGTTGTTCAAGATTGTATCGTCGTAGTACATAGTATCAGGTAGGCCATCATTTCTCCGTTTGTTATTAGCATAGGTCCAAAAGTGTTTTACATTTGATGTAATATTATTCTCGACTTCTCTTATATAAGTTTTATAACAAGTTTTACTAGCTAATTTACATCGCGCCCTCAATTCAGAAAATATTACATAATCGTCCCAACTTTTGTTTTGTTTATACGTCCTATGAGCTTTTTATTTTTCATTGTAACTTTTTTCAGATTATTATCAAACCACCGAGGAAATTTAGGCTTTGTGGAACAAAGGTTTGAATTCCTATATATAAAATATCATAGAATATTTCAGTTGCAAGATCAATGTTCGATACATTACTCATGTGATAGTCCCAATCAATGCTCGCTAGATAATAGTTTAATCCTGTATAGTTGGACCTCTTGAAATCATAGTAATAACTTTCATACTCCAATTCGTTGTAATCTGCATTTATTGACCAATACTAATGCCACTAACTTTAAACAACAAATATATATTTTGTTCGCATTCCTTTTTGTTGAATTCAAATATTCAAATTTGGTGTGTGTAACCCACCATGTTTTGATTTGAGTGAATCGCTGGAAAGATATTCTTACAATTTTTGCAAAATAGCAGTATCCTAAAAACATTTGTAAATAGTGCCAAAATAATTTTTTGAAGTTTTAGGTCAATCTTTTTGTGGGAATTTGGAAGAAATGAATTCATTTATTCTTAATGAAATTTCTCAAAAATTTTTTCAGTTTATTTTGGAGATGATTTTTTGAGGGGTTATTATTCCGATATCCCCCTCTTGAATACGTCCTTGAGAGGTGAATAGTTCAACGAAAGGACGTGTAATTCAATAACTTCCTGTTCAATCGTGTTCCTTAGTTCGCACAAGTCTCTTGAAGACTTCTGAGGGTTACTCCTAGAGGTGCAGCCAGTTGACGAAAATGACAATCTTATCAACAACAAAAACAACAATAACTGACAATATTGGCCCTACTCAGTATTAGGTATCGGCACCTTGTACTGACCCGTTGCGTATCGAATGGAAAATCACAGTCAACCCGCTTAGATTTGGATAGGTAATAACTAGACCAATTCGTTAGCAAGTAAAGTACTAGCGTGACCGCCGCGGGAGGAGTCTATTTCAGAAGTTTTTCAGAAAGCAGCTGAAGTGAATACCAACAGTCAGAAGTCCGTCCAACCTAAGGGGAGATGTTTCGTGATTGAAGGTGTCTGGTACATAGGGCAATGTGTCGTCAACGATCTTTCCAGAAAAACAAGAGACACTCAGCGTTGTCCCAGTAAGCGGCTCTGCTGGAATCGACCATCCTTCCAAAACCACACGTGTGAACTATATGGAGCAACGCAAAGAATAAAAATCACCACCAAACTCACAGTCAGTGAGTCAAAATCTCACTGGTGCGGAATCAGTTTCAGCTCCTGCGGAATCTTGAGGAAATTGGAGCGAAGAGTGAAAAATACCAATGCAAAGTAGCGTTCTCACAAAGTGGTAAGCGGAGCAACCCAGGCAAGTGGGGCACAGAGTCCGGGGACACCGGTTCCCCGAACGAAGCCGTCCAAGTCTAAAGAGGGCAGGCAAGGTCCTGCCAGGTAATAAGGGGCCCTGAACCAGTGAGGATAACCAAATGATTATATACCACCACAAGTCCCTGGTTGCGGGGAACTGCAAAAAAGCCCCGCACCAAAGAGAAACAATAAGAGAAAGAAATCTTCAAAGAGGCCCTCATGGAAACCAAGTTAGCCAATATGGAATGAAACCACACAGAAAGGAATCTCTTTGAAGACGAGGGAGACAAAATCCGCCTCCTGGTTGAAAGCGCATCTCGTCAGCAGAAGCAGCACCTAATCGTACACTTACCCGCTTCTACAATTGTATTTTCGGCTTAGCTGTGCAGATGAATACACTGTCACCTAGCTCAAAGAAGTCATCAACACTCTCGATCAAGGAGAGCTTCCTCTCAGAATAGGACCAGCAAGAAAAACTATTGAGGTTAGCAAGGTTTTGATGTGGGTCACTAAGACCGCATTGGAAGAACCCGCCGCCAAGTGCGAAGCCTAACAGACTGACAGTTCGAGCACTAGAGGGTTCAAAAAACTAAGTGGCAGTACAGGTCTCCTCCTACCTAAGTGGAAGGAGGTGGAAGCCATTGTCAGCTCAACCTACCTCCCCTATGAGGACGCACCTATTTCCAATATCTGGAGGAACTCATGGCCTACTGCGGGAAAACCCGAGCCCCTCCGATAGTGGAATGTGATACACATCCAGAACGCAGCATAGGGCCCACTGATAGAGGAGATGAGTACCCTAATGAGAAAGAAGAATAAGGCAACCTTCAACAACCATCCTGAGAGAGTTTTAGCCCATTTTCATTAGGTTTCTAGGATTATCATTTGCCGTGAGTATTGCATGAGGCATTTTACCAGGATTAATCCATTTCTTCCTGTTTCGTCCGATACCTCCGAACGGGATTTCACAGGCTGGTTCTGGTTCAATGCGAGTTGCTGCTGCCTCTGCTTCTGCTAGGGCATCCCTTCCCTTGAATATCCCTGTGACCTGGTGGTCAAACAAGGTCTTCTATATCGTTAAGGTGATTGTGTGTCCCTCAAACTAGTTTGGAAGGAAACCTGTATACTCGAAGGGTATTTATTGCCACACGACTGCCGGAAAGAATGTCTATGAGTTGGTTTCCAGAATTTATGTTGTGCAAGCGGAATTAGTCATCAACTCTACTTGGAATATAGAGGTAGAGGCTAAAACCCATGGATCTCGATCAAATAGTTTGAAAAAACAGTCTTGAAGTAATGTAATTGCTACACAATTTCTCCAAACAACTAAAAAATTTGACCTTGAGTCGCGGGCTTAAGACTACTACTCGGATTCTACTCATACATTCAAGCAACTACACTATTGCTTATCGTAAAGCCATCCTTATACCAGATTTGACGTTTCGACAGCATTGCTAGGGAAATTGATGTGTCTTTTCTTTTTTTCCATCGTATATGATGGTAGAATATTCAGTAATGTTTTCCAATGCCATTTTCGATATGTCAATTCTCTTCTTTTCTTTTTAATTCTATTCACTTTAGTCTGGAGGCTTCTGACCTCGCTACTGTTACTGTGATTGTTGCAGTCGATATTTTGCTGGAGGAACGCTTGGATATTATTAGTTATGACCTTGTCAGCACTGTTCCAGGTGAGGTTTGTGTACAGGTTCAACCCCTGGTATTTTGACTTCTCTGATATCTGAAGCTTTCCACCAGAGATTTGGACGTCTTATGCATCACGTCTGTACCTCTACAAGGACTCATAAGATCCACACCGAACCCATGTACTGCATTATCCAATTATTTCAGAATAAAAAAATATACTTTTTTAATTCTGTGGGATGATCGATAATTTTTACACTTGATTGACTTCTGATGTAGGTATTAGAGTGCGTGCGATAAAGATGGATAACATGAAACAACGAACCGACTAACTCAGTCTCTTTATAAATTAAACAATACTTACTTATTTCACCTCAGATATTACGATATCTGCTACATACTACAGCAATTGTTTCATACGAACCTGAAATAAAAAAATTGATTAATATAATATGATAATAATAATAATAATAACGTTTATTTTGGAGTTTGCCATAGCACAACAACAAAAAGACAATTGGAATATTACAACAAAGCAAACCACAAAAACGGAGATGACAAGTAGTCGAGACTGATTTCTAGTGCTATCCCCATCAAGGTTCATAGGTATTTGACCAATCATACAAATTATGAATACAAAATCTTTTCGAAAAGTCTCAATCATATTTTTGCGAGAGAAAAAGGAAATGATAAGGAGCAAATATTCATACAAAGACAAAAATATCCTGATCTAACTTCAAATACATACAAAAATCAATGCCTATTTGATAACATATTCTTATAGGCTACTCCTGACAGCGATAGACCTTTCAGATTGTTGTCTACTTTGTTATAGAGTTTATAGATATTAAACGTAAAAGACCTGCGAAACATCGAGGATCTATGTGAAGGAGAGACAATACCTCGATATCTCAAATTCAGATTGTGGACGTCGCTTCTATAGGTTATTTTATTATAAAGATATGGAGGTGATTTATTAATAATAATTTTATGAAAAAGACAAAGTGAGTGAAGTTCTCGACGCTCTATCATCGACATCCAATTGGCATCCTTCAATTTGAGAATCACCGATTCAAATTTCCTTATTCCAAACATGTACCTAAGACATGATTTTTGCACTCTCTGAATACGATTCAAGTCCATATTATCAAGACTATGGCCCATGTCTTGAACAGTGTCGCAGTAGTTGAAATGACTTAATACAAGAGAATCTGTCAATTTAATTCTTAAAGTTTGTGACATAACATGGCGATGGGGATATAACAATTTTAAGTTCGTATAAGCCCTTTTAATGCATTTGGTAACATGATGTTTGAAACGCAAGTCAGTATCAAGTTCTAGTCTATGATTTATGGCTACATTAGTACATGATAAGTGTTTGCCGTCTATTATAATATCAGTTTCATTATCCACTTTTTTTTTATTTTTACCAAAAATGAGAACATTGGTTTTTGAAGAGTTGATAGTTAGAAAATGTTGTTTTTACAAGTTTGCCGAGTTCTTGGTTGATAGAATTGTTAGCTGTATGTAACTCTGAATGTACAGCGTACAGATATGCCTCGCTATATTCTAGAACGTCTACAATGTTACAAGTGTAAAAGGAAAAAAGTAATGGCCCCAAAATAGATCCTTGTGGAACACCGCATTTTATAGGCTTCAGAGACTTAGTCTCTACATATTGTGATCTATCTGATAAATAGCTAGTTGAAAATTTTATAGAACTATCTAAGCAGCTAACAAAATGCAAAATGGCAAATAAAATCTGGTGGTTGATTTTATCGAATGCTTTGGAGTAGTCTATTGAGATAAGAGCTGATGTTTTACCTTCGTCTATATCCTTGAAGATATCATCTGTTATGTCCAATGAAGCTGTTGCACAGCTAAAGCCGCTTCGGAAACCGGATTGTTTCTTGGGTAATAAATTATACTCATTAATGTGTGAAATTATTTGAGACTTCATAATTCAGGCAGAGGGATAACTCTAGAAGTTTTCCACGATGAAGGAAATATACTGGTAGAAATACATGTTTAAATATTATGCGTGAGAGCAGGATATATTTGAGGGCAACATAGTAAAAGCATTTCTACATTGATTTCGTCTGCGCCGAAAGCTTTAGATCTGATACTAAGAAGGTTTCTGCATATAATGATTTCATTAACATGTGAAAAAGAAAATGAGGACTAAAACTCTTTTTTACGATTATTATTGTAGTATTCAAGTAGAGCACCGTTTGGAATTCCGATACTATTTGAAGGAATGGTTATTTATCGAATTAGGATCAATCATGTTGTCTGGCAAACAAGTGCTTGTTTTATTACTAGCTTTATTGTATACATTCAAATCTTCAAGCTTTTGCCATAATGTTTTACTATTTTCATTTTCAGTACAAAATTTCAAATTGCCTCTTTTTTCATCGCGTATTGAATTTGTCCCAATAATCTGGATTTTTTGTTTTATGGTATTTTTTTAATGCTTTCTTTGTTTCTCATTGACATTAATAAACTAACATTGTCTGTTATAAAAAAATAATCGTATTAGGGGTGGAACACAAGGTCGTGAGGCCGAAAATGACTAATGCGGCGACAATGGATGCTTTGAGTGGATGAATGGATTGAGAGACGACCTTTTGCGTTGTTACGAAAACAATGAAACAATGAGCCTGTCTGAAGAGAAATGCCTTGCGAAAATGTATGCCCTGTGGTGTAAGAGATATCCAGAGAGGTGGAGGCTATAGCTCAACTCCTCTCAAGCCGATTAACGAAGTGCAGAAATGCCACACGTCGGTCGTACTCTAGCGAAGGGTCGCATCATACTACCAACGGAGGGCATCGAAACCCGTAGGGCGCTCCATAATGCTGAGATTTACGATGTTCTTTCAGGAGAAGATGACATCCGGAGTTCGTTGTTAGATCGCTTAGTAAATACACACGTATAGAGTTTTCAGCTCCTAGCTAAACGAACATGGTCAGAAGAGACAAAACGGACTAAATATCGGGTTAAAATGTTGGTTTCAATCATATGGGTCCTTGGTAGAATAATGGACACACTGCTCTCGATCTCAAAATTATACCTTATGCATTCTTGGTAATAATGAGACGTTTTTTTTTTCAAAATGTCGAAACTGTACGATAACTAGAATGGCCCAATTTTTTCAGACAATATAACAGCCAAATTTTTCTATATTTTTCAAGCAATTGAAAAAAATTGATTGAGGGTTCAAATTTGTTGACGTCAACAGAGTATACAAATAATTATCTCCTCATCCTCTCGAATTATGCTCGACTGAAATAAAAATTGGATCGCTAGATGAAGCTACTCAATGAAAGTGAAATTTTTGTCGCCCTTTCGAGGTGCTTACATTTTTAATTACCCTTTTCGTCGCCACAATCTTATCCGACTCAATCCTTTTTTATCCTCCAAGAAGTGACAACGGTCCTCAGAAAATATAAAACCGCTCCAGAAGTGGCTCAGTCTATTAACTTTTATTAATGAAACAATAGAAGTTATACTTCCACTGCCGTTGGTTATTTCCACCGAGGAAATAAAACCGAATTATGATTTCCCCCAACACAATAGGCGAAATAAAAAAGGGAGAAACAAATCCAATGAAAAAGCAAACATCGTCATAAAGGAATGAAGAACTTCATGCCTTGTTGTGAATTCGACTCAAATGGTTCATCAAAATAACGAAATATAATGGCAACGAGATAATTTTGAACATGTATCATATACGGGGTGATCAGTTTTAAAAGGAAATCGTCCTGTCTTCATTTCTAATGAAGGACGTCGCTTATTTTATATGTAAAATTTTGATATATTGTAGATCCTGTCATTCCCATCATATATTCCAATTCACAGATATTTAGAAATAGCGGTTTAGTGCCGAGAAATAACACTAGTATATTCCAATTAACACGTCTGTTCAGTGTCCCATTTTTTTCAGCTAGAGGGAATAAAATTCGAGATTCTGGTGCTCTAATTCAAGATTAAGTAACGAACCCATTACATCCAGGTTTAAGCTCATGAATTAGTCCATTCGAAAAAAAAATAAATCACAAAGAGTGTTGTATTATAGCCTGACAAAACCATGTTCATAGCAGAAGATAATTATCAAGTACCTAACCACTTTTGGAAACTCTCTCCGCGGCAAATATCAGCATAAACTCTGACAGATCTGACTATCAGAACTATCGGGAAAGAAGAAACTTGCTGCAACTAATTTGCTTACCGTTACGATTCTACTTTACTCCTTTAGTGTGATGAAATGGACTCAGGAGGAGCTGCGATAACACGACGTAAAAACTAGCAGAATGATTCATCTTCAGCATCATTTAGCATCCTAAATCGTCTGTTCTACGATTATACTTGCCCAGACAATGGGGAGGCCGTGAACTTTTGAGCTTGTATTGTCTACGTAACAGAATGCCACTGGATGGAGTCTGTAAAGTTATCAGGAGTTCAGATCCTTATCTCTGCTTAGTCTGCAACCATAAAAAAGCAGGGATTGGGGCATTTCTTTCCAAGGCAGCAACCCGTGCATCCGATGAATTTTATACTGAACCAGGTGACCCAAACTCTAGCACCGAGTTGGAAACCGTTCGGCAAAAAACCCACGTTAAATCTGTGGAGAGTGAGAATCTCCTACTGCTACATAATGATGAAAAGAGTGTACACCTGCTAACTATGTTAACAGGCAGTGTGCTAACTCTGCCTTTTGTCAGTGTTTTAACCAATACTAATGTACTGAGCTTATAAGACTGTCAATAAAATATTTTATTATTAATATAAGCCAATGCATGGGGTCTTCCACAGACACATTGAAGACCTTGGCTTATCCAGAAACCTGACCTTCGCATTCCTCAGGTCGAGTCAGCTGGAGTCAGAAACCGAGGGATTCACAATGGCATGCCATGATGGTGTTTTCAACACCCTAGTCTACCGTAGTCGCTTGCCATTATTTCGATAATTAAATAACTACCAATCAACATTAAACATCTTTTTGTTATTTTATCAAACTAACCACATTTTTGAACATATTCCCCTTTATATTTCGTAATTTATTATTATTATATTTTATACCTAGTTATTATTACTCAAACATTTTTTATTCATAATTCTCTAACCGAAACAAGCGTTCATACACTTATCGGATTTCTGCTTTGTTTCACAAATATTATAGATTTTATATGTCATCATATCATATATTTTTTTTAGGAAAAGGTCTTGGCTGAGCAATATGCAGTTTTCATTTGGATCATCCTAGCTTCTCTCACCAGTCTTCGGTCCTCCCTAGCATTTATTGATATTGGTCTACCCTCCCTATGCCTGTTCATGGCAAATCCAGTCTCATCAAATTGGTTATTAGGTCGGGAAATTACACCTTGAGAGACATTGAACCGATCAGCCACATCGATCTGTCGCACGCTTCCAAGAAGCAACCCAATGGCTTGATTTGCTTCCTCTACTGTTAAATGACGTCTATTCATATTGTTAATGATGAAATAACCACAATTTCGCAAACTGCGCTCAGCAACACACAAACAAAATTAGACTTTACAAACATTAAATCTACCTTTTTTGGTGATAATGTTTTTTATCTGTTCGGGTAGAATTTTATATGTCTAAAAAACAAATTTTTTCATTGAAGCAAATGACATTGGTATTGATAGCTGTACCATATTTTTTCTAAAAAAAATTCGGCATAGAAAAATCACAATATCCTTAACTTTTTTCGATCAGTTTATTTATTACTTATTCATTCAATATTTATTATGTACAGTCTTAGCCTTTATCCTCAGGCATTACGCGGTGCTAGGAGTGTTGTACTACCATCTACGACACTTGTACGGTAATATTGAGTCCGTTGTGGTCAATGAGAAGTGCCGAATCTATTGGAACTACTCATTTCCCACCTTCAAGAATATTCAAACCAATAAGCCTGATATAGTCCTCCACGACCATCGAAGTAGGGTGATTTTTGTCAGAGAATTTTTAGCTCCTAGCGAAATGAACAGCTGGAAAGAGAAGGAAAACAGGCTAAATATCGGGACTTGCTTTCCGCAGATTTAACCCAAACCAATCAGTTGAAATGGCGGTTCATATCATAGGGGTATTTGATTGCAATAATGGACACGCTGCTCTCGAATTTAAAATGTATGCTGGCTTGTCGTGATGCGGCAGAAATCTTAGCCGGAAGAATGCAGAAGGCCGTTCAGTCCGGTTACTCAGGGTTCATTATTCTCGGACCAAGTAATCACTAACTCGACGGACAAAAAAGAAAATCATATGATAATGTTAAATATTCTTTTATTGAATAAAAACATTTCACAAGTAGGAATTTGCTGAGTTTTCTTCTGGAAGAAGGCATTGTGGTAGTTTGATGAAGCCCGCAAGCCATTTTTATCTGGAGAATTGAGTTCAACAATATTTTTGCTACGTGGTACATGAAATTGTTCTCGATTACGAGTGTTCATTTGATGAAGATCAGAATTTTTAGTAAATGCTAATCTTTTCCTAGATATATGAATACATAGTTCAAATCGATACAAGAAAGGAAGCGTTCTTATTTTGTGACTGTTGAGTAGGTTTTCACAGCGAGTACTAGACACAGCAATTCATCTCATCATTTTCTTCAGTGCTACAACTATATCATCAGTCATAATGGACCAACCCCAGAAACAAATGCCATATCGAAGGCGACTCTTTTCAGATGTGCATAATACACCATAGGATTTTCCAGTTCAGATATTCATCAAAGTTCATTCCCAAAAATGTTGCGTATGTAGCAGTGCCTGATGTGGGCATGACAATAGTTGGGAAACTCGTTGTCTATCAATTGTGAAGCCCAAGTTACTGTGTTTTTTCAGTACTGGAGAAAAAGGTGTTTTTTCAACAAAATACACCGTTGTGTCTATAGGTTTTGGCATCAAACATCCTCTTAATTGTCTTAGAAATTGAGCATTTCTAATAGATATATTCGGTACATAATTTTTCCGTCACACGTTTAAAGGTAACAGCCCCATCTTCCTAACCGGCTACACAACAAATTCTGCGAAAAATAGTTCTGAACGAACTCTCTTCAATCTTGACCTCTCAGCACTTAGCCAAGTCCACCCTTGGGTTAGCGATTTACCTTGTATAATATACTTAGAATTTCTACCTTTTATTCCTCATGATAAATTGAAGAACGAAAATAAAATTGTTCAACTGCTCTACCTACAGTTTTATATAACTCGTTTCATATGTGCAGATAACGAATCTTTTTCAGTCAAGAATGAGTGCATACGTATAAGTTGTGAACGGGAAAAAAACGCTCACCAAGCACTGAGTGTGCGAGAGGGTTCTACCACTTAATGAAGTTGAACTAACTGAAATTGTGGTCACGTAGTTCACCAACTTCACGGACGGCGAAACCGAAAAACTTTCATGTCGTTAGTGTGTCCTAGGAGCTTAATCAGTATTATCAGTTTGCAAATTGAATTACAGAAACTTTTCTTGCATGCATATAAAGTGTCGACTTCTGCAGATGACGAATTGTATTTCGACTTGTGTAGTACCTAAATGTAATATCTTTTGTTTGTGAAAGCTGTTAAACAAAACCACAGAGGTTTAAATTCTGTGACTTCGTTCACTGAATTTAATCGTCCAGAATACCAACTCCAATGAAATCAAAGATAAAACAGTTATATATTTATCTATATTTTCATCAAAATAAGAAACGATATATGCCATATCATTGATTTTACTGTCACTGCATGGAATGAAAAATTGCGATTTTCAGAAATATTTTCGAAAAAATATATTTTCTTCATTTTCACAAATAAATCTCATTTCATACTGTATCGTAAAACACGGTTTTATTCCGATTGAAACCTTTTAACACTATTGATTACCGTAATAAAAATTTCTACCGGACTTGTCCTGTAAATTTTATAATATGGACCAGCCCACTAAAATTTTTCTATTGGACTAGGCAGTTTTGTGCAACGTAATAATATCAATATTCAAAAAGTCAACAATTTATTTTTAATACAATAATCACAAACATCTTATTGGTTCATATTGATAATGATGCTGCAATTTTCATTGACATTGACATTGAACATAGGACTCATTATAAAACAAATGCTACTTTAAAATTGAATAACGTTTTGTCACAATATATACGACTGCGCGGAATCTCTATTGTCAAGAAATTATAATTATACCTAAAGATTTTATCTCAACTTAGTTTCTTTATCTTTCTGCTTCCCTTAGATGCTATACTTTTTTCTTCCCAGAATGGAATTGAAACTCGTCGCAAAATTTACTACGTTTGCAAAACTGGACAAGGCTAGAAGAGCCTGTTTATGAACTTTTTCAAATGGAAAACAGGATTGAAAACACTCAAAAATTTATATTGAATCAATTAATAAAATAATCACAAATAATCAAAGATTAAATAAGGGACATGCAGCAGTTAATTGTTATTGAAACTGATATGGAATTATAACAAAAACTGATCATGAATCGAAATAAATGAGGCAAGATAAGTTATTACCATCAGGTAAAACAAAAATCTAGTTTTATCAGAATACATTGACTAAAGGTTGAATAAAAGAATCTTAATGGCCAATATGAAAGTTGATTGGAAGAATCAACTTTCCAGAGGAATGAGAAAGATTGTTTATGAAACTGACATATCTATAATAAAAACTAAATAATTCCCTATATAGAGATCAGAGAATTTACACAAACAATACATAAACTGCAAGATCACATCTGGATGATGTCGAGATGAAACTACGACTGACCATTATTTCAAGGAACTATCCGAATTTCAAATAAACGGGGTGGTTGGTTTATTAAGATGTACTGACGAATCCTATACAATTGTTATTGTCTTATGGACAATAAATATTATTACTATATTGCCTCCCACAGAATTATTAAAGGATCCTTTGTAACATGTATTTCGAGGGGTTCTGGGGTTTAAGATCAAGTTGAAAACTGAAACTGTTATTTGATATACTTTCTGGAGTGGTCAACTTAGATAATTTATTTAGGATCGGAGACACTGTTTCCTTTGCGGGTAATAATTTTAAATAATATTCCTGGTCTCATTAATTTTTTCTATGTGTTTGATCACACTTATAGAGGATGATATATTTTTACATCTTTGTTGTAACACTTCACCAAATTTTCCCCACTTTAAAGAATGCGAGAAACCCCATTCCTTTGTGTATTCTTCTGCAGCAGTTTTTCTCTCTATTCATTCCTTTGTGTATTCTTCTGCAGCAGTTTTTCTCTCTTTTCATTCCTTTGTGTATTCTTCTCCATCCCCCATGTCTTTCAAGCAGCGAAAGATCAGCTTCAGCATCCGCCAGTAGAGTGGCAGAAGTTCTTCGAAAACAATGTCTCGTGTATTTATCGGCATCTCAGAAAATCTATGCTATTTTTTCAAATATCTCCGAATGAGTAGACTCTTTGCGCAATACACTTGCGTTGACGATATCTCATAAAAAGAAACTGATCCTATAATATCCTTGAGTCGTAATTCTAAATACTTTCTACATAACTTGAGTTTCATTTATAACAAAAAACACTCTTCTTTTGTTCGTTTTTGTGTTTGGTATTGTAATTAACACCTAGATACCAGTATCCTCACTATTTCGAGAATCACAGAGTGAAGTACCCTCCGACGACACCCACCCACTACCTAAAATCACACAATATTATACATTATTTGAGGGTAACTCCAAACTGCAGATTCTCAAATTATCTCCATTGAACTTCAGCCTAACACACTCGATATTTGGTTGAGGAGTCTGATAAATAATTCAGGAAAATCCAATCAGTTTATATTTATGAGCTGTTTAGAGTGAAATATCCTCTCAAGAACTTGATATCTAGCAGAAATGTATTAAGTTGGTTCAGTTTAGTGTGATGTTGATTGCTATCCTCACGAATGAAGGGTTTCCTTATAGCACTCTGCATGCACCATTAGTGAGAACACTAAACATAGATGCGATTTGCATGAATGCATCGTAAAGTACGTTATGCCATGATTTTGTGAAACATTCGACCACAAACAAAATGAAAACAGAAGTATACTACAACACTCTGATGAAAATGCTATTGAAATAACGGACGGTTGAACTTATTTATCAAATTCTTGCTTGGAATGCGCGGTTTCTGGTTTTTCCTGAAACTGGAAAGTAAATACTTCCCTGAAAATTAGTAAGTCGCCCGATGCGCCACGCCAAATGATAATAATAGCCATGTTTTTGGTTTTATATTACATACTTAGTTTCACTTTAAAGTAATATTGAATATTCCCCTGTATAGTTGGAAAAAATTAAGTGGACGTTGCTCTGACAGAAAAAGTCAATGAATATTTTCAATTGAGTACTCCAAAAAATAACGATCCTTTTTGGGACCTTCAAATTTTTTCCCTGCTTACAATAACCTCCCAATTATCGTGGCCAATCAAAAGTGAAGACTTCATAAACGCTTTCATGTTGACATTTTGCATAGGTTAGTCCAAATCCTTCATAGTATATACATTTTCCAGCTCGTGGTCTTTTCCATCACTTCCACTCATGATAAGGTTTATCTTTCTACTGATCATGGATTCACTCGAATTTCTCTCGGTCCATCTCAATCCAAGATTGGTTGGATCACCTTGTATTTCCAATTGGTTTGCAATTTCTTCGTCCAATAGATTTACAGTTGCTGCTTCATCGAATAGGGCATATGTTTCAACTTCTTTTCCATTTGCTTTTATTTTCATTGTGGCAACCTTCAGGAAAACAATATCAAGATGGTTCAACAGACTGGAATTTTTATATTTAGATGAAGAATTATGGCCAAAAAAAGAATTTGAGAAAAATTCGAAAGCAATCTGCAAATTACACTTGTAACATCTCAAGAAATCATAGATTACCAATTGAAAATAAATTTTCGATACGTTTGTTATGATATGATGAACAGTTAATGTTTAAAGATTTGTTAAAGTGCAGATTGACAGTTTAGGAGGAGAATCCAGTTTGTTGAAGAACAGTAGAACCTTAGCAGTTAATTTCAACTATCTGTCGTGTTTGAAGATGATCTAGTGATTGTTGGAGGCAGAACAGACCTTTCTGTAGAACTGAGAGAGGAAGCAAAACATCCTATAATTTTGGATAGTAAACACAAATATAGTGCCTTCCATTCAAAACGCGCCACCCTGAATAGCTTTCGGTACAATGATTTTTAGGAAAAATAAAAACACACGTCAACAATAGTATATAGAGGGACATATTTTGACATATACACATTTGATGTTACTTCCCCTATCGCACCCCCAGAGCATGTCACCTTTTTTTTAAATGGATCACCCTATATTGTTTCACATTATCAGATGCTCCATGATGAGCAGATTCTAACAAAGAATAATACATATGGTCTTACGCTTATAATTCGGGAACTACAAATGATTTGAGTAGAGAACGAGCCAACCTGAATAACGTTTGGAACAATGATTTTCAGGAAAAATTAAAGAACAGGTCAAAAATTATACAGGAGGCCACATTTTGAAATATTCGTTCTAGAGAAAAACAGATTTTTCATTAAATTTTGGAATCAAAATCTGATGACTTGACAATGAGAAGAAACAAATTTTCTATAGTAAATTTTGTTTACAGGTTCTAGTTAAGAGGTATAAATTCTTATCTTACGCTAAATAGAACCTAGACACACATCTCCCAAATTTTAAATACGGTCTTATGATAAAGGGTACACTAACAATGCTCACTGTTATACAATGTAAACCTTTCCCTGTCTGAGAACCTGGAAGGGGTAACGCTTTCTTGATGTGAAAGTCCAAAAGACTGATGGCGAGTGAGAGTTTACAGGAAACCTTCGCACACTGAACAACCAACCATAATGAATCACCAAAGAGACGATTTGTATGACCTCCGTCAATTGACCGGGCCTACAGCTTCTGCAACACCAATGAGAGTTCTACCAACGAATCGAACATTGAGAAAGGTTTAGCGGATCTTGTCCGTAACCAATTCACCACCTAACGTTAGTAGTGATTCCAAAATCTGTTCCTTGTGAATGTGTTATGTTGGAGAAACTCAGAAAATACTGAAATCAGAATCGGTGAACAGAAGAGAAGTACACAAAAAGGAGAAACATCGGAGTCAGGAATAGAAGATCATGTCTGGACGATTTAGCACAATATCAATACAAAAGAGCATTGGTATGAAAGAAAATTCAAAGAGTCGGCTTACATTCTGAATAACGACGTGTTCAGTCAACCTAGAATAGAGATCCGGAATGTGTGGCAACCCCTCATCATCGAAATTTCCATGTCACGGGGCCGTCTGTCAACATAATTGGCCGTAAATAAACCAATTAAGATTGGTGTACCTGGAGGTCCTATGTAAGCAACATTATTATCTCATAGCGGATAATTTATTCCAACGCTAATAACACATATGGAATATGTATCCAAGAGAGTTTATCGCATGCATACTCGATAACGGCTATAGATTTTAACAGTCGAAATAAACTGCAGATAAATCATTCTTCTATTTCTTTAGACAAAGGAAGTTCAGAACAATTCCACTCTGAAATGATCTTTTTAATATATTTTGAAGTGATTCTAGAGTACCCAGTATGATAATAATCAGGATGAGAATTCCGCCCCATAACATTGCCGCAGTTATCCAGTGTTTAACGAATACTTACGACGACAGATGAACGAATAATGGATCATTCAAATGGCCCGCAACGCTTACTGACCTTAATCCGTTAGATAATTTTCTATGGGCTACATGGAAGATAATTTACAGATTATTACAGAAATGAGTGGGATAATGAATAAGCAATGCAAAACTGAGTGAGGGTGTTTTTGCAAAACCTTCCTGAATAAATTATACAACTCAGTAGCGTCACGTTATGCCTGTAGATATAGGCTCAGACCGCATAAGCTGGACAGGCTGACAGCAAATGCATTATGGCTTCAGCTGCCCCACGACGCACTCTGCATTCAGTGTCACAAGTGTGAGGGACCTCTATATGCATCACGTTACTACGGTAAACAAGTCAGCCAGCATAGTGAGCAATCATAACCGACCGTCCAACTATGACCAAATTTTCCAACAAGTGTATTTTTATAGAACAACTCACACTGAATGATCATCTTCGAACCGGTTTTCAAAGACCATGTTTGAAGTTTCAATCTGTTTAATTTCTTTCTGATTAGAGGATGCTTGAAAATTTTCATTTATCCCTTTCAATTTTTGGTCATTGCTGGACGGTCGCGGACGGTCGGTCTTGGTCGGTCAGTGTGTTCTCTAGCTTATGATTCCGTCTGTCTTCAATGTTTCTGTAGAAGATCCCATGCATTAGCTCATCCTTTTGTAGCTGTAGGATATTCTCACTCTCCATAGCTTTGACGTGAGCTTTTTGCCGAACGGATTCCAACTCGGTGACAGAGTTTGGGTTCGTTCCTTCAGTGTCGAATACGAGACCGAGTTCATCGGTTGCACGGGTTGCTGGTATGCCATTATGAATCTTTTGGTCTCCGACTTCAGCCCACTCGACCCGAGAAAAGCATAGATCAAAATTATGGATGAGCTCAGGTCTTCGAAGTTCTTGAATAGGGCCACATGCACTGGCTCATCCTTCTAGAAGTTTGGTTTACCTGGCTTGGTGTCGAATACGAGACTTAATGCATGGGTTGCACGAGCTGCTGGTTCTCAAAGAAATACTCCGATTTCCATGAACGCAGAAAGCAGAACTGAATTCCTGCGAGGACTTTACAGGCTCTATCCGGTATCATTCTGTTATGTAGATACTCCAAACTCAAAAGTTCTAGGCATCCCCGTTGTCTGAGAAAGTATAACTGTGGAACAGACGATTTAGGATGCAAGCTCCAGATGCATAATTTTGCAAATTTTCACGCACAGTTGTCGCAGCTATAGTTCATAAGCGTGGATAAAACTTCAATTATAAAGTGATAGAGCATGAAATGATTTTAACAGTCTTGTAAACGCAGTTACTTATCGAAATTGATTTATTTGGCCTTCAACACTTGTACAGATTTCTTCGAATTGATATTTTTACATTTTCAGACTAAGAAGAGTTGAAACACACATGAAAATAGACCAGAAGGGACTCATGTTGGAAATATCATACTATATCCACGATTTTGACATCGTCCAGTAATGAACGCAGGCTCTTATTTCAATAAAGTTGTCCTTATTCCAAATAAGTACTATGCTTGAGTACATCTGCAAATAACGTCTACTTTATTACTGCCTGACATTATTGTACTGCAATATTTCTCTTTCGTTTTAGAATATATTTTGCTCTTCCGAGAAAGCAGCAACTAAGACTTAGTTCACCACTTGTTGAAAAATCAAAACAACTATCGTTTCTTGCTAACATCAGTAGACAATATATTGAATTCATAAAAGCATTCATAACTGCAAACATTGAATTCATAAATATATGAATAGTCTAAACGTACAAAGTATAACTATGAACGGGTAAATAGTCAATAATGCCGTTGGTGAATCTAATAAATAAGTAATAAGGAAATTGAAATGATCCAGAATAGTATTTCAGTAGATAAAGCTCAGTGTGTATTTGTATTCAATTACTACTTATGAATGCAATGAATAATGTAATTGAAAAATATAGGAAACTCGATTCTGAGTGAAATATTTTCTAAGTAATATTGTCATCAAATCATTTTCAATTATATTGATACAATATATTTTGTGAGGCAACTAGATTTTGAATCTTTTCATTGAATTCTTGAAAATGGAATGGTACATTTGGGAAAAGCTACTAGTGCACAAAAAACATTCTGATCCTTCAAAAACGAACGTTTTGGATTTTGGACAACTTACAATATAATGAGTCCTGCAGGAAGCATTAAAATTATTGAACATTTTGACTATGAGATCTCTATACATCTGTGAGTCAGTGTCTTTTGCCAGCTGAGTTTATGCACATCCTTGAACAAATGTGCACATCCTTGCACTCAACTACACTGTACTGATGAAGGTAATCGATCCCAAAATACGTGTCTTCTGTTGCATATCTTGCTGAAGGCTGTGTCCGATAAAACCTCGTTCATTTAACTTTATCTTTCGATTTATCCTTTCCAGGATTGTTTTCATCAATCCCGGACTCAGATGATACGTAGTTAGCTATACCTTCCGTATTGGAAAAAATTCAATAACCCCTATACATACATAACATCAAAATTTTGCTAAATAATTCAAAATCAGATATATTTATAAAAATAAATTGTTTCGAACAAAAATTCAATGCATTGAAGATTCTCAGGAGTCAGATTTAAAATGATTCCCAAAATGCGAAAGTGATAGTCTGCTCTGGTATAAGATTACCAGTATCGGCAGTATCTCAAAACTACATCTGGAGTGGGTTGATAAATTAGGTTCTAATGACTTTGGTGTTACAAAACAAACAACTCAAGTTTTGCATGTTGTAGTAATTTTAAAGCATCGAACCATCTGGGGGAGGATATAATCCCAGACGGTTTTCACGGAAACCCTTTTCAAAAAAGAACACAGACCACCAATTATACACGGATTATTCTGTACCACGTAGCTCACTATGAACTGGCCACATGCAACTTTCGTTAGAAATTTCCATACTAATAAACCACCCTCATGTATCCAGAGCAATATCTCTCTGGACCCATGCAGGACTCGTAAATCAGGAACTCGTAAATCAAAGCGTATTCTGTTAGTTTCCGCTCTTGTATCTCATCAACCCAGACGTGTTCTTTAGATAAATCGACTGAGCTTTAATTTATCTTTCGAGCAGCTTTCTGACCGAGTGACTTGATGGTGTTGTTCAAATTTGCACTGAGGAAAAGACAACATTCTGTCGTTTGTATGTTTTTAATTAAAACGTGATATCGTGCGATTCGCCTAAGATCCCAATTAACTGTTCGCATTTCCTTGATGTGGGCGAAAGTTGCTACATTGACACAAAACTTAGTTGGCTTCACTCGGCTTGGCACTCAAGTACGGGATTAGCTGGAGTCTTGATACACGGAATAGTTTCTTGGCTAATTGAATATAAGGATGCCGAAGACTCATTTTGTCTTGCTCCTTCGCTATACAAAGTAGAAACGGAAAGTCGATGTCACTGGCTAGTCATTGTAGTTTGACATGGGTATCATCCACATCTATCAATATAACATTTTCTTGAAAAATTCCTTGAATATAACTTCTTCATCTTTGACTGTGTTTGATTTTGCCCATGGTAAATTTTGGTATACTCTAGATGCAGATGAAAGTAATGAAAATATCAGATTTTGATCAAAATACAAGTGTTGTCTAATTTGGTACAATTAAATAGCATCTCACTTCTTTTACCATATTTAAACACGTAGGCTTTGCTTGATTTCTATGGCAGGAAAAATAAATGAATTGTTGATATCTGTTAAGATCTGTCAGACATTTAAGCACTCGGTTACATATTAAAGATGTATTCGAATGACGAAAGGACTGATATGCTATTTACTTATGCAAAATCAAATAGAAATCCTCTTTTGGCAAGAAATATGTATGGTGAGCTATACCCGAATCGTCGCATTCTAAACATTCAAATGTTTAGACGATTAGAAAGAAATTTGAGAGACTGTGGTACATTTGACAGAAATAAAACTAGAAAATGTGTTGTTACTGGAAGTATAAGGAACCAAATAAATGTTTCGGGTAAGCAAATATTACCTTATAAAGACTAAAAAGTGAAAAATAACGTCTTTTAATCTAGGATTGGTCAGTTACAAAAATATTTCTACACAAGATTGTTCTTTACGAGAAATTGCCCACGAACTTGGGATATCTGTAAAATCTACCAGAAATATTTTGAAAAAGAACAAATGCAAATGCTACAGGATACGCAAAGTTCATCGCCTTAATGAGAGGGATTACGGAAGGAGAGTACGATTTGCGAAATGGTTAAGACGTAGAAATAAGAAAGTTCGAAATATTTGTAAAAAAATAATATGGACGGACGAATCAAAATTCATCAACAATGGTTGGTTTAACAGAAACATCCATTATAGGTGGAATAATACGAATGAACATTTACATAGAGAAACCAATTTCCAGAAGAAGTTCGGAATAAATGTTTGGTTGGGAATTTTGGGAACAAACATACTAGGTCCTTTCTTTTACGATGAGCATTTGAATGGTGAAATGTATTTAAATTTTTCGGAATAAATGTTTGAATCGGAATTTTGGGAACAAACATACTAGGTCCTTTATTTTACGATGAGCATTTGAATGGTGAAATGTATTTAAATTTTTCATCCAATGAGTTTGATGGCTACTTAGATGAATTGCCATTAAGCACCCGCCGTGAAATACAATATTTTCAACAAGACGGTGCCCCTCCCCATAATGCAGCAGTAGTAAGGGAACATTAAGATGCAATATTCCCAACAAAGTTGATTGGAATCAATGGACCAATTGCCTGGCCAGCTCGATCCCCAGACCTTACTCCTTTGGATTTTTTTGTCTGGGGATACATAAAGGATAAAGTTTTTTCGACACCAAGTACCGATATCGACCATCTCAAACAGAAAATAAGAGATGCATGTAATAGCATTACAACCATCATGCTAGAAAATTGCCACAGAAATTGTATGGACAGACAGCTTATGTGCATTCAACAAAGAGGTCATCAATTCGAGCATTAAATGTAGACTTCTTTCCCTGTATTGGTTTTATTTTCTTCCACAAATTCATTATGAAATAAATAGTTTTTCTGTTTGTTTGATTTCTTCTCCTCTTATGTAAGTTTATTTCTGGGGTAAATTGCTATCGTTCGTCTCTGAAACTGCAGAAATCTTTTATGAATTTTTATAGTATAAATACAATTTTAATAATAATAATAATAATAATAATAATAAGTAATAAGGTGAGTTGCGACACCACTTTCCTGAGCTACCGGTGCAAAACCGGACCGGCAGCCATGGCGCACCCTGGAGGGAATGCTCATTCCTTCTGATGTCGGCCGTGGGTATACTGGGTTAACCCTCCGGTATATCCCACTACTCGGTTCACGATGGACGAGAAAGAGGCCCTCACAACCGACCCCCTCGGATTAGGGGTCATAGGCAAGGTGGTGGGGCCCAGAACGATGGATTGCCATTATATAACGACCGCAATGAAAACGGACGCTTTGAGTGGACGGATGAACTAAGGGACAGTCTTCTGCATTGCTATGAGAGCAGTGAGCCCGCCCGAAGAGGATACATGGCGAGAATGCATGCTTTGTGGTGTGAAATACACCCAGAGCATGCTGCCTTTTCCGCACAAAACCTAAAGGATTATGTATCCCACCTTCGGGTTCGAGGCTATGTTAGAACCCCTCCTCAGCCGGTTAACGCAGTGGCAGAAGTGGCAGATATGCCACGCGTCGATCTGGCTGTTGAGGAGGCCCGCATCATACCACCAACGGAAGGCATCAGAACCCGCAGGGCGCTGCATAACACCAAGCCCTTGAAGCCACAACAACTGGCTCGGGTGGATGCGGAGATTCACGATGTCCTTTCAGAAGAGGCTGACATCTGGCAGATCAACTCTGCCGTGTATGACGCTGCTCAGGCCCTGTCCCAAACGGAGAGAAGGGATACCAACCCTCTGATTGGGAGGCATGAGCGACGCATTCACAAGATGGAAGCTAAGATCAGGTCAGCGAGACAACACGCGTCTCGTATCCAGTGTGTGGCGGACTACGTGACGGCCAATAGGCCCTTCACGCCCGCAGTGCGGCGAATTGCCGCAAGTTTAAGACGAGCTCACCACACACTAAATCAAGGCGTGCTGTTAACCATCAAACAGCACTGTCTTGATAGGATACGAATGCTGGTGGCTGCAAAAAAGTCACTAGTGAGGCGGGCGAGAAGTTCCGCGATAAACCTTCTCGCCTATTTCAAGAGCCTCCACGTGTTGTGGAAAACCCGCCGGCGGCTGATCGGGTAGAAACCTTCTGGAAGGGTATTTACAAATTTCCGCAACCACTCAACGTAGATACTCCAGCCCTAGCGCAGTTCGAAGCTTTCTGCAGGAGGCTTCGTCAGCCTGAGCTCAATGAACTGCGCAATCCGATAACCCCGGAAGAAGTTCGACGGGCCCTCAAAGGCTCGAAGAATTTTGCTGCTACAGGTCCTGATGGCCTGAATAACTATTGGTGGAAAAAATTACCAAGTACCCACCACCATCTAGCAAGAGTTTTCAACTCGTGGCTAGATGGGGAGCAGCAGATTCCGGATTGGTTTATCGAGGGGCGAACCGTGCTAATCCCCAAAAACGAAGATTTGTCTGATCCGAAGAACAACAGACCGATAACATGCTTGAACGCATCTTATAAGATGTTTACACGCATCTTGTACATGCGAATACTCTCCGCAGTTGAGCCGGTGTATGAACGGATATATGAGCAAAGAGGGTCAAAAAAGGGGGTCGCTGGCTGCAAGGAGAACCTGCTGATCGACAGATGCATCACGCAGGACTCCGTGCAGTATAAGCGTAACCTTTCAATGGCCTGGATTGATTATCGCAAGGCATTTGATACAACATCGCATGAACTCATCATGCATTTGCTCAGATGCCTTGCGGTACCCGATCAAATAGTAAGATGCATTGAACAGCTGATGCCGCTCTGGAGGACTCGATTTACCATAACATCTGGTCAAGTCAGAGTCCAAACAGAGCAGGTTATCTTTAGAAGAGGCGTGTTTCATGGAGACTCCCTCAGCCCTCTTCTCTTCTGCATCTCACTACTGCCATTGTCCGTTGCACTACGGAAAACCCGCGGATACAACTGCGGCACCCCCAGCAACCGGAGGCATAAGGTCACCCATCTGTTTTACATGGAGAAAAGGACCTTCACCAGTCCTTAAGGGTGGTGCAAGAGTACACGCATGCTGTCGGAATGGAGTTTGGGGTAGACAAATGTGCCACGGTTCATCTCAAAAGAGGACGATGCGAGGAATACGGTGATCAGCTCGTAGACGGAAGCATCCTACATCATCTGAATGCCGGAGAGACGTATACCTACCTAGGGGTGGAACAACGCCACACCCAAGAGGTAGCTACTGTCAAAAGCTCTCTCCGCGGCAAGTATCAGCACAAACTCCGACAGATCTGGTCTTCAGAACTGTCGGGGAAGAACAAAGTTGCTGCAACTAATATGCTTGCCGTTCCGATTCTACTTTACTCCTTTGGAGTAATGAAATGGACTCAGGAAGAGCTGCGACAACTCGACGTAAAAACTCGCAAAATGATGCATCTTCATAGAAGCTTGCATCCTAAATCGTCTGTTCCACGGTTATACTTTCCCAGACAACGGGGAGGCCATGGACTTTTGAGTTTGGAGGGTCTACATAACAGAATGGTACTGGATGGAGCCTGTATAGTCATCAGGAGTTCAGATCCCCTTCTCTGCTTGGTATGTGATCATGAAAAGTCAGGGATTGGAGCATTTCTTTTCAAGGCAGCAACCCGTGCAGCCGATGAACTCGATCTCGTATTCGACACTGAACGGACAAACCCAAACTCTATCACCGAGTTGGAACCCGTTCAGCAAAAAGCCCACGTAAAAGCTGCGGAGTGTGAGAGGCTCCTGCAGCTACATAAGGATAAGCCGATGCATGGGGTCTTCTTCAAGAACATTGAAGACCTAGGCTTATCCAGAGACCTGACCTTCTCGTTTCTCAGGTCAAGTGGGCTGAAGTCGGAGACCGAGGGATTAATAATTGCCTGCCAGGATGGTGTCTTCAACACTCTCGTCTACCGCAGTCGCGTGATGGGTATAGAGGTCCCTGACACTAGATGCAGAGCGTGTCGTGGGGCAGCTGAGACCATAATGCATTTGCTGTCAGCTTGTCCAGCTTATGCGGTCTCAGCCTATATCCACAGACATAACGCGGCCCTACGAGTGTTGTACTACCATCTACGATACTCGTACGGTGTAGACGAGACACCAGTGTTGCCTTATGCTCCGGGGGATATTGAGTCCGTGGTGGTGAATGAGAAGTGCCGAATCTATTGGAACTATTCATTCCCCACCCTCAGGCAAATACAAGCCAATAAGCCTGATGTAGTACTCCTCGACCATCAAAGTAGGACGATTTTCGTCATTGAGTTCTCAGCTCCTGGCAAAACGAACATCGTCCGAAAAGAGGAGGAAAAACGGACTAAATATCGAGATCTTCTCTTTGAACTCCGCAGGCTTTACCCAAACCATTCTGTCAAGATGGTGGTTCTGATAATAGGGGTCCTTGGTGGAATGATGGACAAACTGCTCTCAAACTTAAAAATCATACCGGCTTGCCGTGACATGGCAGAAATCCTAGCCGGGCGAATGCAGAAGGCCATAATTCTCGGTTCACTCCGCCTACTCAGAGCACATGATTCTCGGACCCAGTAATCACTTACCCCATGGACGTGGGGAGTGTTTACTGGGGTTAATGACACGCCAGCGCGCCCTCCGGAAGTGTCGGAGCTCCGGAAACAGGGCCTGACTGGGTAATTCCTAACGAAGAAAAAATAAAAAAAATAAAAAAAAAAAAATAATAATTTTATCGCTCTATCAATATTTGTGATGAAATAGACAAGTCCGTATTTGAAAAAAATAGTTGATGAAGGCGGTGTTGACACGAAACGTTTGATTAAAAATTTATCGTTACGTAGTTCTAGTACATTTTGAATACAATAAAACTTTCCTTTTTCATTTTTTTATATTTTCTGAAATAACAATTCTATTCGTAAAAAACCGAAAACAGCATCTTCAGTTTTCCCTGTATAAGTTGGGAAGGGCGAGAATCCTCGTTAATTTTCTATGACCAATTTACTGCTCACCACAATAGTTTTTTCCCATTTAATCGTCTTTGTATCTATCACGATTTAGAATATAGCAATGTTACCACATGATAAAAGAAACGGCCTGTAGAGAGTGGCGAAACTACAAGATTTCTTGGTTCTGATTGATATCACATTGAAATTCAATGCACACATTTTTAAACTTAGTAAGAAATTGGCTTCTGGATGCTATACAATTCAAAATACTTCTAATAATTTATTGAGATTGACTGCTTCTGAATCAGCTTACCATGCTTTAATAGAATCACATCTGAGCTATGGCATTGCTTTCTGGGTAATCAGTAGCAATACACATTTTTTAACTACTTTCACTCTACAGAAAAGAGCCGTTAGATATTTATGCAAAGCCTTTGATGCACGGCAACTCCAAGCTGACCTGGAACCATCATATCGAAAAAATATCCAAAAAAGCTAATTTCACTAGTGATAGCCAGACGAACTTTTGAAAAAAAAAATGGGGACTCAAAACACATATGCTGCACTGGTTGGATATCACGGTAGTCATGCCCTCCATTACATATGCTTTTTTGGTGTGGTGGCCCAAGACACTATAAAGAGGAGCCGCAACGAAATTAATCAAGGTGCAAAGACTTGCTTGTCTTGGAATCACAATGACCATCAAATCAAGACCAATTGCAGTGATGGAGACACTCTTGGGACTACCACCTCTCCACTTTGTGGTTCAGGGCAAGGTTGGAACGGAACACATGAGAATCGTTAGAATTGTGATCGGAGACACGCTAGGAACGAGAACGGACCACATTCCGAATCGATACTCCTTCAACAACCAGTTAAGACTGCTGGTGCCAAACAGAACTGAATGAAACGGTTCACAGCTCAAGGACATTTCTACAGGAGAAAATCTGGTACACAGATGGATCCAAGACTGAGAATGTAGTGTGCTCAGGAGTGTTCTCGAGGAATCCGAGTATTGGCATCAGCTACTCACTGGGCACCCACACCTCCATCTTACAAGCAGAAGTGTAAACCATCCTTCAATACGCGAATGAAAATAATAGGAGAAATGTTGAAAACGCGCTTATCAACATCCTAATAGTCAAGCAGCGCTGAAGACCTTGTGTAGCAAGGAAGTAACGTCCAAACTGGATAATTATTCATCATCAAAAAGAAATACTTTTCTTCCTTATGAAATTGGCCCTGAATCACAAAATTCGATTTGGGTCATCCGATTTGGGTCATTTCTAGGATCTAATCGTATTTCTGGGTAGCGAACCTAATAGACATGCTCAAATTCGTTGATGGCAATCATCTTCGATCCTGCTCCAGATCGTATCCCCAGGGAATATTTTATTCTCAATGTATACCTTGCGTGACCAGAATAACACTAGATCATTCCAATTAGGAAGACACCTTGTAAACCAAC
The DNA here is from genome assembly GCA_958502065.1 of Chrysolina americana. Classification (NCBI taxonomy): domain Eukaryota; kingdom Metazoa; phylum Arthropoda; class Insecta; order Coleoptera; family Chrysomelidae; genus Chrysolina; species Chrysolina americana. The sequence continues at coordinate 92,586,210 of OY293411.1, forward strand.
CCAGCTGTAGTCTCTTAACCGAATTTGTATTAGCAGTACTTCCGACTAACCGGGGGCGAAAATGATCCCAATTTGATATTCGGCACGCCAGAATCTATTTTTCAGTAACACGAACCCGACAACGTAGTCTCCAGGGTAGGGAATAAGAAAAGGTGCGATTTTCGCACACTTGATAATGTAAGGAGAAAATGCTGCGGCGAAATCGCGAGGGTGGAAACTGGATTATGTAATATTCGTATGATTCCTTTTGAGTGCCTCTCGGATGTTGACTATGGGTGTTTTATCAATTAACATATATTTTCGTGATAATTACTAACCATTATTTATCTATATGAAAAGTATCGATAATTTGGGTTATTGTTCTTTTGTTGAGTCAGTTGTCTCCTCCAAGAATAGACATGAATTTGAATCGTGGTACCATAATTTTCTAGGGCCGTAGTGGTCGTGATGGGTAGAGCGTTGGCTTCCAACCATCAGGGCGTGGGTTGAAATCTCAGCACGGTTATCACACGTTGAAACGAAATGGTTCCGTCTTTCCTAGCTCGCACAATTCTCTCAGTGACTTCTGACGGTTGACCGAATGCTCTATGCGCTTTCAAATTACACAGTAAAATGGGGGCTGACGCGTGCCAAGCATCTCTGACATTATTAATGATTTTGGATGAATAGTCGATATATCGTAATGATTTTGTGTAGGATTATATTCATTTATTGAAGAACAAACAGGCTTTACACGTTTCTATTTAATCTTAATAAATACTAGTACTGAAGAAAAGCAATTAACAATAATAACATGAGTACATTTCAAAAAATTAAATCACATTAGCAATATCACAAATGAAGAATAATTGTTCTCTAGGACCAGGCGGTATTACAACAAAATTATTAAAAGCTCGGCACACTCAACTGCTAACCCCTTTATTACATCTCATAAACCTAGTATTCACCAAAGGGAAACCTCCTAAACAATGGAATGAATCCATAATTACCCCAATCTATAATTCTGGGAATCAAAATCAATTCACAAACTATCGAACAATATCCATAATTAATAACTTCGCTAAAGTTTTTGAATATTGTTGGGGAGGAAGAATAATCAATTATTTGAATATAAACGATGTGTCAACTGATAACCAGTTTGAATTCAGAAGAAACTTGAGTACTTGCTGTCCTAAAACTATATTAGATGACAATGAACAATATTTAGATGACTCAAAGAAGTGCCTGGTTATTTTTCTTGACTCAGCCAATGCATTTGACACAAAATTCTGATAGACAAGTTGAGTATATGACAATGGTATAAAAGGCCCCAACACTGGAAATACTCCTACATTCAGAATAGGACACAAAGGGTCAAAATCCAGAGTGCTCTTTGCGATTCAGCGCTGGTTACTGTGGGTGTACCACAAGGTACAATTCCTGATTCACTTAAATGGCATGACTCAGATTAAAAACTTCGAAGGTCATATAATTCCTTATGCAGATGATACTGCCATCGTTTTCTCTCATAGCAGTTGGTCAGAACTATATGAAGTTACTGAACGTAATACTGACAAACTACAAATGGCTAGATCGTAACCTTTTTAGCCTAAATATCTCAAAAACGTTTCACTAGATCAAAGACATCAACCAACAACAGAAAAATTGCTTTTCAGGAGATATATGTGTGATGAGTTGTGTGTTAAAATGTTCTTGCACTATTTTGAAAACTGTTAATGTTATTTAATAGTGAAGATATTTCTTTTTTGTGCAATTCTTTTCGACAGAAAATTAATATTTTTGGATGATCTAACAACATTGAAAAGATTTTACGAAAACGAAAAGTAAAATGATGAAAACCATAACAAACTTGATGATATATGTAAAATTGTTAGATTTCAGTAGGAGTGATGATTTTTATTTACTTTATCACGGACTTTCACAACTTGAACTTATGGAAGATTTAAAGAAAGAGTAGGGTATAACAACATGCACTCAGTTGATTAACTTGAAAAAATGTTCGCCATGAAGTATTGTTAATTAGATCATGGAAAATTTAGAAATAAAATGTAAGTTTCAAATTGGCTTCAGAGTATGTTACAGATTCTATGTGGTACTCACTTTAGTTTTTCAGGATTTTATCCACACAGAAACGAATAATGGTCAAATTATTCATATTATTGATCTATTTCAGTTCACTACGAAATATTTCATTCTGCCACAACTATTTTGACTTTCAAACGGTATTTAGATCATTTTAGAAAAATAACACAATTTGTGTGGTGTTATATTTCCAAAAAAGTTTGTCTTCCACTTCGAGTATGGACACTATATTTCTTTAGAATGATATTCAAAAAGTTTATATACATTCCATAAAATTTTATTAACAACAATCACACTCACTACATCCCTGGAATATTGACGCGAGAACCAGGTGCCATCTCTGGATCCGATTACAGAAACAGACCACGATTTCATTTGTTTTGCCTTCAAAAAATTCTAAAAAAAATCTAACCAGTCGACACACCAGGGTTTTTAGGCATCTTAAACCTAATAAACGTTGGATTCATCACAAATACACTTTTTCAACAAGTTATACTGTCCATTGTTTCCGACGAACTTCGGCTACGCTGCTCGTCAATGCAGGCGGTGACGTGGTGGCACTTGAGCAGCATGAAGATTGGGAGTCTGAGAAGATTGCTGATGGATAGATACTTCGCAGAATCAATAAAATGAAATTCACTTCATGCCAAGTTCTTCTAGGGATCACGTTGATAACTACGTCAATGAGTAACCTTCAAGGAATGGTTAATATTTCAGCAGAAAATGGCTTTTTATGAGGGATTAGTTCCAATAATTAGACAAACTTTACATTTAATTCAAGTCGTTAAGTTTTTCATTCCATATATTATATTGTCGTTTGATTTAGAAATAAGGAAATAGACGCTTATATGTAGGTATTTTTTATTCAATTTGGATAAATCTTCTTCCTACATCATGTGCTTATGTGAAAATATTCAAAAACTTAGAAGGAGAAAAATGTTTATTCTTAGGGAAGAAAATTGTTTCCTTCCGACCGGCGGGAGGAAAAGAGCGAAAAGTACCATTTTCCTCCCTACTTCAGGAGTCAAAAACGAAATTTTTCTGCTCATGTATATGGAAATGATTATTTTTCAACCGGACTTTAGAGATGAAAATGAAGCAAACGAACATTATCATGCTACCTGATGGGAAAGTACTAAAAACAATTTGATTAATTTTTGACACTAATGACAGTTAATCTCACTGCTTGGAATCAGCAAACGAACTTCACAGTATATAAAAATTTTCACGATTCTATTTGAACTTTTCCCTATAAGTATAATTAATATGGACTCTGATAGCAAAATTCCAGTATTTCATAAACAACATCTTTCGTAGAAAAAATAGCATTTCATACTCGAGATGAAATACGTTTTTTTCGTTCGTGAGATCGGCTCACTCGCTCCGTTCCGATTCTCTCGAGGACAAACTCTCACCTTAAGAAAAAACAGTATTTTCCTCTCTTGTTGAAGAATATACTATTTTTAGTAAGGTAGTAGAAAACAATTTTTACTCTATTTTTCGAAAATAGGACAATATAATATTAATATTAAGTGATTATATTGTCAGGTACAGCAAGGAACTTATATCCTAACGAAAGGCAAGATTCAATTCCTGCATATGATTAATAATGGTAGAGATTGCTCTTATGACATAAAAAGTTGAAAGTAATTATCTCGGAATAAATTCACCTGTTGGTTTGATCTCCATCCAATTTTTTATGTTAATGTCATAAGAGTTGGTTATTCTAAGAATTCTCGGATCCAGAATAACAGTGGGAAATACATTGACACAACTACTTCCAATTACACTACTGCGTCCCACTTCCTTACTAAATACACATCAACTGTTGCGGTTTCATCCTGAATCCATTCCAGTTCTCTAATTCCGCCACCTCACACTCGCTTTCGTCTGCTCTACCCTCAATTCGAATAAAACTAACTTTTCAGCGGTATGATTAAATGATAGTATTGTTACGGAGCAATTTGCAAGTTTAAGTGCGGAAACTTGAATAAATGAGCTAATTTAAAAGTTATTTTTGTGACAGTGAAGATAAATGTAAACAATGGAAACAACAAGAGAGTGCTCCAGTCGTCACCAATTTACTCGGAAATGATGATATTGAAAATTTATACTGACTGTCAAGTTAACAATGAAGAAATTAAAACTGTTCTAAAGGACATGGCACTGGATACATGTAATCCTGGGGCTCGATAGACTTTTTTGATTTTTGGATATATCATTCTACAGTCAAATCGAGCAACTTTCTTCATTATTCTTTTTTTCTGGCTCTACAGCGTGAGCTACAAAAATGGGTTGATTGTCTAACGCGAACTATGGAAAATATTTTCTACGACAGGATTTTTCTTGATTTTTGAGTATAATTTCATGTGAAATATATCAATTTCAATTATGATGTACATTACTACAGGACGAGGCAGAAAACGCGATTTTTCTGAAACTCGTTTATTGACTTCTCGCCCAATTTTGGGCTTTTCGTTGAATTTTTCGGAACCAAAAGTTCTCCCGGAGTTGCTCGTGTTAACAATTATGTTTTTTACATGTTTGTACCTATATATTTAAGTGAACAAAATTGAACTCACTTCACCAGCTCAACATACCCCTAAGTGTATCGATGATCAACGTATTGGCCTATATACCATGTATCTATGTAACCGATTATAAATATAGAATTTTGAGCTCCATAGTACCTATATAATATTTATATATAATAGTTGCATTGTTTATTTTGTATGAGTATATTATTGTATATTACCTGCACTGTTGATAGTTTCAACAACTTTTGAGAAACAAATATCAAATGACAATTCGGCTTTGCTGCCTATCGATGGTGGTGAGTTTTTTCGAATTTCGAAAATCTCGTTACATGGCTATGCTGCAATGATGATGTTCATAAACACATGCGCTTGCAGCTGCGTCAACACTTTGAATAATCGTTTTCTTGTGAGAGTATCAAGATTTCATTTATTCAAAAATTACATTCCCTTCAGAAGGTTTGAAAAAATCCCTCTTCAGGATAACCCATCGGGATCCCTATGGTTAAAAGATCAACTATCAAAAGAAATCTACTAGTTATAAAAATCATTAATGTTTTTTGCCCAACCATGTAGACACTTTGAGGAATGTAATTTGAATAGTTCAATTAATGTATTCATAGTTTTAATATCAACAGAAATGAATGTTTTCTCCCATAATTTCGTTTAATTATAGGTATTTGAGAATTCGTCTTTTTGGAGTCACCCTGTAGCGTCACACAAAAAGAGTAGACGGAACTTTATTCTCATTCTCTGTGAAAAATCAAACTCAGATATCAACGATAAATCCACTATCCCATCATATCCCATTAATCAACCACTTTATTTTTTGCTCACTGTGTAGAAACGAATACATTAATTGAACTATTCAAATTACATTCCCCAAAGTGTTTACATGGTTAGGCAAAAAAAATTAATCATTTTTATTACTAGTAGATTTCTTTTGATAGTTGATCTTTTAACCGTTGGGATGCCGATGGGTTATCCTGAAGGGGTATTTTTTCAAACCTTCTGAAGGGAATGCAATTTTTGAATAAATGCAATCTTGATACTATCACAAGAAAACGATTATTTAAAGTGTTGACGCAGCTGCAAGCGCATGTGTTTATGAACATCATCATTGCAGCATAGCCAAGTGAAGTGAACGAATACAGAAACAGTAATTAAACAATAATGGTATGTTCAACAAAAATAACACATTGTAACCATCACTAAGGAAATGAAATGGGTCAGGCCCATGATAAGAAGCTGGAAAACTCTTTTTGTGTCTACCACCACTCAGCAGTATCAAAACGATAATGATTTCAATGAATGACAAATTTTCCAATTCGCGTGAAAATATCTCTGACTACTATCGCTTTATCAGCATCTTTGCCATCAAAAATCGACCTACCGGAATGGCGTTGAACTTTAAATTTGCAGTAAATACTAAATAAATAAATACTATATTTAAATAAATGTAAAACCAGATGATGCGGTTTTAATAAATGAATGAAAAATGGAATTTTTGATTCTAGGCTATGATCCAAATGTCAAAAGTTTAATAAATTTATTTTGAATTTTGAAAAATGTTTGTATTGGATGCTATGCCTCATATTTGACAATATTTTCGAAGGCTTCAGTCAGATATTATAATAACGAATTTACATTATGACATGGTTCACACGAAAAAAAATCCTACAGTTAATATCGTGATAGCAAATTAACTAATTACAATGGGCTTCTCTATTCACATTTATTGCTGCGGTCAATGCATTTTCACATTCTAAAGAGTTCAATGTACATTTTCGCCTGTTTAGCGGAACATAATTGCCAGTTGATCCAAAAGTCGGAAAAGCTGACCATCTGCACATTATAGTTATTATATCAAGAACAAACGGTGTGAACATAAACAGTATAATTGTTACAGACATGTCATATTTCAGGAGAGCCGAAATACTGAAAAATTATTTTTTTCAATATTTAAGTCGAAATACAACTTTTTTCAAGTAGATTTCTTCGTAACTACTATCAATTTTTTAAGCTGAATATGCCTACATCTATAACTGAAAATAGCTGTAATTTCAGTTACGGATTTGTTCATTGGGGGTATCGATGTATATACAAAACTTTAGATATAACATTAAGTTAACGATGCGTAAGTTATTCTTTCGACCTTCCTTGTGCGAACATATCTGGAACAACCGGCAATGAAGATGATGTTTCAATTATACATAAAATATAAAAAAATAGGCACGAAACTCAATCTAAATCATTTCGAAACTGTGAATGCATTAAAGAGAGCATATTTCATATTTTTATTTGGGTAGGTTTTTGTAGTTATCTCGCCGAACACAGGTATAGGTTATCATAAGCAAAATATGGTGTTGCTTCAGACAAAGTCTGTGCTCCAGTCCAAGTGCTTTCTGTGATTCCTATAGATGGCTTTGTGAGTACTTTCTTAGTGGGTACTAGAGTCATCGTAGGGCGTTCGCACATCCTAACTGGGTCTGCACACCCATTTCAATCAACAATTGATAGTTGTTACAGGAAGTATTACATAGTACTTTGTTGTGAAAGACGGTGGACAGAGATGATTTGGCAGTTGTATGGGGCTGTTAGATTGTTTCCTGATTGATGTTTGCCGACAAAACTCTTATAGTATAGACAACTTGTTAATGGCTGGATTAAGTATTTAAAATCTACTTTTATTATATGAAATTCTAGCCTTTTGCCAAGTTCGTCCAAGCCCAAATGTAGAATATTCAATTATTTCACATGACGAAATATATAAATATATTATCTCTCTATTCTGCTGTACTTCTATATTGGCAAATGAAAATTTCTATTGCTATCATCATCATTATCATTTATTCATTCTTCATCGTAACAATATAATTTGTTGAAATAAGAAAATATAATAGTGTCGGTAATATATCCAGAAAATATTGTTAAAAATTTACAGATATTTCCGACGTCGAATGTTGATGATTCTTCAAACTATATAATTTCTGAGTATTCATTTAATAATTTTAATCCCTGCATCACAAGAAATGGACTTAGCTTCTACGTAAGAGCTTTCAATAGTGATTATTACAATAATTCTCCGTTAATAAGATCGATGAATTCCTATAATTTTGTTTCTAATACCCACTTGGACTTTTTTTCATTATCCCATAAATCTGTTTAAGAAGCATCTCAAAACTCTTCTGTGTTCAAATTATGTATAAGTATGTATACAGTGGTAACTCACTGTTTCTCCCTTTAGGTATAAGTTAGTTTTAGGTTTTTTGTAGGATTCCATTCTCATACATATATGTAATGCATTTTGTTATATTGTGTCACTCTATTATAGGACAAGCTTCTCAAGTTCTGTCTGTTGAATGATCATGCTTATTGAATATATAAATAAATAAATTATTTCATTTGTATATTAAATTTCAGCGTTATTGTTGGTTTTCCATCATTAAACTACACTTTATACTGAAAAAATTGAGTCACCTCATTTTCAAATATTCAATTGTATAACTCTAGAATAAGAGAGATTGATTTTTCACTTGTAAAGTACAAGGGTACTGCTCATGGTAATATGTTGGACATTGTAAGAACGGCCTTTCTAGAGAATAAACAAAATTGGGCTTTGTTCGCATTGAATTCCAAGTTGTTGGATCTTTATTCTACAATGTTTGCCAGGTCTATATTTGAATTGTGATAAGAAACAGCAATGCCTTAGGCCTGTAATTGCTACGTATAGTCTTGTCCTTTTTTGGGTACTGGTTGTACGTACTCTCACAATTTCCAGTTGAACGGAAATGACCCCAATCGTAAAAGAAGCTGAATAACTTACTAGATTTGTTGGTGTTGAATTCAGGCATAAGAGTGTCAATAGACGATGTTCTGGGAAGAATGGAATCCGGTACCAGAAAGAAGCCTATGTACTTTGTTGGTGTAGGATTTTCCTTGATTTTCTGTTAGAGCCAGAATGTCAGGTATTGCACCTGTAAGTGATATAAGTGATGGTGAATGTCATCGATGTTGAATCCACGGATGTTTTAAAAGTGAATCTTCGTTTTGTACGATGGTTTGTCACCTCGAATATTCATATAACCGTTCAGAATGAGACTTGGAAATGAAGGAAGGAAGAAAAATAGTGACCAAAGACATGGAATAATCAATTTTACAGCACATAATTAGTCCTTGTGGTAGAATAGTGATAGATACCATCTACCGTCTATGGTTACCTATCCTTTCAGTCGCCAGGTAGGTGACCTTATCTTGTAAACACTGTATAGACTGGAATTCGGTGAATGAATGGCTATAGATACAGGACAATCAGGTAAAAATTTTGATATTAGAAAAAAGAACATGATTTTTCAGATAATAATTCGGTAATGTTTGAATACCTATAAAATTCAAAACACAAGAGGAGGATGAAATGCACCTTACAACTGTGTTACAAGCGAATGGGTACAACAAGAAAGACATCATCCGTGCTACGCGCCCAAGGGAGAAGCAAAGGAACACCAATGAAGAGCAACCTCAAGGCACTGTCTATCTGCCAGACATAGGTGTCACCAACAGAATTGGGAAAATTCTGAAGAAGGAGAAACTTAACACCGTCTTCAAATCAACGAAGAAGATATCGGAATATCTAAGATCAGCCAAAGACTGCAGAGATCCACTCAAATCAGCAGGAGTCTACAGAATTCCATGTTACTGTGCGGGAACGTCTATATCGGACAAACGAAAAGGAGCATTGGTACCCGCCTAGTCGAGTACAAGCGGAGTTGTCGTTTGGGACAAACCGAGAAGTCCGCAGTCGCTGAGCATACATTGTCTGGCAGAGAACACAAGATCATTTTCGAAAATACCGAGAGACTAGCACTGTCGAATCATTAATCAACAAGAATGTATTTAAAAGCCATAGAAATACACAAACACCAAGAGACCTTCAACAGAAAAGAAGAGAGAACATATTTACCAAAGATCTGGCACACAGCATTGAAAGGGGCCAAAACGAAGCCATGTCACTCGAATCGCGCGGAAAGTGCGCGCAAACCCACTATTACAGAAATTGCGCGAAAAAACATCACTATAAATAACATGGCAAACTCGAGAGCTTCAGTTTCAGTTGATACGTCTAGAAGAGTACTTCGACCACGCCACTGAAGATGACTGCCGCAGTTGCAGTTTGGAGATTTAAACCAAAGAAGACCACGGCAAAACCCGCAAACCAACCAAAACATTGACGCCAGCCGTGAAAGCCTACATTCCTACACACTAAATGCGAGGTGTTTCATAATTGAATGCTGACGTCACAGGGCAATTCACCTTGGATAATTTTGAGAAACATTTTTCATATGAACTGACGTCAACAACCGCTTTGCTTCTCAAATACAGGGTTTCGAAATTTAATAAGGAAATCACTTTTTTCGAATAGCTCTAAAAATGTTCTATATTTATTCTTCAATTTGGTTAATGTAGAGTATGCATTTAATCTTTTCAGATTTTTTTAATTATAATCAGTGGCACCTCTGTCAACATACACTGCAATATTTTTAATAAGAACAAGTTTACGCTACTGTTTTATTTTTGTAATAAAAATAATCACTAGACATTTTTGTCCGGTGGACCGTTTTTTATTTGAAAATTGAAATGCATTTTATGCATCAGTATGCGTTTTTTCTCCTAGTGCATTTTATTCTTCCAATCGAAAACCGTCCACCGGAGGAAAAATGTCAGAGGACCAATCTTATGATGAGAATGCAAGCCATTATAAAAAATTAATATTTGTGAATAACCAGTAGGGAATCATTATTTTGAATGAAACTTTCAACGCCATCTATCTCTAGAATGAAGCAGTTTATTATCCTTCCATGGAAGACGTCAAGTTTTGGAACACCCTGTATATTCAGATATTTCTATTTGATCTATTCAATTATAAGATTATCCGTGGAATAGAGATGGAAGTGTTTCATCATATTCTTGGATCCAGCATCTATCCAACAACTAATCAATGTTCTCTCCAACCACCAAAAACCAGTTTTTGAATTCTCCTCGAAATATTACCCATACTACTTCAAAGTTTCCTGACCCACTCCTCGGTTTCCAAAGCAGTCTCGACTTGGGAGATGTGATAACCACAATTACCAGAAACTCTTCGTGAACTCGGCGAGCGATTAAGCGAGAATAAGAAAATTGACAAGTTAGGGTTAATGCTCAAAAATCGTTTTTGTTGTCGGTAGTCTAACGCCTCAGGAGATCCAAAGTAATGTAAAGTTTGTCCGTGAATCGAGGTTCATACTTCGAAATATTCTGGTGGAAATACTTTCAGATTGACAGTCGAGAACAATCATAGAAATTTTGTGAACGAAGAGGAGTATAAGTGGAATTGTTTTCAACTTTCATCACCAAAATAAGAGAAATCATTCTCTATGGTTTTAGTCACGACCGACGATTCCATTGTTCGTATGTTAAACCGCAGAGAATTACTTCAAGCAATGGGTGTCGTCTAACTATTTCACTCAACTGAAACATTGTCGACCAATTTCAAACTGAGGAGGGCATAGTTGTCCACTGAATTGAACAACAATAAGAATTCACTGAATTCGAATACATGAATCAAAGGGGATGAACTATATTCCTAAGTATTGAAGTAATGCCATTTCCTTCCAAGGCATCAGACGTTCTTTTAAAAAAATGGTTGCTGATTATGCTGCAGTACTATCTTTGGATGTCTCAGCTCAAATTTCCAGTCCACTGGTAATTGTAAAAGGCATGTATGAGATCAGTGTGAAAATCCTGAAATGCTTCAGTCTGTAGTGTCTATGTTAAGTTGTTGCAGATACTCATGGATGTCCTTCTAGAAGTTCTTTTTGTTATATGCGTCAATTGGCTGCTCCCTCACGAGCACAACCCTGAGAAGTCTCTGAGTGACTTATGCGAGCCATGCACGAGACCAGTGATCTTGTCGATTCAAACCCATGTACCAACACATGCTCCCACGCCCCAATAAGCTGAGAAATCAATTGGTTCTTCTCATATTTCATACCTTCAATAAACCTTCCTCATATTAATTTTTTTTACTCTTGGGATATTTATTATATTATCTCTTACCATCCCTCGCATCCAAAGTATATTCCAGAATTATTAGAAGTCTCAAACCCTTCTATGATATCTTTAAATCATCCATAAACATTCCTTGATATGACCTAAAGTCTCTCCACTAGCCTTTAGACACTCCAAGTCTTCCAATATCAGAGCATGTGCAGGAGCTGATTCAACACTGCGAGACACATCGATGCAAACACGCATAACATAGTCTCCAGTAACCTGGAAGACTGAAAAGGGAAAATGAGCCAACCTCTGTAACACCAAGAAGAATACCTAGAGTTCAGCAACACCACTGTACCGACCAAAATGTACCGGGACACGAGAAAATGCAACTGGCTGAGATATAGGGAGGAAGGAGCTTAAGAAAAGCCTCAACAGAAAGGTCGAATCGAAAATACATAGTGCTTATGATAGAGGAAAACTGAACGAAACGTGATCTGGTAAACAAAAAAACTCACAAACTCTGAGGAAAAATAGCTTGAAGGGAAGCGGGAGGAAGCAAACGAAATCATAAGGATAAATTTGCGAAAAAACCTCAAAAAGTACAAAACAACAAATACATCTCAAACCTAGTGGGGTCAAAAATCCCTTAGGAGACCACAAAAATACTGGGAAAAAAACAATTAAGCTGCTGTTTGATAAACAATAAGTCACCGTCACAAATTTCAGCATTTTGACACCCTATCAGCCTCCAACCAAGAGCAAATAGGGCTGGCTGGAAGAAGGCAAAGCAAATAATAACATACCGGGTGGCTACGGAATTATTGCCTACGGAATATCTCAGTTATTGTATGAAGTAGGTTTGTGAAATTTGGAGCGTCGATATAATGACATAAGAGCTAGAATTTGAGCATATTGACATGTCGAAGTAAACTTCCGGTCTGACCGGAAGTAACATCAACTTTCTTATTTTAAATGAAAATTCTATTTTTTTTCTTTTTGCTTTATTCAGCATTCAATTCCCTTTCTAATGACATATCACAAGTTGGTATCTAACCAGAAACTAGATCAGAAAAAAATTATTATTGAAATTCACCGAGTAGGCCGTGGAAGCAAAATAAAAGCCAAAAATTGAAAAGTTGGCTATGGAAACCATACGTCACTTGATAACAGTTGCTACTAATGTGATATTTTATTTCCATTCGTCGGCGTTATAAAAAGCCGCCAAAAAAAATATTGGAAAAATTGGGAAAAAAACAATACTCTGTAGGTCCATAACTTAAATAGGAACATACAACTTTTTCTTGCCTGTACTATTCAGCATAACCATTCCTTTCTAATGATATAATAGAAAGTAATTTTTTGAAATGAAATACCAAAAAATCCAATTATTATTATTCAAATAACAAAAAAACAGATTTATCGAAAAAAAAAATCAAATTGATAGGATTATAGATAAAATAAATTCAAAACAAATGTTCGAAATGCATTCCCTCAGCGTCAATACATTTATTGACTCTGGTGATATTTTCATGTAAAACGTTTCTCAACATTTGGGGCGTGATATCTTGGAAAGCTCTACGAATTTTTACTTCTAGCTCATGTAGAGTTGTAGGCTGTGTGGAATACACCCTATTTTTAAGATGCCCCCATAGAAAAAAGTCGCACGGAGTAAGATCAGGTGACCTTGGTGGCCACCTGACTGGACCATGGGTTGTTATAAGTCTCTCTTGAAAGCGATTTTGAAGATAATTTCTCGCTATTCTTGAATTATGCGGAGGGGCGCCATCTTGCTGAAAGTACATTCTCTCAGTTATTTCCGCTGGTAGGTTGTTAATAAATTCCGAAATTTCATTCGTTAAAAAATTAAAGTATCTCTCTCCGGTTAGTTGGTCTTGAAAAAGAATGGGGCCAACAATATGAGTTTCAACTATTCCTGCCCAAACATTCACACCAAATCTCTCCTGGAAGCCACCTTGTCGAAACCGGTGCTCGTTTTCTATCGCCCAGTACCTGAAACAAAAGACCATTCACACTTTTAGCACTTTACACTTCGACTATCGACAATAATCCAAATAAAGTACAGTACCTACCTTGTATTATTCCTGTTAAATAATCCATTGTTGATAAATCTTGACTCGTCCGTAAACAAGATATAATAGTTAAATAGGTGATTCTCAGCATTTTGTCGAGGAAACCAATTACAATATTCCAGGCGCCTTTCACCGTCATTTTAATACAAATGTTGATGCAACTGATACTTGAAGGATTTAAATCGATGTTTTTTAAAAAATTTCCTAGCAGAGTCCTTACTTATAGCTAATTCGGCGCCAATCTGCCTTGAGGAAATTGTGCTATTATATTGTACTAAAGCTAATACATTAATTTCAGTTTCCTCTTTAATAACAAATGCTTCTTGGTCTTCGTGAACATCAGGCTCAGTTCTTAATTTTTCTTCAAGCCACTGGAAATACCTTCTTGACGGTTGCTGCCTCCCTGGATATCGCTCTAAATACAATCGTTCAGCGGCATAAGAAATTCTTAAACATTCACCATAAATGAGAAGCATGTCAATTTGTTCGGTTCGTGAATAACGGGGCATTTTTTGAATATTCCACTAACTGATTTCGATTTCCAAACCCTTTTAAAATGGCAGAATCAAAAACACTACTTCGAACGTCAAAATAATATGGATAGCAGCGTTCGTGAGAGCTCTCGTTTCTTTTTTGTTTCATTCCAAAATACATCTTAATCAGCCTACTTGTTAATATTTTGGTTCGAATGATTATTGTAATGGAATGATTATTCTGAATAGCGCAAACATCGTCCATAGGCAGATATTAGAATATCTATGGACGATGGCACATACCAAGTACGTTTATATCAAAGAGAAATACATTCAATTTATTGGTTTAGAAGTTATGTTTTTCATATTTATATCAATTACTCCAAAGAAAGCAGGCCCAGGCAGCTGGATAGAAAAATACACCCCAATATTTTTTGGGTGGAATATATTCAAATGCATTTTAGAATTGATTCATCGAATAAATATTCACAAAACGTAGATATTTACTATGGCAGAGTTTCTTGTAGAATATTGGAAAGTTCAATACTTTCATCATCCATTTGTTGATCGCATACTAGATAAACCATTCCTAGGTTTTCGTATGCTTGATTTGAAAATATCCCCCATTTTGTAGAAATCATATAATTATTTCTCCATATAAATCAAATCAGCTGTTAAATAATGGAAAATTATTCTTTACCTTGAGGGGTTTATTGCTTCTGATACATTTCAAGTGTTTCTTTGAAAACAGGGCGTTCAAATGAAAGATATCTAATTCACCATGTATTTAGGGTATTGTATTTTCGAAACAGGTACCGTATTCGGAGTAGATTAGCTCAGAATATTTTTCAACAAGAAGAATGACTCGAAAATAGCCTCTTTCGGTCTACAATGGAGTCCATTGGGTATCAATAAAATCCGTACATTCTATAGAAGATATTCGTGAAAACTAACCGATTTTTTTAATTTTAACTTCGATCAAGCTTGAGGGAGTTCATCCGGACTGAATTGAATCTTTAACTCTCATCAGAGAACTCACACCAGTTGATATAAAATAATTTGAATTATATTTTCCTTTGTTCATCCTGTTGTAGAGCACAAACGAGAAAGTATAATGGATACGAGATCAAGGTGACATAGTACTATCATTGAGGCATACTTTCATCAGAATAAATAGACTTTTTGTAAATTTTCGTTATTGAAAACTTCGAAAACTAGTCGGCCGATTTTCTTCTGCCTCTGGACACTTTTGTCGAGGAAATCAAAATCTTCTGCATAGCAAAAATTCAGGGGATTTGACACAAATCCATTTTCCATAATGATTTGTAAAAAAATTGTTCGACAGAGCAGGTAACTTGCGTCAAAGTTTTCTATTCCGCCGTCAGATATATTTTCACCAGAGATTCCATTTTCTGTTAAATCTCCATTATGTTTTACCACAGATGCCCTCGGTATGTCTCCTGAAGCTTGAACCCATCCAAAAATCATTTCCAATTACGTGACTTCTAAGTTTCCATCTCGGTTGATAGAATGTGCCCTTCACTAAAGAGAGAAGCTCACTTTGTCCCACATGGCGAACTGGCAGGAGGAAGTGAAACAAAAACTCATGAAAAATACGGATAACTTAGAACATAATGCGGATAAAAAACTCTCAGAAAAACCTGCCCTGATAGTCAGGTCGGCTGAAGCCTTGACAATTTGGATATTAATGATGTCGACTCCACATTCTGTCAGGAAATGTGCTCTTTGATAATAAACTTTGAGGAGTTTCCTCTGCACATTATGCCAGCGTAATCTCATTTCTATGATACCTCCTGTAAGACGGAAGTTTTTTCACAGCGACTTTCGAAGTCTTGAGAAATGACGAGATTCAATACGCTCTCTAAATGTTGAAATTTCGTCCTAAATAATGAAATTTCAGAACAATTATTCATGATTGTGTGTTCGATTGTGTTATTGTATTTACAGAGAAAAAGTATGTAGATTGGCTCAGACTCCACCCAAGCAGCGAATAAATTCACTCAAGGAGCGATTTGCAAACAAAATTAGAATTATAATGAGCTGTAAGCCTTTTCAAAAACTGGAAATGGGTATATTTCATATTACTGCCAGAGTTTTGCCGTGTTTCTTGAAGGCTTATTTAAATACAGAGTAATAATTGTTCAAAATACACGGGAACGATTCAGTCTTCACAAACTTTATTTTTAATATCACGACATGTCTCGTTAATATAGCTTTTTTACTTCAAAAACTCTTCTATATACAACGGTTATACACGTAATAAATGGAGAACCATTAAAAATGAAAACTTGAATCTTTGTGGTAGTAAGTATTTTAAAACTTCCCAGCAGATTTCAGCAGATCTTTGTTTATTGATATTGAATACAGTCATACTTCTTTTTACTTGAGTTCATTTCAACAAATGTTCGGAGACATTGCCGTTTTGTTCTAAACGAGAGATGATTCTTGTTTGCATTCCACTATTTGTCATCAATCAAATTGTTAAAAGATCTTAGAACCCTTCCTTTCATGTTTTCTTTATCACTTACAGGATCCGCATAAACATTTTCTTTGATATATCCCCAGATGACGAAGTCCAGTGGTGTTAGGTCTGAAGAGCGAGAGGGAATTTAACCCTTTCCAGCCCAGTGGTGTTAGGTCTGAAGAGCGAGGGAGAAATTTAACCCTTTCCAGCCCAGTGTTAGTTCTAACATTCTCTCATTGGTGGCGGACACACAAAAAATTCAATTTTATCGCATATTACTGTGTTGAAGAATATCACACATATATCAGCTGACGATCGACTGTCATAAACTTGACGTAACAAGAATTTGTGTACATTCTTATCATATAATTGCATCATGAAAGTTTATGCATGAAAAGTAAGTTGAGAAAACGATTCATAAATATTTTGAAGAAAAACTAGAATTTGATTTAATCTTAATCTCTATACGATCGGTCAAAATGATGTGACTCCATATGGAGTCAGTGGGCATTCAGATAGAAAATGTTTCGTACTACCAAATTGTGATTTTCGAGCTAACTGTGTTCTAAATGTCATGTTATCTTAATTTTTCAAGTGATGATTCAAAACTTTATGAAGGTTATCATCAATTTTCGAGACAAACAAAGCAGGATTCACCGACAAAGTAGAAAAAAAAATTCTGATGCTTCTGATGAAGGACGAGTATCTGATTTAGATAATGAGGAATCGGAGGACGATGATGATTTAGACATTGTAGAAAAACTGAAGAACGAAGTGCAGTGAGAAAAATGGGAAGAATTACAAAGAACAAATGGATGAAAATAGGCAGAGAAAATGACGAATTGAGTCATTAGAAAGTGGATAGAGGTGAATAGAATACTGAAAATGATGTATAGAACTACGAGGAAGAAAATCAAGTTATTCAATTGAATCATATTCATGCTAGTTCAATAAATAAATTTCTTTAACCCAGTTTTTTTACTTTCCTACATATTTTCCCACTGACTCCATATGGAGTCACTTCATTGTGATTCTATGAAAATGAAAATGAAAATTTATATTTTTTTTACAAATGCGTTCATGTAAAGAAGTGATAATATATTTTTTCTTTTGCTGGATAGTAATTCGGAATGAAAAAGGCTAAATGGCCCGGAGTAACAAAGCTATTTATCTTCCCATTCAACAATCAACCAACGGCAGCAGTAGTATGTGCAGGGTCTCCATTTATCTGATACCATGATGGTAATGGTAAGTATGAATGGTGACTGATACGCTGCGACCTAATTAAATTACATCTATTGTACCCCATCTTATTCTGCTATTTCAAGGTGTTCTCGTTTGCAGCAGCCCCTCAAACCCCAATTCCTTAAGGAATTCAAGGATTTTTAGGGGTTCTATTCGTTGTATTTCTCCCACAGTCAGCTGGTGTGATCTCAGTGTATTCAATCTTTTCTGAAGTACAGCATAACACTCCATCAATATACAGGGTGTCCCATATAAAACTCCGCGGGCAAATATCTGGGAAATGAAAGATGATATCTATATGTTGTGAAAGCAGATGATATTGATGTCAAAGGATCCTCTTATTTAGGTAGATATCCATCACATGGCGTCATCCGTAAGGGCGTCGCGACACCGACGCCAATTTTTTCAAATGGCATCCCAGACTTTTTAATGCTTTTTTGAATTCTGCATAAAATTCTGAATTCAGTCATATAGCACACTCATGGTTTTCCTTGAATATTGATGAAATACAGCAACTTTATTGCATATTATAAAGAGGGCCATGAATGAGTCAAAAAACACTTACACGAGTTTGATAAAATTGATCTATCAGTGATAATTGCGTTGCCTGTTCAGTTTCATCTAGTTGTGTGTTTCTGTAAAATTGCAGACAATACAAACTAAAATAAATGTTTCAAATTACAAAAATATATTTCAATTGGACCAAAAATCGACAAACATGATGATAATAGCTAAAAAATAAAAGTAATAACATGAATTATTTCAGTAAGTGTTCGAACTGCCTCCCTTCACGTAGTATACACATATTATATCTTTTTATTATTTCTCGATTCGTCACAGCTAAAAGCGTCTCTCGCGATATGGAAGCACAAACATTTGTGATAATATTTTTTAATTCATCTACATTTTGTGGACGTCGCATATAAACTAAGTCTTTGATATATCCCCACAAAAAAAAATCCAGTGGAGTCATATCTGGACTTCGAGCTGGCCATGGTGTTGGACCCTTATTTCCAATCCATTTCTCATTGAAAGTATCATCCAAATATTGGGTAATTATTCTGTTATTATGCGGAGGTGCCCCATCTTGTTGCCATCACATATTCAGTCGAGTTTGTATTGGTGAATTCTCCAAGAGATTCGGCAATTCATGTTGGAGGAAAAGCAAATACCTCTCTCCATTCAGAATTCCTTCGAAAAAATGAGGTCCTATCAAATAACCATCAATGATTCCACACCAAACATTAATCCCCCACACAGTCTGATATCTCGTTTCTTGAATCCAATGAGGGTTCACGTCAGACCAATAGTGACAATTATGTTTGTTTACTATACCGTTGTTATGGAAACGGATTTCATCACTCCATAATATTTTGTTCAGAAACTGATCATCATCATGAATACGGTTGGACAACCATGCAATGAAGTTCAATCTCCTATCAGCATCTCCTAAATATGGGAATAGATTATAGCAATGAACAATAAAACATAAAGATTTTTACCTGGCTGTAGTCCTTGAACCAGATGTATTTTGTAGGGATGGAATTTGTTTTCTGACAAAATACGTTGTATTGACGATTTCGAAATATCACATTCCATTGCTACTTGTCTGGTAAAACTATGTGGTTCCAATACCATTTGACACTGCAACTGTGTGATCCTCATCTGTAGCCGTTTTTTGTTTTTTTCGCTTCCGTTCATTAAAACATCCATTTTGTGCCAAAGATTTGGCTAAGCTAGTGAATGTTTTGTCTGACGGTAATCTTCTGTCAGGATACCGATTGGCGTATATTCGCACTGCATTCCTTCTTGCTTCGCCATAAATACATATCATATCCAACTTTTCTGCATTCGAAAATTGAACCATTTTTCAATTTTAGGAAAAAACAAGACAAAACTGAATACACTTTCGTAAAATCTGACAGGTTTTCTGACAGATCGATGAAGACTCGTATTATTGCATTTATTTTGACGCTTTCATGGCCCTCTTTATAATGTGCCATGAAGTTGCTGTATTTCATCAGTATTCAAGGGAAACCATGAGTGTGCTATATGCCTGAATTCAGAATTTTATGCAGAATTCAAAAAAGCTTTAAAAAATCTGGGATGCCATTTGAAAAAAATGGCGTCGGTGTCGCGACGCCCTTATGAATGACGCCCAGTGATGGATATCTACCTAAATGAGAGGATCCTTTGACATCAATATCATCCGCTTTCACAAAATATGGATATCATCTTTCATTTCCCAGATATTTGCCCGCGGAGTTTTATATGGGACACCCTGTATAGTGTGGTGTTTCTGGATGTCCCCCACAACATCTGCAGATGCTGCCCTTCTCTAAGCCTAGCTTCCTTAGGTGTTCTTTGAGTCTGCAGTGCCCCGTCAGAAAAATCCCGTGAATGTCTTTAGACTAGTTTTGCTGAGGTTAATCAGTGTCTTCGATCTTGCTCGGTTGAAGTTGCCGAGGAGGTCTTTGGCCTACCTTAGCCCTGAAAGTCTTTGCCAGTATGTTGCTCTCATTGCTTCTTCAGTTTTATTGAGTTCTTCTTGGAAGTAAGATTTTCCAAGTCCGCAGAATGGTTCTGGCCCGATCAGTGGCGTTGATGCCCCTTTTCGTGCTAGGGTATCTGCTTGTTCATTGCCCTCAACTTCGACGTGCCCCAGCACCCAGAGGAGGATCACCTTGTTATCCCTGGCTAGATCATTGAGTTTGTCTAGGCAATCCCAGACCATCTTTGAGTTGATGTTATATGAGCTCAACGCTTCGATGGCTGCTTGAATATCGGAGAAGATTGCGATTTCCTTGTTCCGGTATATCCTGTCGAGGTTGAATTGAATGCACCTTTCTATGGCGTGAATTTCCCCTTGTAAAATACAGAGGAACTGGCCCAGTTCCGTCGGGAGTTTTGGACCCGTCCGTGTATCAATCAGTCAATCAATCAATCAATTCTTTATTGGTGCTAATACACGAATGTTCACACAAGTCAGATACACAGTGGTTGTAAAATGAAAATAAAAACGAAAACA
The DNA here is from genome assembly GCA_958502065.1 of Chrysolina americana. Taxonomy (NCBI): domain Eukaryota; kingdom Metazoa; phylum Arthropoda; class Insecta; order Coleoptera; family Chrysomelidae; genus Chrysolina; species Chrysolina americana. The sequence continues at coordinate 92,607,182 of OY293411.1, forward strand.
ATAAAATTACAGTGAAACAATAAAATTTCATTATAGAAAGTTATTCAATATGTATAGTGTGAAAGTCAAAAGTTAAAAATTCGTTGAATTAATAAAATGGATTTTCCATTGGAAAGCGTTTGACAAAATTTAAACTGATTGTCTTCTAGCACTCTGATTTCTGCAGGGAGAACGTTGTAGAATGTTGGCACAAAGTAGCTGGTGGAGTCACGTGTACGTGACAGCCTCAGATAGTTCGGCTGGAGAATCTGTCGATTTCTCGTTGGATAGTCATGAATTTGAGAATGCCTTCTATATTTGTGTTAATTTTTTTTTATATAAATAAGACACCGAAAAATATATATTCAAGGTAGGGTCATAATTTTGAGTTCCTCGAAAACGTTTCTACGTTTTAAACAATGGGAGGAATGTCCCCAAGCGAGAATCGCATATGAAATATTAGCGTGTATGAGTCCCTAATAAGCCGTTACTAATGTATTATGAGTAACCTTGCGCGATAAGTTTCTGAGAAGATATAAGAAGCTTGCCATTTTTTTGCATAGATGTTCGCTGTGATATTTCCAAGATAGTTTTTCATCTAAATAAACCCCAAAAAATTTTGTGTGGGTTGTAGAGGACTGAGCTGCTAGATTTGCATTATGAGGTCTGAGGGAAAATATGATGGTTTCTGTCTTAGATGCATTCATTTTCAATTTATTTGCTAGGCACCACTGTTCTAGTTGTTCCTGCTGGCTATCTGTCTTGGTCACCAATGAGGTCGAGTTGTTGTCTGATTGAATTGCAGTAGTATCTTCTGCGTATAGTATGAGATCAGTGGTGGGGGACGCATTGGGCAAACCATTCACGTATAGAAGAAAATGTGTGGGTCCCAAAACAGATCCTTGGGGAACCCCACAGTCTACGTTTCTCAAATTTGACTTTTTATTATTGAATAATACATACTGGGTTCTGTTAGAGAAATGCTGTTTGGTTAATTTAATTCCGTTCAAAAAACATTTTCGAAACTAAATTTCCTGGTAGTGCACTTTCGGTGGGGGTTGAGCCCCTTATGTTTTGTGCTGTCCCTTCGAATCCGACTTTAGCCAACCTGAGGTTTGCTCCCCAAGCAGTTCTCCTCACCATGATATGGAAAAGAGTGAGGTCCAGAATTACCTCTATTGCTGCTGTTGTAGTCGACCTCATTGCTCCTGTTATACAAAGATATGCTAGTCTTTGCACTTTCTCCAGGATTTTCTTTGTTATGGCGAGTTCGGTTCTGCCGTGCCACACTACTGCTCCGTAGGTGATCATAGGTCTTACTATCATGGTGTTCATCCATCGCAGTATGGATGGTTTACAGCCTGATACCATAACTTGAAACAGAATTGTTCAAAATCATGCCTTATGAATTTGCCAACCACATTCCAAATTATATGCGGACAATAAAAATTATTCTCAAAGACAAAGTAAGATGCATTTTTTTAACAATATCTCGAGGTGAGCTAATTTAATGTCGTTAACAGCTTTTATATTCGTTGAATATAGAATATAGAATAATAAATCTTTTCAACATCATTGCCTTACAGCAATGAATTTTCAATTATAAATTGGTTGACATTGGCGTACCTTCTCTTTGTTTCACATAGAAAAACATCCAATAACCGGTATAACTGAATGAAACACAACCGTACATAATCGTACAATGACGATCGAAGGTCGTAAACCCAATTAACAGCAATGTGCAATACAACTTATCCCAAGGGTGGAGACCATTAAAAAAAGTCCAGCCTATTTTCAGCATTGCCTTTTAGAATCCGTCATATTCAATTTAATGGAAACCGTTAAATGAATGGCAGACATCGATATAATTTACAGCGTCGACCATGACATGACAAAAAAGCAATTAGAAGAGAGAAAGAGAGCTGCATTAAAAAATTAATGGAATAATTGAGTGTCCCGATGGAAAATAATATTTACACAGAAAAGGACTGATGTGTTAGTAGAGAAAACAAGTCTGAAAAGTTTCCATTCAGAGAATTTCTGGCATCGGTGAAAGGGGTGAAAATAATTCAAAACCAATATTTTCCGAATGATATAAAACTCCCCGACGAGCACACCGAGATAGCCTCTTGAACTGACTGAGGCGAAGCTTGAAGTGATAAAAAATATAATTGAAGAAAATATGAAGGATATGATACTTAGAGTATGGAAAGTCTACAAAGAAGATTATAAACTCAATGTGTATAATAATAATAATATAAAAATTTATGACGAAGTTTTGAGAAATTGGGTATCCCAGAGAAGAAGAAACTAAAAAGTTTGGTTTCACCTGTATTAATGATTGCTGAAAATCTCTCGAAGAATCAAGTTGATGGCCAAAAAGGATGTGAAAAGATTTTGTGACTGAAGAGATTCTGGAAATCTCTCTGGAAGACTTCTGGGTGGAAGAATTTCAGAAACCGCTCTAAAAACTTCTTGGTGCAAAAATTTCAGAAACCGCTCTGAAAGACTTCTTCGTGAAAATATTCCGGAAACCGCCCTGAAAAACTTCTCGGTGAAACAATTAAGGAAACCACTCTGGAAGACTTCTTGGTGAGAATATTTCCGAAAGTGCTCTAAAAGACTTCTTATTAAAAATAATCTCGGAAACCGCTCTGGAAGACTTCTTGGTGAAAATATTAATATTCCGGAAACTGCTCTGGAAGACTTCTTGGTGGAAATATTTTGGAAACCATTCTGGAAGACTGCTTGGGGGAGACAAATCGGAAACCGCTCTGAAAGACTTCTTGGTGAAAAAATTTTGAAAACTACTTTGGAAAATTTCTTGATGACTTCTTGGTGGAACAATTTTGGTAACCGCTCTGAATGACTTCTTGGTGAAAATATTCCGGAAAACGCTGCGGAGGACTTCTTGTTGAAATAATTTTGGACACCGCTCTGGATGACTTCTCGGTGAAACAATTTTGGAAACCGCTCTGAAAGACTCGTTGTTGAAAAAAATTTTGAAACCACCCTGGAAGACTTTTTGGTGACTTCTTAGTGAAACAATTTCGTGAATCGCTTTGGAAGACTTTTTGGAGAAAGAATTTTGGAAACCGCTTTGAAAGACTTCTTGGAGAAAATATTCCGGAAACCGCTCTGGAAGACTTCTTGATGAAAATATTCCGCAAACCATTCTGGAAGACTTCTTAGTTAAAAAATTTTGGAAATCACCCTGGAAAACTTCTCGGTGAGAATATTTTGGAGATCACTCTGTCAGACTTCTTGGAAGAAAACCGCTATTTTAAGACATTTAAGAACCCACTTTGGAAGACTTCTCGGTGACTTCTTGGTGAAACAACTATGGAAAACCGCTTTGGAAGACTTCTTGGAGGAAAAAATCGGAAACCGCTCTGAAAGACTTCACGATGAAAACATTCAGGAAATCACCCTGGAAGGAAAAACAAAAAACAAACAATTTTGGAAACCGCTTTGGAAAACTTCTTGGAGAAAAAATTTTGGATACCAATCTGAAAGACTTCTCGGTGAAAAAAATCTGGAAACCACTGTGGGAGACTTCTTGGTGAAACAATTTCAGAAACCACTATGAAAGTGATTCATTTTCATTTGGTAGTCGACTATAGCCAGGCAACAATAAGAGAAGGATCCACGATATGAGGCGGTATTATAAAAGGGAGTAGAGATTTGTGTTGTGAATATCAGATTTAAGTTATAAAGGGTGTTCCAAATTAAGTCGGCACCATTGCCAACTCCGTTATTGTTGATGCTACGAATTCGGTTAAATGGGCAAACTAGTAGCATTTTTAATGGCCTTCTCGATGCCACAAACAAAAAAAAAAATGACAGTCGAGTTTTCAGAATATTTCATATAATGATATTTCTTTCAATGGAACACCCTATAGTTTTTCATTCATTTCGATTTGTAATAACATTCTCAACAACAAATCTCATATGACTTTTTTTCGTAAAGGTAAAAATAAGACAGTTTTATCAATAGGAAGCATTTATAACAAACGGATTTGATATGTTGAAAAAATATTTGGGCCCTTCTATTGACACAACGTGTGGCATTTAACACAGTTCGTCCATCAATTCGTCATCAATATGATCAGAGACGTGGTTTCTCATAGTCTTAAGCCTGTTTTTGTCTGATTGAGCATAACATAAACATTTTTTGATTATTCATTCAAGAACTCTCTTTTTCAGTAAATTGCTTTTATTTTAATAGCTTTGCTTCAGAATCAGAATGATATTGAGACCCAAGATTCCAGAATGTTTTGTAGTTTGTAGTTTTGTCATTTCTAAATTATTATCGAGATGGATACTCTCATCATTTTCACAAACGTTCATCATTTCAGCTGTATATCCAAATAATATAACTATAGTTTCAGAGGGATTAATCGAAAGTACTCTTTGGAGGTGACGAATAATAACTTCAAATCCTGATTGATTTTCTGAAAAGCTTTTACCAGAGAACATTCAAGCAATTGTTTGTTAATTTGAGTACAATTATATGAATCGTAGAATGCTGTAAGCAGTTTTGGAATTGCGACGTATAAATGATGAATTTGGTAGGTCCAAAAATTGACCATTGCGGTATTCCAGGAAGATATTTAGTGAAATTCGAAAAATCGTTATCCAAGATGACGCACTGTGTTCTAATAACCAGAAAATTTCTGATGAGAAGTCGATGATGGCAAGGTAATAAATACATTTTTATGGATCCATATTATTTTATTTATGTAAAATTTCTAAGGTAGAATGCAAAATCATTTCGATACTGATATCACCAGATCCAATAACAATAGCTATGAATACCACTTCCTGAGTTTCTTGTTCATTAATTCCATGGAAATGCAAGTTTTGATATTTAACTACTTTGTTTTGTGAGAAAAAATACAGAAATCATCAAGTGTTTCATTGTTGAGGATATTAGTACAAAAAAATTATTGATTTTAGTTAGATTTCTGTGACATTCTAGAATTATATTTTTCCACTTTTTTACAATTCAGAAATTTCTTTCTGAAGATGTCTGCGATCACCAGCCGAAATTCCAGAAAAGCATTCATCTAAAAGCTTTATCTGTAAGTATTGGAACTGTTTCAGTAACTATTACATTTGAAAAAGATCAATGCCAAGTCATGATAACGTTATAGGTGGGCAGAACAGTAACTTCCAGGGATAGAGTAAACCAATAGAAAACAACTCAAACGATAGCATATCCAATAGGACCTTTGAAGGAAATTGGCAAAAACTGAAAATTGAATACTCTAATTGTATTACTTTTCTGTGCGATATTTTAAGAATCATCAACACCTTTTTTTCATGCCATTCGATATTCGTTATCGAGTGGTAAGGTTTCCTATTTTCATGACCATTAACTTTTTATAGCAGCCATAAAACGAATTCGTTTTATGAGTATCCAGAGCATTCTGGATAGATAAGGATTCTTCGTCCGATTGATTTTTCAGCCATAAATCGTCTTTTACACACAATGTCTTCTTCTTTAATTTGATCGTATACTGAGTAATAATTAATTTAATTTCTCAGGAGGTCCTAAAACGTAAAACGAGTGAGACGATGAAATGACGGAAATTTACAAGGTGTTACTTACAAAAATACTTTTTGTGGTTACAAATGTGAAATTAGGATGAAATGAGTAAGCACTAGTCCATTTTCATATTCAATACTGGATCAGATTGTCTCGCAGGTTGCTATGGCTGCTTCCATGGAAGTACCGGTGTAAAAATAGCAGCCAAAGATAGCAGAGCAAATCTCCGGAATTAAGCGATCGAACAGAAGCGTACTAAATTTTTCTTTTCAATATTAATGGGCCAATATGAAAATTAGTAACAATTTTTAGAGAATATGGAAGTTTATGGACTTTTCGAGTGATTTCACAGATGACTGGTTTGAGACTGGGTTGAAATTTAACACACATATTCCTGAATCCTATCTAACTTATGAAATACTTTCTAGAATGGGTTTCTCTTGGTGCTGGCATGAACAAATTGAACTAACAACAAATTTTGTACTTATCTTTCAGTGCGGAAATTGTACGACTATGGGCTAAAGGTAGTGTAACACTGGGAAACCGGTAAATTTCCCAGTAGGCCCTCACGGAGGAGGCCCTAAAAGTGGTTACCAATTTAATTTCTCTCCTTTTGCCTTCGTTGTCAATATTTTTGAAAGAGGAGAATTCTATTTTACTAGTTTTATAATACTTTTGGGGGTTGATAATCATCGTAAAAGAATACATAATACAAAAAGTTTCAATATTCAATGCAGGGTTGAAAATGCAGGGTGAGCACGCATGTATCTGAATCGGCCTTTGAGTATCTAACAGTTTGAAAAGTGCTTAGTGCTTAGTGCTACCTGACTAGCATTACTTTCTGAAAGTGTTTAGTAATCGCATGCTTTTCATAAATGATATTGCTCAGTGCTTTAGATTTCGGAGCACATTTTGCTTAGTACTTATGTCAGTGCTCGGCATAGCTCTCTTTGGCATATAAAAGGAACGAAATGTTAAAAATTCCACGGATAGGAGTGGATTTAGAATGATAAAATTAAAAACACAACAACATTATTCGAGAAATCTGGTTCATTACGATCTACAAAAATCTACCCGTCGACCAGCATCTCCGGGATGGAGAACTTGGGTGATGTGAATTTTGATTGGACGATATTTGTGTTTCTTCAGTATCCTCCACACCACTTGATGCGATATGCCAAGATTTGTTGCAACTTTCAGTGTGGAAACGGACCGATTATCTTGAACTCAGAGGAAAAAGATTCAAATCCTAGGTAATTTTTTTTCTATTTCACTCACCGCTTCCAAAACTGCAATCACAATCACATCCTCTCTATCGTTGTACCTTGGTCTAGGCTTTAGAAATGAACCATAATCGGCTAAATTTCTATGAAGCGATAGAAAATAGTTCTGTGCTGGTTGCTCTCTCTCTGGATACCGCTGGAGATACGTTTCGGACGTAATTTGCGCATTTCAATGCGAGGCGTAATAAATCTGAAGCATATCACGCTTTTCTTCATTTGAAAATGGCATCAGAATTCTAAAGTTTTGCTCGAATATTTAACTGAACTGCCAAAATTTTGTTTGTTAAACAAAATTGTTGGCATTCTTTCCAAAGCACTCTTCGCAAATACGATTTTTTCCTAATTTTGATCAGCATGAAAGATTCAATCATATTGTGTAATACATCGCTGTAATCAGAAAAAAAAAACTTTTTAAAAAGGCAATATGGCGCTCATAAGAAAAACCAAAGTTGATTGTTGTAACTCTGGCATCAAGAACGCCTTGGAAAATACGATGATAGATTTATATTCCTTGTAAAAAAGTGCCTCAAGAACGTGCTAATTAAAAACGTCTAGTTCTTTTGGTTTTCGCTTGAAAAAATAAAAACGAAAATTAACAAATTTCCGTTTTTTTCCAATAATTCAAAAACTAAAAATAACACATCAAATTTTTTTTCAGATAATTGTTCAGGATGTAGATTCCGAAAATATATGATTTTTACATACTCAGATTCAGAGCTTGGTATATAAAAAGAATACTACGTCAAAAATGTCACGAATAGAAGTAGAAAAAAATGAGAAGAAAAATTACTCTTGTCCACTCCAACTGAACTTTTCAACTCGCGAACGGTTTAAGATAGAGCAATTTTGCGAACGCCAATCGATTCTGATAAAATTAGAATACACAACAAAATTATTCGAAAAATCGAAAAATATAATAAAAATCATGAAAAATACAAAATCAGCAGAATAACTCGCAATCCGCACTATACGCAGAGTATCATGCAGATTCCGAAAATATATGATGTGTTAATGAATAATGAATTATGGTGGATTACGTAATCCAATCTCCCGCAAAAAAACCTATACAATAGTTATGGTCGTCGGCAAGTATTCAACAGAAAACAACTACTGCCCCCTACGACCATTGAATTATATCTGTTTATTTCTTGGCAAAGTTTTCTACAAGAACCACTTTGCAATGCATTTCAAATATCAAAGCTGAAATTATTTTTCGATTTAATTGGGGGAACACCTCCGTACCGGTTTCATGGTTATTGCCAATCATCAGCGAAGGCTAGTTCGACCCAATTGAATCGAAAAATCCTTTCATCCTAATTGGAAATCCCTGAGACAAACACTGAAGTATGAATTCAGCGCCATCTCTGGGTTCCAGATTAAAATGCACTCCGACTACGTGTCGACTTCAATATGAAGCCAGAAACATCATGAAAGATGGGCGACACTACTTGACGGAAGATCATAAAACTAATAATGAACTATGGTGGATTACGTAATCCAATCTTCCGCAATCGACCATAATTCATTATTAGTTTCATGATCTTCCGTCAAGTAGTGTCGCCCATCTTTCATGATGTTTCTGGCTTCATATTGAAGTCGACACGTAGTCGGAGTGCATTTTAATCTGGAACCCAGAGATGGCGCTGAATTCATACTTCAGTGTTTGTCTCAGGGATTTCCAATTAGGATGAAAGGATTTTTCGATTCAATTGGGTCGAACTAGCATTCGCTGATGATTGGCAATAACCAAGAAACCGGTACGGAGGTGTTCCCCCAATTAAATCGAAAAATAATTTCAGCTTTGATATTTGAAATGCATTGCAAAGTGGTTCTTGTAGAAAACTTTGCCAAGTATTAAACACATATAATTCAATGGTCGTAGGGGCAGTAGTTGTTTTCTGCTGAATACTTGCCGACGACCATACCTATTGTATAGGTTTTTTTGCGGAAGATTGGATTACGTAATCCACCATAATTCATTATTAGTTTCATGATCTTCCGTCAAGTAGTGTCGCCCATCTTTCATGATGTGTTAATGCTTAGATTAAAGGATCAGCATATGAAAGGACAGCGTCAAAACTGTCACGAATAGAAATAGAGATAAATATGGAGGAAAATGACTCCACCTCCCCCTCCAAATGAACTCTTCAGTTTGGGAATAATAATAATAATAATACTTCTTCATAAACACTCGAGTGTACCCAAAGGCATAGCCTGTGCGGGTAGAGGACAGCTATTATTATTATTTGGCGTGGTCCTCCGGGACGACTTACTGATATCGGTGACGTATTCACTTTTCAGCTGTTGGGAAACCCGGAAAACCTACAGCACCACCTCGGGTGGTCGATGTGCACTCCAAGCTAGCACCAGACGAGATTGGCATCTAGACAACTCACAATACACTTGCTTTTCAACAAGGCATGCGGTCTCCTATCGATCCGATATGAAGTATTTGAGAAAAATTCTCTTGTACCTACATCGGGCTCGAACCGACTATCGCTATGCTGAAGTTTCGAACGGTTGTGCATCGGACCGCTGAGCTACCGGCCAATGGTTGAAGGTAGAGCAATTCTGCGAAAGCTAATTTAGAATGATAGAATTAGAAAACTCTGTGAATTTCGATACATTCAATTCGAAATAAAATTATTTGAAAAATCGAAAAAAGTCCAAAAATCGTAAAAAATACAAAATCGGCAGATTCACTTGCAATCCGCACTATAACGCAAAACTTCATACAAATCCCAATAATATATGATTTGTTCATGCTCAGAAGGTTTGGCATATAAAAAGAATACTACATCAAAAATGTCACGAATGCCCTTTCCACTCCAAATGAACTCTTCACATCGGGTACGATTAAAAAAAAAGAGCATTTCTGCGAAGGCCAAATTAGAATGATCGAATCAGAATAACCTGTGGATTTCGAGACCTCGAAAAGTCGTGAAAAATACAAAATCGACAGATTCACTCGCAATCCGCACTATATCCCAAAATTTCATGCATATTCCGAAAATATAGTTGATTTCAACGGCATCCTGTATTATAAACAGCGCTCAGAAGAATTATATGTTCTGCACATTTCTAGATATTCTGAACAAAGTAAAATATATCAGTGAAAAGTACTAGTGAGCACTAGTATTATTAGTTCATAGTAACTTGCCAAAAAAAGGTTGAAAAAATTGAGAAGTACTCTGGAGGGAATGTGCTACAAAATTCAGAATTCTACTGCAAAAATTACGGGAGTTATGGGGGTTGTTCCTTGAGATGTGAGACACAGGACACAGTGTATAAGTTGTATCTAGTATGTCATGTAAGTTTCTTGTCAGAGTTTTAAGTAAAATGAAGATTATTGAATAGACTGAGGGTCCTGGAAAGACTGAAGGAATGGCATTTCTACTAATAAACAGTGAATGTAGTATACTAAATGATGAAGCATTTGGAAAAAACACCCCAGAAGTATTGGGGAAATCTTTCAATGAGACAAACTAAATCGTTAACATTGTATATAGGGATTAAATAATGTTCCGTTTTTGAGAAATATTCGACATAAATAATAAGATGTTATTTTATTTTTCAGATTACTGCCACTAATATGAACAGATTTCTACATACTAATGAATCATTACTTCCTTTGGGATCCAGGGGTGCATTCTGTAACTTTGAAATTCTGAAAATCAATATCTACGTTCTGATCTGAAAATTTTCAGCATTCTAAGGATATTCCAGATTGTTTTAGAATTTTCAATTAGCAGAACTACGTCAAGGTATTTTTTCTACCCACCGATTTTGGTGAAACGATTGTGCTTTTCTAAATTGAGTGTTTTCTATAGTCTACAATCATGTACGAAATGTTCATGTTGCTCCAAGTTCATCTTCTTGAATATGATATGCATAAATATTCTCTAAATTTGCAATTCTATGTTAACTAACTTGTCCCATCATGACTTTTCCACAACTGTAACAGAAGATTAACGGAATCTGTGTCACACTGTATTCAAAAATATTGCTATTTAAACTCACGTTCTATTCAATTACGAAACATGACACTGTGTTGGATAGCAATGAATCTTCATTAGCAATACAAATTATTCCATTTCGATATTTCCATTTCCAGATTTAAAAAAAGGCCAAACGCTGACGATTCTTTCAGTCTTCCCACAAGTATCAGTCCTTTCCAGCTGGTCATACAAGAAAACGTAGTCAGCTGTTTCGTGAATGCAATAACACCAAGTAAGCCTGTTCTCCAACTGATATGTGAACCCCCCTATATAGAGCGAATGAAAATGGCTGTATTAAATTCTGCTCGTGTATAATATGCTTGCCATTTCTGTGCTGCGGCTGATTTATAGAGCCAAACGATGTAGATTTTTTATACCAACGGCATTGTGGGGATATAATGTACATCGTTTGAAGAAAATTGTATAGTAGTCGCGATGAATAAGGTTGTCGACAGAATTGCGAAGTGCCTACCAAGGAATGAATATAAATGGATTGGTTGGTTCATTGATGGATTCATTCCTGAACGAATCCGGGAACTTTTTGTCTCCATCTCTATATATTTGTTTTTTTGTCTGCATATTCATTTACTCACATTGTTTTCTAGTTCATCTTCAAACAATTGAGTATTATCTAGAATAGAGATCATTCGCATGTTGAATTATGATTCAGATGGCTATGCAGTTTTCAGTAGTAATATCCCGACCTTGCTGTCACGAAAACTGTGTTGCTTAGAAACATCACGAGGGCTTGCTCGGGTGGTGTTTTGTACAGCAACACAGTTTGAGCGACTGGCAAGGTGAAAGTATTTTGAAAATTCTGCATTATTCAGAAAATTTCACGAATACATTATATTATGGACTAAATGCGTATTGCAATAACGTTTCATTTCGTGTAATCAATATCGATTGAAGAGTTGAACCGTCAAACTGACGTTTCTATATTTACCGTGATTGTCGTAACTATGGAAATGTATACACAAGCTAGAAGCGAAACACTGTTTTGAAAATACTACGGGCTGGAGGAAGTGTTTTCAAAAAGTCCTGTTCTCATTGGTTCGAAATGAGAAAATTATGGCATTTGATTGGTTTATAGAATATAAGGAAAATTGTCAATATTAGCAAGTCAGACACCAAAGATAATTTACTTTTATAGATTTTTATTGATTATATTAACTCGAAACTAAAACTCTGGAAACGTCGATAAGTTAAATATATCTAAATCTTCTAACATGTGACATGTTACGTTGTTTTTGTTCCGCTATTGACTATTCAATATATCCCAAATTTTTATCATATCTATACATGGAGTCGGTAATCATTTGCCTCCTGCACAAACACTTGCAATACCTGATTTAATAGGACCCATTTCTTGCTATTGAAATTGCTTCTTCGAAACTTGTATAAGCTGGCAGTCTATTTCAACTTTTTCTCGCATGAAAACAAATATTTTACCTACCTACTACACTGTTATTTTACGGAAATATCATCTTGCCGCACTTTTACAACTTATAGCTTAGGTATACATCCATTTTGCATATATCGTCCAAACGTTTTGGTCATATTTCTATTTTTCTCTCTCAAGGGAAATCGATTTGAAATCATTCCAAAGATTAGCTACTACTATCATCCGTGAATCAGCTGTTTCTACTTCTTATTCAACTTTCATTCAGAACCATTCACTCAGTTATAGCTGTCCTCGTTGTGAGATTTGTTCCTTATCCACAGTATTGTAACGGTTCTGGGACCGGACCTGACCACATAATTATTCGTCCTCGATATGTTTGCGGTGAAAGCATAAACTCAGCATTGGAGAATGTAGGAGAGCCATCTGAACGAGTCAACGAAGAGTCTGGGTGGTTCGAGAATAATGAAAGAAATCTACTTGATGCTCAACATCAGATGTCAGGCAGTTGTGAAGATATAGTTAGTTCGAGAGTTCGCAAATATAAAGAGTAGCGACAGTGATTACTATAAAAGTTTTTAAAGTGAATAGAGTATTTTCGATTCAATTCCGAGAGCTCACCATCCGTGGACAGCGCTGATTTGTTGGTACCAACTCAACAGCACGGCTTTATGAGGTCTCTCGAAATTGAAACGAATAAACCCTGAATTAGTACCGTAAGGCAAAGACAATACAAATGAAAAGTAACTTGTGATGTAGATGTTACAAGTTACTTTTCATTTATAAAAGTTTTATATAAATTAAGTTATTGTTCAGAGTCTAAATAAATTAGCAAATTTTAAGTGCATTTTTACTACATTGGTGTCAGAAGTAGGAATAATGCTACGTAAAAAAAAAATACTTGTAGATCTTTATCGCGCCTGATAGACTAGTAAACCATTGAACAAATAAGTGTTCGCAGAGTGGACAGTTTTTCACACTACGGGATAATGAACTGAAAACTTTTTTTGTGAAATAAATAGACTGATCCTCGGTTAAAACCAATGAAAGACAAAGAAATTATTTTCGAGGAGAGTTTGCCTGCTTGAGTTGAACTGAAGATGCTTGAGTTGAGAATCAGTGAACTGAAGAAAGAGCTCGAGGAAAGAGAGCAAGAAACAACAAGAAAGAAGGCCGTACTTCAGAAAAGACTCGCAGTGTCTGGAATCGACTCGAGTTTGATAAACTTGAAAAAAACTTCGAAGTTCTTGGAAGATAAACTTGTAGAAAATTCGGTGAGTTCGAAAGAAGAACTACAACAAAACTCGAAGAGTCTGGAAGATCAACAACAAAATTCGGTGCGTCGGAAAGATAAATTTCTACAAACTTCGAAGAAAAATTTCTAGACTAGTCCGAAAGAGCTTCAATAGAAGTTTCTAGAAAATTCGAATACTCTGGAGGAAGAGTTCCTGTATAAATGGTTTGGAAGAGGAACTTCAAGGAAAGCTTCAAGAGAATTCGAAGAATATAAGCTTCTTGAAAACTCTGAAGGTCTAAAAAGATAACATCTTGGTGTGGCGAATCGATTGAAAGAAAGAATAGGAGCTATTGAGACAGAGATAAATAAAAACAAATATAACATCAAGGCTGCAATGAAAAAAATTGAGGAAACGCTCCACGATGAAATGAAAGGTGGAATCCAGACAGAAATCGGAAGTATAAAGAAAACTATCACCGACAATTTGAAACTGTGGCTGAAGCAAACAGATGGAGTGCAGAAGAAAAAGCTGGGGCATCAACACTGGCATTTCGTGGCGAAGAAACAAACGTGTTACAAACCGTCACTGTTCAAGAACAGGAGGACTATAAACAGCTGATCAAACATCTAGAACTTCAATATGGCCTGGCCCACCTAGAACACGTATATCACACGCAGCTGGAAAATCGCTGTCAGAAATTAAGCAAATCCTTACATGAATTCGAAGCTGATATTGCACGCTTAGTTCGCCTTGCATACCCAGCCACACCGAAAAACGTAATGGAGCGATTGGTGGTTGAGGCATTCTCGGGTGGACTTCGTGATCAAGAAACAAGGCAAGCATTGACATTGGCTCGTCCAACACATCTCGTAGACGCACGCTTGGTTCGCCTTGCATACCCAGCCACACCGAAAAACGTAATGGAACGATTGGTGGTTGAGGAATTCTTGGGTGGACTTCGTGATCAAGAAACAAGGCAAGCATTGACATTGGCTCGTCCAACACATCTCGTAGACGAACGCTGGGTTCGCCTTGCATACCCAGCCACACCGAAAAACGTAATGGAACGATTGGTGGTTGAGGCATTCTTGGGTGGACTTCGTGATCAAGAAACAAGGCAAGCATTGACATTGGCTCGTCCAACACATCTCGTAGACGCATTGGCGCGAGCTCTGGATTTTGAGGCTGCAAAACAATTTTGCAAAAGCCAGAGTACAGTCAGGATAAATGAGGAAGACCCACAGGAGCCTGCTGGGATGGAAGCTGTCATGAGAAAAGTATGGAGGAAGTGCTGCCAGAGAGAAAACAAATAAGGTGCTGGATTTTCGGAAAAATTAGGCATGAGCACAGCACTTTTCTGCATTGTGTGCCGTGGTATATGGCTTTTAAGCTACTTTCAGCTGAGTGAACCCATGACGTCTTCATTCATTTATTGCTTGTTATAACATTTCAAAGTGCAAACTTTTCAAAGGAATTCACCCTGAGCGAAAGACGTTTTAGATTAGAATTGTAAAAATATTGAACGATTCTATTTTGTAATTATAATTTTTTAAAGGAAGTTTGGATGAATATTTACTTACTCACTTCATAGGCCTTCTCTCGCAATTATTACACCACTCTCCTGCAAACATGCGAACGAAATCTTACCACTAGAACCGATTTGATCTTTGCCTAATTCGTATCTGAAGTTCAGAGATACAATTCAGTTTTATGCATTTCCGCAGCTGAATATATCCCATCCGAATCCGTCCACTGAAATAAATCACTAGAATTATTGCCATTTCCTCGAGATAAACACAATATCTCGGTGAAATGTAGCTGCACCAATGAAATATCTGAATATAATATTGGTGGAATTCCTTAACTGGAAACTGAGAGCTCTTGAACGAACAGGAATGTTATCTTGGAATGCTGGGCTACTAAGTGCTCAATCCGAGTATTACGCAACGAGATGGGAAATAAAGTCAAGTTACACGATACAATTCCTTCGCAGTCCACTCGTTACAGATGTGGCCACTTACCTGAATAATGGCCAATGAACCAAAGCAAAAATAATCATTTAAGCTGCATTTCTAGTTCTATTTGATATGGATACAGTGTGTTACAAAATTCATGCTGAAACATTCAGGAGTTTCATTGTTTATGTGCCGTTCGCTTTACAATCATAAGGGAGTGGGTTCAAATCCCAGCACGGTCACCAGTCCCGTGTAGAGCATCACACATTGAAAGGTGAGGACCCCGTCTTCCGTTGCTCACAACCCTCGAAGATTTATGAGGGTCGCTTGTAAGAGTGCAGCTGGTTAACAGTAAGAACAAATTTTGAACAATATCAAATTATGGAGGTCTGTCTTAAGGAAAAATGGTTTCAGTTCAAGTTGAATTGAATACGCTCATAAAGAGGTAAATAGGTTTCTTTTTGGTTTTCAAAATCACCATCATATGTCAGAACTGGTTTATGGGATTGAATTTTGTGGAAAAATAATACTGATCAGCATTCCGGTGGTCATTAAAAACTGTTCTGTAACTTTTTTTACAAAAAATATATAGTTTTCTGAAAAAAACATGGATAATCATCCCGTGAGTAACAGTTTGATAACCAGGTCATTGTTCGATGACCCGAAGATGTCAGCAATAAATGAATGCTGTTGACATCTGTAATCATTTCAATATAAATACTTAAAATCGACCGTATTATTTCATAATTGATAAAGCTACTCTGTTCGGATGAAAAACTTTCAAAAAACCTTTTGTTTGAAGGAGAAATATAATTGGCGCAGTCGTTAGGATAGTGGAAGAGTCCTTAGAAGATCCTCGTTGTTCTCAAATGTATATTCACTCTTTCCGAAGCAAGTTACGAAGTACTCCAGAAAAAATCCGGCTGTAGAAAATATTTTCTCTACTGTTCATCAAAAAGCCTAACATATAGAAACGGGGTAGAGGAACATTTTTGGTAAACAAATATGCAAGGATCCCTCATTATTATCCTGTAAGCACGAATGAATCCATCTTCATCAACTCCAAACAACATTATGCGTCCTCCCACTTCAATTCTACAAAATCAGTTCCCTTCCAACCAATACTCCTCAAATACACTAACAAACTCTAACTTCCCTCAACATGGCAAACCAGTTTGACCTGAAGAATGTTGGGATCGTTCCAAATACTAGTTCATCAACGTTTCGACAATGCTACCGAACGAATTCTGAAATACTGAAGCACCTAGTTGTTTCCAGGACCTTATATTGAAACAAGGACTACTAAGGAAACTAGAAGGCAGAGCCAAAGACATCGGCTCAGTTAATGGATGTAGCGACTGGAACTGCACTAAAGAAACTTCAATCCAGAAATTTTCTGACTGAAGAAACGGTAATTCCTTGACAAAAAATTCAGTTAACCTACGACAAGATTGAAATGAACCCCCACAGCAGTTCTATGAAAAAGTCATGGGTCTTCTGGACACCATTTCCAATAAGTAAGAAGAACTTTCAACAACAAGCTTTTACAACATTCTTAGCTGGACTATGAGAACCTATGGGATCCACCACAAGTGCAATAAAACCAATAGATTTTGCAAAAATTACACAGTATATTCAAGAGGAAAACAATATTCGTTACCTGCAAAGAACACATTTCCAAAAAACTACTTCAGACCCCTGAGAGTTGTAGATTATCGATTTGTTCAACAATCTTCCCTAACTCGCACAAGTCTTTCTAAGACTTCTGAGGGTTGTGCTTCTACGGGTGACGAAAATAACAATTTTACCAATTTTTTTTTCTATAATTGATACCACTCCTAATTATCAATCCATGCAGCATTTCTAAAGACCTGGACAACAACGGATTCATCAACTAATTGGTCTACAATCTCAACCACCAGCCTTCAGACAATACTGGCAGCAATACATCCAACGAAGACATAAAATGTGGTTTCAAGTCCAACCACTTTCGTTTTCCACAAAGTCACCCAAATAAACAAAACGGGCAGGAACCAACAACAATGAGCATTAGTACCAGACATATCTGGGGATGATATATTTTGAATGAAATTAAGTGATTTACTCATGGGTTGAATATATGACAAAAAAAGAAATAGAAAATTGGTAGGTACGTTTTCCTACGAAATAGTTTACACATATCTAAATAAAATGATCAGGCATCAAGCGCGATCGTCGTGTTGTACGCCAATTGATAAAAAACCTCCGATCAAATAACATAACCTAGATGAGTAACCCACCGCACACGCATTAAGATTCGTAACGGCAGTGTCCTGCGTTGTTAACAGGAATATTGAGGTTCAATAAAATTGAATTGATGGAAACCCAATAGGAATGGAAACCTGAAATTATGATGAAATAATCTCCACAGGATTTTGAGAACAGCCGATGCTTTAATTGACATGATTTGTCATAATTCATTAATTTTTCGCTTTTCCAATTTGGTTTCCCTTTCTCGATAGTTACGACACTAGTAGCTTCAAATGATTGTTCTGTCAAATATCATATGCAGCGTTGTCGTACTGATCAGACTATATCAACAACGAAGAATCTTCGTTCGGCGATGGAAATACTATTGTTTTTACATGCTCCCACCAAGCTGCAATGAACGGTTCAATTGCCTTCTTATTGTTATATATTTCATCCAAGAGAGTATTTTTGGGTTTAAAGGGTTTTTTTAAATTCAATTTCAACGATTGAATTGTTAAAAATCTCGTGGATTGATTGGGGTCCTGCAGCATCTTCAATGGCATCAATGGTTATATGTAATAATTCTTCATAGCGACAAGCACCGCTGACACCCAAAATAAAAAAAATTGAAGTTACTACTAATCTTACAAAATTATGATTATATCTGTACCTCAAAAAGTGAAGAGATGAAAATTTTGATATGTGGTATAAAAATTTCACTGTTCTGAAAGTCCTAAAAAAATACATAGATACCTATCAAATCTTTGAGAACCAGCTTCGCAGAAAATCCAATTTCAACAACTATAATAGCTTGTTCAGAGTTCTAGTCATGGATCTCTTTCATCATATGGGTTCAACAGTTTCCGCTTCTATAGTTATTTTAGTACTCACTATCATATTAATTGCTTCCTGACCAGCAGGAAGTGCCTTTACCTCAAACAAAACGAATTTATTCATTCAACGCACACCCGGCTGGAGAACGTAGATGAGTGGATAAAGTGTTCTGAGAGATTATAAGAGTTATAAATTTCCATTCGAATTGGATCGAAAATTGAATTCTGCGAGAATATATAGGTATCACAACACAATTCGGTTTCGACTGAAATCGATTTCACCCAGCAAAGGATATAATTACAAGAGATGTTCTCAAACATTTCGGTGAACCACTCTATTCTTGATATAGTAGCTCATTTTTCAATCTCTCTATAGCAATTCATACAGCATTTCTCATTTGTGAGTAAAA
This sequence comes from Chrysolina americana, assembly GCA_958502065.1. Taxonomy (NCBI): domain Eukaryota; kingdom Metazoa; phylum Arthropoda; class Insecta; order Coleoptera; family Chrysomelidae; genus Chrysolina; species Chrysolina americana. Next base: position 92,626,060 of record OY293411.1, read on the forward strand.
AGGCAACTGCACTATTCTGCAGTTCTCTAAAGTAGGCGAAGTGTGGGTAACTAACAAAATAGTTATAATTTTAAATGAAAGTAACAAAAAGTAAAACTTATTAACAAAAAGTAATAAATGAAAAGTTTAGCAAAGTTGGACAAAACAAATCTTGATGACAAGTCCAGTACAAAATGTGCCTGTTTTTCATCTCATAATACATTTCTACAAAATATTTATTTTCGTATAAAGTGCATGGAATGATAAATGGAACAAAGAGAGGTGTATTCGGAGAGGATTAACGAAATCAATATAAAAAATTCCGACTACGGCCGAAAATACCCTTCTCTCCACACATTTCCACAAAGTGGAAAATTGAGGTTAGTATCTGACAGAACACAACTATTTCCCCCTACCGACATTGAATTACATCTCTCATCCATTTGTGCAATGGTCCTCAGAGAGGAAATGACCACCTGCATACATGCGTGTTTACCAATCATAGCAAAATAACGGAAATGGCGAATAACGGTGACGATATTTTTAACAGAAGTGATACAGCATAGGGCTGATCAATGATAAAAATATCGACTAAACAAATATACGAAATACATGTCATATTTGAAAGAACAATCTGAATTGTTTTCCTTTTTTGACAGTTGTAAAAGAATACTCTGTGTATCTCGTAAAATGTTTTTTTACCGGCAGGAATTTCCGCAATCCACTCAGGACGTCCTTCTCGTAAAAAAAAGTTATTTTCATTTTGAAGAATCGCCATGGCGGCGTTTCCACCAAAAAATCAAAAACAATGAACTGGAAATTGTATCATAAAATTATGTGTAGACTCCTCAAAGAGAAACTACATATACCACCAACCATAACTCTTCAGATCACATAGAAAAAGATGATATTTCATTTATCATGCATATATTATTTGAATTGTGAACCTTCCTAATTGTAAACTGTACAGCAAACAAAAATATTCACAAAAAGTTCAGAATGAACGTGTATGGGCAGAAAAAATGGAATATATCAAATACTTACTGTACTGGTACCAATCGATAATAATATATTAATGATTCGATCCATGGAACAAGCATTGACCTATGAGAATGGACTATTCAGCATAGTATATAATATGGAAAGAACATTTGTTTATCGCATGAAATCATAAATTCTCACTAACAACAAACATGATATATTTATCCATGAAACAGCTTACCAGTGTACTAATTTTCATTTATGATAATTGGATTGCTTCTTGCTGTGATGGATACTTAGATTTTTCATCAAAAACGGTGTGCAAATTGAATCATGAAACCAATGTTTATGATTTATTCAAAGAAAGATTTTCTATACCTTGAATGATATAACCATAATGGAGAGATTCAGTAAAGGCAATCCCTATTCAGTTAGACACAAAATTATTCAAAACAAACTGTGAAATGCAAAAATGTATTGATGTTTTGTTATTCCGTTTACTACTAATGGTTTGAATTTTCAATTCACAGAAAATTTCTATACTTTGAATAATACCCAATTCGATAGTCTGATGTGTCCTGATGAAAAGATAATACCCACGATTGAAACATTCCACGTTGAAAAATATGGAATGAATTGATTTGTAATAAAAAAAATGGAAAACCATCCTTTGATTGGGAAAAATTTCTAGAAACACAGTAGATGGCACCTCGGCCAAAACGTGAAATTATTTGAAAGTGTGAAATAGCGAGATCAATAATGACCTTAAATAATGTTGTATTTATGTTTAATATGGTTGAACACCAATTTTTCAAATGTATTTGGTGCTAAACGCTCTGGAATAGAGAATATCTGCTTCAGATCAGGAGTTCAGGATGTTAAAATCAATGGAACCGTCATCAAAATGTGGAAACCGATAATATGAACTTTTATAGTTACTATCATGAGAATGAGTTATTCACAACAAACTGTGAAATGAAATGAAATATTATTGATGTTTTGTCAATCAGTTTACTACTAATGATTATGGGTTCAATTTATTCGTAATAGAAAAAAGGAAAAACTTCCCTCGAATGAGATATCTTTCAAGAAACACGGTAGATGGTACCTTCGTCAAAAAGTAAAAATACTTAGGAATTATTTATGGCAAGATCAATTACGACCTGAGATATTGTATGTATCGAATGTATTGGGTGCGAAACTGGGATAGAAACTATCCGCTTCATGAACTCAACAAAATCAATGGCACCTTCGCCAAAAAGTGAAAATTGAAATTATCGATGGCAAGATCAATAATTATTTGCGACCTGAGATTTATAGTTTGAAACCATTGTATCAAATGTATTGGGTGCAAAACGCTCTGGAATAGAAACTATCTGCTCCAAATCGAAAGGAATTAAAATATTTCATATGTCAAAACATTAACTCGACGAAATCAATGGAACCTTCGCCAAAAAGTAAAATTAATTTGAAACTATCCTGTGCTATGGCAAGAATAATAATGACCTGAAATATTGTATTTGTGTATAATATGGTTAGACACCAATGTGTCAAATGTATCGGGAGCAAAACGCTATGTTTTACTTTCATAATGCAAATACTAATAGTTATTCGTAAGAAACTGTTAAATGAAAAAAAAATGTATAAATGTTTTTTTATTCAGTTTACTACAAATGGTCTTTCATATTCAATTTACAGGAATTTTCTTTCTGTACTTCGAATAATACCCAATACAATTATAATAAACAGATTCAGCAAATGCAAACCCCATTCGACAGTCTAATGTGTGTTAATGAAAACATAATACCCACATTCCACGTTGGACTGTGAGAGATAAATTGATTCGTAATAGAATAGAGGAAAAACTTCCTTCGAATGAGAAATTGATCAAGAAATACAGTATACAGTACAGTCATCAATAATGACCTAGGTTATTGTATTTATATGTTACATGGTTTGACATCAATGCATCAAATGTATAGGGGTGCGGAACGCTCTGAGATAGCAAACTCTCTGCTTCAGATCGAAAAGATTTAAATCAAGTATTTTCATAGTCAAAATATTCATGAACGCAACAAAATCAATGGAACCTTCTTCAAAATATGGAAACCGGAAATATGGGCATTTCATTATCATGGATAATTCAGCAAACATAAGCGTAGTAAGTATATTGATATCGAAAAGCACGAATGTCGATAAATAATTCCAGAAATGCTCCAAAACGTCAGACAACGTTTCGAGAATTACTTGTTCTCATGTATGGAAGTTAATGGGAAACACTGAGCATTTACTGTGATTTATTGTAATTGACGTTTGAATTTATGCAAGGTTTTCCAATTTCATTATGTTCATGCAATGTCGATTTTTTTTGAATTGTTATTACAAGCTTTCAGATGAAGTATCATAATTTGGAATACGGGACAGTTGTTTTTCCCGCATGAGGACACCAAAATCGAGTTACGTAGCCAAGAGTCACATAGCTGAACTCCTCATAAAAATTACCTTTCCAATGATTTGTCACACTTGGTACTTTCCGTATTTTGAAGCGAGGTGGTCGTGGTGTTAGAGCGTTTACTTCTACCCAGGCGGCTTCAGTTCGATCCCCACCGCCTGCCACTGAGCTAATGTGGTTCGGAATCCACTTTTATGTAAGCTGTTTGTCCCGAATCTCCCTTGCTCGCACAAGATCTGATTTTGAGTGGTTTTCTCCGAAAACTTGGGTAAAAATCAATTTTTATTATTCTTTTTTCTAATTCATTGACATTGTATGGGTGATGGTGACCAAGGAGTGGGAAGGAAGGTCTGACAGTTGAGGTTATGATAGAAAGATGTTCACTTTGGAGAACCAATACACATGTTTTTGCATTTTTTTTTTCACAACACATGTGTCGCACACTGTATATCCAATTCAAGAATGGGTTCATCCATCCCACGAATCGATTACTCTCGAAACTGTGAAAGTTATTATTTGCAAAACTAATTTGTTGCGGTCACTTAAGTCGTCAAACTCGCTATGGCTCCCTTGATTCTCTGATGCAGACGTGATAAAGTAGTTTGATGAGGCCAGAGCCATTCTATCGGGCCCGAGTGAGTATTACTTGGTTGTTTGTCAGAAGCCTTCGTGTTTACTTTGTGCATTGAGTTCGGACCAATCTATTTGGAGGTAGCACCACACTTGGTTCAGCAGGGAGCTCGACACTAATGACAAGTGAAGAGGAAAAGGTATCAAACAATTTATGCCAGTGTCGTACATTGGAGAAAGCTTTGTACGCGTTGTTTCGCACCAATTTCAAACGAATTTTGAGAATTCATATGAATTGATTGCTGGTAGAAAATTCATAAAACCATCTCCACATATTCTTAACTTGTAGAATGAGTGTAAGGAACTTAAAATTATACGCAATTACTACGCCCAATGCCCGAGCATGATTATAGTTTTAATAAATAAAACAAATAGACCAAATGATAAAAAAAATTATCCTCATCAACTCCTCGTAATACAAAACATATAACCTTGGGGACCATTTGTTGAATTTTTTAAACCGTGCTTGGGCATACAATTTTGAGTTTTCTGAACAATTACTAATATTTCCTATATTCTTCATGAAAAATACTGCAACTTCACCTATTAAACCATTAACTCGGCTTCTGCCAACTCTCAATTTATTAAATACATCATTTCAGAAAGAGGCCCATTTGAAAGCGATAACTTTTTCAAAATTGTTACCTATACAGTGTGTTTCACTTCTCATGGAAACACCCTCGTATCTTCTGTAATTCCTGACGAAAAATCATGAAATTTTCAGAATCGATAGATACACTGAAGATGAACTCTCTGTACGAAATGTGTCATCTTATGTGATATACACTGCACGCCAGCAACAATGAAACCAACCATTTTTCCGGAAAGTTATATTAGGGGGCAAAATCAGTCAGAAATTTCTTCGGATTCGTGTTCAAGATCCCTAAATTACTACTAATACACCTGTCTCCTGAAAAAATGTCGGTTCCCAAAAATTCCAATCTGTTTCACTTCCCATAGAAACGCCCCCGAGTATATCAGGTATCATGACCCTTTTTGTGCAGTTAGTTCATTTCTATTGTATCTTCCTATCCAGAAAATTTCACGATTCTACGTCGAAAATTACGGGAGAAACGGGAGCGTTTCCATGAGAGATGAAACAAATTAGAATTTTTAAGGAATGAAAATTTTCCAGTAGATTGGGGTATTTGTAGTAATTTGGGAATCCTGAGCCCAAATCCGAAGGAATTTCGGGCCAATTTTGCAATAACAACTTCCCGGAAAAATGGGTGGTTCCATCACTGATGGCATGCAGTATATATCACATAGGATGACACCTTTTGTGTAGTGAGTTCATTTATAGTGTATCTATCGATCATGAAAATTTTATGGTTCTACGTTAAAAATTACGGAAGATACGAGGTGTTTCCATTAGAAGTTAAACACACTGTATATGATACAATTCAGAAGTTCTCTTTCACAGTTATAGCTATAGCTGAAGCTTCACTCAAGTGCTTCACATTTATCTCTTCGTCAAAATGCAAAAAATATGTTAGCAATTTTTTTTTTCAATAAATTTTGACAAATTCCATACAAAATACATTGAATCATAACAAAAATATAGCTCGATTGTGATTTAAATCACGTTATCGGAATATACCTCCTATACTTTATCTTTGTTTAGTATTCAATCTAACTTTTTCATTTTTAAAATATTATATATTACACTAGAATAACTGAAAGAGACCTCAACGATATTCATCTAATAGGAAAAAAAGCACAATCATCGTAGAATTCGTATCAAACCTACAAAAACGGAAAATATTTCAACAATTGTATGAGTTGAGGGGAACTGGCATATCAATTACACACGATTTAATCAAAAACTGAATAGAAAACTGGTTAACCATTTGAAAGAAGCTAGAGCAGAAAATCAAAAAACCCAGATGAAAAACTTCAAACTGTATGTAAATGCTGTACCATCGAAGAGTTGGAAAATCCCACCCATAACAATCCCGAAATAGAAACTAAAATTGTAACGCTACAAAAAAATAATAGTACACGCACTATCCCCTCAAAATCATACCTCCTTGAAGAAGCAGAAGAAGACCAACGAAAACCAGTTCACCAATCACCACGAACTGATATATTAATAAATCGAATAAAATCGTTGAATGACAAAAATACACCACCGACAATAGAGGCGCTCACGAATAACCTCAATAAAAACCAGACCACAAAACCAACAGAAACGAAGGAGAGCCGAACATTCAGAAATAAACAGACCACGAAGACAGCCTTCTAAAGTATCAGGTCATTATTTTCAATTTTTACTAGCTAGTGTAAGCTCATAAACTAACAAACTCATCATACACTATTTGATGTTCTAACAACCTCTCTCCTATGTATTTGTATTTCTTTTGTCATGTACAATGAAAAAACCACATTGACAAATATTTATATTGTTTATTCCTATGAAATATGGATCCTTATGTTAGAAATTTTTACATGATACGTTTGTTTTGGATACTTCATACGAGGTGAACAAAATTTTCAGAGTGAACAATGCTGCCAATGATTTCAAACTGGATCATAATAATTTTCGTAGTATCGCAAAAAAAATTAGTGGAATTCGAAATTTTCATTAAACAGTTTGAATCGTCATTTGATTGCATGGTACTTACAGAAACAAGATTTATACCGAATGTAGAAATGTATAGCATAGATGGTTATGATACACTTTATAATGGTGGAATGCTTGATCAAAATGATGGAGTGGTGGTGTATGTCAAATCAGATATTTATCATTCGCACTCTCTACAGGAATTTAATGGATCGTATACGATCAAGTTGAATGTAAACGTTGGGCAGAACCTTCTGATAATACATGCTCTATATAGGTCACCACCTACCAATGTCATAGATTTCATAGAAAATTTAAAATCTTTCCTAAATAGTGATAATCAAAATGAATACAAACTGATCGCTATGGATATCAACATTGATATCTTGAACTATTCTGAGTAATCAAACCAGTACTTGGATACTTTGCGTGAATATGGATATCTCTCGGCAATAAATAATTCTACCAGGGTACAGGGAAACTCAAAATCATGCATTAACCATATATTCGTAAATGCCAAGTCTGAAGATACCAGCTCCATTATTCCTCTTGTACTGCGTACCGATATCACAGATCACTATTCAACTCTTCTGCAAATAGTTCTAATAAATCAATAACAAAATAATGTGAATAATATCAGATATATATCACAAATCAATGATAAGAAATTGAAAAAAAGAATGTCCCAAATCTGTTGGAATGAAGTATATACAATGGCTGACATTGATTCCGCTACCAAAACATTTCTAACCATCGCGCATCGTATAATCTTGCACAAACGAATGCACCAGATTAATAAGAATAAGAAGTAATCAAAGAAAACGAAAGTTATAGATAACCAAATCGTTGGTAAAATCTGTAAATGAAAAAAAATCTATGTATGTAACTATTGAAACATCCCGACAATGAACAACTACGACATGAGTACAAGAAATACATACATAAAATACACTGGATAAAATATTGAAAAATCAGAAAAAGCAATATTATAAATCTCGTAGAGAAGAAAACAAAAATAACCCGAAGAAATTATGAGAAAATACAAATGAAATGTTTGGCAGTAAGAAAATTAGTGGTATTCATAGATTCAAAGATGATACAAATTGCATTGTCGATGAAGACAAACAAATAGCAAATATTTTTAACGAGACTTGTATCAATATGGGTAAGGAGTTGGCAAAAAAAATAACAATACTGAAAGGATTAGGGAAAAAATCACAAATAATTCAATATTTATTATTCCAACATCGGAAAAGGAAGTTATTGAAGTTATTCGACACTTAAAAAACGGAAAATCTCCAGGAACTGACAATTTACGAGCAGAGTAAATCAAAGACATTGCACATCATAATAGCAAGACCACTTACGTATAGCATCAACAAATGCATTGAAATAGGTCATTTTCCTGATCAATTTAAAACTTCGGTTGTAACACCCATTTTCAAAAAAGGGGACACAACAGAAGCTAAAAATTACAGGCCTATATCGCTCATCCCAAACTTTGGAAAAATATTCGAGAGAATTATAAAGAACAGACTGTCCAGCTACTTGAATAAGTACGGACTGCTTTCTGATATGCAGTTTGGCTTTAGAGAAGGCAAATCAACACAAGATGCCATGATAGAGTTAACCAACAATATTTATGGAGCTCTAGATGAAAGCAAACCTTGTCTAGGTGTGTTAATAGATCTTGCCAAAGCTTTTGACACCGTCAGCCACAAAATACTACTTTCAACACTTTTTGGAATACGCAATAAATGCCTCGATCTGTTCAAAAGCTACCTCGAAAATCGTCGACAGAGCGGCGAAGTGAATGGTACTCTCAGCGATAACAGAACAATCGACTGTGGGATGCCTCAGGGAAACGTACTAGGACCACTGCTCTTTTCGCTTTACGTAAACGACCTATTCTCAATCCAGTGTGAGGGAAAAATTATTAGTTTTGCGGATGATACTGCCATAACGTGCTGTCATCATGATAAACATAAACGTTCAAACCCACTACATACATAGCAGATATTCTGTGAGATTGGCCATACGTTTTAAACAGCTACATATTTTATATTAATTTGTATTAATGTTAGCAGTCAGAGTGGAACGAACAATGCCTTCCCGAGAATATCTCCATTATCAAAACCGATCCGCTATGTTCTAAACCGTCTACTGTCTTCAAACTGTCTGTACCTACTATGACCACACCTCGTGATAACACACGCGCTCATGGCTACTATGATTTTGATTTTTATAATGCGACTGTGGTTATATAAACGTCAGTCAAAATTTAATTCTGACAATTACAGAACTGAAAGTTTTAAAATGAGTAATATTAATGTGAAACGAAATGATGGTGATGAAATCGATAGTAATAATTATTAATTGTAATTGTGTATTTCATTTTCCTTCACCTAGTGCCGCACCTAAATAAATAATTTTTTGCTTTCTGCATGAACGTAGAAAAAATGTTGTATGCAACTCGTGCAAAAAATGTTTATTGAACACGACGTGTTGTCCAACTCGGCCTAACGGCCTCGTCGGACAATTTCACGTCGAGTGCAATAAACACTTACTTTTTGCACTTGTTGCATAAATAACTATTTTGATTTCTTAACGTATGTATTGTTTTGATGAATTCATTGAAAAATATTATCCAGAGGTTGCTTATTCTACGAAAAATTATAACTTTTGAGATTCTGATAATTTAAAAAAATGCGTTTTTTTCAAGAAACTGAAAATCACTCAATACATCTGCTAGGGGCTATATAAGTTTCAAGACGAGCCTGAGTTGATGATTTTTTTTTTCAAGTCGCAGTTTTACCATTTGTCAAGAGGTCATTATTTATAATGCTCAGATCCCTTTTGAGATCCATTGAGATAAATGAAAATTCATCTTATTAGCAATAACATGTTCACGAACTCGCCATTTACACCGATTTCAACCAGTTATTTCCTCTTGCTTTTTTGGTTATCCATGAAATCTGCAGATATCTTTTTTTAAAACACTACCAAGTCCCTTCATCCTCTATTATTACGACTTTCACGAACTCCTAGATAATTTGACAGACAAAAGTCCCCTGGATTTTTCTAATCGCATCTTTGGTACACAATTTCCTATATTTTTCTACGTAACAAAATCAACAACCCTATAGAATATCAGTTGCTTTGGAGAACGTGAACGACAGCAATACAAATCTTTTTTGAATCAAAATTCCCAGTAGACTGACAGTAGTAGTTTGCGTACGGTCCATCTAATCTGTATTCAAATAGAATTCGGTGGCTGTGGGCCGAAAGATCTATCCGAGGCCCAAACATCTCATGAATATAGATGGTCAAACGTCCACTTCATGACAAAAACGACGTCTTCGAAGGGCCAATATACGTAAATGGATATTACAAATGTCAGCAGATTTCATCCAATGTAATATTGTTGAACACCGAACAGTTTCAAACTATTTACATATTGTTTTGGAAATTACGTTTGTTGGTTAACAAATATTCGGAGCGGCTAATCTATCAGATTGTATCAGTTTACACATAGTTGCAAGAACGATTTCAGTTTGTGACTAAAATATGTCTGAATAGATTAATGAGAGAATACTGTGCATAATTTCTGAGTTCATGAAAAAATTATTATATCTTCTCGCTCAAATGCTGAAATGGTTTTGGTGTACGATCGATCAATCACAGATTCACAATCTGTGTTTAGAGCAAATTTTGAAAACATAACCTAGGCAACTCCATTCTTTATGATGACAGTTTTATTTCTGAGTCTTGGACTGTCAATTGAAACTGTCATAACCTAAAATGAAATAACAATTTTTTGTTTCAAGATGAGTTCGTAGGAAAAGTACGGCTAGGTTATATCGGGTTAAACGACAGTTTTAGTCTTGTGATGTGATGATTGGTAATGGTAATGGTTAAAATGGATGGTGACTGATGCGCTGCGACCTAATTAGATCTATTGTGCCCTATCTTCTTCTGCTATTTCAAGGTGTTCTCGTTCACAGCAGCCCCTCAAGCCCCCATTTCCTTGAGGAATTTAAGGATTCTGAGGGGGTCTATTCGTGGTATTTCTCCCACAATCAGCTGGTATGATCCCAGTATATTCAATCTTTTGTGATGTACAGCATAACACTTCATCAATATATGGTATGGTGTTTCTGGATGTTCTCCACAGAATCTGCAGGTGCTGTCCTCCTCTAAGCCTAGCTTTCTTAGGTGTTCTTTGAGTCTGCAGTGCCCCGCAAGAAATCCCGTGATTGTCTGTAGACTAGTTTTGCTAAGGTTAATCAGTGTCTTCGATCTTGCTCGGTTGAAGTTACCGAGGAGATCTTTGGCCTGCCTTAGCCCTGGAAGTCTTTGCCAGTAAGTTGCTCTCATTGCTTCTTCTGTTTTATTGAGTTCGTCTTGGAAGTAAGATTTCCCAAGTCCGCAAAATGTTTCTGGTCCGATCACTGGCGTTGATGCCCCTTTTCGTGCCAGGGTATCTGCTTGTTCATTGCCCTCCACTCCGACGTGCCCCGGCACCCAGAGGAGGATCACCTTGTTGTTCCTGCCTAGATCATTAAGTTTGTCTAGGCATTGCCTGTATTTTGCAGCCTTGAGCTCCGCAATAGCACAGTATGTGTTTCACGATTTCTGGATCCTTACCGCATAGCCTGCAGATCAGGTCTCCATCGTATTGCCTATTTTGAGGTGCTCCTTCACTAGTGCATGTCCAGTCAGGATTCCCGTAATGGTTCTCAACTGGTTCCTGTTCATCGTTAACAGGTCTGCCGTTCTTTTGTTATACGTTTCTTTGATATATTCTTTCCCGTGTTTGTTTTCTGGGACATTGTCCTAGTAGTTTTTGAGCCTGTCCCTAATCTAGTCTTCTACAAACGCTTTTATTGTACACTTCGGTACCCCTAGCATCTGCCCTTGGTTTGAAAGAATTTTCGATCCCCTTCGTGCGAGTTCATCTGCTTTCTCATTACCAGGGATTCCCTGATGACCTGGGACCCATATCAGTTTGATTTGATTCCGGTCTGATAGAGTTCTCACTTCTTCTTTGCAGTCCCATACCAGTTTGGGCTTTACTTCCTTGCTACCTTCAGTTTTCAACGTTTCTCCTTTCCTTCATGCATTGAAGGATGGCGTACACTTCTGCTTGAAAGACAGATGTATGGGTGCCCAGTGAGTAGCTGATGCCAATACTTCGATTCCTGGAGAACACTTCTGAGCCCGTTCCATTCTCAGCCTTGGATCCATCTGTGTACCAGATTTTCCCCTGTAGGATGTCCTTGAGCTGTGAGCCATTCTATTCAGTTCAATTTGGCACCAGCACTCTTAATTGGTTGTTGAAGGAGTACTGTTTTGGAATGTGGTCCGTTCTCATTCCTAGCGCGTTCCAGATCACAATTCTATCGATTCTCATGTGTCCCGTTCCAACGTTCAAGTTGGGTGCGATTTGCAGTCTGGAGGCACCAAGTCTTGCCTCGCCCTGAACCGCAAAGTGGAGAGGTGGCAGTGCCAGGAGTATTTGCACCTTGCTTAGTCTCGTTGCGTCTCCTCTTTGTTGTGTCTTGGACCACCACACCACAAAAGCATATGTGATGGAAGGAGTGACCACCGTGCTATACAACCAGTGCTGTATATGTGGTTATAGTCCCCATTTTTTCCAAAAGTGCGTCTGGCTATCACTATTTAAGTCACTGCTTTTTGTTTATATTTTCGATATGCTGGTTCCAAGTCAGCTTGAAGTCTAGTATTACTACTGGGTTCTAGGCCCTCTGTTTTTCGTTTTCGGGTGAATGCTACTATGGTTGCTTCATTTGAATTGACGTTGAGCCTTTCCAAGTCCATCCATCTCGTGACAAGGTGCCTCCTACATGCGATCTCTAACCGTTGTGTTAAATTTTCTCAGTGCCACGATATCGTCAGCATAGCCAAGGGCTGGATGTCCTGCTCCGTTCAGTGTTTCCAGCAGCGAGCCCGCGATCAGATTCCACAGAAGCGGGGATAGAACTCCACCTTGTGGGCATTCTCTAGTCGCCCTGGGTAGTAAGATCTCCTCTTATACAGTGAAGTGTTTCACCGTATTGAGCCTATCCAGGCCACACATGGTTCCTCCATTTCTCTGTGTCTGAGAGCTCTAGTGATTGAGCTTATAGAGGTACTGTCGAAACCTTCCTCTATGTCTAGAAAGGCCGCTCACAGTACCTCTTTATTTTCCAGCGTGTTTTCCACCCTCGTTACTAGTTGGTGGAGTCCTGTCTCCGTTGAACAGCCAGTTCTGTAGGCATATTGTTTGCGGTACAGTGGTCTTTTCAACAGCACACCGTCCCTAATATGTCTATCTACTAGCTTCTCCAAAGTCTTGAGTATTATTGACATAAGACTTTTTGCTCTAAGGATTTTGCCGAATCCTGTCCAGGTTTCCCAGGTTTGGGTAACCCTAACTTGTCTTCATGGTTTTGGTATGTCCCAGCCCAATCTGGAGCCTCTTTTCAAAGTCTACAGTACTTCCGAGTTTTCCAATGAACCTCTTGCAATAAGGTTCACCGTTTCATTGCCCTCCATATCGGAGTGGCCAGGAATTCAGGCCAGAGACAGACTGTTGAGTCTTTCTATCAAGCAGTCTTCTCTGGCAGTTCGACACCATCTTAGACGTTGATCGATACAAGCCAAGTGCTTTCACAGCCGCTTGTCTGTCCGGAACAAAATTGATTGATCTTTGGGTGAGGTTGGTTTCTTCTAGTCCCTTCACACTCAGATCGATGGCGTAAATTTCCGCCTGGAATATTGTCGCATATAGTCCAAGACTGATTGATATTTCTGTTCTATGTCTACGACTTTATACATCTGCACCAGAACCATCTGTGAATCAACAGTAACCTACTCTCAGTAGTTCCTCTTCTTGGAGGACCCAGTCGTCTTTCTCTGGAATTAGAACGGAATAAGGCAGATCAAAATTTACTGTTGGAAGCATTATATCAGAGGTCATTCCCAGAATGCTGTGACTTTCAGTCTCAATCAGCCGTTTGCTACGCTCTGTATAAGTATATTACATGCGATTGGCAATATGTATGTAACGCGTTTATAAACTGCTCTAAAAATTCATTTATCAAACACTTAAGCTCGTGATTTAAAAACTTATTACTAATAGGATGTTTCGCCCATATATATGTACCATTGGAGGAAAATGAGTAAGGAATTAATTCAGTTTAAACGGATCATTCCCAACAAATCTCGCGAACTACATAACAGTTCTATGTTAATCAAATCAAATGAAAAGAAACAACTGGCGTCTAGTAAACATTCGTTTCAATTCCATGCTCTTAAAAGTTTCTGACATCCAACAATTATTAATTCAGTATTTCAGTGATTCACATTCAACATGCAGAGTTGTAGTAACACAGCAATGAAACCACAAACTACGTGCTTCATCTCTAACTCGAGAAGTTTTCCACTTTTAAACTTCCATCCGGAATCTGAATTTATAACTTCCCCATAATTCAGTAAATTGATATTTTTATGTCCACTTCGTAAGTCAGAATTTCTAAAAATAACCATTTATTTACATATTTTTCATATAAGAAGTTTCGTGAAGACAATTTGCGTGCAACTTACCTCCTCTAAAACAAGGATGCAACCTTTCAGAACTTTTCTTTTGCGTTAGTACTCGTCTTTTCATGCAAAAAGTTGAGAAACAAGTTAAACTGATAATCATGTTAAATAACATTTCTTGTTGGGAAATGATAAAGTATTCAGGGAGTTTTTCCTTTGAGCAACACAGTAAAAAGGAGCATCAAAATTGAACGGCATCGATTTAATGAACTTCAGTTCCTTGAAGTTGCTCTTTTGATTTTCAGTGTCTGCACAAATAATAATAATAACAAGTTTTGTAAGCATACTCTGACAATATGGGATGAGCTCATTCGTGCATTTGATCTGATGCCTTGTGCTATCCGATATAATAAAATGAAAGTCATGAATTGTGTAACTCATTCAATTCAAATGGCAATCTCATTTTTTCTACGCTGAAAAATAGGAGTTTATGCTCACAACCCTATATTTAAATGAAACAATTTTTTAGAAATTTGAAGAATCTAAAATTTCCGTATGATTATTTGATTATCAGTAAGATGTTTTGAAAAATTCGACAAGAGAAAGATGCTGAATTGTGAACACACAATATTTGCAAGTAATTTGACGTTGAAGCATAATTATATCGAAAGCATCGAAAACAACATGGAATACGCTTGATATGTCTACGAAAAAATCCATATATCTCCAAAACCATTCTTTTTTGAGTTTATGGAAGTGAATATTGATTCAACTTCATATGTGGTATTATTTGAATTGATATCAGGTTTCAACTGAATTCAAAGTCCAATCACTTAATAAATCAACACGATGGCATTATAATCGGTGAGACATCCCCAAATTCCCTCTCATAAACACTATAATATGTCAAAGTGAAATTCCTCTTGTTTTGTTTTAACATGGAAATGCTTTCAGTGTATAAAAGTAATTTGATTTCCAATGAAAATTTTGGAAATGCCACTCAAGAACTTTGAGTTATAAAGGGCCGAACAATGTTTTCGAATTAACATCAACCCTCATCCTGAGGATTTTAAATTGAGGGAAATTTACTTGAACGTAATCTTCGTACATTGTACATCCTTCTTTCTCATCATGGAGTTTGGATGGAAAACACTTTTGATAGTGAATGATTTCAATTTTTGATCAATAATTCCATTTCTCTGAAAAATTTTCCGACTAATTAATAACTTGAACACCGGAATGGGATAATAATATATATCCACAGTCAACTCAGGAACTGTTATTATCATGTTCTTTATATGATTAAATATAGATAAAAATCATAAAAAAAATTCTTCAAGTATTGAATGAATGAACAGTATATTTCCACCATTTTTAGGCATTTTTGTTCATTGCCATCATCAAAACAAACGAATATTTTTCTGTGGTTTTATCTCAGTATTGAAGTCTATCATTTACTTAGTTGAACGACGATTATCTCACTTTTTTTTTTCATGTTTTAATTTTTGTGTAAATAATTTTACAAAAATTTGTTGTTTCCCCTGAAAACACTCTCATATTTACGCAGGCTGACATCATTTCTATTTGTATAATGAAATAACGGTATTATTTGGCGCGATGTTGAGCTAGTGTTTGAATTCATCTCATAATTTTTTTTTCTGGATCAAATATAATTGGAAAAAAAATTGAAAAATCGTTTTTTACCCCGTTTGACTTGTAAACCTTTGAAGAAAATATGAAAAATTAGCAGTGTATTGTCTCTTCAATATTATTATTTTCTAGTCATTTATCAAAACTAATTTATATTACCATCTATTCATTATATATTTATTACATTTTTGACGTCCGTAGATTACTACTCATGCCTTTTATTATGTTATTATTCATATGCGCAAAAACTTAAAATCAACTACACTTCTCAATAGCTCATATGAGCTTTAGCATATGTAAGAATCAATCTAGAAGAAAATGTATTATAGCAATATATATAACTACGTATGTATTCGAGAAATGAAATAAACTAAACTAAACTAAACATTTGCCTTTGAATACCTCTAATTTTAACGCGATTATATCGCAACTCCTCATTTCGAGTCATTCTACCGAAATATTCCTTTAACGTGAATAATTTACTGAAACAGAATATGTCTGCCGTAGAAATAGAAGTCAAAGGGATGAAAAATATTCATTATGTTTTCATCTCCCTGCCGAAGTAATATTTAACGAAAATGAAGAACGTCACAGGTGTTTCAAAAATGTCATATCTAGTCTCCCTGAAGTTTCTCCAGGAGTGGATTATATCAATGTGTGTGAAATAATAAAATGAAGAATTAATTTGCCCCATTCAATCCACTCTTCGCGTTGGTGAAGCTATTGAACTGAGTCAACACCAACGCTTCTCAAACTTTTCGTGAAATCATTCGATAATGCCGAAGAAATATAAAATAACTTCTCGTCCCTCCATCGAAATAAGTCCTGACGCTCCCACTCAACGAAATTAAATATTTGAAAAATAATATCAGAAACGAATTAACAATGTACCAAGTATAGTTACAATTTTTGCTACATTAAAATGCAAAGCGTGAACGTGAAGAAGATGATCCACCGAAACTCCGATACCAACAAGTAGCAACCACTGAAAATAATATTTTAGAACTCTCAAGGGTACGAAAATACGAAGTTTATTATTCTGAGGTTCTTCGCATTTGCGAATCGTAGCTTACTAATGAACTCTTCCGCTCACCCAACTTTCTCAAGGACTACAATGTAATTAACTCGTGTGCTGTGAAAGTGAAGTCTTTTGGGAAGACGAACTGTGTCTTTTTACAGCTATACAAAAAATTATTTCACATCTTCATACTGGATTTATGGTCAATATCAATGTTCTATTAGCTACCCATCTAACTAGATTCCGACAGCATGTGGCACAAGTGGGTTTTTCTGAGTTTCCATGAAGTGAATAAACCACCAGATAATAATAAATTATACCAAAGCACTCCCTCACAATAAAATAATAGCTGTCATTTTCAATTACTTTCATACACTCATGTGAATGGTTATTTTATCTTCAAAATCATTTCGAATATCAATAAAAATATCTGATGGAGTATCAGAAGAAATCTGGAGAAATGAAAAGTTTTATTGAAAGGTAGACCCTTGAGTTTTTAATGTAAAATCATCTGAAATCCCCACTCGATTTAAAAAGTGACCAGATATGAAATGAACAAATCTAAAATTAAATTTACGTCCAAATGTTTTCAAAACAGAATTTCCGATTACCAGTCAACAATTTTTTCAGAATTAATCAATTTAAATAATTTCAGGTAGGTATAGTCAATTTTTCCACTTTCGTTGAGTCCGTACAAAATCTATCTTCATTCAAGTTATATCGAACAAATTTCACCCGAGTCCAGATTAACAAAGTTTGGAGCTAATCAACTGGTGATTTTAACAGCTAATCCCATTAATTCTGGTCTTTTGTAAAGGCTGTTGGGGAAAATTCCATCCCTAGCTTATTTCTACCCTCATCGAGGAAAGTGGAATATTACCATCGAGGCCGCCTAAAGTGGATAGATATAATGCTGAAATATCTTTCAGGTAATACAGTTAACTTCCGGAATTCCATCTACTTGTTTCAATCATTAATTTTAAAGTCGTTGTGCAGCTATGTCTCTGCAAAAGCCCAAAAAGATGTGTCTAGAATCCCGGCCATGGAATCGTTTCAAGAAGAAAGAACCCCAAATAGGTGTGCCTTCATGACGCTGTTCAAGACTTTAAAAAATAATCGTAATTCCTACCGTGAAACCATTGTTATTGCGACCTTCAATTTTACACTTCCATTAGAAAGTGTGAGGCTGAGATCTCTTTGCTGATGGACCTTAGTTTCTTTTCCTCCAGCGTCGAATTCGCACTCAAACTTACCTGAACAAGATGGGGTCGAGGAATCGAAAGCTGCTACAAGCCAGACGAACACCAAAAACTCGAACACCCACAAAAACAGTCTCACTGAAAACCCCCAACAAAAAAACACAAATAGATATAAAGTGATCATTGAAATGAATGACAATTCAGAAAAAATTGCAAATAAATAAAAGATGCTTACATGCGATCAGATTGAAGAATGAAATGACGTGCGGTGAATTGCTTTCAATTAACAAAAAACGGAACCTCATATAAAATTCGACTGGGAAGAATGGCACTGGGATGACTCTCCAGTGTCATTTTAACTGTTTCCTATAAATTTCGTGAAATATGTTTATGATCCCATAAATTGGCAAATGGGAGAACAAGCGGCAGTGGAGGATCAGGCGGAACTTTAAAACTTACTCAAGCTACTCTTTGGGAACTTAAATATTAATTTTCAGCATTGATTATTCCTTTCGTCTAATAAATATCAGTCATCAACGAATCACACGTTTGTTTCCTTTTTGACAGGACCAATCAACACGCTCTATTAGCGACTATTTGCATGGTACACACCGATTATTTCATTCACACATTGCTACACCAATGAAATTTTATCACTGAAGTCACATGATATGTGGTATGTGCGGCTATTTAGGTAAACAACCGGATATTTAGGTAAACACGGCTATTCATGTATTAGTGTCAAACGTTGACAACTCAGTCGCTCAAATTTGAAATGTCTCGATTTGGATTGCCTTCTATGACAAAAATCAATGCATATATAAGCAAATCCATCCCAGAAAATACCGTGAATAGTAAAGAGTATATGAACGAGTATATTTGAATGATTTTATACTGTTCATGAAATAATCTTCCTGAATATCACTCGACCATGACAAATAGAGACTATTATTTTCTTCAAGTCATCTCGAGTAACTTGTATTTTGAGACAATTCAATTCGACCATATGAACATTAATAATCAAAGAATAACTCCCTCGAGCTAAAGGTACGACTATTCAGCATGATACCTATATATCAAGGAACCTGTGCATCTGACAGTACTCTAAATAAATACATCTTAGACGTCAAATAGAAACAATCGTGTTGAAGCGGTATAAGTATTTGAAAATAAATCTGTTTGGAGAAACCAAAAACGAAGAGATAGATGAGGTAATCGAAGCTACAACCCCTGAAAATACAGTGTCATTCATAAGACTGATATAAAGAATTGGATTCAAGAAATAATCTTCATCAATAGAACACGACCTTGAGTAATTGTCGACTATTTTATTGCTGCTTACTTTCTCCTGTATTCATTAATTTTACTCGACAGTATTTTGGCATTAACAATAAGATATTAAAGCCCTCGAGCTTTGCTGTCAGGTTTTCAGAAGATTATTAATGCCAAAATAATGTCTCGTTAAATTATTATAAAATACAGTAGAAATTTAGATGCAATAAAAATAGTCGACTGTTTATCAAGGTTATATTACCGTTGTCAACAATGGTTACGTGAAGGAAGGTTAAAATTATTGAATTTGGTAGGTTATAGATGCATTTCCTAATTTTGCAGAACTCACGCTGCTAATAACAATACTCCCTCTTAAACACACATAGAGTGGACCCAAAGGCATAGCCTGTGCGGGTAGAGGTCGGCTATTACTATTATTAGTCGTGGCGCTCTGGAGCGACTTGCTGATGTTTTTGGTGGTTCACTTCTCAGCTGTAAGAAAATTCGGAAAACCTGCAGCACCACCCCGTATCAGAAGTATTACTTTTTGTGGGTGGGTCAAATCAAATCTATCCATACTATGTCGCTACCAAACTGCATTGAAACTGCAGCCACTGCATATTATGGAAAAAGTATTTCTGATAGTAATATATCGACCCCCTTCCGGAGAGTTGATACATTACTCAAAAAACTTGATTTTAGAGTATTCAATGAGTAAGTTCTCTTTTACTCTTATATACGGAGATTTGACTATTGATAAGTTGTCAAATAATCCTATCGATAAAAAAAATTCAAGATTTATTTGATTCCTCCAGCTTGATTCATCAGTTGGCCAACCCACACTGATAGTGACAAATTCGAGTGGTGTCACCAGCTCCTCAGCAATTGACTATATTTTATACCGCTCTTGATGAGTATGAAGTAAGAAATATTATCCTAATACAGAAAATTAAAACTGCTTATGGTATAGACGAGATTCCAATAAAGCTCATTGAAAATTGTGTAAATGAAAAGTCCCTTTTTGACAAGAGTTATACATTTTGAATTCGTCAATCGTCAAAATAATAGTAACTACAGCAGACACTGCGATATCCATTCATACCCGACAAGAATTAATGTGTTAAACGTTTCAAAAGTAAACGTAAGGCTTGTTAAATAGCAGTCTGCTTCTATAACCTCGATGAATTCACAATGAACGTAGGGCTTGTTTAAAAGCAAACTGCTTCTATAACCTCGATGAATTCACAAGTTATTGTAAATCTCAATGGATTATTTTCATGTTTTCATGTATGTTCACGTAACTCATTTGATTCACTGCTATGTGAAGTACTGACGACGATTATCCATCACATTGTAATTGGCTCGTAGTTAATAAATAGCTGAATACCTCTTCAGAAATTTCACTTTTTTGTATGAATCCCGCGTTAAGGATTTTAAACACATCTTATCCAAAAATCACCGTTATCCACCGAAGAAAATTTGCTTTTATGGTTGCTTATCTTTTGAGGGATGTGTCTGAAGATGACTCCAGAAGTTAAATATACTCTCAGAATATGCAACACTGTACATATACACACAAGTTTCTAATCCAATAGTTTCAAAATCAAATTACCTACCAAAAATCCACAACCCGGAAAATCAATACATTCTATCGTATCGTATCAGCTTTCATGTCCCCAACCAAAAAAATGGCAAAAGTTACCAAGGAATTTGAAAGTTCGCCGATTTCAAAGTTAATTTACCAGTTACAGTGTAACAGAACCAAACCAAACTATAAGACTATGAAAGTCCGAAATGAATATACTAAGTCTATGTTGCAAGCAAGGTCCTGTAGTAAAGTTTTAAACTCGTCCAGATTTTCAACGATACATCGGATTTTCATATGGAGTTTGAAGTTGTGGTTACTTCAATTGACCCCAAATATTTCCGAGCATTTATTTACTGTGGTCAACCCAAATGTTATATTTTGATTCAGAGAAAGGGGTTGTAGCTTAAAAGCCAATGAGTCTGTATATTGTTAAAAACACTTACCTATAGATGCAAACATCGAAATCAGGGCAATTTTTATCAGCAGTCCCTCCGACGGAACCATTTCCTCTATGTATTCGTCACTTTGTAGCAGAAGTCACGTCACCTGCATTGTAAACTCGTTTCAGAGGTTTTTCAGCGGCGAGCGCATTTCAGCGGAAACTGTTTATTTCCCCCGACACTGAAAAAAAAGAATACATTTGGTGGATATCGATTTTGATGTTCCAGTGTCGGTCAGGACGTGTAACCAGGGAAAAGGTGTTTGCATTTCATGGGAAATATGAAGTATAGAATAAAATATGCTTCGATAGAAAATTAGCCGAACAATATTTTGTGAAGTGGTAGAGAGGAAATATCCAATAACTGAAGAACTTTATTCCACTCTAAGGGGAGGAGTCATAAGTATATAATTCATTCCAGGACCAGAACATCAAAGTGATAATAAAAAATGTATCATCGGTTTCAATAAACTCTTCAGCGATAAATATATCGAATGTAATCAAACGATCCCCTATATTTGACGAAAATAGTTATTATCCTAACAAGTACGAAAAGAGTACCTTTTCCGCATGCGACGCCGTTACCTGAACGACGCAAAACGGTGTTTGGGAAAGCAGTCGAGTGTGGGAAGTATCTCACAGTCTAAATTTTTAGAATTTGATTTGATTTGCTGGACGCCAGAATTTTTTAGTTCAATCAAGGTCAAAAAAATGCGGTATCGAAATAAGAATTCCTTTCTGTAGTCAGGTCAAAAACAAAACAACAATTGATAAACAAATGTATAGAAAATAGATTGCAAAAAAGTCAGTCTGAGTGAACAAATGAGTATACACCTGAATTGAAATACACCCAACAGGCAAATTACACAAATGTTACCTGTATCCAGTCCATTCAAGTTTAAACTCAAACATAGGTTGAATAGTACTGTACATGAAAATAACTGAATGATGTGAGAGATTGTCACACAAATGAAGCAATTATTATTTGATAGGTATTTACTTGACTGAATATCCACTATGGTATGAAATAGAATTCTATTACAGTTAGGAGAAAATTTGTACTCCTCAACACATGAGTTATGTAGTGAGGGTACGAATATGATACTCAATAGCTACTAACAATCAAAATTCATAGGTGCACCATTCCTACACATAAATTTGAATTCATTCATTTCATGAAATTGTATCAAGCAAAAAACTCATCAACAATTACGTTACTGTCACTTTTGTAATAATGACATCCAAAACTTCTGGAAAAAAATTAGATGTGTTATTTTTAGGTTATAATATCAAATGTTCCATATTACAGATATTCGACGATGCTTCGAAAAGTAAAGATAAGTGTTGACTCACAGAAAGAATTTCAGGCAGGTAACCTACAGGACTAAAATGCCAGTCCATGAGGTTGTGTAAAAGTTCCAAACATTTATTGAACCATTTCAATACATACACAGACTGAAGAACATCCACGATGGTTAGGTAATGTATATATTTTCCACTCAAATACGAGGTCCAGGTATAGAATCCTTCATCTCGAATCAGAGATCACTTAATTTCCACTGGATTCCTCATCAAATCATTGTGTAAATCTTAGTGGTGACAAATATACATTTGGATACAACTATTAGTTATGAGCCAAAAATAGGAATCCTAGAACACATGTTACAAGGTGAAGAGGTCAACAAGAAGAGAGCATCAATCACTTCGTGGTTCACCTTCACAAAATAATTACATTTTCTTTGTGTCATCGATCGACACCAAATATTCTAGATCCTTCTCTAATGTAAGCGTAACAACTAGGCATTTTGGATTTCCAACAAATAGTCAATTACCGATGGGTCAATATATTCCTGTTTTGAGGCGATTCTTAAGTCAATCAATCAATTATAATGAATTGTAATGGAGTGAAATTTCAAATATACGAGGATGTATTGATATCCAGTTAGCCTAGACCAGTTCCCTGCATAAACAAAATATTGCGTTACCATAGCAACGAACAATAACTTATCAGAAGTGTCAGTATAAAGTTTGACGTCAAAAAAGTAAACCAGAGTTACGCAACAAATTAAAAGAAAAAATATGTCCATCAAAATTGCGAAAATTGAAATATTGGAGTATCGAGCCATCATCAAGTACCTGTATTTAAAAGGGTTAAAAGGTAAGCAGATTTACGAAGATATGCTCAATACCCTTGGTGATCAATGTCGTATGCGACCGTGAAAAATTGGACTGCAAGCTTCAAAAGAGGTAAATTGTCCATTAAAGATGATGACCGATCGGGAAGGCCAGTTTCTGTGTCAGTCCACGAAAATATCGATGCAGTTCTTGACATGATTTTAACAGACCGTCGAATTGCGCTACTATGGATGAGACTTGGGTACATTTCTACGATCCAGAAACAAAGCAACAATCGATGGAATGGCGAAACACCGGTTCTCCAAGACCTAAGAAGTTTCGTGTCCAAAAATCTGCTGGAAAAGTTCTTACTTCAGTTTCTTGGGATTGCCATGGACTAATCATGATTGATTTTTTGGATAAGGGTAGAACAATAACTGGAGATTACTATTCGACATTACTGACCACTCTACGGAAAAAAATTAAAGAGAAAAGACGCGGACAGCTATCCAAAGGTGTTCTGTTTTTGCAGGACAACGCCCCTGCACACAAATCTCATGTTGCCATGCAAAAATTCGTGATTTAGGGTTTGAATTACTAGAACACCCCCCTTATTCACCAGATTTGGCTCCGTCCGACTATCATCTCTTTCCTCAACTGAAAAAAAGTTCAAAAGGTAGTAAATTTTTGCAGAGCAAGAAGAAACATTTTTTTTAAAGGACTAGAGACGTTGCAGGTTCACTGTCATAAATGTATCCAATTAAGAGGAGAATATGTTGAGTAATAAAATATTTTGACAATGAAATTTTGTATGGTTCTATAGTAGGCTAAGAATTTTTCAATATATCCAATATATCCTCGTATTAATAGAAATAGATGTATCGATTATATCGTTATACTGTCTTGTTTTACTTCTTCCTAAACTCTGAAACCGGAAGGTTTCGGTACCTTGCACACTGGTGAAAGAACCACTGGCAAACATAAGATTATCTATCTTTGGAAGCTCAAGCTAAAGAGTGTGCTCTGAATCACATGAAATAGCATATAGACGCTCAATAATAAACCAGCAAAGGTCACAATCGACCATTCTAAAAATCCATGTCGTAGTGATGCTCATTCTATTTCTACTGCAGGAGCTTCATCAAATGATTGTTTTCAAATGAATACTGGCCAATTCGCCAATTTTTATACGGCAAATTCATCAATTTTTAAAACGGCGAATTCGCCAATTCAATATATTATTATGATCTTTCACCATTTACAACAGTTCCATTCGCCAGTTGTGAAGTCGTGCTTCGAAGATCACGACATAATAGTTCTTTCCAGTTACAAAAACCGAGAAAAAACGCTCATTTACTGTTTCTGAAGACACAATGAACGGAATGTCTGCTTCAGCTTTATACTGAAAAAATTAAAATTCCAGGCATCCCAAAACATCGCACTCCAGATTTTTTGTTAATTACTATAAGGGGCAATAATCTGTCGATGTAATTGGCAAGAATACAATGGCTATAATTCCATTTGATATTGCAACATTCCTGAGATTATGGAACTGAACCGAACATTTTTTCCGAAGAACTTCGGCTATGATGCTCGTCGATGTAGGTGATGACGTGGGGCACTTAAGCATCATGGAAGCTGGGAGTCTGGAACGATTGCTGGGGGACATATTGCAGAGTCATTAGAAAGGAAGCTGTTAGTAAAATCATTACTGGTCGGGAATTCATTTCAATGCCAAATTTTTCTAGAGATCCACCATTTGAAAACAACCTTGCAAGCAGTCACACTACTTCAATGAGTAATCATCAAGAAGGAGTGGAATATTTCAGCGGAAAAAGGCTCTTCAGGAGGGAATATTTTTACAAATTGTACATTCAATTTAGGTCGTTCATTCTTTTATTTCTTGTATTGTATTGATGTTCAATTAAAAAAAGGAATAGATGCCAATAAGTATTTCCTATTTCCATTAATGTTCTCCTCACCAAATCAAACAGACGAGATAAAAATACTCTTGCAGATGTGAAAGTATTAAAAAACTCAGAGAGGAAAATTTTTGTTCTCAGGGAGGAAACATGTTTTTCTCCCGGTGGCAGGAAAAGTACCATTATTCCCCCTTCTTCAGAGCTTGAAAATAAAGTTTTCTAGTAAGTTAGGAAAAAAAGTCAATTTTCAAAAGAGGTGTTGAAAATGCTATTATATTAACTCGCGAATTTCAACGCGTCGGGTAAGGCTCAAAACGATTTGACAAAGCGTTCTTGAACTTGGTCACACTTCTCACCGAAACAACTTTAATTCGATTCCTTTTATGTTTTGTTTACCCCTGTTTACCCCTTCGGCCGTTTTTACAGAACATTGTTGCCACTTCGATTGCATTCAATCACGTGCGAGTCAGTCATTGATGTCACACCTTTGCTCTGTGTTTTATTTATTAATTCACAGATATTGAGAAGCGATTTCAGTATGGAAACATTTATTCATCAAATTATGTAAATCTGTGATTGGAACAACATTTCGGTCTTACCCCAGTAATTACATGGCTGAAACAGGTCACATTGGATGGTACTGGAATAATTAATTTTCTTTTGTTTTGATTATTATCATCCGTATGAACTTCAAGAATCTTTGATATAGTTTCACCTCAACAACAAACCGCTATTTTTATTCTCCAAGTGGTCATCTTCACAGAAAATGTTTTTAGATTGTTTTCCGTTACCTGCGCGATCAGTAATTTTTGAAATGGTCACTTATGCAATAAACAAAAGGTTTACAATATATTTCTAAGCACACACAAGGGTATTATTTGAATCGTATTCTAGAAATATAGCCAGTGTGCACCTTAATCGTTTCCTGGGGATTTGATAAAAACGTGGCACTGGCAGGTTTCAGTACCATGCACACTGTTGAAAGAACCACTGGTAAAGCTTCCAAGTCTCGCTGGGAAGCTCAAGATAGACAGTGTGCCCTGAATCAGATAACCTGAAGAAGGTCGAGAATAAACCAGAAAAGGTCGTCAACCATTCCAAAAATCCTTCTCGCAATGATACTTATTTTATTATTTCTACCGCAGGAGCATAACCAAAAAATTATTGTTTCCAAATTAATGCAGTACTGGCGAATTCACCATTTTTTAAATTTTGAATTCGACAATTTTTTAACTCGTAAATTAACCAATTTTGTATACCCTTTCACCATCTACAAGTTTCATTCGCCAGTTGTGGATCGTTTTTCGAAGATCACGTTTTAGCCAATAGTGCTATTGAAGCAGATATTTTCAACATAATTTATCTTTTGCATCCATTATTAATTGAATACCATGAATGAGATGATTTTCATGAATGATTGCTCTGAAGTGGTCCCAGCCGACTGTATAAGTATGCATTACCATTACGAATGAGCTATTAACGTCGAGATAATACAGATTGGTTTCGGATAATTCCAGTTTAATGAATATTCGTTAATTCTGTTTGACAAAATTCATGAAATGGCATTAAAATCGAATCTTGGTATATTTACTCTGCTATTCTAATATTGTAAGATGTACCTATTTGAATATTTCAGAAGTTCTGGAAATAATCTTATACAATAGATATTTGCGAGTACTATAAGGGCAAATTCTCAAGACGAAGAATGCAATCGACAAGTTGCGTGAAGGCAAAGACACACCTGAAGTTTGGTGTTTCTATGATTCTACAATTTTATAAACATATTCTCATGATTTTCAAATGCAGCGTTTTTGGAGTAGGTGTATGAAACATTATCTCTGATCGTACGACCGCATCGTTTTACGAAACATCCAAATGCAACTTCTTTTGGATCAAGCAAATCCAACTTTTTTGAAACAAACAAATACAACGTTTTTTCGTAACTATCGAATATAACATTTTTCGTAACATATAATCAACATTTTTGTTGAATATACTTTCAAACAAGCGTTCTTTTAATTCACCTTCCTCATATAGACAATAAACGAGTCTGTATCCGAATTTGGCCGGGTTTTTCAAAAGTACGATCTGTATATAATCGACTATGCAACCCCAATATTTCCATTATTACACTCTGATGAATTTATATATTATTTATTCATAGTACTTCCATTGTTTCAATAATATTATTTATTATAGTTGTTTATTTACATTGGTTGATGCATTGAATCATACATAATCATTTTCCATTATTTTATTGTTTTTAATTTCGGGTAGAGAAACCAATGAATTTCGTATATTTTGTTGTTTTACTTTTCACAAATTGTTAATTTCGAATCAGTTACAAATAATTAGGAAAATTCCAATATTTCTTCTTTCGAAAAAGTTAATGAAGAAGTGAGAGTGGCGATGACATTCCATTTATTCTTCAATAAGCTTTGATGAAGATTTGCCGGTTTCTAGATCTATTTCAATTCAACCAACAATGATTTATTTCGATTCAGATATCCGTTCTGAGTAATAGAATAGAAAATAAACCTACAGATTTTATTATGAAAAAAAAGAAAATGTATCAAAGAGGATCTGAAATTCATTTGAATGAAACTGCTATTTAAATAGGACCATATTTCGGAAATTACTTGAGACCGCCAAAAATGTTATTGAGATTTTTTGTTCAGGATACAATACTACGTGAGTTCCAAAATATTTTGTTCATAGCTTATGCCTATTTAACGGAATCTCACCGAAATCTCCGACTGTAAAAAGAGATCAAATTTTAAAATTTTTGACAGAGTCTTTGGATGGAAATTAATTGCATATGAAGGTAAGCTCTTCCATTTAGTCATTCATTAGTTTTTTTTAAGCATAATTTATAAAATTGGTAAGTAAAAAGTGGTTGTGTGAATGGCCGTTTAAATTATATTTTTTTCAAGAATCAAACTGACTTTTAGGGGTCTTTCATTAAATCATAAAATAAGCATTTTTTCTGGTAAATTGTGTTTTTTCTTTTTTTCAGATCGATATACTATTTGGCATTTGCGAAGCTTGCAGATGCAAAGAACTGATTGGAATGGAAATTTAAGACCTTGACGATCGTGGCGATATAGTAATAGTTATAATTCCAGTTACAAAATCCAAGAAGAAACGCACATTTACTGCTTCTAGTGACATAATAAACGGAATGTTCGCCTCGATTTTATACCAAAAATATAAAAATTACAGACAGCCCAAAACAACGCACTCTAGATTTTTTGTTGTTTGCTATGAAGGAAAATTATTCATCAATGTATTCGGAAAGAATACAATGGCTAAAATTTCATTTAAAATTGCAACATTTTTAAAAATGAGGAACCCCCAAAGTTGTACCGGTCATTGTTTTCGAAGAACTTTGGCTACGCTGCTCATCAATGCAGGTGGTGACTTGATGACACTCATGCAGCATGAAGGTTGGAAGTCTGAGAAGATTGCTGAGGGATATATCGCAAAATCATTGACAAGAAAAAGGGAAACTAAGTAAAATCATTATTGGTCAGGCATTCACTTCAATGCCAAGTTCTTCTAGGTATCACGTTGATAACTTTGTGTCCTTAATTGGAAAACAACCTTGCAAGCAGCGACAGTTCTTCAATAAGTAATCAAGAAGAAATGGTTGATATTTCAGCAGCTTTGAAGTGGGCTTTTTACTGAACAGGTTCCAAATCGGTTACATAGTTTGAGTTCGTACATTCACTGTCGTATATGAAATCGAGTTTATCGGCTGCAACGGTTGCTGCCTTCAAAACAAATGCTCCACTCCCTGCTTTTCTATGATCGCATACCAAGTAGTGGAAGGGATCTGAACTCCTGATGACAGGCTCCATCCAATACCATTCTGTTATGTAGACACTCCAAGCTCAAAAGTCTACAGCCTCCCCGTTGTCTGGGGAAGTATAACCGTGGAACAGACGATTTAGGAGGCAAGGTCTTATGAAATTGCATCTTTTTGATAAGGTTTACGTCGAGTTATCGCAGCTTTCCTTGAGTCCATTTCATCACTCCAAAGGATTGAAGTAGAATCGGAACGGCAAGCAAATGAGTTGCAGCAAATTTGTTCTTCACCGACAGTTCTGTTGACCAGAAATGTCGGAGCTTATGCTGATACATGCCGCGGAGAGAGTTTTTAACAGTAGTTACCTCTTGGAAGTGGCGTTCTTCTACCCCTAGATGAGTGAGTATTCATCTCTCCGGCATCCGAATGATGTAGGAAGTATTATTATTATTATTATATATTATAAAACTGAAGACCTCAAAGGTATTAGAAAAAACTATATACCCACCTCAGAAGGAAAATATCTCTCTTCCCGCGGATATTAATGCCTTTCGCTTCGCGGGAAGAAAAGCATTATTTTCCTCCCTTGGTTTGTAAATAGCTACTAGCTTATTTTTCATCACCTACTCTCTGGAATGTTTAAAATTACCACTTTTGCAATAAACGAAAGGGTAGCAATATATTTCGAACCACACACAAGGGTATTATTTGAACCCGTATTCTAGGAATGTATTACCCTAACGTTGAACTGTGATTCATTTTGTATTCGCTTGTTGGCTGATCCCAGCAATATTTCATTTCCGCAGTATAATATATCCTCCGTTTTTCACTTGCATAAAATTTATATTCCAGAAATATATCACGGCTTCGAGTACGCGATACGCTTTTGATAAATTTAAATTTCAAAGAATCCGAACTCATCAAAGTCCCTTGTACTAAAAAATGAAAATGATCTTCTATAGTCTAATGAATTTTCAGTGTATGCCTTATTTGAGGCAACCCCCAGTCAGGGCTACATCTAATCCGTTCCAAAGCTGTCGCTATTTTATCCACCACATATTTATGTAAATGTACTCAATCAGATCCATCTGTAGGCCGTGGATATACAGAATGATGGCAGAAGTGGCTGAAATGGATTTCAATTCGAAATTGTGTGCTTACGCTTCCAACTTGAAGTCTCCGTAAAATATGATGTCTCGACTACAATCCTGAAGGATTTATTGATCCAAGAACTTTATGTGTGTGTGTGTCTGGAATAAGAGATGAAAAATTGGCCACTTTAAAACTTTTTATAGGCTAATGTATGATTCAATGAAGGCAAAAACTGTATTCAAAGAACCGTGTTATTCTTGGATCGAAAATATCAATTTGTGACAGTAATGCAGAATAATCAATTCTACCATTAATTGATATGTTCAAGCATGGTCAAAACTACGTTATCGAAATAATCACAACCCCTTGGAAGAAAAAAATCCCATCGATTTTGAACCTTAGGAACTTTAGGAATTTCTTCGGAACTTCCTCTATAGCAAACGAGTATTAGGAATATATGGAATTCCATATTATGGACCCATATCCAAGTTTTTGTCTCATTGAACTGCAATATAGAGGGGTTGATGCTGAAATATATTCGAAATTCTTATATTTTTAATCATGACAGTACACAATAATCAAGTCAGCTAAATTTTGATTTCTGTCGGGTATATTCAAGGCAACGAACACCCAAAAACACTGTCTTGGATGAAATATAATATTACAATAAGAAGGCAATTGCAGCTTGTTGGTAGCATGTCAAAATTATAGTATTTCCATCGTCGAACAGAGATTCACTTTGTCGATATTTTCTGGTCAGTACCTACGGTAACACTGCATTTAATGAAACGAATAAAATCGATAAAGTTGAAGTACCCTTTCCCTCCACATATTTCCATCGAGTGGAAAAATGAGGCAAACATCTGTCAGAAAACAACAACCTAATTGCAAGTGCGTATCTTGTAATTGAACAGTAGATTATCCTTCATTTGGCTGGAAATGACCACTTGCAGACATCCATATTTTGCTTCTCATCAGTGCAAGGGTAGGTCGGACAAAAATATATTTGTCCTGTCCCTGCCAAATGAGTAATAATCAACTGTTCACCCATTCGGAAATGAAATCCACCTTGCTTCGTTCCGGAAGATGGGGTACCAACATTCAGGTTTCACGCATAACTGACCAATCATATCTTCTTAATCTTTATCAACCAGAACATAGACCATAATCCGGAGACACTTCTTGTGATCACCTCTCAATATCAAAACTTAGACATACATATAACGAACCCACGAAAACTCAGTAGAAGACAACATTTGATGCCAGAGTGAGTAGGATATTTCCTTTTTCTAGTGATTTTTCGTTGCTTTTGATCATTCTTAGATCAACACTTTTAAAGCGTAGGACAAGTCACACCTTTCACAGTTTGAAGTTATTCAAGTTGTAACACTGGAGAACAAATAAAAGTACTAGAACGATTGCAGTTTGTAAGAACTAAACGAAAATAGTAACGTTGTGAATTGATGATGCATCACAGAACTTATTAATCAATTTTTGTAGTGATAACTTGTAAAACGTGAATTTATTCAAGAATGTAAATAACATTCCGTTAAAGCCACAACATATCAAATCCTTACGTAATTTGGTATACTGAACAAAAATCCAAATAAAATACTCGGCATATTTGAGTAATTTCAGAGATATTGGACTATTTTTCAGAAACAATTGGCATTTTCTAGCACAAATTCCTACCTCGAAAAAAACACTCAAAACTATTCTTTCCTTATCTTAGCATAATAATTCATCCGTTCTATGCTATTTTTTATTAAAAACGGTATTGTTTAACTAAAATTTTAACCTTTCAGGAATATCAAAAACAATATATTTATGCAAAATATTATTTAGTGCACAGCCAACTTCTCGAGCCATTTACTTGAATATAAATAGAAAATTATTCAATCACGTTTTTCCCAGTTACCAACTTGATAAGAATAAAATTCAACAGTTTGCCCAGATTTGTTGTTTATGTAGACATGAATAAAAAAAGTACTTCCAGACAATACAAAAACAAAAATAATCTGATACAACTCAACCACAAATATAATACACGACGTCATGTCCAATTTCAATGTCCCCGAACATACAGATCTATCGGACAAAAAAGCTATCATTATCTAGGTCCGAAAATTGTTCAATAACTTACCGAAAAATATCCAAGAATGTCAGTCATTCTATTCCTTCAAGAAAAAGCTGGAAATCCATCTGAAAAATACTTCCCCAGAAATAATACAGTCATACTTACCCTGACATTCATTGAATTGTAAATGGATTGTTTTCTTATTTAATTTTTTTAATTCACGTTTAGTATGTAGGAATGTCCATTTGATTAATCATTGAATATCCAATAATAATTATGTTGATGTTTATCTGTTTTAATTTTAGAATATGTGAACATGTATTTATATTTATACAAAGTTTAAGATAGATATTATAAATCTTAATTTGTTTCCGTTTTAGGAACACCTAAGTCTTCTATCTCACTAAATCTCACTAACAAGTGATAACTTCAGTGAGACATTTTATGTGCTTATTTTGTATTTTGAATGAGATGTTTTTTTATGTAATTCTTTTTTCAAAAAATAAACACCATTCTATTCTATTCTATTATATTCTAAAAAAAGGATGACTTTTTTCCTAAATAGTGCTGTTTTCAATAAAGAAATAGTGTGAAATGGGTCGATTAGGGTGTTACCATTCTGCTAGTGATAAGTAGGAAAATTTTTACGATATGTACTCTGCGTTCCGGCTCACTCAGGCTGAATAAGTGAACAAAATACAGTAGCGAGATTTTACATGCCACATTATTACAGGATTTCCCTTTTCGGGAAAACCAGAACATAAAGAAAAGATACTTTCGTCAAGAATTCACGGCTTCAACATGATGTTAGGTGATTTCCACGTACTTCAAGCTTACGTACAATAAATTCTCCGTTGAACGGAAATTATATTTTCTATGTAAACACCATCGCCTATCGCGGTTTCAAATACGTGACTGCAATATATCATTCACTTTCCAACGTGCGCAATGCTACAAACTATATAGCAGTAGCAAAAAGTAGACCAGTCGGTTTAGACTCGAATTGGAACGATTTAACCAATCTTGAATTTCTTGCATCAGACAGGCAGGTCTGTTGGGAAGTAATTAAATTGAATGGTGGTGTTCACACAAACAATGTTAGTTTGCTTCGAAGTAATCAACGTCCAAGAGTTATTTTCCAAACATAGATGAAAGTTACTAACATCCGCCCGAAGTGAATTTCAAGATCTCTCTGACTGTTTGATTTTGAATGTGTCACAAGTATTAGGGAACAACTACGTAATCATGTGGTTATCACAAAATTCCATTCATCAGGTGAAGTGTCAAACATTTTTCTTTCCTCTTTGTGAAACTTCATGGTTATTATTTTTTTATTTTGGCGAAGGAGCTGGGATTCACTTAATTCATTACGTACAAAGCCGTACAGACAGTGGAAGTTTTATGTAATAAGTTTTAAGTTTTTAAGATGAAATAAATTACAGAACAGTACTGAAAAATATAGCTTGAATTTCATCAACAAGATT
Organism: Chrysolina americana; assembly: GCA_958502065.1. NCBI lineage: Eukaryota > Metazoa > Arthropoda > Insecta > Coleoptera > Chrysomelidae > Chrysolina > Chrysolina americana. The sequence continues at coordinate 92,659,874 of OY293411.1, forward strand.
GTTTGAGGCGTGATCAGAATAATTATGGCAATGATGGTTTCGTGTTGAAAATATTCAAAATTATGAAAATTCAAACTAAAAACAAAACTTCCATTGTGTTTCAGCCTTGACTATCACCATGCAACGGTTAAGTTTTAAATTCTTTAGGTGTTCACCCCAGAACATCCAAGAGTAACAAACGTTTCATCCTCTATCCTAATTGACGAGATGAGCCTGATATAAGTGCTCTGTTCCCTCTCGAATTCTTGGGGATAAAATTTTCTTGTGGATTAGGGTTCCGTAAATATCAAAATATCTCAGTTTAGTAAATAGCTATTTGAAGAATGTATTTCTTTCGATGTTTCAATACGCCGCTAAACCTCCTAACAATTGCAGCTAACTTTCAAATTAGTACATGGAATATTGAAAATACCAGTAGAGAAAAATGTTATCAAAGTGAAGTAATAATTTTGATAATCAATATTGTAATAGTTCGATTTCTCGAGTTATATGCTAGCTAGGAAGATGGTTTCAAAATGTATGCAAACTGAACAACAGATCAACATATCCTTCATAAATCACTGCCGAATATAAAGAGGAAAATGAGGTAAATCTGCAGGGTTGGGGGCTTCCAAATAGTGAGATTGAAATTGTTAAAATTGTTAAAAAATTTAAAATTGTTAAAATTGTTAAAATTGTTAAAATTGTTAAAATTGTTAAAATTGTTAAAATTATTAAAATTGATATATCCGTCAACCAGCTGCACCCCTACGTGCAACCGTCAGAAGTCAGAGACTTGTGCAAGCTAGCCCTTACCTTTTGATACATGTGATTCCATGCACGAGACCGGTGGCAGTGCTGAGATTCGAACTCATGCTCCTACGGATGTTTAATATGTGGTATGTGATGTGAATGAATGGATAATTAGCGGCCTGGGCTGTATCCCCAATGCCTTCCACTGAATTCAAATGGTTTGGAATCCACTTGTATGCAAGCTGTAGGTCCCGGATCTCTCTTGCTTGCACAATATCTGTTTTTAATGGTTTTTTTTTCTGAAAACCTGGGTATTTATTGGTAATTATTATTGTAGTAATTCATATCAGATTTAATGATAATTAATACCTAAATATCCCTAATTAAATCTTTGGTAGTGGTAATTATAATTATATGTTCGTTATGTAATTCGATAAAAATATTTCGGTGTTATTGAATATTGTCTTTCATTCGTAAAAGTTCATATACAGACATTATTGGCATGTCGAGTTGAGAAAAGGGATATCAATTAACAGAGTTGAATAACCAGAATGAGTGTTAACTTCACAAACCTAGTAAATTTTTTGACCAATCCAATTCAAGCCACTGAAGAGAACTAGGAACAGTTATCATCCAAGGGAGCCAAAAATCAATAAAAAGGTGAGATAAAAATATTAAATTCCATGATATGGCGAAACGCTGTTCCATGGAAAGTAGCTTTTGTTATAAAATGTTACCCCATATTCCACTACAAACTTATTCTCGTGATAGAAAAGAGAGAATGCATTATTCTTTATTTTTTATTGCATTCTCAGGCTTCAGTTGACTCAACATTTTTCAGAACCAAAATACATCAAATCAGAAGTCGGAATTGTGTTTCTACTAGGAATCTTTCGTGACAGAAACTCGTATCTGGACTTTAACAAACATAAAATCGACCATAGATGAAAAAAATGTAAATCACCAGGATCTCTTCCTGGTTCAACAGTTTCACACAGGAAAAGTATTCGAGAATCTAACAGACTAAGCCACACATTTCTGTCTTTTATTGCCTATACTGCGTTCTCGAGATTTATAGGCGAATATGTAGATTGTGGAGTTATTCAAATATATTTCATATATTCGGTCCCGAGAAACTCAAATATTTGAACAATAAATTCGGGAAAAGATGATTGAATATACTTTACAGAGAAATATCGTGCACGTTTATTGACTTGGCTATGTGTCAATGATATGGGGCATGAAACAAAGAAGGGCGTGAAAATATAAACATGAAAAATTAGACTAATATTGATCATTTATCTGATAGTTGCATCAAAAATAAATTAATGTTCTATCTACCAATATGAAATAATTCACATTCACGAGAATTGAAATCAACACACTTTTAAAATAATCTCCGTCGACAGTTATAAAAAATTGTAACACGGAAATGTGAATGAATTCCATTTGTTCGAACGATATCGAATTGTCAACTCAATTGAAACAAAACCAGTAGCATGGGTATTTTAAAAGCTCTGCTGTTTAGTTAATCGTATTTCCAATACCGGAGGGATATCTACAATTGGCTGAGGTATAAAAAATAAATTTAGTCCTGTGGTTTATATTCTATCTTATGCACTTTAGGACTGGAAAAATTCGAAATTGAATATAGACGATGCTGAAACTCGTATTCGTAGCGGTACTTCCAAAATGTCAACTTTGCTGACTGATTGATAGATCATATTGTAGTTGGCATAGAAAAGTGATATGCTTTGAAGGCATATGAGAAAACAACATTGCATGACCTCATCATTCATTTGCGGTACCCAATAAAATAGTGAGATGCATTAAACAGCTGATGCCGCTCTGGAGAACTGTAGCTTCACCATAACATCTAGTCAAGTCAGAGCCCAAACAGAGTAGGTTATCTTCAGGAGTAGCGTGTTTCAGGAAGACTCCCTCAGCCTCTTCTCTTCTGCTCTTCTCCCTATTGCCATTTTCCGTCGCACTAGCGGATACAACTGCAGCACCCCTAGCAACCGGAGGCATAAGGTCACCCATCTTTTCTACATGGATGACCTCGAACTATATGCCTCCAGAGAAAGGATCTTAAGGGTGGTGCGAGAGTACACGCATGCTACTGTAATGGAGTTTGAGATCCACAAATGTTCCACGATTCATGTCAAAAGGGGACGATGCGAGGAATACGGAGAGGACATTCAGCTCGTAGACAGAAGCATCCTACTTCATCTGGATGCCGGAGAGACGTATACTCACCTATGGATGGAACAACGCCTTACCACCAAATAACTACTATAAAAAACTCTCTCCGCGGCAAGTATCAGCACAAATTCCGACAGATCTGGTCATCAGAACTGTCGTTGAAGGACAAAGTTGCTGCAACTAATATGCTTGCCGTTCCGATTCTACTTTACTCCTTTAGGGTGATGATATGGAATCAGGAGGAGCTGCGACAACTCGATCGAAAAACTCGCAAAATGATGCAACTTCATAGGAGCTTGCATCCTATATCGTCTGTTTCATGGCAGACATCCGGGACGCCGTGGACTTTTAAGCTTGGAGTGTCTACTGGATGAAGCCTGTAAAGTCATCAGGAGTTCAGATCCCCTTCTCTACTTAGTATGCGATCATGAAAAACAGGAATTGAAGCATTTCTTCTCAAGGCTGCAACCCGTGCAGCCGATGAAATCGGTCTCGTATTCGAATCTGACCGGACGAATCCAAACTCTGTCACCGAGTTGGAACCCGTTCAGCAAAAAGCCCACGTCAAAGCTACGGAGAGGGAGAGTCTTCTACAGCTACATGAGCCAATGCATGAGGTCTTCTTCAAGAACATTGAACACCTTGGCTTTTCTCAGGTCAAGTGGGCTGGCGTCGGAAACTGAGGGATTCATAATGGCCTGCCAAGATGGTATCTTCAACACCTTCGTCTTCCATAGTCACGTGATGGGTATAGAGGTCTGACACTATATGCAGAGCGTGTCGTGGGGCAGCTCAGATCATCAATTTGCTGTCAGCCTGTCCAGCTCATGCGGTCTCACCCTATATCCTCAGGCATAACGCGGCGCTACAAGTGTTGTGCTACCATCTACGACACTCGTACGGTATTAACAAGACACCGCAGTTGCCTCATGCTCTGTAGAATATTTGATCCGTTGTGGAGAGCCGAATCTATTGAAGCTACTCATTCCTCATCCTCAGGCAAATACATGCCAATTATCCTGATGTAGGCCTCTTCGACCATTGAAGTAGGACGATTTTTGTTATACAGTTTTCGGCTCCTGGCACAACTATCATCGTCCGAAAATAGGATGAAATACGGACTAAATATTGAGATATACTCTTTGAACTCCACAGGCTTTACCCAAACCATTTTGTTGAAATGGTGGTTGTGAGAATAGGGGTCCTTAGTGGTATGACTGCTTTCAAACTTAAGAATCATACCGGCTTGCCGTAAAATGGCAGAAATCTTAGTGGTAGTTCTTGATTCACCCGGCACATGATTCTCAGACCCAGTAAGCACTCACTCCATGGATGTGGGGAGTGTATACTGGGGTTAATGACATACCAGCGCGCCCTCCGGATGTATCGGGGCTCCGGAGACAGGGCCTGACTGGTAAATTTCTCAAATGAAAAAAGTATCAAAAAAACGAATTGCTTCATTAATTTCAGTTGTATAACAAACAAAATATTCTTTGTGGAGACAAATCGCCACAAAACTTGTTCTTCCACTTAACCTTAAGTAATGTTACTTCAGTTTGGTCCGGTATGGATATTGTGAAACAACGTCAGTGTTACAAATAATATAAGTGGTACGAAAATATAGTGAATTTTGTTTCTCATTTATCATGATGATCTCCTATCACGCAGTGATGGCTACATCCATCAATTCAAAGTAATAGATAATTTCAACAAGATACGATACTTGTGTCATCATGTAGCTTTTAGTGTTCAAAGAAATATGCGATTAGACGACACTCCATGAGAAGTTTAAAAGTCGTTCTCAAACGTGGCAGTAGTTTCTCCTTTCTCTTTGAACAATGGTAGTTAGTTTATTTTTCACATAATTAAAAACTATGAAGCTTTTATGAAGAAGAACAAAAAATCCCTTTAAGTAAAGTCGACGTCATGATGAAATCGATTCCGAGTTTTCTTCGAAATTTGTGTTGGGTTTCAGCGTGGAAATTGAGTTAACGGTGAAGTTGTCGTTTCTTAAAAACTATCTCAACACATAATTTATGGAACAGAGTGAGAAAACTCAAACTAAACTTCTTGGATGAAGGATACTTTAACTCGATTATGAAACTTACTGTTAGACTTGAACCATTCGTATCATTATGCTCCAGTATAAAAAATTATCTATCCCACTTGAAAATATTCCTCACACTCTATGGAACTTCTATGCAGCAAATTCTTAGATAAATATTCAATTATATTCAACAAAGAGATCTGTACGCTCAGTAATAACCCTGGATTGCATTTCTCTTCAACTCGAATGCTTGCGAGTTCAACGTTTATTCAATTATCAGAATCGCACAGACCATTAGAAAGCCCAATGATGAGTGACTAAGTGCCGTACCCTTGAAATTACAATTCATAATCGGAACTATATTCCGACTAATGCCTTTATGAATTTGTTTATTATGCAGATGATCCTCGTGTCTTTATTAGGTAATTAGCTGTTCTCGCCGTAAGATTTGATGTTTTCCGTTTATGGTACATTACAGCCGCAATAAAAAGCCATCAAATGTCACTTTATGGAGGGAAGGTAGGGAATTTGAATTGTTCATTAACTCCAGTCGGATCTTCTACTCGAAAAGATAAAGAAGCTGTAATTATAGACGAACTGTGCTCATAAACTTTAGTGTTTCATTATTTATTTACCTCTCCTACGTCGCTAAACGTCGCTATCGCTTAGTATTTTCAACGTTCATGCAAACATTCTGAAAATTCGAATGAGATAATCCGTGAAAACTATTTTTTCATCCATTTCTTTTAATAATGAGAAAAAAACTATAACAAAGTACAGTGGGTATCATAATTGTTACTCCCCTTTCTAACTCCTGAATAGAGTAACACTGAGTCTTGTATACTTCAGATTTGAGGTAACCCCATAGAAAAATATCTGGAGGGGTTATATCTGGTGATCTTGGATGCCATTCCACAGGTCTTTGGTTCTACCAAAAAACAGTAGTCAAATAATTCCTCACAGCAACTGCAAAATGAGGAAAACCTCCATCTTGTTGAAAAATAATTTTCATGTCAAATTCGTCTGCATTATTTTCGACAGTTGCCACTATCAGGGGATCTATCACTGTCCCCAGCATTTCTGAATAGAGGGCACTAGTCAGATTTTGCTCAATAAATAACGGACCTTAAATGTGGTTACCCAGTATTCCGACCCATACATTGACTTTACGTTGAAACTGAGTATGAGTTTCGCGAAAAAGTCGAGGATTTTCATCGGACCGGTATCTCACATTTTGTCTATGCACGTGTGACCGTTTGAAAAAAAATATTGAATCATCACTAAAACAAATGTTTTTCAAATAGCTGGTATTTTGCAAAATATTATCAATGTTGGATTTGTTGATGAAACACTAAATTGGAATGATCCTGTATTGATATTATCATTTATTCTAATTTAATTAATTATATAATGGACTCGAATTACTAGATGTTATTTTATATAATAGTCAATTGCTTCAGAGCATTCATCCAGTTTTGGATGTTATAGACCCAATATTGAGAACGGAGATGACGAATAGAGGAATAGAAATCTGATTGCAAAGAGCACAATAATTGAATACTCAAGTGATTCATCTCTGAGCTTCGCAAGAGAATATTCTCCTGAAGACATTCTTAAAAGCCTGGATGTTATTCATGAACGAAGAAGTCTTGCAATTCAACTAGCTTTGAGAACACAATTATTGAGCTCTAAATTACAAGAAGAAGTGTCTCTGTCACAACATTTCATTCGTTTCGATGAAATTATAACCGAACTTATTTCCGCTGGGGCTAAATTAGATGGAATGGATAAGGTGTCCCATCTCTTGCTGACTCCGAAAACCTAATAGAAGATTCCTTGAAACAAGTCTGTTGGATCATGAAGTTGAATTGAGAAGAACCGATATTAGCACAGATTTGTAGGTACTGCTGATGAAACATCAACCAACTCCAGGGACATCAGGTGTCATAATCATGAAACAAAAGAAATACAAAGTGATAGGAAACAAAATGCAGATGCCGCTTCATCCACTGAAGCTGAATATATGGCCCTATTTGAAGCAGTGAGGGGAGCTATCTGGTTAAAATTACTTTTGAATAGTATTCATCTTGTTTTTTTTTCGAAACCTATTGTTACATTTGAGGATGATAACGGACTAATCAAAGTTTATTAATATCAAATATAATTTATCAAGTGAAAAAATTACGCAAAAGGCAATAATACTTAAATATACCCCAACACATGAACCCCCCCAGCTCATGCCTTCACCAAACCATTACCAGGATCAGAGTTTGCAAAAATAAGATTCGCCATTGGATTTGAGGAAGATTTCAATTTGATATTTTCTTGAGTGGGAGTGTTGGGTTTGTCAACAGAACATTAAATAGGAATGATCCTGTATTGTATATTATCATTTCTTCTGATATAATTGAATATTAGAAACGTTGCAGATATGAATCATATATGTACTCGAATAATTAGATGTTATTTTATATATTAGTCAGTTTTTCTAGAGCTATCGCTTGGTAATAGCAAAACAACGGAAATGGCGAATAACGGTGACGATATTTTTAACGGAAGTGCTACAGCATAGGGCTGATTGTCTATCAATAGGGTGCACTGCAAAACGTTCAATGAACATCCATACAGCCTCATGATAATGGACCATATTCGATAAGAAACAAATTGGTGGCCCATTCAATATCTCGTTATTGATTGGCACCCTTGCTCTTAATGCCAATTGAGTTGTCACGTCAATGCTGTCAGTGCTTATCCGATATGGTCCATTGCAATGAGCCTCACCAAAAATTAGAATCTCTTCACATATCTCATTTAACTCACATGATATAACCGTAGTTTGGAGATGAATGGCAATCAAAATTTACAGCTAGAATACACTGACTCCCACTCTCCTTGATATCAGTTTATTGTTTCGAGCAGTTATCCTGAAACCAGTGCAAAAACAAAATAACAAAACAAAATCATTCAGTTGATATCCAAGCATCCGGCAAATAAGTCTCACCGTCTGAACAAAACCCGATATCATGCATGGCCGAATAATAATGATTCGAAAATTAATGGAGCAAATTTCAATTCTAATTACATTTTTCGAAAGGGTTGCTCCCCCCAGTGAGGGATGAAATTAGGGGTGAACTTTCGATATAAAAATGTATATTGTACAAATCAAAAGTCAACATGTGTCGGCGATTTTTCCAACAAGATTTCAGTAACGATTCAGATGAGGGTGGGTTGGTAACACTTTTGATGCTTACTGTATAATTAGTCACCAAGGTTTCAAGACATGTGGCAGGTCTTTCCAGAGCTATAGTTTCTTTTTTATTCTGCAATCGTGTGTTCTGTGACCCATATATTCGCTCCATATAGTTTAACAGACTTAATTGAATTGTTGTAAATTGTTTTCAAAATTTTCTTTGCTGCTGAAATAGTTTATTTGCTGTCTTAGGTTCAATAGAGCATATACCTTTCTACTGAAAGTACTAGGTACTCAATCGTTTCACGTTTCTTTTATTTTGGGTCTATATGGTCGTTGGGGTTTTGTCCTTTGTCCCTCTGATGTACGTTGTATCTGTCTCTTCTGTGTTATATGCCAATTTGTTTCTTTTTCTCAATTTTTTCCAACTTTTCACGTTTTTCCCATCTTCTTTCTATTTTCTGTTCTCCCGGCAATCAATGGGACTTGATCGTCCGCAAAGGCTTCTTTATTTATCATTTTCAGTTACATTGTCGAGCTTCTCGAACCAATCCTTCATAACGATTTTCCAGAACATGAATTCGAGGCAAGATCCTTGCGGGCAGCTCCGTTCCATTCTCCTCCATATTTGTCCTCTTGTTATTTGTTTGTCTTAGGGGCGTTCGTGAATAGTCGTTTAATGTAGTCTGGTTTGTATGTATTGTGCATTGTACTATATTATAGGGTTCATGTTTTATTGGAAGCATTTGTTATGTCGAAGAGTCGGGTCAAGTCAAAACGTTCTTCATAGAAATAGTTTAATCATCCATGGGGAAATATTAGTTGAACAGTTGGTTATTATTCACATAGCAGGAACAGGGCAATTATAATGTTGTCCGACCTACCCTGTCACTGATGAGAGGCAAAACTTCGAATCATGCATGTCTGCAGGTGGTCATTCCCAGCCAAATGAAGGATAATCTACTGTTCATTTACAAGATACGCACTTGCAATTGGGTCTTCTTGGAAGAACGTTGCACATATATCTGTCAGATGTTGTTCAGTTTCTGTCGTGGTATTAGCCAGGGAAGTAGTTATTTTCTGAAATATATTCGCCTCATTTTTTCACTTGAAACGTGTGGAGAGAAAGGGTACTTTGACTTTGTCGTTTTATTCGTTTCATCATAGTTCAATCAAATAATCAATAACATAGATGAATACAAAATACAAAAATTTTTCACGTATGTGTAACAAAGCAAAATCCGATAAGTGTATACACACTTGTTTCGGTATGAGACATAGGAATAAAAAATGTTTGTTTAGTAATGATAATAACAATAATAATATGGATGTATAAAATGTAATAAGTAATATATATTTTTGATAAAAATAAAAGAGTATATGTTTAGAATACAGAAGACAGAAAGATGTAAAATGTAAAAAGGTAGGTATTTGAGACGAGAAGTGAAGATTTTCCGTTATTCAGTTTTATCAAAATAATGATGCACAGATCTACCAGTTTCAGATATATGTTTCCTTAGCTGACATTTGAATTGATTTATATTAATCAGTGATTTTATGTTTTCTGGGAGAGTGTTGTATAATTTCGTTGCGAGGTAAGAGTAAGACCTTTGAGTAGCAGTTTTCGACATTAATGGTATGATAGTGTTTTTTTTTTTTTTTGAGTATTGTGTTCATGTTCCGGTATTTGGGAATGTTGCTTATGGATATGATGTCGCACACAAGAGCAGTGATAATACAATTGCCTGATATCAAATATTTTCGTTTCATTGTATAAGGTACTTGTTGGATACCGGGAGATCTTTGAAAAAATCAATTTCAGAAATCTTGATTGAGACATTCGACTTGAAACAAAATCATTCGAAAACCCAGAAAATTCCAAAGGGGTAGACCCCTAGAAATCGTGAAAATACAAAATTGCAAGATTTACTTGAAATCCGCACTATATACGCAAAATTTCATGCAGATTCCGTAAATATATGATTTGTGTATCCTCAGATACAAGGTTCGACATTTGAAAGAATAAATGTCACGAGTAGGACTGGAAAAAAAATATGGAGGGAAATTACTACTTTCCACTCCAGATAAACTCTTCTACTCAGGAACTATTGAAGATAAAGCAACTCTGCGAACGCCAATCGATTCAGAATGTTGAAATCAGAAAACTCTGTGAATTTCAAGTCATTCGACTTGAAACAAAATCATTCCAAAGTCCAAATCCTAGAAATCGTGAAAATACAAATTCGTAAAATTCACTTGAATTCCGCACTTTACACGCAACATTTCATGCAGATTTCAAAAATAAATTATTTGTTTTGGCTAAGTTTGACATTTGAAAGGAATACAACGTCATAAATGTCACGAATAGAACTGGAAAAAAAATATGGAGGGAAATGACTCCTTCCCACTTCAACTCGGGAATGGTTGAAGATGGAGTTAATCGCTTCAGAATGATCAAATTAGTATGATCTGTGAATTTTGAGTCAGTCAATCTAACACAAAATTATCCGAAAAATCTAAAAATCATGAAAACTACAAATTTGTCAAATTTACTTGAAATTTGCACTATACACGCAACATTTCATGCAGATTCCGAAAAAATATGATTGGATTTCATTAAGACATCCTGTATTATAAAAAATGCTCAGAAGAATATACACACTACAATTTATGTAGAAACAGTTCCTAATAACTTTCCAAAGTAAGGTTGGGGAAATAGAGAAGTACTCTGGATAGAATGTGCTACAATATTCAGAACACTACTTACTGCAAAAATCACTGAAGTTACTGTGGTGATTCCATGAGTCGTGAGACACAGTGTATACGATGCTTTCAAGTATCTACTGTAACATGTAAAAGTTTCTTGCCAGAGTTTTTCTTGAAATGAAGATCACTGAACAGGCTGAGGGTCCTGGAAAGTCTGGGGGAATGGCATTTCCACTAATGAACAGTGAATGTAGTAAACTAAATGATGATGCATTCGTGATAACACCCCAAAAGTATGGGGGAAAACTTTCAATAAGACAAACTAAATCGTTAAAATTGTACATAGGGGTAGCTCCCATGGATTGAATCCTCCTTTTTTGCCAATTAATTAATTTCATATAATTTTTTTTCCTAATTCCAAAGTTATGAAGTATGTTACTTATGTAAGAAGATTCACAAATAAACAATCAATACTATAAATTTCGTGCATGTCATCACACGTTAAAAGGTTGGGGCTGCGTCTTCCCTAGCTCGAAGACTTTTGAGGGTTGAACTCTTAAGGGTGTGCAGCTGGTTGACGGAAATAACTATTTTAACGATAACAATTTTTTAACAAATTGAATTTACTTTATGATTCTTTAGAGAAACCAACACAACTGCCAGTTTTTTTTGTGCTTTAATTTTCACTATGAAAAAACTTGAAATGAACTCAACGGATTTCCCATCGCAGCGATAAAGATTTATTCGTCTCATATTCAGCGGTAATAAAAGAGAAAAAAACTTTTATTGACTCAGTTGGCATTTTGCCATATCGCATTTTTATGTTAACTACAGTTGCAGACGAAACATCAGGTGAGAGTTACCTCTAAACTTTCGCCAAAGAGCCAGAAAACCACTGATGGCACAGAAATTACCGGTCGGGAAATTCGTAGCAATTATTTTAGTATTAGTTTCACAATAACGTTTCTCCGAAATTCCAATTTTAAATTCAATATGCTTCTTCGAATAAAACGAGTTTCAGTAGTTTTTACTAATTGTGTTCTGGAACATCACTATACGTGCGGTTGTACTTGCGAACTGAAGCACCGTTGTAAACACGTGCTTGTTGATTCATTATTGGAACATTTTCAATTAAAATTATTTCGAAACTAATTAACACACTCAAGACAAAGTATTCGAATATAATGAACATCTTCGCAACAACATCTCACATTATCGATTGCCTTGTTGAATTAGACTCTCTTTCTACATTCAACAAAAATGGTAATAACAAAATTGCTGGCGTGGCGTGGTACAAGTGGTATGGCGTCCGACTTTGGAGCTAAAGGTCCCGGGTTCGAGCCGCAGTCGGAGCTGGGATTTTTTCAATTTAATTTCACCGATTAAATTGTTAAAATACTTTGGCTTGACTGGGGTGAGTCCTGCACGATTCACTGTAGCGTTCAAATTAACAGTGCTGCTCCTAAGGTGGCGTATGGAGTTAGTAACACAGCCTACCCAGAACACAAAGTGGCTAATGATATAAGCAATTTTTAAATACATAAGAAAAAAAACAATATAACTGCTTCAAGTTACAAAATTCCGAGAATATCCGGAGATATCCGGAAAAAACCGAAATTTTGAAAAATCATTTTATTTTTTTCTGGCGTTATCAACCATCATCAGCTTTATTTTTTCATATGTTCGTCATATTGAACTGTTACAAATTAAAATAGAGTTTTCGATTCTGATTCCAACGATGTATAATATGCGATACTTTTTTATGTCATAACCTTTTATATTTCTCAAAAACAAGAATTTTCAAGTGAGCTCTAACTTCATCAAAAACACTTATTAAATGAATTGATTCGTTGTTATGCTATTATCTATCACGTAATCACGTCTGCTGTCACAATTTCAAGGTGATAATAAACGTAAAATAGTTTTTTCAAACCAAGAAATACGGGATATGATGAAACTGTTTTATAAATCAGACAGCAATACTGAGAGAACTGCAGAAATGTATCTTCAACTATACCCAGAAAGAATACAACCAGCCAGAACAATTAGAAACCTCACCAAGTATGTTAGTTTCAAAACATCGAGGAATCAATCTGTACCTTGGTAAAAAATGGACCAATATCCAATTTGTCTGATTGGAGGAAACTGACTTTAGAAAATTAAAAAGAGAGATTCCCAGATAGATGGATTGGAATTAATGGTCATGTGAAATAGCCAGCAAGGTCGCCTTACCTAACAGCTCTACTTTTTTATGGGGCACATAAAAGAACTGGGTTTATGGCCAACAAGAATTCAATGATGTTGAGGATCTTAGGAGAAGCATAATTGAACAGTGTCGGTCAGTAAGAAGAAGGCATATAGCAAGATCTGTAGAGAACTTAGGACGGCGAGCAAGTCTATGTATTCAGGAAGAAGACAGAAATTTTAAGCAGTTGCTTTGATGTTTCAGCTTTTTCTTCGTTAGTGTTTTGTTATTTCGTTCGTTCATTTGTAGTTAATGACAGATATTTTCAATAAAGTTCATTAAAAACTAGTTTAATCAGATTATATCTCGTTTCTTGTTTAAAAAAAAAACATTCTACGTGATCATTTTTCAGATAATGACAGCAGTCGTGGCTACAAATTTTTTTTCTCAATGTTTTGCAAAGTTGTGAATGAAAAATTCAATTTGTAACAATTCAATAAGACGTCTATAAAAAAAAATTAAGTTGATGACGGTGGCCAAAAGACGAAATGTCGGATGGTAAATCTGATAACACTGTCGTATAGCGCGGACAAAATGGCAATGTAAATGTGCTGTTTATTTTGATATCCATCAACAACTATTGCCAAAAAAAATTTAAATGGTTTTTAAAAATTTCGTTTTTTTACGGATATCTCCGGATATACTCGGAAATTTACAACTTTCTCAACAGCATATCGTTCGTCACATAGATGCGTGAATTTGCCCCAATATATCCATCTTTGAATCTCTTATAGTTTCCGAATCCCCAATGGTGGCCATCGAATTTGAATTACCCGGTATAAAAAGAGTGTATTAGTAGTGAAATATCGTTTTTGCTGGAGTCATCCTTTGCTGCTACTTTCAATACTTTTTCTTTCATAATTAACATTGTATGTTAATGGACTTTTTGTCACACGATTATCAACAAATTTTTAACCACTTCGCTCTGTCTTCAGCCAAGGGGTACTAATAATTATTCACGTCAACTACAGACCTAGACAAAACCATGACTCCACAAAGTTCATAGCGGCTACGGTGGGGATCTTCATTGAATTTGGGCGACTTTACTTCAGAACTTCCAACCATATTCTCAACGCACAAAAGGAGGAAATCAAAACCAGGCCGCTTATTTCTTAGCAGAACCATATAGGAACCATATCGTTGAAAATATCCGTTTCATTTCTGTTAGATGATGCTGTACATTCAAATAAAGTGGCCCCAAATCAGGAATTCTGTCGATCTGAGTAACAATTTTTCTATAAATTACCTCAGGAACCTCCTTTTACGAAACGCTCAATATTCAAAGCTGTGCTTAACGAATACGAATTCCTTTCCGGCGTATGCAGTTGAGTTTGTATTTAACACGAAATTCGCTATTTTCCTCTGCAGCATTTCAACTGCGAATATTCTGAGGCATTTCAATCAATACAATATATTCCCTCGGGGCTTTCGTTACAGAGTTTACGAGTTTCCATTTCAAATGACGTTGTGTATTCAATCCCAAATATTTGATACGCCAAATCACCATCCGATTGTCTATCGGCAATGTTTCGTAGGGAAGGAACGGAGACACATAACTTGTGAATCGAATATTACTGTTCAATTTTGCTGGCAAAACCTAGATGGTATAAAATTATCTTTTTTTTTTTGGTGCACGATTCTGAACTAGTGGAACAGGGTCTACAATTCTTTAGATAAAAAAGAGTCCTGACAGTATGTGAATGATCGGAAAATTCTAGGTAAATCATAAGTAAATTGAGAGAGTCAGTACAAGATCTGGATGGTGATTTTTTTACGATTTATGAACGTTTAAAATATCCAAAACTTCTCAATTGATCATTTTTTCAACCATACTTCGAAATTAACGAGACAGTGCTGAAAACCTTTTTTTTGTTATACTTACATTTTTTCCCGGAATATTTTTAATTTTTTTCTGAAACTATGAATACGTTCATTTTTGTATTTTGAATGGGCTGTAATTTTTTAGAAGCCAAATATTCATTTTTCGATTGCAAAGAAATTTAAATAAAACAAGCCTAATAGTTTTCAATCGAAAAAGTTGAACTCTAAGATGGTATAAAAAATATACATTGTTCGTATGGAAAAATTTCATAATCGATTATTCATCTTGAGAATTTCTTATTGTTTATTGCAAATAAGCGTTACAACTGTTGTGAAAGATTAGTTTTCATGAAATATAATGTCATTTGAGAAGAGACATTTCAAAAGGCTTATTTCCATCTACATCCAAAAATTAGCTTTCGATGAAAATCAAATCCTAAGGTTGAAAGGCATTTTGTAACGGCGATAAAACCATTCAAAATGCCTTATTTCCTATGTTTTTTTGTATAAAATTCCTGTTTGGATATTGCTTTCTTCATAGGAAATAAGAATTTCGAATGGTTCTATCGCCGTTAGAAGCCTTGTAACCTTAGGATTTGATTATCGTCGAAAGTTTATTCTTGGGTGAAGATGGCAATATGGCCTTTGGAAAAATAACTCCTCATTCACATTCAGTGGAAGATGCCAGTCAATATTTCAGCAGAACATCCATTTGCACATACATCTCTTGATGAATTGAGATTTCAACTTCATCAAACTGCGACTGTTAAATCCTCATTTCATTTCTAGAAATTATTTGCAACTGAAGGAGTAGCTGAACAACACTGCTATGCAGGCAAATGTACTATTTATACGCATTCACTTCTAAGAATTCAAGAGCATCAAACCGTTCAAAATTTCATTTTCATTCTATGGATCAATGAACTCCTATACATCACTGAGAGTAAGGAATGTTTAGTCTAAATGAGCAGTACTTGAGAAATCAGCGTTGAACTCTTTCCAGTTTTTCGATGTGAACTTGGGCATAAGGAAATAATGAAAGCATATTCCAGATGAGATCTTACCAATCAGTTGATTAAGATTTTTCCTCCTACCCCTATAGAAAGTACACACTTTCCTCCCTCAAACCAGGGAGGAAACTCATACTTTTCCTCCCTAGGGAGGAAAGTACTTTTCCTCCCCCTCATTTCAAGTAAGTTGTAAACGATGAAACTATTATATCAAATTGTTTCCGTAATTTCTAGAACATCTTATATATCCTGTATTCTGGTGAAAATCAAACATGAATGTTACTTCTACTTTAGTTCTTTAATAGCTATTTGTGTATTTAGAGCGCAAAGTGAATGATTGTCGCTCGACAAAAAGATTAATCTTTGGAGAATGACAATGACACTTCGTGCTCGAAATACACACATAATTTTTTCTACAAGCGCAGCTCTTAGAAAAAATATTATCAACACTTCATCTAAATAGGTACATAACATTACTTATGAGAAAATCACTCAATAGCAATCCGAAATGTATAAGCTATATAAATGTCCAATAATTCAAATCACTTACAAGAAAAAAGTAAAATAACGTTCTTAAAAAAAAAAGTTGCAATTGCCAGGAGCTGAACCCGGGACCTTCGAATTACAAGCTCAAGATAAAAATAAAATAGGTTTATTGTACATAGTAAATCATTCGGTTCTACACTTGTGTTTATATAGTCATAACTCCAACAACCCATCCAACGCTTCGCCCGAGGGGGGCTCAGGAGAGGAGAGGTCGGGAGGATGCACTGAAAGCCGCCTCCCTTACTTCGCAGACATTGCTTGCTGCAAAGCGAGGGAGCGCTTGTGCCAAGGGGGTACATAGGGTCCCGGCAAGTCCCGGCTGGTATCCTCCTCCGCTGGTGGTGGCGGTTGGTCCAATATTTAATCACATAGTAGTGGTAGTGCGTATAATCCATGCCTCCTGCAAAGCTTATGCATGTCGTCGTTTGGTAGCATTCAATGTAGATACTGCTTTGTCGTCTAATTTTGGGCAAAAAACCGGGTCAAGGTACTTCGCGCTCTATCTATAGGCTGAAAGATGGCCAATGATTGATATATCAGCCCGCCGTGTTTGCGGGGCTGATTATCATGTATCCTGAGCCTGGTGAGGTCTCTGGTTAGCGTACTCTTGGGGAGATGGAACCTGTAGAATTTATCCGACAGGTTGATATGACAAGCTCAAGACACTAGCCATGAAACCACCGCAGATTCTCAGATAGTCATGAATGTATTGTCTATACTTTCCATCATGCAAGAATAGGTCTATTTGCAAACAAAGTCACCAAATGACGTTTCAATGGAAACGTCAACTTTACGTTGAGATCTGAAAGCATCAAAGGCTACTTTGGTAAAATTCTTACAATTACTTAAGACTCATTTCGCTATTTAAAACTCTTTGTCGAATGAATCTTAAATAATCGTAAGAACTTTAAGCGATTGTAGGAAAAGGATATTTTGGTAAGCGGCTGTAGCAAAATAAAAATTTCAACTTCAGGAATCTTAGATGAAAAGCATAGTTTGATGTGGCTCACTGACAGTAACACGGCGATTGACTTTTAAGGTGCAAAGTCGCTACGTTCATTAAACTTTATTGAATTTTTGAAAAATGGAAAGCGATTCAAGTGATTTTGAATTTCCAAATAAACCACCTAATATTGAGGAACAAGCCAACGTAGCGTCATTAACCTTACTACCATAAAAATCTAAAGATAGGTATGAAAAACAATATACACAATATAAGCAATGGGCTGAAGACAACAAGATACATAAATATTCAGATAATGTTTTACTGGCACATTTTTCACTTCAAGGAAAATCATTTAAAGCTTCAACACTTTGGTCTAAACATTCAATGCTACGCACAATGATACAAATAAAGGACAATGTCGATATTAAATATCCAAAGTTGATTGCATTTCCAAAACGTCAAAATGCCGGATACAAACCAAATAAAGCTAAAACTTTCACAAGAGAAAAAATAATAATACATTCTTAATAGAAACCCCCGATGATGTTTTTTATTTATGAAGGTAAGAAATGAAATCCCATGCAAATAATTTAATTTTTGACATAAAATATTCAAAGGTAGTCCTTGTTATTGGAATTTCTGGAGCATGTCGATGTGATGAGCTTATTAAAATGACTATGAAGGATATTGAAGATAAAGACAATCTTTTAGTAATAAGTATCCCCACTTCAAAAACGTATAAACAACGAACTTTCGTAATCAATACTACTACAGGTAACGGCCCAAATTTTGTTCAAATAGTTAAAAAGTATACCTGTCTACGTCCTAAAACTGAACATAAACGATTGTTCCTATGCTTTAAAGCAGGCAAATGTATAAATCAAGTGATTGGCAAGAATTCTATATCCAAAGTAAGTACCACAAAAAATTGCAGAATATCTCAAGCTTCCAAATGCCGAACATTACACAGGGCACAGTTTCAGAAAAACTTCAGCAACTCTGTTAGTAAACGCTGGTGGAGATATTTTAGCTCTAAAACAGCACGGCGGTTGGAAATCAACCAATATCGCAGAATGTTATGTAGAACAATCTTACACAAAAAAAAGGAAAATTTCTGATCAAATTATGGGTAATAATGTAGAACCTGAACTTGATCACAATCAGCTAAGCACTTCTAGAAGTTACCACCATTACAATGTGCTAAGCGAAAATATTTCAAATACTGAAGCTCCTGATCAAGCCATATCTTCTTCAAATGGTGTTCACATAAGTGCTGCTCAAAACTGCACATTCAATTTTAACATAAATAATTCTAAAATATAGGTAAACAATACTATGTACTTGATGGTAAATTCGTTTAATAAACGTGTACCTAATTATATCGCATAAATTTTCAAAAAAAGGTTTATTGAGTGGGTAGGAGGAAAATTCATATGTATTACATGGGAGGAAAGTGCCACTTTTCCTCCCGCAAGGGAGGAAAAGGCTCTAATACAAATAGCTATGCATTGTACTTATATGAACAAAATCTCTGGAATGTCTCTTTATGAAAACCAACTGCTTAAGTGCAAAGAAATGAGAGATTGGACCGAAACACGACTCCAAGATCTTTGATCGACGTAACTTTCAATTGCAGTGTTGTCGAGAACGTTACTTCTTGATCGAAAAAATGCGAACGCTTTCCATCGATTTTTTTCACAGTGATAGAAATCCACTATAATTTTTATTTTTCCACTTTTTCTGAAATAAACATTTTCAATGCTAAAATTAGAGCCATGTAAGTAATTCTTTTTCTTAATATCTGGAAAGGAGTTGCGTTCATCAACCCAAAAGTTCTATTTGATAGGTACTCTGAACTTTATTTATGAGAAAACTCCATTAATGAAATGAGACAGATATAGACAAGTGCGTGAGAAACACGAGACCTAAACATTTGAGAACGATGCGTGCCAACGCTTCCTTTGAAGCACTCCGAATTAACGGGGAGAGGCATTCTTGGGATAGCAACGGCGCGACGTGACGCACTTTCTTGAAAATGGCAGCGCATAATCATATACAGTGTGTCTTATTAATCATGGGAACACCCCCGTAACTTTCCGAAATTCTAATGTGGAAATTTGCAGTATAGATAAATACATGAAAAATAACAAAATGACCTAGAAAGAGTTGTTTCAAGCTATACACACTGCACGCCAACAGCGATGGACACGGATATTTACGAAAAATTATTGTTGGAGGCAGAATATGTCGAAAATGTCTTCAGATTCTTAATCAAAACAACCATACCACTGCTAGTTCACTAAAAAAAATCATTTCTGAAAAATGTGATTTTGTCACACTTCTCACGGAAGCACCATTGTAACTTCCATTTTTATACTTTTCGTTAATGTAATTGTATATTATTTTGTCCATTTTCGATATATCTAGCGATTCTGCAATTTTAATAATTCTGCATCAAGAATTAAGGGAGTTATTGGGGTGTTTCAATGAGAAGTGAAACACACTGTATAAGAATCATTTAAATACTTTTCGTAGATCATGAATTTGAGAAATCATGTTAATTCTTCTGAATATGATGGCATCTTCAAGTAGATGAATATTAAGTTATATTTTGCAGTGAGAATCTAATAATAATAATTAGAGTTCAATTTGGATACCTGGCCCCCTGTCAAGTAATTTAGTAATTATTTTGTCAACAATTACATCGCTGTTTCATTTCCTGAAAACAAATTCAACAAATGGTGAGTTATTTGAATTAGTTTGGTCATTGATTCAGTCCTGAGAATTATTCCAATTAATTATCTTTAATCGTTCTGAAAGATTCACTTTCGTTTTTTTATATAAACATGAGAGATTTCAAAATCACTATCTGAAGTACTGTTTCCTGTTGAGAAATGGGTTGTTTTAAAATATTTCTATGTTCAATTATTCTCTTTATGAAGTTTCTGCCTATTTGTCCAATGTAAACGAATGAAGATAGAACAATTCTGCGAACGCCAATCGATTCAGACTGATAAAATTAGTGTACTCTGTGAATTCCAATTTGAAATATCAACGGACAAAAATGTTCGAATGAACACGTCAGCGAATTTTCGAAATTTTCAACTCGAAAATACAGAGGTTCCGTAAAAAGACTGTGGAGTCTCCGATTGACTCGGAATCGAATTCAGATTGGGTGTGCATATTCAAAAAGGATTGAGTTTTACTAATTTGAGTAGAAAAATTGATGAAATATTTTGAGGAGAAATGACACCTCTCTCCAATTACAGATAAAGTTTTCAACTCGAATACGGTTGAAGATAGAGCAATTCTGCGAACGTCAATCGATTCATAATGATGGAATTAGAATTTCAATTCGAAATATCAATGGACAAAAATGTTTGAATGAACCCTCATTCATAGATGTTGGAGAAAGTGTTGTCGATATCGAGAACCTTTTGATTCAGAGTTTTCTCCGCTTTCTCCATTATTGTGTCTAGTACCACCTCTGTTTATTTGCTCGCTCCCTATGCATATTGTTGGAAATATTCAAAAAACTTAGTCAGGCTGCTTGTGATGTTGGGTTGAAAGCTGTGAGGTTTTTTCCTAAATAGGAGCTGAAGTCAGTTTTTAGTTCTGTCAAATCACCATTTTAGGTCTAAAGTGTACCCTCCCATATGTACTGTGTTCATTGATGTTATGAATCAGTACAATCAAAAGGATGCAGTTGTATTCTAAACCATAGGAAAGACCACTGTCTCTAGAGTTATTGAAACTGACTCCTCTTCACAGATAAAGTAGTCAGCTTCAAGCCAGACAGGAAGGGTTTTCTCTCATCTTCCAAGTTCGAAACTGGTGAATGGGTTCGGCACACTCTCGCTCTGGGAGGTCGATCTGCAAGCAAATGCTGAATATCTGATCCCAGCAATAAAAAATATGTAGAGATTCTTCAGGATAACTGAATCGTTTGTCCATCAACCCTTATAAATGGTCAGTCATTATACCGTTCACTCGGAATAGGACTCTAGAACGCTTCTGTTATGGTGTTCCAATTCCTTTTGAGAGTGAGGCAAAATATCTATATAATATGCTGAAATGTATATCACACCTGGAAATTATTCAGTTGTATGTTTGGGTAAAGACCGACAAAAATTCGCCCAGGCTAAACTAGAGCCACGCTAGCCAGGAACCACGCCGGCAGCGGCAACAGAATAAACCATTCTGGTACTATTTCCTCTCCTTGAAGTTCTGGGGAGAGTGCTAAGTTGGGCAACACACTCCAACAAGCGCTCTTTGCCACAACTGTATGGACTAGGAACCACCAGCATAACCCAATGCTTTTGATGATACTATTGTAGAAATGTTGGGGACGCTCTTTCAGTAGCAAGAAACCGTAAGGTTGCATTCAATCTTTCACGTGGTGTTGATGTGTTTCATCAATAAATGAATGGAGTAACTAATGAGAGCAAATTGAAATGAGCTTATTCATTCGTTCCTAAATAAGTATGTACAAAATCTTAAGTATATTTGATTTTCAAGTATTATCAAAGAAGATGTCGAAGTAGTTAGAAACAACGGATTTTATGTTGCTCCAATAATGGGAGTATAGTTTTTTCTCCTACAGTTTTTGTGATTCAATATAGAGAAATACATAATAACAGAGAGAATATACCTACAAAGGACGAACTAAATGTAGAATCTGATTGTTGAACAACAGAATAATCATTCCTGAATTATCAAAAAATTACCCATTGAAAATCTCACATAATTCACATATAGGCATTGTCAAAATGAAAAGTTTGACTAGGCCATATTTTTGATGGCCTGGATTAGATGTGATACTAAAAAAATTTGCATGGATTGCGAAAGTTGCTTATTGCACAAAAAAAATTCCAACTAAAGCAATATTAACTAGCTTGTTTTCGCTAACCCAACCGTGGTATCGTTGGCATATTGACTTTATGGGATCTTTTTTATGCTCGATGCACACGCTAAATGTAATGGAGTTTTTTATATGATGTCCATTAATTCATTACTTCAGTTATTTCGCTTGTTTCGGTTTGCCAAGACATACTGTGACTGACAATGGAAAGAAAAATTTGTTTCCATAGTAGTCAATCCTGAACCGAATAGTATAAAATGGAAAAGACATTTGAGTCAGATTCAAAGATGTCATAGTGTTTCTTCCACTATATTAGACGATACTTAACCTTCAACATCAGCGAAATCTTTTAATGAACATACAAAGAAAATATCAGAAAAAATTGTGAGTTCAAAGCCAAAACATACCATGAAACCTCCTGAAATATTGTCATATAAACTTGGTTTCATTAATTTTTTTATCAAGAGGAAAAATGTAATGTATATAACCTTCTGTATATTTGTTTTAGGAACAATGAGCTATAGGTATATTGTTTGAATAATGAGAATGAAGCTTTTTCTCCTACAGTTATTGTGACTCAATAAGGAAAAGTCATCACACGTTTGAGCCAAATTTCAATTCGTTCAATGGATTTGTATGAAAATATTTATTTGATTGTAAATTTGGTACATGGATGTACTTACTGACAACATGTGACCTTAAAATTACACTTTCAATAAACTTTCTTATTATAACCCTTTAAGTTTGAAATTGATTACTACATTTGTAAATTGGAATTTAATATGTTTGAATTCTACTATCCAATTCACCTCACGATTGATTAAGGTGTCAACAGAATGTCATTCGAAAAACTCAAAATACAAAACTCGGAATGCTGACTGCGTACTTCATGAATCTGAAATGATATAGTCTATGAAACAATTTCTCGGGTGATCTCATTACGAAATTATAACTAATAACAGTAAAATAATTGTATTAATAGAGGAAGTTTGAGCAAGTTTGTAACTACTTGGGCAAATCATCAACATGTTTCAAAGTTCCATGGGAATTCGAATGTACATCAATCTAGGAATCCAGACATGTCTTGAATGTCTGTGTTTCTGAAACTTCAGTAATTCCAAATATCTGGCTATGAATCTCCAATCAATAATTATGATTACTTGGAATGTCGGAAAGCTACAATACGTTTGAATGATCAACTATTTGCTTTCTCTCCTCAATTATTATATAATACAGAAATTAAGAGTAGAAAGAAATGAAAAACTAGCTTTTATTCAAATTATTGTTTCAGATGTGTAACGTAGATTATTTTGTGGGTAACAGATTCAGAAGCTTCTCGCGCAAGAACAATTTATGTAGGTATATACAAACTTCGTGAAAGCTTTTACAGCAAAAAATACTAAAGTGCGAAAAAGTCAAATTATTTCATTGTATCAATGATACTATCCCAAAACCATTAAGCTTGGTTTTCCTCAATGCCAAATTCAAAATCTCATACACTTTCATTTTGAAAAAGTGAGTCATTAACGCTTTTTTGAATATTAATTTGTTTATTTTTCAGTTTGAAGTATTTTTATGACTTATATAAATTTTCAAACTGTCATGATGAATCATTCTGAGAGAGTTTTTCGAAATGTATTATCATCACGCTAACAAGCATTCACTTATATAAGTTAATGTTCTACGTTCACTCAAATCTTGCATTATACACAAAAACCGTAGAAGTACATAATCATGAAAATTGATCCAGAAATAACTTTCACATTGGACAAATAAATAGAATATAAAAAAATTCCAAAATATGCTGAAATTAATTATTTCAAACATCTTCCACAACACATTAAAAATATTCACAAAAATTCAAAATTGAACTGAAGAATTTTCTACTAATATATTAAATTCATGACATATGAATATAATTAGTTGATTTCTTGTAGGTCTAAGAGTGTTATTCATATAAATTGTTTCTGTTCATTATTTTGTCTTTATATTTTATATATAGAGAACCCAACGACTTATATTCCGAAATAATTAAAATAAATATCTCTATATCTAGTACTTATTTCCTGAACAAAAATGAAATTTTTCTTAAGCTTGAACATGTTTTTGTTAGATCATTGGAAATAATGGTTTTCAAATAGGCATTATTTATCAATTTGTGTCAATTTTCTGTTGATCATTCGGTCTGTTCATTCGATTCAAATGATAAAAAACTAATTCAAATTGTGGATTTTTTATTATATCTTTCCCCAAATGCTATACCTCTAGGCACTCCTGTTCAGACTCCGTAGTGTATATAACCAAATTGATCGCGAAATTCCTCATTCAACTATTCTTTCGCATCGCTTCAACGATAACATAATCCATGTTTCCCGGAGGCTAACAAAATAACGTTTCATTCTTTTCAACAAACTTCTCGTACACCAGCCCGGAAAACTTTTTCAGGTAAATAATTGGTCCTTGAGAGAGGTTTGCTAAACCACTTCACACTTTTGAGATCCATAGAAAAATATAATTATTTCTTTCGAGTGTTGCTTGATAAAGAGCATTCCTTCACACTTGACTTGTTTGGTTTCCGAAAGTTGGGAAAACATTTCTGAGCCTTGGCAACTTCGTTGAAAATAATTGTGTTAAAGAGAAGCTGGTATACTTTGATCTATGTATACGGTATATTTTACGATAACAAACGAAAGTTATTTCTATATTATGATTTTCCAACGACGAGATTTCATGTTCCTGGTACAAGGGAATGATTTAAAATTACAGTATATTTTTCAACAAGAGATGAAAATATTGTTTTTTTCGTGAGGTGAAAGTTTGTCCACGAGCGAGTGTGGCAATCTCACAAACGAAAAAAATACATGTCATCTCGAGTAGGAAATGCTATTTTTTCTAAAATAGATGTTGTTTATAAATTACTGAATTTCAATTTTTGGAACTTTATTCAATTACAACACAGACTTGATAATAATATTGGGTACTATATATAATGAGGAGTAGAGAAAAGGGTAGTAGTCTTGTTTGCTGACTAGTTAGGAAATGAGTTTTTTAATATTTGGGATATGCAGCAGGCCAATAAGGGTACTCTTATACACTTGTTCCAAGCTTTCAATAACTTTTTATTATCATCTTCAGGGAAACTACAAATATGTAAAGACAACTATGAGAATTACCATCACATTGCACAAGCGGATAATGCGCTGAATAAAAAAAAAGACGTAAATCACTAGAGTGAAATTTACTCTTATTTAATTTTTGCAGATAATACAAGGTTTGGAGACAATCAACGGATTACTTCAATGAATATTGACTTCACAAATTAATTCAACATAATTCAATTCCTCTGTCAAAATACTGTTCATACAATCTTTGATCCATATATTCCAGTAATGTATTATTGTTAGCATTAGGTCGAGTGTTCATGGTTTCAGGATATGTTTCCTTTGTTGGTTCAGCTCATCTGTCACCTACACCATTCAAATGAATTGTTCTCATATTCCAAAATTCACATTTCATGATTATTGTTCCATGTAGCTCCATCACAGATCTGTATCATTAGGTTGTAGTGTCATCTGTCACTCCCCATGATTAAGATTCCGTGTGGCTCATGTCACCTCTCATTTATCAATTGTCTCATGTCATTTGTCATTGGTCTTGGCTAGTCAGTCTAACATAACTACTCGGCGCGGTTGTTTGCCTCTTCAAGGACAACACGTGCTTTTATATAATTTTAACAATTTTAAATCCATTTCATAATGTATCATCAGTAATGAATGTGCATCCACGTTACTCTTGGTTGTTATTAATGATGTTTTACTCCCAGTTCTGTCCATATTTCATGATTATTTTTAACATATACGCCATGTAACCTCGAAACAGTGTAAGTTATTCCACGTTTTTCGTTGGCGTAATTCTCATAGTTGTCTTTACATATTTGTAGTTTCCCTGAAGATGATAATAAAAAGTTATTGAAAGCTTGGAAAAAGTGTATAAGAGTACCCTTATTGGCCTGCTGCATATCCCAAATATTAAAAAACTCATATAATAAGGAGTATAGGGCCACTATTATTCATATTTTTATTTCCGTTAATTCCGAGATACTGAGTCAGAATTCCGCCTTAGTATCTCAGAATTAGCTAATTCCGAGATACCAATTTAGAATTTTGACTAAGTATCTCAGAATTAGCATCTATAGTGATGCCTAAAAGTTTGACGTTTCTTTAGCTACATTATTATTTCAAGAGAATGTGATAGTTTAACTTTTTTTTGTTAAGTTTCAAAAAATTAGCATTTAACCAATTCTTAGCATGATTTTCTGCACTTCTCATTGTTGTATGCAGGTTCTCGCAGTTTTCATTATATCATCAATACGGTAATAAGTAGATAAAAAATGAAGACAGAGACAGAGGTCCTAGAACAAAGCCCTGTGGTAATCCAGGCAAAAATCCAAAACACTTTTTTCACCATGATCAACGCATTGTTTGCAAATATGTAAGTAAGAGAGAAAGTGCAACTCGTCTGATTCTGTATTCAATCAATTTCATGAGGAGATGGTGATGAACACATTCAAATGCTTTGCTCAAGTGGTGTATTGTGACCAACTATACTTTTTTTGTTCGAAACTTTCAACTACGCTCCCAACCACACGAACTACACCCTGTATGGTGGAGCAAGATTTCCTTAAACTATGTTGATGGAAATTGTTCACTTTAAAGTACAGGTGTAGCCTATTTTTAAAAATGTCCTCGAAGATTTTGCCAAATATGGAGACGATAGAGATGTTATTTGATGGATAGAGATGGGTTCATAACGCCTTTTTTGAAAACCGGAAATTCTGCTAATTTTAAATTAATCGGAGAATAATAATGCACTCAATTATAAAATCATTGAGAATTAATTTGAGGAAATCTATCAGATAAGAGCTCGTTTCTCTTATGATTCTACTATTGACACAGAGTAGTTACAGAGGCGAAGACCTGTCAAAATACGAAGCTGAAATTTGTATGCGCATGCGCCAAATAACTGGTATATTTGTCAACCTCACTTTGTGTTTAGTTTTGACTGCGTTTTGAAGTGTAGAAAACGTAAACAAGCGAGTGTGTTGTGTTATTGTTCATTTTGATGATGATGAATATATGTTTATTGTACATAAGAATAAATTCTTGTCGACAAACACAGGTAAAAATATAAAAAAAAAACATGTATATACAAACTCTTACAATTTAAAATTTAAAACATAGCAAAATAATAGCAAGCATGAAATATGTCAAATATAAAGTTCATTGTTTCACAATTATAAATGTAAACATTAAAATGTATCGTCATAAAACTCCGTAACTTATTGTGAATTATTACAAGTTAAAGAATATTTTGATATTAATTGGATATACTTCAGTAAATTATACACCAAGTGAATTAGGCTCCCCATACAAATTTATCTCAGTGTATACTATTATACCAAATGAAGCACACAATTTCTCAGTGTGTATTTAACTGGTATTTCAAGGTCACGAAAATTACGGAATGGAAGATCAAAGACACCGCCTATTTCTGTCGTCTCTGTACAGTTCTCTACTCTGTGCTATTGATGGTATACGAAACAATTGGAAGTTTTTAACTTGGTGATGGCACTGAAGACTTCAGAGGTCGCCTCAGGTCACAGGTTCATAGGAGAAAGATCTTGCTGAAGGGGAGACCAGCATCAAGAGATGATGTACAAAATATCAAATTCTGAAGGGTTGATACAGGTTTTAGAGCCAAGATTTTTATTATTTCAAAGTGAAGCAGTCTCCAGCTATCCCTGATTTTATAATCTGAAGAATTGATAATAGTATCACAAGCAGGCTTTTTGGATTCTTAGATAGCTTTTTGATACTCATTAATGAACACTTATTGATTATGTATCAACTTCATCATTTCAACGCGATATAACTTCATGTATGATCAAAGTCGTCTTCATTTAGTTCGTACACTAAGCGAATTTTATAAGAACAGAATTTGTATTTTTTTTATACCCGTTGGACACTAGTACAAGACACATCCGTCTCAATGGCCAATTGTCTTGTACTTAGCGTACTATCTACTGCAACTTACCCCAACAGGGCTATCTCCTCTTTTTGTTATGAACCGAAAATTTCGTAACCAATTCGCGAACAATTTTTCCAGAGGTATGTCAGGATGCCGTTGGCCAAACAACTCCGTGGCCAGATTTCCTCATTCGTCATTTTTGAAAAATAATTTCCACTATTTCTGCAATTGAATATCATAATGACAAAGGACACCGCACGAAAATACTTACATGTAAAATTGGTTGTCGTTCAAATTGGCTGAAATTTCATCATGGTGTAGTGGGATGGGTAATTAGGAAAATGTGCGACTTTTAAATTTTGTATGTGTCGTTTCTGAAATATATACAGGGTGTCCCGAAACTATGGTGCCAAATTGAAACAGAAGATTCCCCTCAAAAAATAAATATGACTTTCCCAATATTTTTTTCTCAAATGTCGTTTATTGCAGAGATACAGGGTGTTAAATATGAAAAATTAAAAGTAATTTTTATTCATAACTTCCACAGTTAAGAAAATTTTTCAAAAAAATTTAAGTAATGTTTGTGTTCAAGAGGTGCTTCATTTTGAAAAAGAAACCACATTTTCAGTTGTTACCAGTGGCGTACAAGAAGGGCATCATGGTCCCTTTTCTCCCCTATATTTTACGCCACTGGTGAAATCAGAAAATTTAATAATTTTTTGCATTCCTCTTTCAATTTTGAGTAATAAATGGATACTTGATGGATTCCAGAAAAATCAACCGTTTTTTTGATAATTGCGCTTTTATGAATACACACATAACTATAGTAATGAAAAAATGTTCGGCTGAAGTAAATTTTACAATCCTAATTACTTAAACTTAAAACTAGATATTTTACCAAAAAAAATCAATGACATTTCAACATGCATTTCTCTTGCAGAGGTACAGGGTGTTGAAACTGAAAAATAAAATGGCATTTTTTTAACATACAAAGTTGGCCAAACTTCCATATTTAATAGTCAACACTTTCCTGATAGTGAGAATAAAATTAGGACCAAATTGACGAAGCAGTTTTTGAGATATTGGATAGTGACCTAAAAAAAAATTACATGCTTCCTGTATCTAAATGAAAGGTACTATTGAACAACTCATTTCACCAGAGAATTCCCTCACCTTTTGTTCAATCAACAGTGGAAATAGATATTTTTTTTGTATTGAAAAATGATCTGTCAATTGTTTTCAGTATAAGGGTATGATCCAAAATAATGAAAATTCATATTTCAAACAGAGACAGTCATCAGAAAACAAAACATGTTTTCATCGCCTAGAATGGACTGAAACTATGATATTCAACCAAAATATAAATTGTAGGTTCAGGAATAGTGTTAGGAAAAAAAATTGGATTTTGCCGAAAAATTCCCTTGCGTTACGTTTTTGATGGGCCACCCTGTATGTCTCTTCCACATAAATTTTTCCTCTCTGAAATAGTGCCATAAATTGAAATTAAAATCAAAGTTCCAAGGCCTACCTCGAATTCATTTCATCGCCAAAGATTTACTAGTTTATTTTTTACCGAAATACAGCATTAGTAAAATTTGAATAGCGTTATGAAAATATTTCTAATGAATCATAGAGAACCAACGAGTACAGAATTCGCTCTAGGAACCAGTACAGTCCTTTTTTCGAATGGATTTCTGACGAAGGACTCAACATGACTTCCATGAAAGAGTATTGGTGATGATATTATCGAGCATCGAAATGAATAACTAGGTAGGCGTTAATATTCATCGACAAGCTACCCTTCATCAAGAAAATCACAAGTTTTACATTACGGTACATCCACAATGTATATGTATTACAACCAACCTCAACGTTAATGCAATTCCTGCTGCTATAATTTTCGGGGAGTTATCAAGAAGAAAACCGAAAATTTCGTGCCTAATTACCATGGAAATTTATTCGTAAAATGTTGTGTACCTTGCATATTTCAATAACTTAAAAGGGCCTCTAAAACGTAGGCCCTCCTCCATACTGGCGAAATTTATCAAGAAAATAAAGCCACTTTGAAAAGTACTGCGCTCTAACTTAGTCATTATTCTTGAAGTTATACACTTTCCTGGTGGATCTCGTGCTCTGCGAAAATAAGTATTAAAGGGATATCTCACTTGACAATATGAAAATTTCACGAGGCGGGTCGTAAAAAACTGATTCATAACTTATTACTGCGGAGATGGAACTCAGAGGTACGACGGGACTGAGAGAATACATGAGAGATGTATTTTTATTTCGAGCACCTACATAAAAGTTTATGGAGGTTAATGCAGGGGGTGCGGGAAGCAGATTTTCATTAAAATTCAGAAATGTTCCACGCATTAGTATTCAATGGTGAAAATATTATCTAACCTAAAAAAAAAGTTGAACATTTATTTCAAACTCCTGAGTGGTACTATTAAAAGCCTTATGAAATGAACGTAGCAGCACCGAAACGGCCCTCTGAATTTTCCATAATACAATCATCAAAGCTGTACATAATAAAGAACTTGTAATGATTTGGTTGATAGAGTTCTCGCGAACATTTTACTGCGTGGATTGTGAACTTTTATTGATGAAACTTTCAAGGTATGGTTTAAGAGGACCACTTCTGGAATTATTCCAATCATATCTCAAAAATCGAAGGCAAATTATTAATGTTTCTTGTAGTTATAGTAAGGTTAGGATAGATTAGGTTCGAACGTGAGTGGGCCCATATCAGGCCCTCCACTGCGGCCAATGGCCTATTGTGGCTCACCCTATGGTTCTAGACGACACTCTGCATCTTGTACAAGTCCGATTTTATACATGTGGTGTTTGAGTTTGCAGTGGTCAATGAGCAAACCTACTATAACTCTGGGATGTGCTCTAATGAGTTCTAGCAGTTTGTCGGAGTTCTGTTTTTTCCATGTGCAAGCAATAAATGCTTTGGAATGGGCTAGGCCCGGAATACTACACCAATACTCGAGTCTTTTATTGTCTGCCCAGGATGTTATAACATTCTTGGCAGAGCTATGTGTTATACCGATTACCGGTTCTGGCCCAGTGAACGTTATTTCGGCGCCCCTTTTTGCTAGGGCGTCCGCTCTTTCGTGTCCTTCTAGGCCCGTGTGACGTAGCATCCAGACTAGGTTAACATTGTTGCGTTGTGCCAGTCAGTTCAAGGTTT
This sequence comes from Chrysolina americana, assembly GCA_958502065.1. Lineage (NCBI taxonomy): Eukaryota > Metazoa > Arthropoda > Insecta > Coleoptera > Chrysomelidae > Chrysolina > Chrysolina americana. Next base: position 92,691,409 of record OY293411.1, read on the forward strand.
CTCTGCAGTTCCATACTGCTCTGGATTTAAAGCAGTTGGATTCAGCTCCCTTGCACATATTTCAATGGCATATACCTCTGCCTGGAATACCGTAGTTAATTTACCCATACTGAATGAGCGTTTCACCGACGCTTTCCAGAGTTTTGGAACCATCGGTAAACCAACGTTCATTTGCCCTACATGCGTCAGTTTCATTCCGACCCCAGTCTTCTTTTTCAGGGAAGACTACAGTGTAGGGCGTGTGAAGGTTGATAGTTTTGGGCATGATGTCTGAGGGTTATTCCTAGAATGTTGTGAGCTATTATGCCTTCCAGCATGCTGCTGCTTCTCAAGACCAATGGCCGCTTGGTGGAGTCTGTATGTTGCCCATCTTGCCTCTCTCTCCAGAAATATGTGAAGAGAGTCCGTTCAGTTTAGCCTGAGTCATTTTTTGTTGGCCCTTGCTCCACAAGACTACAGAGCCATACGTGATTATTGGTCGTATGACGATCACGTACAGCCAGTATACTTGTTTTGGTGACATACCCCATGTTTTGCCACATATTCTGCGGCATGTCCATAATGATAGGCTAGCCTTTCGGGTAGTATTTTCCAGAGGCGATTAGTTGTAGTACACCATCAAAATATAACCCAGGGTGCTCCACAAGGATCATTTTGGGGTCCATTTCTTTACTTAATATTCGCTAGATTAGTTTTCTCACTGAAACCTCTCCAGTACATGTCACTTTTTATGCTGACCATAGCAACATTTTAATTATAGAAAGAGAAAATATCGACTTATGTCTAACCTTAAAAAGTACGTAACTACAAATACTGACATGGACTGAAAATAATGTAAAACACGATGAATCGAAAACTAGTACAATTACGTTCTCTTATTTTGGACAGCAATAGGAAATTACACTCTTCAAAAATATTGAAGATGAAGTTTCTCTTTCTGAATCTGTAAAAATATGCTGGCAATTACATTCGATTCAAAATTACGATGAAATCTACATATCCACTCATGTGACAAGCTGATAAGAACCTGTTAGTCTCTGAGATTTTAGTCAGCCCCTTTGTAGCGAGGTTATGTTAACGTTATATTATACAAATTTTTATAAGGTATTCTAAACTGAGGAATAAGTTCTTCAGTCAAACGAATTTCCATCTTTCAGAAATTTGCTCTCTGGATCATTGCAAAACTAAGGTACAAAGAATCCTGTAGATATTCTTCCGAAAACTTTAAATATCAATACTAATTGGAGCATATATCTTGGAAGCAAGAACTTTTTTTATAAAAATAGAGCCTTATAGATGAGAAATCGCGCATTACATATACAGACTGTTAGGTAAACATGCGGCAAAATTCAAGGGGTTATTCTTTGACCTATTCCAAGAATATTCAGTATTCTACCATGATAATTTTTCAAAAACCCCGTTGTTTCGAAGATACAGGGCGAACAAAATTCACAACATTAACAACATTTTGATAATAATCAAAGAGTACATGTAAAGTTTTTCAAAATATAATAAATGTTCGAGATGACTCCCTCCAGAATGGATACAAGCATTCAATCTTCTCGTCATGGACTGCCAAACTCTTTCAAACACACCAGGGACGTTTTTAATTGAGTCACACCTAAGAATTATCCGATTTCGCCAATCATCCAAATTCGCCAATTAGCCAAATTCGCCAATGAAGCAGTGAAAACTAATGACTTCAGATATTCTCAGGAGAAATAATCCAGGGGGTTTAGGTCTGTCGTTCGAGCAGGCCATTTCAACAAATATCAAATATGGTTGTCGCAAATGATATTAGACCTATATCTAAAAATATCGCAAATGTTCATGTATTCAAGAAAAAACAAGCCAATTGATAATTGACAAGAATAGCTACTTCGACGAGTTTTTTAGTTAGGTTAGTGTGTATTTTTTTGCTTTGTTTGTTTCTTCATATTGTTTCATACTGATTTTGATATTTTAACTTTTTTTAGTTTTGATTTACTGAAGCTGATTTTATACTTTATATTCTATATTTATATTTCACTTTGACGTATTTAGCAATAATTATATTGTTGCAATTTATTGTAGGTACTTATACAGTACTAGTTTTAAACGGTTAATAATGAAATTTGGAGATTGGAAATTAACGGAAGTTGTTGCTCACCAACTCCTTTTTTAGCTCAGTCACAAACAGCCGTATGTGTAGAAGTGGATATCTTATTCTTTCCTACCGAATAATTTTTGTACCATCCCTTATTAGGAGTTAGAAATAATCAGTTTTTATGTTGTTTCCCTTTTTTTAATTGCTTTTTGAAAGTAAACTGAAGAAATTTCTGGGTTGTTGTGGTTTGTAACTAGCCACTTACAATTAAAAAAGCTGTATGCTATTTTATCCTTCCACTTAAATCACCCTCATTATTAATTTCCTCTATAATATACTGGATACCTTTTCCTCCCCTCCCTTCAGGCTAGTTCAAGAATGGAACACAAAAACATTTTTGTTGAAAACCATCTGGACAATCTTCATCGTAGGTTTGTTTCTATAATTTTACTGAATTCTTATTTTCTTTTCAAAGGAACCATCTGCAATTTTCTTCAAATTGCATCACGCGCTGTTCTAGAAGGTGCTTTGTGATTGAAAAATGGATCAAATTTAATATAATATTTATTAGAAAGCTTAACTTTTGACTGTTTTGCTGTGCTATTCCACAAGAATTTTACAACACCTTATATTCACCTGAACTGTTTTTATTTCTGCTAAATGCTAACTTTCTTGTTCTAAAATTTTACTCAGTACTGCAAAAATTGTCTCTACGCACTCTGTTTACTCCTCTTCGAATGTTGTGGCGCTAACTTTTCAACTTCTTTTACTATTCTCTTAATTTCCATTTCCAAAACTAGAAATTATTACTCACTCGACCTCACAAAATGAGAGAACATTTTGTTATGGTATAATTCTTTACATATCAAAAATAACTCATGTACAACTAGCCAGTTTTTGTATGTTGTTAAATAATCGTATTATCAACAATTGCTTTGAAATTTTTCAGGTGTGAAATTTTCTCACTGAATTCCACACGTGCCTGAATTTTAAAATCATTCCAAGTCGAATTTTTTGGAAACATTCGTGCAGTCAGAAAAATTTCCGGTAATAATCGAAGCACTAGGGAGATTACAAGTGAAAATATATGTCTATGTGTTGGAATGCTCATTCAAGTTTTTGAAAGTGATGTCACTGACCCATGAAGTCATTCGCTGAATTTATACTGCGATTTCAGATGTACTTTTATCTGTGACTGCAATACACTAAAGTAAGATCTTCACAAGTTGTCACTAACTACCAGCCGAACCAAAGTTTGCATGCGCTAAACGCAAAACAACAAGAATCCAATTCCATCCGTTTTAGGGATGGAAACATAAATGCCCAGTGTAGTGAACAATAATTTTATCGCCGGGGGACATTGCACCGAAATTTCTGCCGAAACGATTTTATGAACAAACCAAATGATTTAATATTCACAGCTAACAAAATTCAAACAACACGTCCCACTTCAATCATTATTTTCATTGTCAGACTGCCAGGCCATTAAATATTCTACATTCATAACGAAAATTTCGCGTCCGAATTCCCAAACAACGCACTCAATATTCACTGATTTGATATTTCAATTTTTTTCTTCAATGTATGTATTTGGAGGTTTTCCATTGGGAAATGGAATGATATCTGATGCTAACTACTGTTTATTTAATTCCTATTGGAAACGTTATGTTCCACTATTGTTTCATTTTGCTTCTTAATTCCATTCTTTGGAAAAAATTCACATTGTAATTAATTGAAGTAGAATTTGTTTCTTTCTGTAGTTGTTATGATATGAAAATGTACTAGGCTTATTTACATAGTACTTAAACGATGAATTCAAGTCTTGGATTTGAGACTCACCCTTTCATCCAACGGATAGAATTTTCCAACCTCACTCAAGCAATCAATGACAACTTTTCAACAACACTAAAACGATTGGTTTGTAATCTATGGTATCTGAATGAATTTTGAAACAGGTTATATTTTTGTTTTGTGAGATCAGCTGTTGTGATTCTACGTGCATTCTCGAATTATTAGTCTGAAGGATAGGCAATCAACACTTTTTTGTTGTCTGTAAGCTCGTCTTTGAAAGCTGTCAAGGGCGTAGTCAATTCATATAATTATTTTCCATTTCAAAAAATTTCTAGATCTAAATTATGCATAAACCAGGTTATGAGTTTCGTCATAGAGTTTTCAGCTCCTGACGAAACAAACATTGTCGAAAAGAGGAGAAGAAACAGACTAAATATCGAGACTTTTCGAACTCCGCAGGCTTTGCCCAAAACATTTCGTTGAAATAGTTGTTCTGATCGTAGTAGTTCTTGTTGATGATGTGAATATGCAGAAATATTCTTGCAAGTATGAAATGTAATGATAAAAATTAGTTATTTTTGTATTAGTGTATGAGTGTTTTTTAATGGCACATAAGAGTGTTAATTCTCTCGAATGTGCTATGATTAAACGAATTTTATACAGGAAATACAATCAACATTTTTTGTAGAACTGTGGATGTGAATTTACATCGTCTGAAATATATTAAAAATAAATACTTCCAATACATCTCGACGTAGTTTTTGGTCCCGATAAGCTATCGCTTTCAAACGACTAAAAATCGTATTCAAAAATTTTTCCTGTCTGAAAAAATAAGTCCAAAATAACTAAATAATACTTCTCTTTTCCAAACATGTTATCCTTAATGTTATCAATACTTCCAATACAATTTCACAGCATCCAGTGGTCTTTCTGTGTTGTTACTATAGAAACGGTTTGTTGACACGCCGCGTGTTTGACTGTGTTTGCTCGTAGTTGCTTCAATTTCAAGATATTTTCAAGAAGATGGATGTTGATTATGATGGGGTAGTGATTCTCTATCAGATATATCTGAGAAAGCAAATGCAATAGTTTAAAATATGATACCGGCCAAATCCAAGTTAGTTTATGAGAAAACATATAACCAATTTCGTGAAGGGTACATTTAAAAAAGATTTCTGAAAATGTGCTTATCTGCTATTTTGAGAAAGAATTAAAAATTATAAAACCTCCAACGTTATGGAGTGTCTATATACTCAATGTTGAAAAGTACATTGAATGTTAAGGAAAATATTGATAGGAATTAAGAACAAAAGCGTCGAATACTGAGGAAAAAAATCTAGAGTTTTATCAAAGGATGATATCAATATTCAAAATTCTGATAACGAAACAAATTTACTTTTTAATGTACAGACATAATCATAATTTTGTAAGATTAGTAATAATTTCAATATTTTTTATTATCGTCATTTTGGATATCAGCGGTGCTTGTCGCCGTGAAGAATTGTTACATATAACTAGTGATACCATTGAAGATGCTGGATCTATATTGATTGTTAAAATATCTGTTACGAAGTCCTATTGCGCAAGAACGTTTCAAATTCTGATTATATTGAAATAATACCGCAAGTATGGAGCACTCCTACGGCCGCCTCATACAAAAAGTAACAGATTATTCTAGAAATATTTGAGACTAAAATGTATTAACCAACATGAGGGGATCAATAAAATAGGAATGATTCACAGCTTTACTGCAAAATGGCTTAAAAAAGACATGTATGAGAGCTTCACAGGTCACTGTTTCAGTTAAATCTCTGTAACCCTTCTGGTCAATGCATGGGGCAACATTACATCCATAAAACGTCATGGTGGCTGGAAATCTGCCTCCGTAGCAGAAGCATATATTAGAAGATAGTTTGAATAACAAATTTGAGAGAACGTTTCTGATCAACAGCAACATGGAATATCTTCGGGAATCTATGTTGGAAGTAAATATTCAAGCTTTACTATCAATTATTATTCGAATGAATGAAATTGTTTTATGATGAATAATCAAATAATGAGACTCCGTTGAAAATAAATCCTTCAAAAAGTAATATTTCATGTTTATTTTGTGAATTATTTCGGTGGTGAAAAAATGTCTTTTTTACACGGTGAAATAACAATAATTGAGTTTTCTTTATCTTGAATATCGTCAAGCACAATTTTCATAAGCTCCGCTCTGCAGAGCACCGACTAGAGCCAAAATGGTACTTAACTTTAATCATAAGATATATCTCAGAAAAAATTGTTTTGTTGTTTTAAAATTGATTTTTCCGTTAATCAGCTGTCATCCCCCTACGAACGACAGCCCTCAGAAGTCGAAACTTGTGCGAGCTAAGGATTAACGAGATCTTACCTTTTAACGTGCGGTTCCTAGCACGAAGCTAGCATAAACGTGGACATGTCGATAGGGTATTGGATTTCAGTACCTTTCTCATCTCGGAAAAATACGCAAAAAAACCTCTTCCCCGAAGTTATTCACTCTCTTTTCCTCACATTAGTTTAAAAATTGGTTGTATTGCTGTTCGTATCTTTACTAGGTAACAGGTCTGAATTCACCTCATCTGCGGCACTTAAAATTAATACTGGGAGCTCTTCGCCTGACGAATCCATTAATGTAATGCTTTTATTGAAAATAATTTGCAAATTGCAGAATGTGTCACTTTGACAACGCTTCGACTTGGAACTTCGACGTCTTGATAACAACTTGATTGTCATAGCCAAGGTCTAATCACTTATACCTGTGAAACTATCATCCAAAACTGTTAAGGTACAGCCTACTTGATTCATCATATTTAGTTGCGTTGGGATTACTTACCGGTCGTAGCATAGATGGCGGCAAATCATTTCAGATTCATGATGACATTGACTTAATGTCATGATGATATGAAATGGATAGTATATTGTGTATCTAGTAGTAAAAGCAATATATTCCCAATGTAAATTGAAGTCTGGGAATGTGCTTTTACTACGAGGTACACATACTATTTTTACTGAAATCGCAATCAGCATTATCATAAATTAAGGAATTATACTTATTGTTTGCGTGCATTCGTTTACTGTCTAAAATGTATAAAAGCCGTCAAAAATTTTCCCGGCTCGTTTACGATACGGGAAAGTACTTTCCCGTACAGTTTAGTGTCGAAAACGGTCCGGGAAAGCTCGTTGCTTAGCAACGGACTAAAATACTAGATAAGTATTTTGGAGCCTGAAGTTGCTCCGAGAAAGTGGGCATTCTTGAACGATTTCAGAAAAAAATACTTTAATTTACATAAAGTAAAAAATACAACTTTGAAATAGGTATATAATTTTGAAAATATCAACTATATATCACTTCATTTTCCCAACATGTCAAATAGAACTCAAATTTAACCATCCAAAATGTCTCCATTGGTGAAATAATACAAACATAACCACTGTTTCTTTCGCTCTGGGTGAAGGTTCACAGATGAATCAAAATATGATAAAAACACTATGGCAAACGAAATTTTGATAGTATTATCGAAGATCCAAAACCACCGGAAGAGGGCGTGGGGTTATATGTGATGAATTGAGACCACTGTGACTTGATTCTTATCTCTCAGTATATGTCGAAAAGATATAATATCTTGATTATTATTGTCATATCTAATTCAATACATCGTATTGGTGAAGTGTAATCGTTTCGACATAAATTCAGAGATAACAAAGAATTCGTCCGATGTTGCAAACTCAAAACAAATTTTTATAGGAAAAGATTGGCAAAAAAAAATATTTGTTCATAATTTTCATCAATTCATTGAGAATCATAGACACCGAACAACTCAAAGCTTGAGAAGAAGGTTCCAAGGCCATTTATAAATACTGTAGAAACAAACTCTCGTCAAAACTTTCTATACCAATAATTCGCAATAAAAATAGAACATATGTGAATCCATGTAGCTGCTGAAATGCTTGCCTATAGTTTCGATAAATATTTTTGGCCAGTCGGAAGTACAGTGCTACCCCAAGTAATGTCACAAAAAATGCCAATACTCTTCAACCCATGTATATTTCACAACTGAAATAGTGGAAAAAAAACTAGGGAATGTCAAAACAGGTGTCTCACCTGGGTCTGATAATAAACCAGCATTTATTTTGAAAAGGCATGCATCCGTTCTCGCAAAACCCCTAAGCCATATTTTCAAATACTCTTTTATACACCCTTGCCTTCTTTCTCAATGGCGGTTAGTTTCTGTCACTCCTATATACAAAAATGAAGACAAACTCGATCCTGGGAACTACAGACCAATTAGCCTCGTGTGCCAAAATTATGAAGAGAATCATTGTAGATAACCTCTCATCCTTTTTTGATTGAAAACGATGTGATCCCACTTACTCAACATGGTTTTATTCCTGGAAGATCAACAACAACGAACTGACTCTACTGTCTGGATGGATGAACCAGACTCCCCGTCACCCGTTGACATAATATATCTCGATATTTCTGAGGTGTTTGACAAGGTTCCGCGAATTGAGCTAATCCACAAACTTGAACTGGAACTAGACCGGAGCATTTCTTTTTGACAGGATTTTCAAAGTGACGGTTGGCTCCAGTCGTTCTGATCTACATCAAGTCATCTCGAGAGTTCCACAAGGTTTGATTTTCAGACCTAATCTTTCCTTATCATATGTCTCGGATCTACCCACTCAGACCATGCTTTTTTCCCTTTTTTTTCTTTGGAAATCCCCCAGCCATGCTGTTCATCAGTCTGATTTCATTTTCGTGCCAAGGTGGTGTGAAACTTGGAACATACCTCTGAGTATCGACAAGTGTTGTGTGTTACACATCCGTTTAAACAAGTCAATACTCGATTATCTTTCGGGCAACAAATCAATTTCCGAAGTAAACAACCATAGTGACCTAGGAGTTATCTGCTGCTAATCAAATGAGAGCCGTTGTTAGAAAAGTTAAAAAACAGTCGTACTCATCTTCTCAACAAATGTTTCGTCCATCCTGATGAAAGACTCTTCAGTAAACTTTATAAAACATATGTTCGCCTCCACCTGGAATATGCCGTCCATATCTGGTCCCCTTACTTGGTAATAGACATCCAACTGTTTGAGAGGGTCCAATGCAACGCCACTAGGATGGTGAGAGGATTCAATCAACTCTCTTGGTAATGGTAATGGTAAATATGGATGGTGACTGATGCGCTACGACCTAGTTGGATCTATTTTGCCCCATCTTCTGCAATTTCAAGGTGTTCTCGTTTACAGCAGCCCCTCAAGCCCCAATTCCTTGAGGAATTTAAGGATTTTGAGGGGGTCTATTCGTGGTATTTCTCCCACAGTCAGCTGGTGTGATCCCAGTATATTCAATCTTGTGATGTACAGCATAACACTCCATCAATATATGGTGTGGTGTTTCTGGATGTTCCCCACAGAATCTGCAGGTGCTGTTCTCCTCTAAGCCTAGCTTCCTCAGGTGTTCTTTGAGTCTGCATTGCCCCGTAAGAAATCCCGTGATTGTCTTTAGACTAGTTTTGCTGAGGTTAATCAGTGTCTTCGATCTTGCTCGGTTGAAGTTGCCGAGGAGATATTTGACCTGCCTAAGCCCTGGAAGTCTTTACCAGTATGTTGTTCTCATTGTTCCTTCAGTTTTATTGAGTTCGTCTTGGAAGTAAGATTTTCCAAGTCCGCAAAATGGTTCAACTCTCTTACGACCAACGACTATCTCAACGACAATCTACCCTATTTGAGTGGCAGACGTATCAGAGGCGATGCGATTTTGACTCAACGAATACTGCACGATGACTCCTATGTAGATCTCGCGAGCTTATTTCTACTACACGATGATAGTAGGTTGCGTGGTCATCCTTTGAACCTGAGGCAGGAATCCTTTTGAACAACTTCACACCAAAAATTATTTTCAAACAGAATCTTCTAGAAGTGGAATACTCTACCTCCAGATGTTGTGACAGCCTCTAGTATAAAAAGTTTCAAGAACCTCTGTGACTCTTTGCTACAATCAGCAAACATGTGACATAGTTTGATCATTTTTCATGAATTTTTTTTTCTTTTTTTATATTATGATGAATATTGCATTTGTAAACTCATAAAATTATATTTTACGGGACACAATAGGCTATGCATCTGCCCTTGTATTTGAATAAATAAATAACTGAAACATCAGAGTTTTGTTCATTTCATATGGAAATCTCATGGAATCGAATAAAAAAATTCAGAAATTTTGTTTCGTAAATTATTGAATTGTTTCAATTCATAATATTTCTCTCCTTACAACTCATACTTCCTTGAACACGTAAAAGACTTGATGTCGTACCTTCTTGAATGAGACTTGAGGAACTCACATTCACTAAAAACGACAAACGATCAAGTTTTTCCACAACAAAAACCTCTTTCAATTCGATGACAATCATCCAACTCTTTCGAAAATACCAAGTTTTCGAAAACGACGCCGCGAAAATTCAAAAAAAATGATTTCAACTCCGAACCGCTCGATGTGAATCCTCACGCACTTTCGCGTATTTCTTCGGCCGAAACAATCGCAAACCGGCGCCGAGGTTTCCGTTACGCCACACGATGTAAAACTGGATCCGGGAACGACGCTGTGCGCCGCGACGCCGCGCGGACCTGCGCCGCCGCCTTCCCACTTTCTACTTTTTGACTTTTGGTTGAGAAAAAAGTCGCGAGACTTGTCTGAAATTCGTCCCGGCGAAAATGGATTGTTTCCCTAATTTGATAGTTTCGTCTGAGCGTATGTCGGATCTCGATTCCGGGTTGAATTTTATTTCTATGCGAAATGAACTTCCGCTAGGAGTTTTTTATGTTTTATTCGCTCCTTGAGATTGAATGGGAGCTTACGATCGTGATATGTCTGTATTTGAATGTGTTTTTCTCGTCAGGATCACACGAGAACCGCAATTCCCTAATGCTCTGAAAACATCGTGGGAGAAGATGTAGAAAATAGTGACTTTCTTGAATGATAAATACATCAAACATCTCTTTAGTTGATGAGTTTTTTGGCGTTCATTTAGTGAGTCTCCACGTTTTCTTCTCCAATGTACTTTAAATTTTTTTCCTATTCTCCACTTTACAAGTATTTTATCAAGCTGGTCAGGATAATAATCACGACTTACAAACCTAATTTTTTTCGTATTAAGAAACAAGTGATGTCTTCCAGTGAAGAAAACTCATAAATATGAAAATGGTCAACAGATAATAATATGGAATTAAAATAAAAATATATAGTAAAGTTGATTTTTTAATTTTTTTAAATCAAAATACTTAATACTGTAATTATTCAAATTATCCTGATATTAATTAATATAAGATATATAAAGATTATTGTGGAAAAAATACCCTCATTAACCCAAGACCAAAACACTCATTTAAATAAGTTTTGTTCTGTGACGGTCGTGAGTCCAGTGTGATTATTATGAATTGAACATACAGGGTGTCAATTCAAAAACTTCTCCACCTCAATATCTTCTTTTCAACAAATAAAATGAAAAATCGATGAGACACGTCAATTTTATTTTCAGTTGGGATCCTTGTAATGAATATTTTTAGCCCTCGTGGTGAACTCCTTGATAGTAGTTGATGTTACCCTTAGAAACTTAAATAGTAAGGGGGGGTCATTATTTTTTAATGTTTATTTCTCTTTTCAATGGTACCTACCCTGAATTATTATTTTTTATGAGTAGTTTCCGAAAAATAGCGTTTCATAGTTCGTCAATATCAGTAGGTTGTGTTGTATTTTATAAACAGATATAAGATGCCCCCAAAGAAAGAAATCTAAGGGAGTTAAATCTGGTGATCTCGGACGACATTCAATTGTTCTCACTCTGCCAAGCCTCTACCCGGAAATCTCGTTTGACCACTGTTGGTCGGGAAGAAAATAAAAGTACTGCATCAATTTGAGTTTTTAGCTCGTGAGTTATAAGAGGATCGATAGTTTCTTCAAGCATACCAAGTTAAAGATTACCAGTGATGTTTTTTAAAAGAGCAATAATGGCATTTCCAAAAATACCAGCCCAAACATTAACTTTTTTTGGTATTTTGTTCGTTCTCGGGAAATATGCGTGTTTCCGTCACTCCAATAACGCCATTTTTGTCTAATAACATTGCCATTTAGAATGAATGAATGTACAATTTAGCAAGCATCAAACCAAATATGATACTTCCGATATGACCGGAAGCTCATCCAATTTTTATAATTTTTTCTTTTGCCTTTCACCTTTCCAATGATATATCACAATCATACTTCCAATTCACAATCTGCTGCTATAATTGAGATTGATAACGGAACATGTTCATGAAAGTATGCTATAGAAGATTGAACAATATAATGTAAGTAACAATAATTCATGGCCAAACTTTTCACACAATGAGTTTGATGCAGACTATTTTTAAAATTTTATTTTTTCTTAATTTTTTAACATCAATAGGCGTAAATATAGAATTCCCAATACTGCCGCAACTGCCGTAGATATACTTGTCATATTCAGTCACCTAAATTCTGCACGAGGCAAACAGGTTGTGAGGAGGAGAACAGTAGTCCAGTTGAATACTTGACTCTCCATCGCGTATATTTGATATATTTGTACTGGTCGACTGGCTGCACCAACAATCAACCAAACGCATTGGGAACGCTATATGCTAATATTATTTTACAATATCTGTATATCATAACAAAGGAGTACCTATATCTGTTTTTATGATTTGGACTTTTGCATAAACTAATTCAGCAGTGGTATTTTCGCAAAGGAATGCCGTTTGAAAGATTTATTTAATTTCAATTACAGACTTATGCGTCTAACATGACGAGAACAAAAAAAATCGATTACTTTTCCACCCTTCAATTTTTCATGTCTAAAATTAAAAAAATCCTAAAATAAATAAATGTGATGTGAATTTTGTTTGCTATACCAGTGTCTTAGTTATAGTTGAGTACACAACTAGGGATTTGATTCATTAGATGAAATATTCACCATACTTTTTGTGAAGTCCAGAAGATGAAGTCACTGCAGTTGATTAGTATTATTTTAAATTTTTTTTTTCCTTAGGAATTTCCCAGACAGGCCCTGTCTCCGGAGCCCCGATACTTCCGGAGGGCGCGCTGGATCATTTATCCCAATAACCACTCCCCACGCCGTGGGGTTAGTGAATATTGGGTCCGAGAATCATGTACCCTGAGCAGGCGGAGTGAACCAACAATTACGGCCTTCTGCATTCGTCCGGCTAAGATTTCTGCCATATCACGGCAAGCCGGTATGATTTTCAAGTTTGACAGCAGTGTGTCCATCATTCCACCAAAGACCCCTATTATCAGAACCACCATTTTGACCGAATGGTTTGGATAAAGCCTGCGGAGTTCAAAGAGTAGATCTCGATATTTAGTCCGTTTTTCCTCCTCTTTTCGGACGATGTTCGTTTCGCCAGAAGCTGAAAACTCAATGACGAAAATCGTCCTACTTTGATGGTCGAGGAGGACTACTTGGCTTGTATTTGCCTGAGGGTGGGAAATGAGTAGTTCCAATAGATTCGGCACTTCTCATTCTACACAATGAATTCAATATCCCCCGGAGCATAAGGCAACACCGGTGTCTCGTCTACACCGTACGAGTGTCGTAGATGGTAGTACAACACTTGTAGGGCCACGTTATGCCTGTGGATATAGGCTGAGACCGTATAAGCTAGACAAGCTGACAGCAAATGCATTATGGTCTCAGCTGCCCCACGACACGTTCTGCATCTAGTGTCAGGGACCTCTATACCCATCACGCGACTACGGTAGACGAGGGTGTTGAAGACACCATCCTGGCAGGCCATCATGAATCTCTCGGTTTCCGACTTCAGCCCACTTGACCTAACAAAAGCGAAGGTCAGGTTTCTGGATAAGCCAAGGTCTTCAATGTTTTTGAAGAAGACCCCATGCATTGGCTTATCCTTATGTAGCTGTAGGAGCCTGTCACACTCCGCAGCTTTCACGTGGGCTTTTTGCTAAACGGGTTCCAACTCGGTGACAGAGTTTGGGTTCGTCCGTTCAGTGTCGAATAGGAGACCGAGTTCATCGGCTGCACGGGTTGCTGCCTTGAGAAGAAATGCTCTAATCCCTGCTTTTTCGTGATCGCATACCAATCAGAGAAGCGGATCTGAACTCCTGGTGACTTTACAGACTTTACAGGTTATGTAGACACTCCAAACTCAAAAGTCCACGGCCTCCCTGTTGTCTGGGAAAGTATAACCGTGGAACGCTCCTATGGAGATGCATCATTTTGCGAGTTTTTACGTCGAGTTGTTACAGGTCTTTTTGATTCCATTTCATTACTCCAAAGAGTTAAGTAGAATCTGAACGGCAAGCATATTAGTTGCAGCAACTTTGTTCTTCCCCGACAGTTCTGATGACCAGATCTGTCAGAGTTTGTGCTGATACTTGCCGCGGATAGAGTTTTTAACAATAGCTACCTCTTGGGTGTGGTGTTGTTCCACCCCTAGGTAGGTATACGTCTCTCCGGCATCCAGATGATGTAGAATGCTTCCGTCTACGAGCTGAACGTCCTCTCCGAATTCCTCGCATCGTCCTCTTTTGAGATGAACCGTGGCACATTTGTCGATCCCAAACTCAATTCCGATAGCATGCGCATACTTTTGCAGCACCCTTAAGGACTGATGAAGATCTTTTTCTCCGGAGGCATAAAGTTTAAGGTCATCCATGTAAAACAGATGGGTGACCTCATGCCTTCGGTTGCTGAGGGTGCCGCAGTTGTATCCGCGGCTTTTCCGTAGTGCAACGGACAATGGCAGTAGTGAGATGCAGAAGAGAAGAGGGCTGAGGGAATCTCCATGAAACACGCCCCTTCTAAAGATAACCTGGCCCTGTTTGAACTCTGACTTGACCAGATGTTAAGGTAAAGCTAGTCCTCCAGAGCGGCATCAGCTGTTCAATGCATCCCACTATTTGATCGGGTACCGCAAGGCATCTGAGCAAATGTATGATAAGCTCATGCGATGTTGTATCAAATGCCTTGCGATAGTCGATCCAGACCATTGAAAGGTTACGCTTATACTGCACGGAGTCCTGCGTGATGCATCTGTCGATCAGCAGGTTCTCCTTGCAGCCAGCGACCCCCTTCTTTGACCTTCTTTGCTCATATATCCGTTCATAAAATGCGTGTAAACATCTTATAGCATACGTTCAAGCATGTTGTCGGTCTGTAGTTTTTCGGATCAGACTAATCTCCGTTTTTGGGAATTAGCACGGTTCGCCCCTCGACAAACCAATCCGGAATCTGTTGCTCCCCATCTAGCCAAGAGTTGAAATGGTGGGTACATGGAAATTTTTTCCACCAATACTTATTTAGTCCATCAGGACCTGAAGCAGCAAAGTTCTTCGAGCCTTTGAGGTCCTGTCGAACTTCTCCCGGGGTTATCGGATTGCGCAGTTCATTGAGCTCAGGCTGACGAAGCCTCCTGCAAAAGGCTTCGAACTGCGCTAGGGCTGGAGTATCTACGTTGAGTGGTTGCGGAAATTCGTATAATTATTATTATTTTGTCAATCGTCATGAGACAAAATTGAAGAAACTTATTTTCTTCCTTGGGAAATTGCAATATATTTCCTAATGCAGTTTTTTCAGCAACAAACTTTAAAATATAGTTCAAGCAGTATCATAAAGAATAGTGACAAAATGTAAATTAGATTCTTATGTAATTTTTGTCCTAAGTTCTATTTTGAAAACGAATCATAACACATATCCTTAATTGATGATGAAAAATGTACGTATGCAAATCAGTTCTTTTCAGACCACACGTGACAATTAACAAATCAAGACTATGGACTCATAATCATTCTCTTGGAAATATTGAAAATCAGTTAATCTAGACATACTCAGAATTCACTAAATATTCAGTTAAATAAGTCACCGCCATTAAATATATTCTGATGAGTAATTGAGGATAATAACTGCAGCTTTTCCCGGTACCGAATAAAATTATCTTCATTCCGAAAGTTCAACAGAATTGGCATTAGCATTTCCCGGTTACAATTCATGAATATTCAATCAACCGCACTGCAAAGAGAACTTGGTCTGTCCATCACTGATGTTAAAATATATGTCGTAATTGTGTGAAATCTAATTGTAAAGATACTGAACATAAGAAAAATTCATGCGTATTTCTATCACGTTGGAAATATGTAAAGTTGAATTGAACAAAACTTATGTGGAGTAACCAAAACATTTTCTTATAAAAAATTAAAAAAAATCAGTACTTTCTTCAAGACATAGAAACTACCAGAAACAACAACTCGATTTCACTCGACGCACGTTTCGTCAACAAAGTTGGCATCTTCAGGAGCCCAAAGCGTAACTCTTGTTTTTAGTTGCATAAAATTCCGTGTCTCTAAAAACTTTCAGGGTTGATGAGGCTAATATTCATATAAAAAACAAAAAACAAAATTTTCACAATAGCATATTGAGAATTTGCGAGTTATTTCGTTTTCAATTGGTTCATAAAAACAGGGCGTACATTCAATTTGAAATGTAAGGGTTGATGAGAATTCAAAATAAACCATAATTAATCGGTATTGGCGAATTATATCTTTGATGTCATACTCCTGATTGCAATCATTGCTGATAATTATTGTCATTTGATTCAATCTACGCCTGATAAGTATTCTTTTATCAAAATACCGATTATTCATCAGTATATGAGTTCCACCGACATGGCATATCCTATTTTCGTCATAGGTAAGAGTTTATATGTGATTGTTTTTCACCTCCTTTCATCATATTCGCTTGATTTTTTTGATTTTTGGTTCATATCAAATAATAATATCATTCATTAACGTTTACATGAGGCATGCCCTTTGAAACAATACCTGTATAAAATGAGACTGTTCCGAGACAACTAAAAGTTGCTAAAAACACAGTATAATGTGTGAATGACAATACGAGGAAAAAAACAATGGTCTAATTATAATTTCATTTGCGATTCTATGAGTGTTCTGCTTTCTGATGTCACGTCAATTATATTGTATTCAATGGCTTTATAACAATTAGCACTTGCAATTATATGTCCGTGAGGAACGTTGTACAAATGAACGACAGGTATATTTCAATATCCGTATGGGAGAGTAGTTGTTTTCTGTCAGATAGTTTCCCTAATTTCCACTATGTGAAATTGTGTGCAGAGACAGAAGATTTATGGTTCCACGAAATATTTTTTTCATTGAATTGAACTCTCCAATATGCACACTCGAACTTTGTTCGTTTTATTTGAATACGTGATTCCAAATTCCGGAGATTCGGTTCCTGTACCAAATTGCGATATCTTCAATTTCTTGTTCTAGCGTTCTCTTTGGCTCTTGTATTATTATAATGTCAGAATTTACTTCAAAAGCTGCCGTTTGCAGTAGATGGAGGCATACTATTGGTCCTCGATCCTCCAGATTGATTAGCATCTCCGTTTGCTCGTAGCATGGATTTTCAATCGGGTCGATATGCGCGCATGGTTCATGATTTATATGGTTCGTTACAGATCGAGCAGTATTCGCTGCCGTTACACTCCATATCACTATGTCCAGGTTGTCTGCATTTATAGCAATATCCCGATTCCTCTGCATTCACTTCTGAAGTGATCAGAAGCCAAGAACATCTATCCACTCTGACCCTCCTTTCCATCTGTCTGCATCTCATCATCCCGATTCTGATAAATACGCTGTGAAGAATAGGTATTTTCTGCTATATAACTTAAAAGTGTGATAGTTTGTGCTATCGTGTCGCCTGTCAGAAGGCTAGTGTCACTAGTTTGTTCTTCCCCTATCCTTCTTTTTGTCAGGTCCCTTTGCCCAAATAGTTCAATTTTTCCAGAGTCTGTGAATCTTTGTACAGTGTCAGAAAAAGTTTACTATACTTCTGATACTTCTAATGGATCGCCAGAATTATTATTGAAAACCTCTTTTCTCACCTCGGGAAGCACTTCCTTGAAAGATTTAGAGCCTTCTAAAATGATGACACTGTAGCGGATCTCTTTTTTGCCTGTCTTGGATACTTGTGGTGTAAATGTTCATGGTTTCCTCGCTGGGGAGATATCAGTTTGTTCCAAATGTTGTTCTGAATTCCTTTTTATCTTTATTATTTTCTCAGTGATCGTCTCTAGTTTATTTTCTATATGCTACATTGCATATGTTTGGATTCCACGAGGACCACCTTTAAGACACTATTGTCTGTTTGTCTGTATTTAACAGGTTACCAAACAAAATATTGGTATTAGTGAAGACCGGACAATCCAATACTGCTTCCTCCGATCTCCGGAGATGTCCACGGCGGTGTCATTTGCGGAATATCATTAGCACATCAGGAAAAGGAAATGGTGATATTGAATAGATGCAATTTTTTTTTTTTCCGGAAGTCTCTTTGGTTTGAAGTTCCAATAAAAAATTACCAAATATGTAAATACACCCAATTTTTTTATTACTATAGTGCATTGCGGCGAGAAATGTATCTGTCATCAGTTACTATTATTTCTTAACGAAATCAATACGAAGTAATGAAAACGTCATGATTTGAATCGTAGGTTCTAGATGTGTATCGGTAGGTTATAAGTCACCACAGCATCAGCGAATAGAATTTCTCGTTTCGAGAAAACCTGTGAGACAGACATGTCACCTTCATATCTTCCCGTTTCAGCTACAAACAAACCCTCATCAACAAATAATTGAGAACAGCGCTAGAACCGAAAATAATTTCACATTGAAGGAATGATTCGATTTCAACACTTCTGTGACTGTTCCTCTGATTTCGCCAAGAATTCGTCGAATTGTTTTAACTTGATACTCATTTTACAAATCGCAAATAATAGGTATCAATAACAAACGGTACCAATAACCAATAAGTGAAACATCTGTTTTCCCACAGTTACTTTCTTCGTAACGTTCGTCCAATCCTTTACGATTTCCAACGTAGATCCAGTGCTACCAACCCAATTCATCTTGACCGACAGTACCTTTACGAGGATCACCCCTTTCCAGCACCCACTATTGATCACTTGTCCACCTGATACTTTCTTGAACAAGGAAACGCTCACGTGTGACTTCAAAAGTAATGCAGAGCTTCTGACTACGAGTTATGCATCTGGAAATCAATGCACATCAGGAGGAGGTACAGTCCAGCCAGCAGAGGACTGTAGGTAAGTAACTCAATTCAAAGAAACATTCCGTTTACTAATTATGATGAATATTCCATAATCATAGATACTGGGCAAAATAAAATCGTACGATTATCCAAATATTGATCAAACTGAAAATTACTTCTTGGTTAACATATATTTTCCGAAGAGAAGCAAAGCCCTTTCTCAAGAGGATATAGGTCCGCCCCATAAAGTTGCCGTTGATATCCAGTATTCGAAGAATACCTAACATGCGAATGGTCACAATTCCGGATTAGATTGTCGAGGTACGAACCGTACTTGTGACTGAGAATTGACATAGGTCGTACCCAAGAAATCACAGAACGAGAACATGCAACAGGTGACTTCGGTCCAAGTTGCCAACCCACAAAATTTTGAAATTTTCCACCACTGGAGAAGGGGAATTTGGGAACAAATTTGTCATGATCAGGTTCGCGTTATTTATGAATATCCGTAAACGATGACTTGGCTCTGCAAAACCAGATATCTGAAATAATGATATTTGCAAAGATATAATAATAATAATAATAATAATAATAATAATACTTCCTCATAAACACTCATAGAGTGTACCCAAATGCATAGCCTGTGCGGGAAGACGACAGCTATTATTATTTGCCTTGGCGCTCCAAAACGACTTACTGATGTTTTTGGTAATATATTCAATTTTCAGCTGTAGGAAAATCCGGAAAACCTAGCACCCCGGGTGATCGGTGTGCACTTCAAGCTAGCACAAGACGTTGGTATTGGCACTTGATTTATAACAAAGTATGAGGCCACCTGAAGAAACCCATTTACTTGAAAAAAAAGATCCTCGCGTACCGGTGCTTCGAACGACTGTCTGATGCGATCCAGAAGTTCCACTGCTAAATACATTAGCCACTGGTCCACCGACCACCACAGGGCTG
This sequence comes from Chrysolina americana, assembly GCA_958502065.1. Classification (NCBI taxonomy): domain Eukaryota; kingdom Metazoa; phylum Arthropoda; class Insecta; order Coleoptera; family Chrysomelidae; genus Chrysolina; species Chrysolina americana. The sequence goes on from OY293411.1 coordinate 92,711,404, forward strand.
ATTGTTGTGTTGGAGCTCCTGGTTTTATGTTCATGGAAAGTCATGTTATAATTAGCGTTAGCGTCCCATATTCACATGTGTGCGTGAGAGACTTTAAAATAGTAACATTAACATTAATGAATAACTAGCGACATAAAAATTGACATTTTTGACCTAAAATCAAGAGCTCCAACACAACTTTCAGCCAATCAGTCATGATCTTTACAAATATCGAAAATTCAATCCAAATACCTGGTTTACAAAATAAATCCAAAAATAACGCGAATCTAATCATGACAAACTCGTTCCCCAGTGGTAGAATATTTCAGAACTGTGTGGGTTGGCAACTTGAACCAAAGTCTCCCATTACGTATGACTTTTTGTGTGAATTCAAATATCTCATTAATATATTACCATGTACCATCTGAAAATGCTGTATAATGCGTCCGTTGAAAGTCAACTACGTTCAGGGTTGATAAAAGCCGCTTTCCAATTGCCACAAGGAGTAACTCCGAGTAAGTCCGGATGGCTCCTGAAGTAATTTGAAAAATCATGTTCCAGTTAAACCCCATTCATGAAGACAGGTTCTATTCAGTTCAGGAAAGGTGAACTTAGGATGGCGGCCTTCGTCCGGCTAAGATTTCTGCCATATTACGGCACAGAACCACCATTTGAATAGAATGGTTTGGGTGAAGCCTGCAGAGGTCGAAGAGTAGGTCTCGATACTTATGCCGTTTTTCTCCTCTTTTCAGATGATGTTAATTTCGCCAGGAGCCGAAAACTCTATGACGAAAATCGTCTTAGTTGATCGAGAAGGACTACATCAGGCATATTAGCTTGTATTTGCCTGGGGTTGTCCCATAGCGCCGCGATATGCCTGTGGATCTAAACTGAGACCGCACAGGCTGGACAGGCTGACAGAAAATACATTATGGTATCAGCTGCCCCCCGACACCCTCTGCATCTAGTATCAGGGACCGTATAGAGTAATGGGTATCCATTACGCGACTACAATAGACAAGGGTGTTGAAGACTGCTTCTTGGCAGGCCATCATGTATTCCTCGGTTTCCGACTTCGGCCTACTTGACCTGAGACATGCAAAGGTTAGGTTTCTGGATGAGCCAAAGACTTCAATGTTCTTGAAGAAGACCCCATGCATTGGCCTATGTTCATGTAGAACTCTACGCAGCTTTGACGTGGGTTTTTTATTGAACGGGTTCCAACTCGTTGACAAAGAGGTGGGTTCGTCTGTTCAGTTTAGAATACGAGACCGAGTTCATCGACTGCACCGTTAGCTGCCTTGAAAAGAAATGCTCCACTCACTACTTTTTCATGATCACATTGTCTGGGAGTCAATCTCTTATGAAGATACATCATTCTGCGAGTTTTTACGTCGAGTTGTCGCGAGTCCATTTCAACACTCCAAAGGAGTAAAATAGAACCGGAACGGCAAGCATAATAGTTTCAGCAACTTTGTTCCTTCCCGAAATTTCTGATGGCCAGATCTGTCGGAGTTGATGCTGATATTTGCCGCGGAGAGAGATTTCAACAGTGGTTACCTCTTGGGAGCGGCTCAGTTCCACCTCTAGGTAAGTATACGTCTCTCCGGCATCCAGATCATGTAGGATGCTTTCGTCTACGAACTGAACGTCCTCTCTGTATTCCTCGCATCGTCCTCTTTTGAGATGAACCGTGTCACATTTGTCGATCCCAAACTCCATTCCGTTAGCATGCGTGTACTCCATGCCAGATAGATGGGTGACCTAATGCCTTGCTAGGAGTGCCACAGTTGTATATGCGGATTTTCCGTAGTGCAACGAATAATGGCAATAGGGAGATGCAGAAAATAAGGCTAAGAGAATCTCCCTGAAACACACCCCTTCTGAAGATAACCTCGTCTGTTTAGTATCTGACTCGACCAGATGTTATGGTGAAGCGAGTCCTCAAGAGCGGCATCAACTGTTCAATGTATCTCACTATTATTATTATTATTTTATTATTTTTATCATTACGTTCTTGTTTTAGTTGATTTTTTGAAGTTGAAGGCGTAGATTCAACGAGTGCCTTGATGTATTTCATCAGAATACTGTTACAACACAATTTTATGTTTCTGATTGGTCGGCAGTTACTTGAAGATCCAAATCGTATGAAATACAATTGTCTAAACTACATTCGATCTTCACAAACTTCAAGATCAAATCGTTCCCTTATATTTTGCACAATTTTAACTAGTTATACATGGGAACTGAGGGTTCCTCACCCTTCTCTGTTATGGAACATACTCAAATAAATATGTCGGATTATAAATTAATGAAATAATCTATGAAATTTTTCTGTTTCTGTTTCAGGAACTATCTTTTATGTGGACCATCTGGAACATACGTAATGAACTGTTCAGGACTGTTACTCTTCAATAGAGCAAACAACGTTTGTGATTATCGGCAAAACGCTAATTGCTGCGAGTTCAAGGCGAAGAATTCTGAAGTAATACTTCAAGATGCATGAGAATGCCCCACGGATGAAAAGTTCTTGGCGTGAAAATTATTTTTAAAAAAGTAAATTTTTTGTCATTAAAATTTATGTATCTTCGGTAATTATTATGTTACGTATACGTACGTAACACCTTAATCACTAATATTTTTTGATAGGTCTCTCAAACCTGCTAAGTAACAGAGAATAATCATTTCTGGTATAAATAAATTCCACACAAATACAAACCTGGGAGTGTTTCAGTACCATTCAGTTTCTAATGAAATTAATAAATTTAACATGGTTAAAATACCGTTTTCACCAAGTGAAAAATATGAGGCAACTATTTGACAGAACACAACTATTAATACCACTACTAACGTTAAACTAACTACAACTTATTATATTATACCATTATACAATTTATTAATTCCATTATTTATATCATACTCTTCAACACATTTTCCTAAAATTTTTTGAGTTACTTCGCATTTACTCGTCTTGAAAGAGTCTCAAGTAGCCACAATTACTTTGGGATAATATTGGTACAATTTTATGGAAATATTGGCAAAATATTTAAATGTAACATTGTCGAGAAAAAATATGATCATTTCATAATATCATAAAGAACGTTGAATAACGATTTGGTTACCGCCTTAATAAATAGACAAGAAAAGCAATAATATTCATTGAGGAAAAAGTTCATCCATGACTTTGTAAGCCACGATGTAGGATAAATCTAAGATGTCTAAAAACCCTGGTGTTTGCACTTTTACCTGTAAAACTGTTGGATCAAACAGAAGACACCAGCCTACTTGATTATGCTTGATTTTTGACAATCACGGCTTAGTACCGAATGCACTACCAGAGGGCCAACTCAGTTATGTTTATTCACAAGGTGCTCATATTTTCGTGTCAATTTTTCATCCACGACCAGCGGCATGACGATAGAATAGACATCTTGTGGCCAATAATTCTTGACCGATGGTGATCGTTCTTGTTCGAGGTTTGGACTGTTAGGAGTGGTTTGATTTGAGTGAGTTGGGGTGGGGTTATTGTTGATAAATTACGGCAATGGTAGGGAATATGGTTAAAAGTCGGATTTGTACGAAATTTTCACAGATGGGTTAAAATATGATAAAAACACTATCAAAGTAAGAATTCAATTCCAGAAATATTCGAAATAGGAATATTTTAGAATAAGAATAAAAAAATTAGAAACATAATTTGCGAACATTCTGAAAACAGGTGAAGATGTGAACTTCATGGAATATATCACACCACAACCTGACTTGGCACAAGGAAAGCCAGCGTTATGAGGGCGAAGAATGCGAGGAATTTTTTCGATAAATCTTCGGTTTAGTAATTGGTATGAAAAAGTGAAATCAAAGCAGGTGCTCGCACACATCCTGCCGAAAAACTTACCTTTACCTTGCTTACCGACTAGACCCGACGAAACCCGAACAATCCCATTCTCATTTTAGGTATGTGGATTAAAGTCATTAAGTACGTTCTATTATTTAAAAAGTAGTCTTCATTTTTGTGAAGCTGAACGCTGAATTTCTGCGTTTACAGAATAACATCACTCACCCATGCGTGTGCGCATATTAACGCACATGTGTATACATGTTCGCGCACATGCAAAAATAGTTTTCGTGATTCTATCACGTTCTTTAAATTCTGACAGTCTACATTTGGAAACATTTTGAGTACCAACATTTTAAATGTGCAGTTAATGTTTGAACAATTTGGTATACCTATCTTTTTCATAAAATATCTCGTGATAGTGAATTGAATATTTCTGGAATCAAATTGGCAACGTCGAAACATTTGCTTCGCTGTTACGAGAGAGGAGAGAGCTGTCATTTGCCATTCAAAATGATTGCATGTCTATTGAATACTATTTTGTTTTAATATTTGTGGATTACTTTACTCATAAATTGCTACAACTATATGTTAGAAGTATTTTCGTCTTAACACAGTGCATTTCAACCAAAAAGATACAATGAAATACGATTACAATGAATTATGTTTGTGTTTTGAAAATTAGTATAGCATACTTTTAAAAAAGAAAAATATGAAAATGACCTTTCCGCGGAAAAATTTCAATGGGTATTTCATTTTTTTCATGTTTAAATAAGCCATCTGTGGAAATTTCGTACGAATTCGACATTCACTCATATTTCCTACTCTTTCCGAAACTACAATAACTACACGAATTATATCACAACTATATCAGAAATTCAAAATGACTACGGAAATCAGACTAACATAATAATAATGTCAAATAAGTTAACAGAATAAAAATAAAAATCGTGAACGCAAAACGCCGTTATGCGTAAGCTGCCTAACAGTTTTCTGTCATCGATGTAAGCACAGCGTAGCGGAGATTCGAGAACTAGGACATAATGCAACAGGTGGTGCCGTCCGAAAAGATCAAAACAAAATCGAATCATTGCAATCACCAGAGTTTTTAGACAATCTAAGACAATACGCATAATTACTGTCGACGTTACATCTGTCATTTTATTGAGAAATGTCATAGCACTAAATCCAAACAAAGAAATCGTATATGGCAATTTGCGTTGGTATTATTTTGGAGTGGTGTTTTTTTTTCTATTCCCCTCAGTTTTTGATACCCTGTTGATCTGAACATTATTGTTTTCATCTCTAGCAGGGGATTGTGCACAAAGGGAATTATATTTTGGTCTAATACAGGTACATATCAATTAAAAAGGCACATAACCTACAAACATTTATTATTTCTGAAGCATATATGAGTTTGATCAGGACAGGAAAAGTCGAACACCTGTACAATACCAAAAAAAATTTCAAAAATAGAGAAAACAAATTCGGATAAATCTGTAAAACGCCAGAAAAATCGGAAAAATTTTCGACGCATGTGAAAAATTACGATGTAAAAACTTCCGGTCGAAGCAAGAAAAATGTTGAAAAACTCGCAAAAAGAAAAGCGGAAAAATCCATAAAATCTGTAAAATACATCGGACCGTCAAATTATTCTCCATTTCTTTACCCCCCTAAGAGATAGATAGACAACGCGTAGTAATAACGGCAAAAATTTCCATTTTGGAAAACATCTGGCAGTCGAATAATTTCGGTAATTTTGACCTGTATTTATCCATTGAGTTACTGACCTACCAACTTCTGAGCACCTGGCGCACCTATTAAGATGGACCATTAAACAAATTCTACTGTCAGAAATTATGGAATGAAATAGAATTAAACAAACATTTCAAAAACAAGCTTTTATTCATCAACTTATTAACTAAAAATTAAAAAATAATATATATTACATGAAAACATTAAACATTAAACATTTTTTTTTCAAAAGCTTGAGGTCCAAACGTAATTGAATTTGAAATAAAACCTCAAGCTTATGAAAAAATTAATTAAAATATATATAAAATAGAAATCGTATATGGCGATTTGCGTTGGTATTATTTTGGAGTGGTGTTTTTTTCTATTCCCCTCAGTTTTTGATACCCTGTTGATCTGAACATTATTGTTTTCATCTCTAGCAGGGGATTGTGCACAAAGGGAATTATATATTGGTCGAATACAGGTACATATCAATTAAAAAGGCATATAACCTACAAACATTTATTATTTCTGAAGCATATATGAGTTTGCTATTCGAGTTACGATATTTTCAGAATGGCTGACCACCATCTGACCACCAAAACTCACTCGGCACAGTGCAAAACTACATAAGAAATAAATGTTTGGATTCAGTTTCGTGACCTACCCCCAACGTCACAATAATGCAGCGTATTGATTGCGTCAAATACAACAACCTACTGAATTAGATTTTTACGGGTGCTGTCTTGGAATTATTCGCTTCCTATGTGCACCTTCAACAGCAACAAGTGTATATACCTTCAGGTGAGAAGTCAAACACAATGTCTATAGATATTAAAGTTCCCCAAGGATCAATATTGGGACCCATATTTTCATTATTTTTATAAATGATTCACCAAAATATTTGAATACTGATGAAATGACATTGACTGCTGATGACTCTACGATTTCAAATGTAAGCCCATATATAAAAAACAAACTCAAACATATTGAAACAGTAGCGAAGGTTTTCGACAAATAATTTCAAAATGAATACAAGAAACTCGTTAGCTAATTTTCTCAGATGGTGGCCAAGAGAATAGTTAAGTTATTAGGTATAAATATGGATACAAAATAAAACTGGAAAGAATATATATATATATATAACTTCTCAACCAAAATATTAAATAAAGAAATGTACCATATATTATCATTCCATCGCACATTCATTATTCTCAGTCTGGCGGAATACGTTTCTGCTCCCATCAATCTCATACAATCCGAATATTGCCGAATATCATTCGACTTTATCATTGGTCGACGGATGTCCAATCTGTGATGGTACTGATAAAGATATTCGTGGGCATTTTGATATGTTGGTTTTGTGAAACATCGACCAGAAAATTTTTGAATTTGAGGATTCCTATTACTTCAAAATCCAATTCTGCTGCTAATAATTTATCTGAAAATCTCAGTCGAATCATTTGAATATATGCCGAAAATCCATGACTGTACAGTCGATAACTTTTATTCTGCTTCCTATCTGATGAGCAAAGGTTTGATATGGTGGAGTTTTAGTCTTCGCAGTGGGGAGAAATATAGATTTGTTCTGACAGTTTATTTATTTGATTATTCGGTCTGACAATATGTATGTTCCCACTGTCCCTTATAATACTTATGTCGTATTTCAATTAGTGTGAGAAATGATCATGTTTGCGAACGTTAACCAATGCATAAAAGCGTTTTTTGAACTATGGTTGTAGAAAAATATATTGTTCGTTTGCCATTTACCGAACTTCTTGTTTGATAACAACAATGTTTTCATCTGGCTGTATGCGCTGACATGAAGCAAATGCCAATAAAACATAGACAGAAAGAGAGAGAACGTTCTCAACGAATCCAAAATATATCACTGTCAATAAACTTATTCAATTCAGCCCCCAACTTTCATAATGAAGGATAGGCATAAAGAATATTAATGTGAATAGAACTGAAATCCGATTCTTTATAGGATCGTTTCGTTCGGAAAATTTGAACAAATAATGAATTCTGAAGAAGAGTTTTACATAAATTGGTTGTTCCTTTCCTCATATTCAGGTTGTCACTGAATAGAAAAACATCTATATCCAGCGGACATCGTATAAGCCAATCGTACCGATTATCATTCATCAATAATAATAATACTCTCTCATAAACACTGATAGATTGTACCCATAGGCATAGCCTGTGCGGGTAGAGGATGGCTATTATCATTATTTGCCGTGACGCTCCAGGGCGACTTACTGATTTCTGATGGCGTATTCACTTCTCAGCTCTAGGAAAACCTACAGCATCACCCCGGGTGGTAGGTGCGCACTCCAAGCAAGTAAATTTTCTCATATCCATGATTCGAACCAACTGATACTAGCAGAAGTTTCAAGGGCTGACATCTAACCGCTTCGCTACCGACCACCATTACATCATTCAAGAAATAATATTATATTCCAGATAAAAAGAGAAGAAAATGATCTCAATTTGTGGAAGTGTAATTCGTTCATAATAGGTTTTCTTCCATTTAAGTCAACCACGAATTGACTAACTCAGTCACAGATTCTGAGGTATGAAGTCAGTCGTAGTGACATAATGATAACGTTTGAATTTTTTCACAAACTTGTTTTCATGTCTTGTTCTTCGGTCTCTAACCGTTTGGTTATATATGCATTTTCATAAGCGTTTGTATTACCGTGTTGGTATATGGTCAAATACCTGAATTAGACCAGTTTCCCCAACCGAATGCGCTGTGATTTTGTGATATGTAACAATGCAAAAAAAATATTGATCAGGACAGGAAAAGTCGAACGCCTGTACAATACCAAAAAAATTTCAAAAATAGAGAAAACAAATTCGGAAAAATCTGTAAAACGCCTGAAAAATCGGAAAAATTTTCGACGCATGTGGAAAATTACGATGTAAAAACTTCCGGTCGAAGCAAAAAAAAATGTTGAAAAACTCGCAAAAAGAAAAGCGGAAAAATCCATAAAATCTGTAAAATACATCGGACCGTCAAATTATTCTCCATTTCTTTGCCCCCCTAAGAGATAGATAGACAACGCCTAGTAATAACGGCAAATATTTCCATTTTGGAAAACATCTGGCAGTCGAATAATTTCGGTAATTTTGACCTGTATTTATCCATTGAGTTACTGACCTACCAACTTCTGAGCACCTGGCGCACCTATTAAGATGGACCATTAAACAAATTCTACTGTCAGAAATTATGGAATGAAATAGAATTAAACAAACATTTCAAAAACAAGCTTTTATTCATCAACTTATTAACTAAAAATTAAAAAATAATATATATTACATGAAAACATTAAATACATTTTTTTTTCAAAAGCTTGAGGTCCAAACGTAATTGAATTTGAAATAAAACCTCAAGCTTATGAAAAAATAAATTAAAATATATATTTAACTATCTTTACGTGCTTATTTTGCAATTTTTTGTTTTTAGTGCTTATATTCGATTTTATTCTTTTCTATTCTATACATATAATAAATATTCGCTTGCATCTACATTTCCCTTCCCCAATATAAATTACCACGATTTTTTATGGTAGAAAAATTTTGTTGTGATATGAATCTCTATTCCCTATCACTTTCCGTGTTTCTGCATTTTGTTTTTGATGGTCTTGTCAGAAACTACTTCAACTTTTCCAAAGAGTTTCATGTTTACCACAAATCGAAAAAGGCAATAGTACAAGATTTCCAAAATTGATATCAAGCTGCATCCCATGAAGAGACTGTAGACTCCACCAAAAGACGCTGAAAAATAAGAAAATAATCAAAAAGTGTTTTTCTCTCATATTAACAATTTGTCATCATTGTTAGGCAAATAGTATTATATTATTTATTCGAGGGTATAATAACAAACCCTTCATGATATGCATTTTTTGGAATCTTAACCTTTCACATTTGTATAGACTTTCTTGAATTATGATTTTTTTTATTTTAATGCTGTGGAACGATAAAATTCCCAAACAGCTATGTCAAGAAACGGATTTATTACACAAAATCAAATTTTGAAATAATTCTAACAATAACTTGTTTAAGAACGATTTTTTTCAGTTTTCACGCAAAAAAGTTTGGTTTTTTAATTATGAGATTTGTGTAATGAATGAAATACGAAAGCATAAGATGCCTCTATTCCTTGGACATAAATATTTGAATTCAACGTGTTACAATTCCTAAAACAAAAATATTTGAGGTAAAAATAAAAAAAAATAGGTAATTCAACACATTTTTTGTTTCCCAATTGTTTCATTCAACTTAAATCATTCGATTGAAAATTCGGTACCAGATATTCAGCGCAATATCTCCCACAGCGCGATATGCTCCTGCAAAATGTGCTGCATATAATTAGGATAATGCGGTTCATTCGCAAAGAAGAGAGTGCGAGTTTATCAGCTTATGCATTCAATGCAATCAAACTAAAGTGAGTGGCTCTCTTTATGTAATTATCAATTTTGAACGAAACGAAATATTCAATTTCGAAATGATATTGTAATAAAAATGCACTAAACTTTGTTTTACTGATTTATTTATCTTTGTAAAATACAATTTTTAATTTATTTCCACCAAAAAAATCAATAGACAAAGTATTTCATATTATTATCATGTAAACTGCTAATTCAACTCTGTATTGTCTTCTAACTAACTGCCATCGCTGGCCAAGGGCCCGCAATAAATATGGAACATTCCATTATTTAAACAATCTCACCGAGGGAGACCGCAAAATACCTTTTGTAGGAGTGAAATTTCCTTTCCGTTCTCGAGAGTATCACCACCGACTCGTAATTGAAGAAATGTAAATTCACAAACACACGGAAAATTTCAATACGAAGGAGAAAACCCTGAAACTAAATCAAATATGGAATCCAATTCTTGCGCTGGAAAATTCCGACTGAATATCAATTAAAATCTTCCATTTGTAGGAGCCTTCAAAAGGGCCTATCACTGACTACAGAAATATCCCCCGGTGATACCTGACTAGGTTAAATAGTCATTTTTTGCTCTCTCCTTGATTCTTCCACTTCTTTGTTGAGTCTTTCATTCACTTCTCATGTCACCTATTAGTCTGTCCATGAGAGAATTTTCTTGGCGTCTTGAGCCTTTTCCTGCCCTCCTGGACATCTTGAATTATTGCTCCACCTTTTTAAGTTTCTCTTCTGACTGCACGTATTTCACATATAATTTCCTCGGCGTCACCACTGACTGACTATATTTATCTGTTGATGAATGAATAACAAATACTGAATATGTTTTTCCATGTCTATGTTCAGTTATTCTCTTCTTGAGGGTTCCACCTGTTTGTCCAATGTGAAACATAGTACAAGTACGACAAGTAAATTCTATAAACCAATTTTTCTTGGTTTTCATTTCTTATCTTTGTTCTTCCAACTATGTCAACCAAAAGTGTCATCTATCTCAAAAGCATTATTGACACCTAGCCTTCTCAGCTAAGTTTCTTCAGTGCAGGTAATGATTCCAAACTTTTGTTGGTCTTCAAGACGATGAGAAACTGCTTGTGTAAAGTATACATTTTATTATTGAACTGCAAGTAGATTTGGCTCATTAAAACACTAAGTGAATCCAATATCTCCTGTGTTATGTTTTACATCTAACAGCTTTCCTACCAATCAGATAATTTCTCTAGAATGGACACTAGAAAACACGTTGCGTACTTCGTACTTGATCTTTTACCTTGTCAATTTAGTTCGTAAAAATGTTCACGACTGAATCGGTTTTTGAGGAAAAGTTAACAGATGAAGAAGTTACAAAAAATACTATTGAATTTTTTGTAATTGCGTCGTATTGTTGAACATCAATAAACGTAACTTCGTCCCAAAATAGAACACAAAGCATATACTCTAATTTGAAAGCATTGTATAAATCCTTCGATTGCATAACTGAAATCGTCGAATAGAACTCTTCGAAATATAATTTTCTTTCTGTAATTGCAGTCTCACTCAACAAAGACTTCAATCAATTTTGCATAGAAAAAAACGACCTGCATTTGCATTTCGATTCATCATAATTTCATTCGAACTTTTTCTCTGGAGCTGCATCTACGATGCAGAATCGAGATTTTTAAGGTTCAGTCTCACAATATAAAAACTTGTACATCATGGTTGAAGTATTAATTTCCCGGCGTATCGAAGTAGGCGTTCACGTGTTGAATGAAATTTTCTGATGATGTGATTGTTCTCGGATTTATTTGATGCAAAGCGAGTTTATAATTTTGTGTGTTTACAGAAACAAATTGTTACGGCATGAAACAGCTTTAGTATGGTCGTATCCTATCAAAATTTTTAATAAAGAGAGATTGCATTACTTTGTTTTCCTTTTCCTACACAGCAGATAGTGAAAATGGTATTTTTGAAATCGATAATAATATATCGATAAGTGAAACAAAAGTGTGCAGAAAGAAAAGCTGACGGGATTAATTTAAACGTCCTGAAAAAGTATTTTGTACAAATTAAGATTTCACTTAGCAAAGTGAGCTCAAATCAGAGGAATATCTTCTTTGAAGTTAAGAGATAATACACGTTTGTATTTTTTATCTTTGAGTTCCAACAAAAAAAAGAAATTCTTATATATTCAGAGAACTTTAAGAAAACCTAGATAATTGAGTGAGGAATTTTCAAATCTTAACTGTCATCCAGTAAAATAATATCACACAGTATAATTATTTCTCTTATTCTACGCTCTTAGGTAGCGAAGCATTCCGGCATTCTGATTGCTATAAAAGCCATGATGTAGCGAAACATAGGGACTAGAATCCAAACAATCAATCGCTTTGACTATACACAGCGATATATAGTAAGTCCTTCGATAACGTATGCCTTCTGTGATGGTCAAGGGCAGAACAAGTTACAATCATAGGGAAGATGGCTAGTTTGCAAGACATCGTTGATTAGCCTGGAGGTGATCCTGAACCTCCCTCCTCTGCAGCTGCACATTTTATTGGAGGCAAGGATATGAGCCTACAGACTAAAGGAGGAGCAACAACTTAGGCCATTCCAACAAAATAGTGGTCATAAGAATCGACGCATCTGAGACACCGTCGAACAAAATGACCCCAACCTTTGATGGAACATTCACCACCTTCATTCAAAATGGGTAAGTCACATCAAGGGCCCTATCAATGCTGGTAGACAGATAGCTCTAAGACGAGCAATGGGGTAGGAGCTAGCATATGCAGTCAGAGACCGAGGCATAAGCATCAGTACTCAAGCCTCCGTATTCCAAGCCGAGGTAACAGCTATTTCCGTCTGCACAAGAGAGATTCTAAGAAAGGGTCCTAAAATCCAACCCATAGTCATTCTCTCCAACTGCCAGGCGGCAATAAAGGCTCTGCGATCATGCAGATTCACTCCCAAATTAGTTTGGGAGACTCACAAAAATCTCAACGACCTAGGGGACTGTCGAAAACTCTCTCCGTCGCAAGTATCAGCATAAACTCCGACAGGTCTGGTCATCAGAACTGTTGGGAAAGAACAAAGTTGCTGCAACCAATATACTTTCCGTTCCGATTCTACTTCACTCCTTTGGAGTAATGAAATGGACTCAGGAGGAGCTGCGACAACTCGCAAAATGATGCATATCCAGTGGCGTGCCCAAGGGTGGGGAGGTTTGGGGTTTGAACCCCACCCAAGATCCGACCGATAGAATACTTCACGACATTTCTTAGATCTGGAAGCGTCGTTTCCTATCGGTAATTATCGTGCTGTCAGGCGTTGTCCCTCCCAGAAAAAATCTGTGCATATCCTCAGTAGCTTGCATCCTAAATCGTCCGTTCCATAGTTATACTTCCCCAGATAACGGGGAGGCCGTGGATTTTTGAGTTTGGTGTATCTACAGAACAGAATGGTACTGGATGGAGCCTGTAAAGTCATCAGGAGTTCAGATTCCTTTCTTTACTTGGTATGGCAGAAATCTTAGCCGGGCGAATGCAGAAGGCCGTAATACTCGGTTCACTCCGCCTGCTCAGGGCACATGATTGTCGAGTCCAATAGTCACTTATTTCACGGCGTGAGGAGTGATAATTGGGATAAATGATCCAGCGCGCTCTCCGGAAGTGTCGGGGCTCCGGAGACAGGGCCTGACTGGGATATTCCTGACGGATTAAAAAAAATCTCATAAGACTTTGCCTAGGCAGTAAAATGTGACATAATTGTACTTATATTCTGAGCTTCTCATTAGGAAGCCTAACATTCGATTTGCTGATGAAACGGCCTGATTTATAATTCCTTAGACTCAATTGATTGAAAATTCCTTAGAAAATAATGGAATTGCGTAAATATGTAAGTTTTATATATTTATATCACATTTAGATAAAATTAGATCAATTTAGATCACGTTTAGGTAGTCTACATATTCTTCGAATACCTTTAGTAGTTCCAAGTCACCAGAGAACATAACTTTCTTTCAGTTGATCCTTTTCAGTTTCAATTTATCGTTCTTAAAAGACAAATTTTCACTTCACTGAATCAAGACCCTTCACCAAAGCTCGTTAGTGTTTGTTTTGAACGGTTCGACGTACAAACAGAAAAAAACTATTTGGAGGGTATCACAGATACTTCTTTTTGAAATAAAACACATTGTGATGGGTCGATAGATGGCGCGGGGGCGCACATCAACTAAAAATTTTCAAATGGCATGGAGGGTCATGTGTCACATCATTGAAAAGATAATTCAATTCTCTTTTCAACCATGTAAATTTTTTATAAATCCGTGAAATTTTCAAGTTGATGTGCCTTCCTCGCCATCTATGAAGCAATTACAATGTGTTTTATTCCAAAATGTATCGGTTATACCCTCCAAACTTTTTTTTTAAGTTTGTACGTCAAACTGTTCAAAAGTTAACAATGGGAGGACTATTGAAAGCTGCACTGTATAACATCTTATGTTATTGACATCCAATCAAGTACCTCTACTTTTATCCCAGAGAGTATAACATATTAAATTGGTCGAGGTAATTCTTTGTATGAATTAAGTGGAAGGAAAGTAATTAGGTGACATTTGCCAAGTTTGAAAATTGAGTCAACTGATGCTTCATTTGTTCAGAAGATGTTTTTATCATCGCTTGATTGGGAATTTTAATGTAAGAATTTTTGTGGACAGATTTGTGTCTGTTGAATCAATTGATTTTCTTTAAAAAAGTTATAAAGTTTTGGACCCTAAAAAATATACTTCTTTGAGTATGTGTTTTTTTATGACTCGGCAAATGTATTGATAACTTTCGTGTAGTATTCATATTCAGAGACTTGATATCTTATTCTATCAACACACATCTATACTAAATGTTGGTATACGTATACGTGTATAAGCTTCATATATTCAATCAGAGAAGTTCTGTTTATGGGTTTTTGATTGAATTTTTCTTTTTGAAATCCACGGATTATTTCAATAAGAAGGAGGAAACCTTCGAACTTAATCAAATCTAGAATTCGATCCTCAAAACGCTAGGAAAGTCCCACCAAACATCGATCAATCGCCAGCCAATAGAATTTCAGCAGACTCCATAGCCAACCTCCCAACTCCACCAGTCGTATAGCATCAGATCAACTGGGATTTGGGAGTTAGTTCTCAGCCCTTTTGGTCGGAATATGGTATTTTGATTCTGCCAAAATTATTCGTTTCATTTACCAGTGCAATCGCGAACAGATTGTCAGTTTGATCCACTGTAATGACCAAAAGATTTATTTTCGCCCCACCTTTCAAAGTTTGTCCATTCGTCCCTTCCAACAACAACTTTCACAAAGGTCATTTGTATCGGTATGTTCTGATGTTGAAAAGTTCTTTCCTGCAGCTTGTCATTTTCTTATTTATGTTTCATATTCGTCGAATATTCTCTCTAACAAATTTTACGATCAAGCTAATTATATATTCAAATAATTCTAGAACTCTCTGCGTACGTACTTCGTTGTCTTTTACTCTCGTGCCATAAATCCTTACATTTTTGAAGCGTACAACTTATTCATGCTCTTATTGTTTGTTAACAATCCACTGAATAATTTCTGTCTGACTCCAGCTTAGTACCTGAGTGTTTGAATCTTGTTTCAACGTTTAAATGTATTTGCTGAATTTCTCGCTGATAGCTCAATTATTAAACTTGTTAGTTGAGTTATGAACTCGTCCGAGGAACATAAATTGGTTACTAACTTGTTTGTCGTTTTCTGCATTTCCTCATCTCTCTTTCGTAGCAGTTTTAAGTTCACATTCTCACACGGGTTTCTTTGTTATCATTTCTGCAATTCACTTTCATGAGAATCGTTGGTGCAAGATTTCACAGGAGATTTCTCAGATGAACAAAAATGGAATGTGTGTTGAATAAAAAATCTGCATCGAATCAACTCGAAAGTGTGGTCGTAAATATAATTCATCACACTTCACAAAATGTAAAAATTCTTCAAAGATGGTGCGTTGAATTGATTACCAACAGTTACTAGTAAAAAGAGGTAAGAAAGGCTATCTTCAAGTAAACTAGAAATCAATTTAACTCCACACCACTAATAAAGGCTATCGAGGAGTTATCAGCGATAACGATGCTGATGCAGCGGAAATTATGCCTGAAAACTTCCAAAAATCATTTACATTCACTACTACTACAACACTTGTAGTTTGCTACCTAGTCCACAACGCGTACTCTTTTTCTTCGATAGACATAAATGTAGAGGTTTTAGAACAACAAATAAACCTCAAAGCTGACTGGTTAAGGGCTTCCGTAACACCAATCTTCAAGAAGGAGGATAAAACAGATTCTGAAAAACAACAGACCAATTAGCCTGGTGAGCATATGTGGAAAAATTCTGGAGAGAATCATTGTCAAACACCTTCTCTTCATCTTATCTGATCGCAACATAATCCCCTCTACCCATTATTGCTTCCTACTCGGGAGATCAAAGACGACCAACCTCCTCGAGTCACTGGACAACTGGACTCAGCACAGCACCTAGAAAACAATCAGCCAGTCGATATCATCCACTTAGACTTTTCGAAGGCATTAGATAAAGTACCCAAAAACAAAGCACTATCCAAACTTGAACGTATTGAGATTCATGGTACCTTACTGAAATAGATCGAAGCCTTCCTATCCTACCAGAAAGAAAGTACAAAAAGGGCAAACGGAACTTGCCATTCATTATCAAAGCAGCTAAATTCAGTCTGGCGCTCGGGTACATACCGAGCAACTGAAGGAGAGCATGGGTAACCTTCATTCCGAAAGTTGGAAAGAAGAACCCTACCTTCCCGAACTTATTCGGACCAATCTGTCTCTCATCCTTCTTACTGAAGACACTGGAGAAGATGGTAGATAACTATATTAGAACCGAGACACTGGAGAGGGTGCCATTGCACCCCAGGCAGCATGCATACAGGGCGGGCAGATCAACGGAAACCACTCTGTACGTGCTTACCGAAAGCATCCGAGATCACTCGAGCTTGAAGAAATGGCCATATGCGCCTTCTTAGACATAGAGGGGGCATTCAACAACACCTCTCACGAAGCAATAAATAGGACCCTAACGAACAAGGGAGTGGACAGAACCACATCCAGATGGATGTGCCAAATGCTGGCTACAAGAACTGCTGAGACGAAAGTAGGCGATACCTGCTTTCGGATCAGCACAAATAGGGGTACTATCACCTCTGATGTGGAACACTTACCAAGAACGGAGACACTTGCCTTGGATATGCTGACGACATAATCATTATGGCCAAAGGCAAATTCGAAGGAACCCTCTGCGATCTCATAGAAAGGGAGCTAGAGACTACCAGAAGATGGTGCCTCTTTGTGGGGTTGAGAATTAACTCACCAAAAACCACAGTGGTACCATTCACTAGAAGAACAAAGCTTCAGCACCTAAGGACTGTTCGCCTCGATGGAGCAGACTTAGAATAGCAGCAAGAAGTGAAGAAAAACGTGGGGCTATAACCCATCAATACTGCGATGGATGTACACCATGTTAGTGAGATCTATGATCACCTACGGAGCAGTAGTGTGGCACGGCACAACAACGAAAATCCTGGAGAAAGTGCAAAGACTAGCATGTCTTTGTACAACAGAAACAATGAGGTCGGTTCCAACAGCAGCAATAGAGATCATTCTGGACCTCACTCCTCTCCATATCATGGTGAGGGGAACTCAAAACACACAGTGTAAGGGGCTCAACCCCCACCGAAAGTGCACACCTTGCCGATCTCCCAACTGAAGAAATTACCAGGAAATTCAGTTTGGAGACATTTTTTCGAACAGAATCATATACCAAGAGAGAATGGAGCATAGAATCCATTCGAGCACTGGGAAAGAATATCATAACATGGTACACGAACGAGTCCAAAACTCCCGACGGAACTGGAGCAGGAGTCTTTGGGCCTTGCACCAAATACTCCGAATCCATGGGCCTGTTCCCCAGTATTTTTCAAGCGGAAATTCACGCCATAGAAAGGTGCATTCAGTTCAACCTCGACAGGAAATACCCGAACAAGGAAATCGCAATCTTCTCCGATAGTCAAGCAGCCATGAAAGCGTTGAGCTCATATAACATCAATTCAAAGATGGTCTGGGAATGACTAGACAAACTTAATGATCTAGGCAGGAACAACAAGGTGATTCTCCTCTGGGTGCCGGGGCACGTCGGAGTGGAGAGCAATGAACAAATAGATACCCTGGCACGAAAAGGGGCATCAATGCCACTGATCGGGCCAGAACCATTCTGCGGAATTGGAAAATCTTACTTCCAAGAAGAACTCAATGAAACTGAAGAAGCAATGAGAGCAACAGACTGGCAAATACTTCCAGGGCTAAGGCGGGCAAAAGATCTCCTCGGCAATTAACCTCAGCAAAACTAGTCTAAAGACAATCACATGATTTCTGACGGGCTACTGCAGACTCATAGAACACATAAGGAAGCTAGGCTTAGAGGACAGTACCTGCAGATTCTATGGGGAACATCCCACCACATATTGATGCAGTGTTATGCTGTACATCACAAAAGATTGGATATACTGGGATCACACCAGCTGACATTGGGGTAAATACCACGAATAGACCCCCTTGAAATTCTTAAATTCCTCAAGGAATTGAGGCTTGAGGAGCTGCTGTAAACGAGAACACCTTGAGATAGCAGAAGAAGATGGAGCACGATAGATCTAATTAGGTCGCAGCGCATCGGTCACCATCCATATTTACCATTACCATTATTGAGAGAATTCAAAGATCCGCAATCAGAATGAAGAAATGAAGGACCGCCAATACATAGATCGCCTTGTACTCCCCAACCTTCCGCAATTAACTGAACGACGTCAAGGAGGAGACGTCATGCAAACCTATCGTATGCCCGAATTGTTATGTTTATTACTAATAATAATGGGGTCTTATTCAAAAACATTGAAGACCTTGGCTTATCCAGAAACCTGGCCTTCGCATTTCTCAGATCAAGTGGGCTGAAGTCGGAAACCGAGGGATTAATAATGGCCTGCCAGGATGGTATCTTCAACGCCGTCATTTACCGTAGTCACGTGATGGGTATAGAGGTCCCTGACAATAAATGCAAAGCGTGTCGTGGAGCAGCTGAGACCATAATGCAGTTGCTGTCAGCCTGTTACCTTATAAACCTTATGCGGTATCGGCCTACAGGCATACCAAGACTCTACCACCTACGATATTCGTAATCTATACACGACATACCAGTGTTATGCCTTATGGTCTGGAGGATATTGGGTCCGTTATGAAGAATGAGAAGAGCACAAAATTTAAAGTTATATTCATGCTGTAAGTACCATAAAAAATAATTCAGTTTTTTTTTACATTAAATATTCCTCGATAAACTATCTAATATTGAAAGAAAAATAAAGAGTGGGTGTAGGCGAGTGTTACTCCATTGATTTCCGTCGAACATTATCATCAATCAATTAATGCTTTTGATCATTACATCCCCTTAGACATTGTTATTTGTATCATTTTCATGATACTGTATGTAACCGCTGTATTTTTTAGGAGTAATCCTATCATTTATTTAATTATCTTATGGTGAAAAACTTTATCGAAAATGTTACAGAGGTGAGTAAAAATCCACTTACATAATAGGTACACTGTTGAAGTTATAGTGTCCCTCAGATATACCGTTTGCCTTTGATCGAGGAAAAATACATTCACGAAGACTGTATATTCATCCATTAGGGATGTATTGCTGAAAGGTAACATTAAGTATTCAGAAATGGAGTACATTACAATTTGACTAACTCATTTCCATATATTTTTATCTAGCATAAACTGTAATTAAAACAAAACGTGATTATACCCAAAATTGACCAAAAAAAAATTATCACATCTCAATAATTCGTTATTCATTTTTAGTTTTATAATAGTTATTTGATCAACTTTTGTATTAATGAAAGCGATTAATGATCATGATATTTTAATGCGTGAAGCGAGATCGAGATCGAGATCGAGATCATTAATATCATTTTAATATACGAGTTGATTACAACATTTTTCCGTCGACCTCACTGTAATTTAGGAAATCTTGATTAGAAGATATTTAATCAACGAAATGAATAGTAGATACAAACTCTTTTGAATATTTGAATATATTTTTATTTTAACATGGTAGAAGTAGAGAAAATGAAAGAAGGTACAGAAAAAGTTCATCTGTTGACTCGCATTTTACGGCTGTGCTACGAAATCGAACATTAAAAGATGTCGTTAATGGTTGATTTCAAAAAATCTTGCATTAACCATTAATAAGGGTCAATAGTTCTGTTGATTTCATTTGCATTGAAAAACATTTAACAGATATGTTAATACGAGGACGACGGAAAAGGTCTTTTCTGACACTATTTTCACAGTTCAGGAAAAGAATGTGAAAACTAAAAAGGAGACTCTTTGGAGAAAAATTCTCGATAATGGAACCGACTGCAACACAGATCGATTTCCACATCAATAAATGATGAAAAGCATTCAAAACGTTTTAACGCCAAACTAACAACCATAAACTTCTCAAATACAAAGACATAGAATGGTTGATTTTATTAATCATTTTTGATAATTTCATGATACCAAGTTAGAATTCTGACTCAGTATCTAGAAATTGTCGAAAATGAAATGAATCATGACCCTAGTATTAGTTTTTATACATACAATGACAACAAAGTCTTGCTCTGGTTATATTCGAATTGGGTAGAAGTGGAGAGCACTGAATAAAAATCGTCTTCACATTGAGGTGAACATTCACATTTCATGATTCCTTCAAAATCGGAGTGGCTTCTTCTGGCGTTACTGAGACATGGAATACTGGTTACATTGCATATTGGTGCTTCTGTAAAGAAGAGAAAAACATAATATGAACTGAAGACTTGTTGATAATTCACAAATAATTTCAAAATTAGCAGAACTGAACTTCTCACCTCAATAATGGTGATGTCTTCTAAACTTTTTCAGCAGTATATCAGAAAGCATCATTTGAATTTCAGAGTAGCCACTTATATTTCGGAAAGTATCAACTGAATTTCAGATTAGTGAGTTGATTTTCGGAAAGCGTCACTTGTATTTCAGAACAGTAAGTTGGATTTCAAAATAGTCAATTGCATTTCAGAAAGTCTCATAAGCATTTTGGAATAGTATATTCTGTAACAAGGTTAGAATGAAAATTCGATGCGAATGGGAAGTTCCGAGCGTGAGCCTCAAGGCGAGCGCGAAGAACTACTTACAAGCATAATGAATTTTCATTCCGCCATCAGGACGCCTTTATCAAAGATTGTAGGGGGCGCCTATAGGTGGAAAAAAATTGGGTAGCCAAAGAATTTTAGTTTTAATTAAAAAACAATTACTACCTCCAACTTGTGAAACACTGAATTATACGTAATTTACAAAGAAAATAAATTCATTACTCTAATTACTCGTACTTTTATGGATTGTTCAATAATTCAACATAGAGAATAGCGGGGTTTGGTATGGGCGAC
Source organism: Chrysolina americana (assembly GCA_958502065.1). NCBI lineage: Eukaryota > Metazoa > Arthropoda > Insecta > Coleoptera > Chrysomelidae > Chrysolina > Chrysolina americana. The sequence continues at coordinate 92,732,936 of OY293411.1, forward strand.
CTTGATATTACTGTTATACGTTAAGAATGGACTACTTACCAAAAAACGCTAGTTGAAAAGGCACACACCCGCACTGCACATAATATCTATGCGCGTAGCATTCCATTAAACAGTTTGAGGTGCTGAACCATTCGAATGATTTCAATTTGTATTCGTTTGGGTATAAACAGTGTCTCTGGCTGATTGGTAGGTTTCTCACTTCCTCGCTACAGGTTAGTTTTGTTCCTAGGATTTGTAAATTTGACACCCTTCCAATAGATATTAATTTGACAGTGGACTGTGATGCTGGAAGTTCTGTTGAATCATGGATAAAAACCTAAAAATATCAAAAATGGTTAATAATGTGATTATTTCAACCAATAGCAGCGGGTTATTCTGGTCACTCATTCGGATTTATACTGATGAAACTGCCTGGTCCTCGATAATCTTTCCAAATACAACTCGTTCTTCAAATTTCATCGATATTTTTTTATTTTCGTCACTCAAACATGTTTATTTGGCAAAAACATTCAAACAAACCGAATTTAGATAAAATCACTCGTCCTAAAGGACTCGTGATTTTATCAATCGGATTGTTTTCATATTTTTTCCAAACAAAGAGTTGTCGTGGAAAATAAAAAATTACCAATAAAATTTGAAGCACTCGTTATTACCTTTGATAGAAATGCACATGACTATAATCCGATAATTTTTTAAGACTTGTATAGCTTCTATTTCATTTAGACGAAATAAAGTCACTATTACTAAGCCAACTCTGTCTATTTGCAAACTGTTTGTAACTAACTAATTGTAAACTTTAAAACTGTTCCTATATCTATACCAGCAGAACTTCTGTTGGAACATTCCAGAAACACCGAAAGTTAACGTCGTCATTTATAAAGGTTTGAAATTTAAAAAAATGGATGAAACCTAGGTGCATACTTTTCGTTGAACTACTCTGTATAGGGAATCAAAATATATAAGCAGGACTTGAATTATATTCCACGAAAAATATAATACTCACCACCAATGAGTTGTTTCAAGTTCAGAATAATTGAATCAAAGCTGAAAATATAATGATGAAGCTGGCAACTGATGGGGAAGGAATAATAATAATGGTGATGAAGTAGATAATAAGATTGATGGTTCATTTATTTTGTAGATATTCCTGTTCACTTAGTGAAATGTGTATTCCATTTTGGAAATCTATATCCAAATGTTAAGTATTATTAGTTGTTTTCGAAATTTATTAATTTATTGTTTTGAAAAAGAAAAAAGCCTCACCTTAAATCCGGAGGAATATAGAGATGAATACTGCACAGGCTGGAGCATAGGATTCAACACTACCACAAGACCACTGAGTTGTCCATTGTAGCCAGTATACATTCCTGAAGGCGTCAAACCCTTGCTGAAACATATGAATAACCCATTGCAACAAAACTTTTTTCACGACCCCAATCATAAAAGTCTTATGGGGTGATATCGGGCGAACGAGGAGGTCATCGATGGAGTCCATTATTGTAATGATCAGACACTTTTCATCGACGGCAACTGTTATTAGACGCTTTAAGCTCCCAAAAATATAATCTGACTTCACTAACTTTTAATCTCAGTCTTCATTCTTGTATATGATACTCTATGAACTATTAGTATATTTTTTGTATGCAGCCAGGCCAATGGAATGGGCCAAACATTTCCCCGGACGCATATACGTAAACTGTAGACGCATTAAGGCATAGCTGAACGATTAGTCTTTTTGAGATCTATCGGACCAATGAAAATAGCAGTAAAGTGGAGACGTAGATTATCCTTTTACGTCTGTAGTTTACTGAGGTTGGTCAACTGGTGAAAGGCAAACGTAGTTTATTCTGGTACGTCTACAGATTTGCTTTTATGTGAATTAACATAGTGACAAATTAATGTTATGTTATATGGGACTAAAGTTGGCACTTTAGTCCCGGAAGTGCAAAAAGTATAGAAATAGTTCCCAAGTATCAAATACAGGAATCAAGACTGAGATTATAAGTTGAGTTAGTTTATTTTTTTGGAGTTTTAAAGTATTTAGAAACAGTTGCCGCCGATGGAAAGTGTCTGGCAGAAGTAATTATTAAATTTTGGCAATATTTTTTGAAACAAAACTGATACTTAAATAGGAGTACTGTTTTCACCTACATTTAGCACCTGGTACCTAAATTGGCCGCCGGCCCAAGCAAGCTAGCAGATATGCACACGCTAAAAATTTAAACTAACACTACTTCAGACGGTTCAAAAACAGAGGAAGGTGTGGGAGCAGGGATATATATTACCAAGGCTAAGGCGAAAGTCTTAGATAAACTAGACGTTGCAGCAATACATCATTGTGCAGATGAGTTCCTTAGGCAAAAGTTTAATAAAAGGACCATTGCAATTTACTCTGCCAGCCAAGCTTCTATTAAAGCAATAAGCTCCATGCAAGTAACTCGAAACTTGTTTGACAACCCTACAAGAGCTGGGCAGTTAACAAACTGCCCATAGTCTGTGTATCAGGTCATACAAGGACAACGAAGAGGCTGACTCATTAGCACACGAAAGGGCACGAAGTGCTCTTATTGGCCTGGAACCCGCTTGTTGTTTTGCGAAAGCTGTGATAAAAACTCACAGGAACACGTGGATGATGACTCAATGTCAAAAATTATGGAAAAAGGTGCCTTCTTAAAGAACCCGCCTAATAAGTCGGAACAGAAAGGCAACCAGGAGTATAATTGGGCTTCTAACAGAGCACTGTGGACTCAATAAACGAACAATATCGGATTGGCAGAAACTACTACATGTAGGTTCTGCCAAGAAGATGAGGAAACCTCATATATTGTGTCAGTGTGAAGATCTGTCAATATGAAGAGAGGAAAAACCACAACCTCGCAAGTACAAGAGAGAGCTTAAGTTTAGCTGGAGTCAAGTGGCAAGGCCCCATACAAAATCTATATCCATGTCGAATGAAAGCAAAAAGATCTACTTTATCGTGAAAAGTTATAAAATCTGTGTGCTATGTTTACACATAATTGAAGGAGCAGCAATATCCGTCACCAGACAATGACTTTTCGAAGAACTCGGCACACTTAACGCTTTTCTTCTGCCAAGAGCAAGATATCAGCATTTCATCGCAAGTCTGAGTGATTTCGGCCATCACCAGCGATATATCATTGATGTCGTTTTTATCGAACACACCCTGGAGAATCTCTAACTCGGTTATATTGTACTCGATAACGTTTGGATAGTTGAAAGCCAGCAGTTGAGGAAGGGCGCTTCTGACAACTTCTTCCTCTGAATCATCGAGGGTCCTAAAAAACAAATTTTCATACTAGTTGAAATTTCTGAGAATTTTTTTTATTTTCTTTAATTGAAATCCCAATCATTGATTTTTCAAGGAATCCGCAAAACTTTCGTATATTTACTTCGGAGTTTTACTTTTCGAGCTTTTCATGCATTAATGAAAATTTTTCAACAAAAGTCTATTTCCATTCCAGCAATAAATCTCATTATGGAGGGTGAAAGAGTTGAACCGTTCAAGATCCGTTTTAGAGGTAAAAATAAGATTTGCTTCTTTATAGGTAATATACATGTTGACCCAGTGTTAAACCGTTATAAGATTTGTTTAAGTAATAATGGGATAATTTCTCCTAAAAGGAATTTGGGAAACACGCTTTTAGAAATAAAACCTTATATTATTCACCTAAAACCCTATCCTCAACGTTTGGATCACCCTCTATAATAAGATTTGTTGCTGAGATGGAAAAATATTCACCGGTTAATTTCGTTGAAATTTTGGTATACTGTAGAAGTTGACCTTTTGAACAAAGGCATGGGCATAGCTCAATGCTACTAGTTTTCGAGATACAGGGTTTAATGTTAATGTTTTCTTGCTCACAATAATGCATTAATTTCCAACTGCTGTTTGATGAAAAATATTGTTAAATACATGGTGAGTCAAGATTCAGATCGAATTAAATTCCTAATTGACTCTATAAAAGAAGATGTGACCAACCCAACTATCATACAAGAAGTTTCATCGTTTCATTATGTCAAGATTGACATATTCGTAATTTTCTATTATATTACTTGAATTAATCACATCTTCATTTTATTAGGTCAACTAAGGATTTCATTTGGAATAATGCTTGACTGAAGTTAAACAATACCTAATTTTTTCATAAACTAGTCTTAAATCAATGCCTCGCGGGAGAGCAGTATTAATTGCAAAAAAATACATTTAGGATTTTTCCTAAGAGTAATCTCTATTACTTCAATATCCTGTGTCTCGTTCAGGTCAATTTCTACGACATAAACATACCAAAAATTTCGAAAATTATCTGGTGATAATTTCTCCTGCCACTTCCATTCATTCCAGTGTAAAACGTGTGATTTCAATATAAATCATGTTAGGAATTTCAGTCAATTACCGAAGACATGTTTGTTCACTTACAAATTGTTTACAAACTTATCAATTTTTGAGACCAGCATTCTGTTGATGTTACAGATAGTTACAGCAGGGAAAGGTATTGTTGTTATAGGAGCATATGACGTCAAAATAGTTGTTCTGGTTGGGTTACTGACGTATCTTTCCCAGAATAGGACAGTCATATAAGTTGCACAACATAGTCCACAAATCACAACAACGATCCAAAATACCCTGAAAATAAAATAAATAATTGTATTATACCTTCAACGTCATCCTTGTTAAACGCACTAGAAAGTATGCGAAATCTGCGAGATTATAACGTATCATATGAAATGTTAAATAATTGACCTTCACGTCCAACATCCGCTTAGCGTCGTGCCCTTAAACTTGTTGCGCGTGCATTAAAGGCTCACTAATACACTATTTTTCTTTTCTACATTCTTAATTTTTGTACGGCTTTACACACAATTTTTTCTTTCCAGTTAGCTATGGTAACGTACTCACAAGGGATTGAAATTGTACACATTATCTGGATGCATTAACAGACAAGAAACCCTTTCATACTGTAATGATTCCGGAGCCAGCCCTGTCCACTTGTCTCCAGCTCGTGAGTAATGCCTGACGTCATCGCTCGAGAGATTTCTAGAGCAGATTAGACTAAAGCCACCGATTCTTGTTTCAAATAATATTTAAAGCGACCTCTCCCCTCGTCCCTCTCCGTTTCTGGAATATTCCGAAAGAAGTTTACTGCGAATAAAAATGTAGTACCCTTGACCAGCGATATATAGTAGTTAGTCTGAGTTCAATAGTTAGCAAATATAAAATCCAGAGTTGGCATAATTCACTATAGTTGTTTGAAATAAATTAGAAGTTATTGTAACGACCCTAAAGCCAGACCTGGCCGCGTCTGTATGGATATTCACGCTCAGTTCGTTAACGGTACACTCATGACTCATCGTTCTATCCGCATCGAAAATGTATGGGAGCCATCTTAATGAGTCGCTGTATACTCTGGACAGTTCGAGAATAGAAAAAGGAATCTACTTGCCGACATGACTCTAAACATTATAAATGTTTTAAATAAATTAAATTATTGTTCAAAGTGTAAATAAATTAGCAAATCATAGTTAAATGCATTCTCATTACATTATATTAGTCTTAATAAATTAGTGGAACAAAGTTAAGAATATTTTTATTGCAGTATATACACGTCAATTAGCAGGGTCGAGGCCTTTTTTAAAGTTACTTGAGGTTCTCGATAATTCGAACGGTGTATATAAATAATGTGAGCCATGACCATGATATTATGGTTCATTTTCATGTTCGTTTGTTAAAAAAATAGTGAATCAAAGCACACTAGGTAAACAAACTTATTAGGTTATTGATGCTCACTAATTTCAGCCATACATTTTTGATTTGATTTTCAATAATAATCTATCTATCTTATATATATATATATCTACAGTGACACTCAAAAATCACGCAACAAATGGAAAAAAATAATAATTTGTGATTGTTATTGTCATCAACTAAAGGCTCGTCTTGTTCTTATTTAGTATCTAACAGATATACTGAGTGATTTTCAGTTTCTTGAAAAAATGCATTTTTCAAAATGAGCAAAATCTCAAAAGTTATATTTTTTGGAAAATAAGTAACATTTGGATGAAATTTTTGAAATATTTAGAATCAATTACAAACCACACAGACACACAGAGAAATTGATTTAAAAACTCCGTTTGTTTTTTAGGATGACCTCATCAGAGATGCAATGACAAGCAAAACTCTCAAAAACTGTTAATTTCTCCTCTATATTTCATAGAATTCACTCAAGATCTAATTTTGGACAAAAACCTAATATTTTTCTTGCAAAGCATATCTAAAATTTTTTATTGAATCTAGCGAATTAGAAAATAATCATTTAAATATTTTTCTGTATAACGAGATTCGAGATGCGTAAAAATTACATGGAATGAAAAATATTGTAAACAAAATAAAAAATGAATTTCGTATTTCAGATTCCACCAGCGAACCACCACGAAAAAATTTATGGGAAAAAAAAGAGCTTGACCCCTGAAAAAAATATCTTCCTGTAGATTTTTACAATCACTCGGCATGCTGGATAAAGTCCAATACCGTAACCTAGTTTCAAAAAATATATTTCAAAAACTGAAAGAGCTAAGAAGAAAAAAATTAAAAAAATCTTGAAACTTTTCAACGCTCTGTAGATTAGTGAGGGAGCCTTTGCGGACACGTTTTTAGGAAAAAAGTCTTATTTTGACCTGAAAAATATGCCGCTAAAATCTTAATGATGAATTTTGTAACACCCTGTATATCTAGTTCAAACTGGTGGGAGCAGCCACGTGATCGCATGCGTGGCGAAGGAAGAGATGAAAATTAACATTAAGATCCGCAAAATGAATCTTATTTCATTCACAGCCTTTTCTGTTACTCCCGCGTCACGAATTACTCCCCCCCCCCCCATGAAATTGAGCTGTATATGCGCCTGGGTGAATAAGTATTCGTGCTGGTTGTATCGAAGGGTTGAGCATAAAGAGAAGGAGCAATCGGATGGGAATTTTTGATACTCATTGGACACCAAACTTGATGATAACTTAGGTAACTCAGTTCAGGAGCAAAATCAAAAAAACTAAAAAAAGCAATTATTTGAATTTGTTGTTATTGTTATTACGGAATTACTTACTTTTCCCACGTTTCAATTTCGTCCTTCACAGTATATTTCAGTCCCTGGATGCTAGTATTTTCAGCAAAATCTTTATAAGTGTCGGAAATTATAGTGATATATCTCTTCCTTCTTGCGGTTTCACCATTTTTCAACCTCATTGTCACTTTGTTCAAGAATGTACGTGTCTAGATTATGGAAACCTTTTACACAATTGATTTTTCGACCTAACGTGACAGGATATGCACACAAATTATTCAGTTCTTTCCCTGGTTATATTCTATATTTTTTTTATATAGCAACCGGCTCTTCTATAAAGAAGGGAGGAAGTGAAATATGACAAATTCAATGAGATGTATATATCTGAGGAAACACAATCGGATATATCTTCAGAACGAAAACAGATATGAAGAATTGGTTGGAGTCACATCGAACTATATCTGCGTATGTTCAGTGCCCTAGTCAGTCAGGGGTTGTTATCCGGGTGTTTCCGTGGTCTTCTTTGGTAAAAATTGATATGGTCATCTTCACTGAAGATTACCGCTACAGTTGCAGTCGAAACGTTTGAATATTTTTAGCCAAGAAGACCAACACCAAACCTCGAATGCCGCGAAAGCCTACAATCCTATATTTATAAATAATGAAATAGGCTAGTAAACCGTTTAAACAAATAAGTATTCGCAAAGCGGACATAGTTTTGCGTATTACGGGCAAAATAAACTAATACATTTTTTCGTAAAATAGACTGAGATCTGGTTCAAGGGCACTAAAAGACAAAGTGTTTTAGAAGAAAGTGCACCTTGTGGACTTGAAAGTACCCTAGTTGATATAGGAATTGGAGCAAAGGGAACTCGAAACAACTGGTAAGAAGCCCGCACCACAGAAAATACTCTCAGGACTGGTTCGAAAAGGAAAAGACTCCGAAACATTTTTATTCCAAGTTTTCTGGGATTGGTTTGAGTTCGATAATGAACAAAAAAACTCGAGGAAAATACCAAATCGGCAGGTTCACTTGCAATCCGCACTAATAGGTTTACGCAAAATTCCATGGAGATTCCGAAAATATATGATTTTTCATGCTCAGATTCAAGGTTTGACATATAAAAGGAATACAGCGTGGAGAAAAATTACTCCTTATTCCTATTCCAGGTGAACTGTTCAACTCGTGAATGGTTTAAGATAGAGCAATTCTGTGAACTCCAATCGATTCAGAAAGATTTAATTACTTCAATCTGGGAATTTTGAGTCAATCGATATAAAACAAAATCATCAGAAATATAGATGAAAGTCCAAGACCCCTAAAAATTATGAAATATACAAAATCGGCAGATTCACTGGCAATTGCAATCCGCACTATATACACAAAATTTCATGTAGATTCCAAATATATAGAATTTGTTGATACTCAGATTCAAGGTTTGGCATATAAAAGGAATGCAAAGTCGAAAATGTCACGAATAAGACTGTGAAAAACATGTAGAGAGAACTGACTCCTTCCCTCTCCAGATGAACTCTTCAACTCGGGAACGGTTAAAGATAGAGCAATTCTACGAACGCCAATCGATTCAGAAAGATTAAATTGCTTTAATCTGGGAATTTTGAGTCAATCGGTACTAAACAAAATCATTCGAAAAAACGAAAAAAGTCCAAAGGGGTAAACCCCTGAAAATCATGAAATATACAAAATCAGCAGATTCACTTGGAATCCGCACTATATGCACAAAATTTCACGCAGATTCCAAAAATATAGAATGTGTTGATGCTCAGATTCGAACATTGGCATATTAAAGGAATACAAAGTAAAAAATTTCACGAATAGGACCGGAAAAAAAATATGGAGAAAATTGACTCCTTCCCTCTCCAGATGAACTCTTCAACTCGGGAACGGATTGGTATAATCAGTGGATTTCAAGTTAATCGATATAAAACAAAATTATTCGAAAAATCAAAAAAAGTCAAAGGGGTAGACCCCTAAAAATCATGAAAAATGCAAAATCGGCAGATTCTCTTGCAATCCGCACTACATACGCAAAATTCCATGCAGATTCCGAAAATATATGATTTATTTATAATAATTTTTATGTAGACCTTCTCGGTCATCAAAATAGGTTGATTTTTGTCATCGAGTTTTCAGCTCCTGGTGAAAAGACATTGTCCAAAAAGATAAGGAAAACGGACTAAATATCGAAGTTTTCTCCTTGAACTCCGAAAGCTTTATTCAAACCATTTTGTTAAAATCTGAAAATTATAACGGCTTGCCGTGATGCGGCAGAAATCTTCCCCGGACGAATGTAGAAGACCGTAATTTGAACTCCGTCCACTCAGGGCACATGATTCACGGACCCAGTAATCACTCACCCCAAGGATGTAATGAGTGACTCTAGGGGTGACTGACACACTAGCTCGCCCTCCGGGTGTATCGAGGCTCCTTCAAGTATGTATAACAACTACACGTATATTAGAAACATGGTACTGCCAAGTATATTTTCATATGTGTATCATGACTAGAATAATAGTAGTAAAATCAACACAATTAGCACATTCAAGTATACCAATTAAAATTAAAGAATCAATCCAATTATGATCCACATTGATTTTTCCAGTTTACTTTTGAATTATTTACTATATACATGACTTCTGTTTGACTGGTAATAGTTCATTTTTCAACGAACGTGTAATGATTGCTATTACTCACTGCTATTATTGTATACAATGAGAATGAAATTTTTTACGCGAGCTGTAACAGACTGACAGCTTGTGGGTTATGATTTATTACTCACGGGGCGTGGCTTATGTGTAATTAATCCTGTTACTCAACGTCATATAAAAAGGTTCCTCTTTTCAATAGTCATAGAAAAATCAAATAAATACTATTACAACTATATTTATTTGCTAAAAGGGAGAAAAAATAAGTAAAAATATTCAACAAATTACAACACTAAATCATCAATAATAGTTTCAATTTATTGAATTATGAAAGTCACAATTAAGGAATAAATAGCATTAGTTAAAAATTATACCAATTCATTCAGACCCGGTTTTTGGTAAAAAGTATATCTTTTATTACTATATTTTCTTTGTTCGTTATTTGGTCTCCTAAATCTAGGTTGCATTCTGTCTTGTCGGCCTTGTTGGCTATTCATTGACGAAGGTGTCATTATTTCTTGACATAACTGTTGATCCAAAGTCTGAAAAAATAAGGCAATGGAATACAATGAAATTTAAAATATTTTGAAATTATTTCAAAATACACCAGAGTTATTGAAAAAGCATCTGAGCACAATACAATTCAAAGTTTTCGAAAGGGCTTTACATAATATAGTATTGTAATATCAAATTCAGTCATACCTAATTCGGAAAATCCTTCAATATTTTACTCTGAAATAAATATATCAAATTCATTGAAGAAAATACGTGTTATATTACTTATCTAATTATCGGAAATAGGCAATAATTTTGAGATATTGATTACTCAAATTATAGATGGAGCCACCACAAAATTTTAAAACTTCACAGAACCAATTTTTTCAATGTAAATAACTGTTGTGCCTGCTAAGAAAATTTGTTTGGTTTTTCCATGAAAATTAACTCAAGAAATCCTTTGATATATTTTTTCTTGTTATTTAGTTTTTTTGCCATTTCAGAATACAATTGCTCTTTTGAACTCTATGTACAGAATTGTAGGACCTCTGGTGTAGAACAGAGACCAAATAAAAATCACTTTTCCACCAGAACTACAAACCTGGCCATAAAACAAAAAAAGTAATTTTCATTGGAATCTGTTTTCAAAAAACAATTAGGAAAAAGAGCATAACTAACAGTGCCTGATATATGTCCCAGTTTCTGGAAATTTTGCTCAATTCTATTGAATTCAAGAGCTATTTCTGGATTATCAAGTTTTGATATTGCCTCCCTTGCTTTATCCAACACTTCTCTATTAAAAGTCTGCTTGAAGTTATCTGGAGTATCCTCTGCCATTACACTTTTCAATATTGGAATGGTATTTTCAACTCGTCCAACTTCCACCAAACATGCAACCTGTAAAAATCAAAAACTACAATATGTCGAAATTCTTCTTGAACCATTATTGTAGAAAGCATTACTTTAAAAATAAACTGTTAAGTAACAAGTGTTTGTCAAATATTTTTCATAGGAACATTTTTCAATACATTGGAGGACAAAAACAAAAGCTTAAACAATTACCAATATGTACATTAAATTGCAAAAAAAAGGTGCTACAGATTTCTAGAGATGATAGGGAGTATGTTTTTGAACAAAATTGAAAATGATATACTTAATTAATTTAGAAAGAAGTGTTGTTCACTCAGGATGTCATTGGTTTCTTCCTAAGCACTTTTTCCACAATAATGATGATAATAATAATTGTTTCTTGAGAATCTGTAGTTTGATGGATTTTTCCTATCACATTCTTTATGAATGGAAATGATTATATATAAAAGTCTAGAAAATATGCCATTTTAAATTTTCCAAAGAATAATTTATTTGCTTTGTCACTCAGGGCAGTCTGAAAAACGTTCAAATATTTCTATGAAGATATCAAGTCCTGATGTTTTTCATCATTGTAATCAATAAGTCCTTTTAGCTCTGTGATACTGAACTGTTCCAGCGGCAGTTCTCACTTTGAAGTAGCTTCAAGTTGTTAAGTAGATCATTGTCAACTTGTAACATTATTGTTTTGGAAGTAATACCGAAATACTAATTATTATGCGTTGTATTTTTAAGCAATTCACCCACTTTGAGATTTCTGACAGTTGTATAATTCTGGTTTTGTGCAGAAGTGAGAACTTCCAGAGCTACTCCAGGATTTCCTTGGTTCAAGGCTAGACCTGCACAAAATGTTGTTGCTCTTCGCATGGGAAAGTGACCAACAGCTTTCAATTCCTGCCACAACTTCAAGGCATAATCTAAACTCTCCTTTGTATTCTGCAAATTTGATTATATAGCATAAGTGCAACTCAATTATCATGTATCTACACACTATTTTGTAACAAGCTGCCATAGCCAAAACTACAATATTCCTTGGGTGTTTGGTTCCCTCTAGCTGACGTTCTTTTATACTATCCACACATTCCAGAATTTCTTCATATCTTCCATTTTCATAAAGGAGATCCAGCAATATTTGGTAGCTAATATATTGGTCAAAAAACCCATTTAGTTCAGGTGATTTGAAACACTAAAAAAAGTAATTTATTTATGATGCTACTGAAATATTCTGGAACTCCTCACTTCTGAAGCGACATCAGGGGCATTAAAGTGATGAAAGAGGCGCATCACCACTGGACCAAAAACAAAACTCCCGAATCTCAACTCCTTATTTTGTTGGTTGAATCTAAAGAAAAATTATCAAAACTTCACATAATCTGAAGATACAACACTCAAACTAACTTTTTTATCATTTTGACTACCAGTTCAAGATCTTTCTCTTCATTCGACAAATGAATCATATTTTTCAAGTCTTCGGTGAACACCATGTGCTTGGTATTGTCTTGTACATATTCTGACATTTTTTCTTTGAATTTTTCAGATAGATTCTCCATTTGGTTTTGAGTTGTCTGACACTGATTAAGAAATCCCTCAATTCCGAGTGTTTCTTTTGCATACAAATGCCTTTTATCTGAAATATTGGAAAATATATTCTATTATATATTTAACATTACACAACCTCAACTTACGCGGTATTGCCGTTATCATAACGTTAGTGTTCAATTTAATTGAATTATAAAATACAGAAAAGTTTGAATTTTTCACTGTAGAAAATATTCTATTCGCCATCATTTCAATTGTTGACTTTCTATATTATTTAATTCAAATTTGAAAAAACAAATTTAAAGGAAATCTGTTAAACAGCAAAAAGACCAAAATGTGAAGTTTGATCGTTTGATGTTTGATGTGAAGTGAAAAAACTGAAAAAAGGCACAAACACAGAACACCTAAACACTGAAGAGACTGAACCACAGAACATAAACAAGTTCTGTGGACTGAACACATAAGCCGCGCAAGAATTCCTATCCACAACACTTCCCAATAAGCAAGCCGCATGGCCCGTTTTAAAAAGTTTGCGTTTCAGCGTTGAAACATTGACGTCATAAACGAAATGTTTTTAAACCTAATGCAATATTCTGACACATGAGCCGTTTTTCTATTCGCTCTGGTATCACATTTTGGTTAACCACAGACTAACCAACCGTTTTCGATTCATCACTAATAACGTCACGAGTAACACTGGAACAGAACCAGCTCTACGAATAAGTTCAATAAAGCGGTATACTCTCTCTTTATCTGATTTGTAGTTGTTTCTTTTGCGAAAGGTATTTGATTTTGGCAACCGATAACCAACACATTCGTTTCGTTATTCACCATGACGTCATCAACAGTACCAGAAAGTAAGCTACTGTCAAAAACGCTGTAATTTTTATGTCAACCGCTATCCGAACCAATACCAATCGAAAACGGCTATAGTCAAATCTATGACGTAAATTGAATAAGTTTTTAAAACATTATTGAATGCCAAAAAACAGCTCAGATCTAAGATGTCTTAAAACCCTTTTGACCTTTAAGGGCCGGTTTTTCAATGTACTTTAATGTGAGTTGATTCCATCATTTAGCTAATGTCATATTCATTCTAACCACGAGTCAAATTTAATCGGAAGTCAAAGTACGCTAACATATGACATTGATTACGTGGCCCTAAGACCGATTCTACATGCATGCCATGCAGAGTTTTATAAGCACGTATGGTTTACCACAGGTACACTTAACGCTTTAAGTGCCCAGACCACCTGTGGTCTGTGTTTAAGTGGCACTTGCAGTTAAGAATCTGATAGAATATGTTAAATAGCTTGTCAAATATATCAATACTCACATTCTAAATGATTCATAAATTTAAGCTTCGGTCAAAGCACTAAACGGAAGTCGTGGAATCGGCCCTTAAACGCCTTTCACTTACGTTTCTATGACAAGGACTTATAATAAGGACATATTTTATTTGGTTCTGTAAAAATTTTGTCAGGCGGGGATTAGCACAGTGGTTGAGCGCCAGCATGGTAACCGAGAGGTTCCAGGTTCGGTTCCCAGGGCGGGCTTTTTTCATTTTCAGATGTGAAAGTCTGAATGATTGAAGCTCGTGTCGGCTGGGAATAATAATCCTCCACGATTCACTGTTACGTTTAATTAACAGTGCTGCTCCTAAAGGTGGCGTATGGATAACAAGGCCTTTCCAGAACACACGGCTAATGACCGCATAGCAGTCGATGCAAAACACCAGGAAAAAAGAAAAAAAATAATAATTTTGTCAATGCTGAAGTAATATGCTATATTATGAGTTTTTCAAATAATCCCGATGTGTTTTTCACTGTATTTTTTTTATCTCGTGCAGGGTGGGCATGCATGTATCTGAATCGACCTTTTATGATAATTTAGTACTCTTTATATGGTTATGCCACAGATTATAGATAAGTTTCTGTAATCTGTGGTTATGCAACCTTTGAATGTTGATAAATACCCCTGCAGTGGGACTCCGATGATTACAAATAGTATCTTTCATTACGAGTTGAGAATATAGGCTTTTTCCGTGCACGCGACAAGTTGCCCAGTTGCCGTACAAGCACGGAAAAAGCATTTATGGACGTGTAATGATGTAATGAACGATATTTTTCATTATATCTACCTAAAAACCACAGAGTGTTGAGAAACATTCATTTTTAAAAATGAACGAACAAACATTTTCATTAATTGAAATAATATGTAGATGGTACAATTTGTGTTGTAATAGGTAGCTAATCCTGCTTCAGCAGTTACTTCATTCCCGATAACTGTAGTTGATAAAATTGATTTCTAGAGAACTGTCAATAACACATTAATTATTTTCCGTGCGAGAGCACGGAAAAATCCCACTTTCGGTGCGCTAAATAAGCATGTTGAGTCAGAATAAGACCGACAAAATCCGACAACAGATTCCTCACCTCATTATTTCGAGATGAAAAGTTCAGGCGCGTATACAAGGGGGGTAATGTGGGTAATTACCACCCCCCCCCACCCACGATCGAAGAAAATTCAGTGTTACAATCAAAATTGACATTATAAGATATTCACAAAATGAATCTATAACTTAATTCACCGCGTAGGTAATAGCTATATGTGTATTAAGAGCGCAAAGTGATATATTGTCGCTTGACAAAGAGAGTAATCTTTGGAGAGCGACAATGACACTTTGTGCTCGAAATACACACAAACGCAGTTTTCAGAAAAAGAAACATCAGATGCTTTATTCAACAAAAGTACATCACATTATAACAAACTTTCATTCTAACTCGAATATCGAACACAGTTTTATAAATTCCTTATTGATATTAATTTATCATTGACTATACTAAAATTGAATGTATAATTGTGACACTCCCTAATTATTATTCCTGAACCTGATGGACGATCAGCAGATCCATCTAACATTAATTCCCCCGAATATTGGAAATCACGTCATGAATTTACCATATTGTAATTCATATTTCTTACTTGATTTCTCTGGTAGGAGATTCAAAGTAACAATTTTTGCACTTTCTGCTACATCAGGAGTAGTGTTTGATAATTCACTGTCACTATCATCAATCATCATGCAAAAATACGTTGGAGAAACGAGCGTTTTCGAAATATTTTCCCTCTAGAGCGCAAATGCCATCACAAAATGACATTTTACGGAAAACGTCAACTTTGCGTTGAAATCTGAAAGCGTCAAAGGCTACTTAGTTAAGCGTTTGTAGAAAAATATCCAAATCGAATCATCGTTTAATATTTTTTTTATATTAAAAATAAAACAAACTGAATCTGCCCTCGTTTTTTTTTTCCTACATGATACCCCTCTGATAAACCTAACTATCAATTTAAAGGCATTTGACCTTGAACAAAAAAAATTTCGTCTGCGGCGCTTTTCAATTTTCTGTCACCCCCTCTCCACGAATTACCACCCCCCATGGAACAAATATGTATACGAGCTTGGAAAAGTTCCTATCTAGGTATGTCCTAAAATGCATCCCCTCTGAGATACAGGGTGTCGAAAGTACGAAAAAAAATTAGATTCATTTTTTTGTCTCCAAAATTTCTGAAGCAAAATATACCAAACTTACTACACTAATCAAGGTTTATCAACGTGATAATTGGAAGTTATAATTTTTTATTTTCGTAACCACTGGTTCACGTTACGTTGGTCTGTGGAAATGGACAAGCGTTTGACATCAGTTAGGCTCATCGATACTCAACTTAAAAGTCATAACATTCCATGTACCTAAAAGTAGAGGTTTCTGAGAAAATTGAGAAAAACTGAAGATATTATGTCCTGGAGTAGCAAAATAATTTCCTCTGTAAAATAATCTCATAACATCGGAATCGGAAGAATGAGACCTAATAACTCAGTGATTACACATCATTTTCATCAAATGATATGATGAATGAATGACTCACCTGTACTATTTTTCCGGTTCTTTCGACATTGAAAAATGTTCAGGAGGTTGACAAATATTCCGATATGTTGTAAGAACTTAGCATTATGCGATTTTTGCACGTGAAATTATTTTGCTACTCAGGAAATATCTTCAGTTTTTCTCAATTTTCTCAGAAACCTTTACTTTTAGGTACATGGAATGTTATGACTTGTAAGTTGAGTATCGATGAGCCTAACTGATGTCAAACGCTCACTTGTCCATTCACTTGTCCAAATAAAATATGAAGGAAAATATTTCCACTTACCAACGTAACTACGCCACTGATTTACGAAAATTAAGAATTATAACTTCAAATTATCACGTTGATAAACCTTGATTAGTGTACCAAGTTTGATATTTTTTGCTTCGGGAATTTTGAAGACAAAGAATTAAATCAATTTTTTTTTGTACTTTTGACACCCTGTATCTCAGAGGGGATGCGTTTTAGGACATACCTTGATAGGAACTTTTCAACTCGAAATGAGGTGAGGAATCTGTAGTCGGAGTTTGTCGGTCTTATTCTGTTTTCAGGGAGTTATAATGAAAAATGTTTAATTGAATCCAAATTTGACGTAATATTCGTCGAAATATCGGTATTCTGCTTCCCATTTATTCTAAGGTAATTTCATTTTCCCATCAACAATATATGATTCGTCAACTACAACAAATTTCTATTTTGAATAATTTCAATCGGAGTTGATGAGGAAGGGAAATTACGAATGGGAAAATCAGAGTATCGAGATTTCGCAAGTAACGTCACATTTTTGTGAAATTAGTAGGTAGAATTATATAGCGTCTGAAAAAGTGAGGACATTGCGCAAGTTTAAACAAAAAATTTTTTTCTTGAAAATAGTCGATTTTTAAAATTCAGAAGGGTTTAAAAACTAATTGAGACCTCCTCGATTTTCAAGATTTAGAAGGGCATAACTCAACAAATAATAAAAACCCCCTCGAATTGTCTTCTGACTCGTGTTTAGGAGGCAAACTAAGTAAGTTTGTTGTTTTTTTTTTTCATAAACCAGCTGTCGCTCCCCTACGAACGACAGCGCTCAGAAGTCAAAACTTGTGCTAGCCAAGGATTAACGAGGTTTTTGTATACCTTTCTTTTAACGTGCGATTTCTAGCACTTTTTTCTCAAGGCGTACCTGATAAACTTACATTTACCTGCGAAACCCGAAATATGATGTGACTCCCCTCTGTCAATCCAGTTTTCATAGATATTATGAGTAGGTAACGAATAATTTCTGAATGAAATCTCCAGAGTCGCTCAGGAATCGACACAACGCAAAAGCAATTCCTTCCATACAGGGTTAGTAGTGTTTTACACGAAGAAATGTTAATTTTGATTCCGTAAAGTGAATAATAGCCTGTTGAGAAAACATGGAAAACCATGATTATAAAATGAATAATACTTTCATCATACAATAGCACTTGGTAAATCCCACACAGTATAATGACAACGCAATGGTGTTAGTGTTACAGATCCCTGTCACAATCCTGACAGAAAATGAATATTTTCCGTAACTTATCCAAACAAAATCAGCACAAAGGAAAAATATCGCTAAAAGGAAGAAAATATCTCTCACCAACTGACCTGTCCCCAGAAGAAATAAGATCGTTACTGTTTACAGCAACAGATTTGGAAAACAATGGCGATAAAAACATACAAGTTATTGACGCTGATAGAAGTATTACAGTCTTACTACACCAACCATGTTTAAGAATGCAAACTTGCCTACACAACACTGCAAAAATGTTGAAAATGTCAATAAACCTCCTCATTCATTCAAATTGGACTAGTTGTCAGAATCTGCAAGATGCTGGAAAGTTGCTTTCTACTGGAGCAGATATAATTTTCTGTCAGTCTCCAAGGCACAGCAAAATTGAAACTTTCGCTGAAGGAGCTGAAGTTCCTGTTATAAACCTCAGGTAAAACAATAGTTTTATAGTAAAGATCTATGATAACATTTTGTATGTACTGCAGTCATCCAGTAAACTCCACGACTAATTTCACTGAAACAGATCATTGTTGCGATCGACCAAAGCATTTGTGGCAATTTGGGCAACGCGGGCCGCGGTGCAATGATGGTAGAGCGCTCGCCTTACAATCGTAAGGTCGTGGGTTCATAGCCTAGCACATCCACCGATCACGTATCTATTCCTTGTTCTCACGAGCTCCTAGGAGCTTCTGAAGGGTTTTTCTCTCTGGAAACTTGGAAGATTCGTTACAGGACAAAAAAGGTAATTATACAAACCAATAAGCCTCCTCCTCAACCATCAAAGTAGGGCGATTTTCTTCAAGGAGTTTTTGGCTCCAAGAAATACGAGTATCGCCCAGAAAGAGGAGGTAAAATGGACAAAACATGGAGATTCACACACTGAACTCCTCAGGCTTCGCCAAAACCACTTTGTTGAAATAGTGGATCTCATTTTATGGGTCCTATACGGATTGCTTCTCTTCATCTTCATGGATGACATTATGATTCTCATATAAACGTCCTTCAAATGAAGTTTCAGTGGTTTTTGGGTTTGTTCAGGTGTGGTCTCGAGGTAATTTTTCCTGACGTTTCATCTACATCTGCGGTAGACATTATCAAAGGCGGTGCAGTATCGGACGAAGCGTTAGTGACTGATTCGATGTCTCATTTCTAGTTTTGTTGTGCTCACCCTAAGAGGGGGCGTGACTTCATTAAGCCTTGATTCTGTTCACTGAAGTCCAATACCTGTTTTTGTTTATGGTTTTAATTATTATTGCTTGTACCTAGAAGGGTTTCTGTTTTGATCTCTCTGATTACCTGCCTCCGCGTTTTACTCAGATTGAGGCCTTCTTCCTTTTGGTCGAAATTATTTGGATGTTTTTAAATTTCAATGGCCTCTGAAAATTCACGAGTAATACCATGTCCTATCCTATACCTGTGTTTCGCTGAACATAATTGCGTGGTTATCCTTAGTTAGTAGAGCATATGTTCTGCGGGTGTTTATGCTCCTTTTTATGGTACCGATATATACATCATCACAGCTGCAAGTGATGAGGACCTGAAGTAGAGAGGGGCGGGGGTCTCTCGGGTCCTTTGCGGATCTCAGATTTTGTCCAATGGTCTTTGTTGGATTGACTATCGTTTTGACTTCATGTTTTTCCAGAAGCTTGCAAATCCTATCTGTGACATTCTTAATGAACGAACTTCGGGGAGAAGCACAGACTGGATGAGTCCTAAGGGTGAAATCACTCATTTTAAGCAGTTCTGCATCATTTTAAAAAAAACACCCTCTATATAATTTTTGAAATTGCTCAACTTCTCCCCATATTTTATAATGGCTTCATTCTGTGATTCAATTCAAAAATTTGCTCTGTATATTACTGTATCATCTGTGAATTTCAACAAGATAAAGCATTTATAAAAAAAATTGTTGAGATCGACGGTAAATAAAATAAGTATTATATAAAAAGTATTTTCTTGGCACAGCTCCTGTCAGTTCGTGGCACTTAATATTCTATCGGATCTCCTGACTCTTCAGCAACATTTTGGAAGATTGGATGGACTAACAATAGCCTGGGTTGGTAAACCTTGCCCACAACTGAATACATGTCTGTCAATTACTCCTCTGTTGGGACTTCAAATAAAATTCTTCTGTCAATGTGGAGGCCCCATGTCACCTGCAAATATCCATTTTCTTCAGGAGAAAGATAAAGTATACAGAGAAAGGTTAATTGAGTGCAAAGATTTGGTGGAAACGATCTCGGGTAAGTCGTTGAGACACGAGAGAGCTGCATGTGTGATTCTCTTTTATTCAAAAAAATAACTGAAAGGGTCTCTGAAAATTGGAACAATCGACAGCATTATTGAAATTGTATATTTCGGAATTTCTAGTTGATTCGATGTTTATTGAAACTTTTTATTCCTAAAATTGAAAAATATCTTTTTATTAAGTTTTGTTCCCAAGATATAATAAGACGATTAATTTTACCAAGAATATGAAATTGGAACCATTTTTGGGTTGAGTTTGGGATATCTCCTAATATTTATAATGATAAGATTGTGTTTTTCATTTGCATTTCAGTATCTTAATCATGCATGTAACCTCATTTGATGTGAATAAATTTTTTCTCCAAATGACATTAAAAGCGGCCTGTTAATGACACTTGGCAGGCTTAGAAGTTGTACTTTTAATGCCTAGTCAGAAAAAGTCCACTTTTACTGCCTAGGCAGAAAAAGTTCGTTGCTAGGCAACCTTCCAAGTAATAATTTAAATCAAACTGGTTATTAAAATTGACAATGACAAAGTAAACAGTAAACAAACAAATTCAACAAACGTCATCAGCGGTAAACATAGTAACGCAGGGCCCAGTTACCTTTGATGAAATAATTTAGTTATTTGGATATTGATAATGAAACGCAATTTAAATATAAAAAAGTCGATTTTGCGTGGAACTGGAACAAATTTGAAGAAAAAATTATATGTTTCACACAGCAGAAAAGCAGATTTAATGCCTTGGCCGCGGCATTAAATCTTGTGCTTTTATGCCTAGTAAAACAAATAACTATTAAAAACATAAAATAACCCAAACATCAAAACTACGTAATTTCGCTCAAAGTTAGGATCATAAGGAGTTATAAGCATTAAATATGTTTTTTCTCCAAATGACATTAAAAGCGGCCTTTTAATGACACTTGGCAGGCTTAGAAGTTGTACTTTTAATGCCTCGGCAGAAAAAGTACACTTTTACTGCCTAGGCAGAAAAAGTCCACTTTTACTGCCTAGGCAGAAAAAGTTCGTTGCTAGGCAACCTTCCAAGTAATAATTTAAATCAAACTGGTTATTAAAATTGACAATGACAAAGTAAACAGTAAACAAACAAATTCAACAAACGTCATCAGCGGTAAACATAGTAACGCAGGGCCCAGTTACCTTTGATGAAATAATTTAGTTATTTGGATATTGATAATGAAACGCAATTTAAATATGAAAAAGTCAATTTTGCGTGGAATTGGAACAAATTTGAAGAAAAAATTATATGTTTCACACGGCAGAAAAATAGATTTAATGCCTTGGCTGGTTTCATGAAACACCAGCCGCGGCATAAATCTTGTGCTTTTATGCCTAGTAAAACAAATAACTGTTGTCCCACTTCAAATCAGTCTAGATTCTAGAAATAATTAAATACTATATTATTATTTTTATAATAATTGGTACTTACCAATATAATAGCTCCCCTCGTCAAGTTCATCTTTATTAATCTCATTTTTGAAAACGATACAGGGTTGAAACCTTATTATAAACTTACTGCATCATCTGCGTATGCATACATTTTAAACCTTCCAAATCCAAGATCTGGTTTATTTTTCTTCCTTCAAGAGGTTCGTTTTTCATCAGTGGGGAAAAACAATCAAACATTACAGAAGCACTGTTTAATTACTATTTTCCGTAAATAGTTCATAAATATTGACATTCCATAAAATTTCTTGAAATAAATAGTCATTTTCCACGACCCACATGAAAAAAGTATGATTTCGCAATGTTAGCTAGGAAACACACTGACCGACCAGGATCAATCGTCCGCGACCGTCCAGCAACGACCAAAAATTGAGAGGGATCAATAAAAATTTTCAAACTCACACTGATCGACCAGAATTTTCAGCAGATTAGAATTTCAAACATGATCTCTGGAAAACGGTCGAGGACGTACATTTAGTGTGAGTTATCCGATAAGAATACACGTGTTGGAAATTTTGGTCGTAGTTGGACGATCGTGGACGGTCTTTCATGGTGGGTCAGTGTGCTGGCTGCCTTAGCACTTCAAATAGTTCCTAAACAGCGACCAATGTCTAAATATAATTAAATGTTTAATACAAGTCGTTGTCTATGTGTAATACATTTTTCTAATAGGCTTTTTAGACAATTTATAGAGGAGTATTATAAAGCTAACTTGATCCTTAAACTTGATTTGTAGTTAGGTATAATAGTCACGCAAAATTCAATTCACTTGAAAACGTTTTTAAACTCGTATTACCACGCCACAGAGAAAACATTCCATACTGTGTTATTGAAACTTTCTCAAACTCAACTGTGTAATACTTACATTTTGATATTTTTCAAGGAGCCCAAGTCATTATGACTACTCAACATTCTGAAAAATCAATGACACTGAGAAGGGCGGACTTGGACAAACATGCAGACCCGAGTTGGGTGTTCCTCCATACTCTACCACGATCTTCAGTTGAAGTTGACGAAGAAATATTCCAAAGCAAAAAAAATTTGCTGTGGAAATCTTTCGTTAACACCAAATGGATATGTGCAGCTATTATTTTGAGATTTTTAGATGCATTGAATTGACAAAGAAAAATAAAAATATTTCAAAATAGCCAAAGAATAACAATTATTGAAATTCATATATATTATATTATTCATTGTACAATTATACTGTTATAGACAAAAATGTTCTGCATACACAGTATACACCATTTTTAATTTCTGCATATAAAATAGTAAATCTAAACAAAAAATATAAAGTCGAATAAACAATTAACAATTTCATTTAAAAACACTACTAGATGAAAACCATTACTTCTTCTGCTCAATCCAACGTTATGACATCTGAAAAAAAATTGGGATTTTAGGTAAGCATATACTAACTTATTTAGAATATTACATCTAGTATAGAAATATTTGCAAGTGTGTAAAAAATACATTACACCAAAATTGATATAGTATTTGAATGTTCAAGAGAAAATATGAAAAATAGGACACAACAATGCGATTTACGTTTGATGAACGAGTAATTTAATTAAATATACAGAGGTTGAGTCAGAATAAGACCGTTAAACTCCTTATTCAAATCATTTATCTTATTGAGGTGAAAAGTTTCCATCAATGTATGTCCTAAAATGTACATCCCTTGAGATATGGCGTGTCGAAAGTACAAAAAAAATGCCAAGTTGACTTCATATTTCCTTTAGAATACGAGTTTTATACCAGTTCGGCTCATCGATACTCAACCTAAAAGTCATAACATTCCATACGCCTTAAAGTGGAGGATATTTGCGAAAAACTGAAACAAAGTCCTGAATAGAGATGTAATTTCCTGAGCGCCATACTCAATCGCATAATGCTAATTTCTTTCAAAATCGAAAAATTTCATAACATATCGGATTATTTTTCAACATCCTAAACATGTTTGAATCTAGGGATATTTGAGTACAGTGAGTCGACAAACGAACAGATTCATTGATGATGTAACCATACTTTCTTGCATATCTTTGCATCGATTTGTAGTACTTTCCAACATTTGTTGTAATATACACTTGATTTTTTTATTCGTTTGCCGATTGAATCGACACATTCCTTTGTTTAAACAGCACTCGATTCAAAATGTGGTATAAATTGCACTACAAATAGACCAAATAGGTAAATAAAATGTGTAGAGTATGCAGACGACATATATAGAATAGGAATATTTTGTGGATTTAGATTACATTTCAGAATGCACTAATAATTAGACTTTTTCACATTATGAACAGAAAAAACCTAGCATAACCTTTTTCATGAGGAGTAAGCTAAGATAACCCCATGATATCAAAATACTAGGTAGCTTTGATATTTCAGTCAATCTCCAACACAAATTTCCGGGCATGGCTAGATACAAAACCAACTTTGACTCTTCATATCAACCACATAACCACAAAATAGGAAAAGGGTTTGAACATGTCCAGATGTATACTGCCGTCCTTAGAAAAAATGCCGTATCTACTATCTAGTTTAGAATTCTGTAGATCCGACCTCCATACGAAGGAATTCCTCAATCTTTTGAACACGGGAAAATGATTTAACAACTTTGGCTATAAACCAGGAGTATACATAATTTTTGCTTGGTAAAACGCAAAATTTATAAGTTTTTAAACCTACAAAATCTAATATCTCAATATTTATTTTTGTAGATACGGCACTTTTGTTAGGCACAGCGGTATATGTAAAGTAGGATATGGTGTTGTTCCATCACGCATGCTACTTATACGGAAATGCGTCAAAATCCAATCTCATAAAATTAGACAGAATCCAATACAGAGCTGTAAGAAACCTTATAGAAACCACCTCTTATTATCAGAAGAGACTTTTCTGCATTGAAAATGCCCTGGAATGGGTATTAGATAACGACGTGAAGGTGATTGTCCTGACAGATTCAAGCTCTTTTCTCGAGGCACTGGCAAAAAAGTCAGTCAGAAATTATGAAAATTTGCAAGATCAACAAATTCATCAGCGTTCAAATCAACTGTGCTACTCCCAAGGTAGCATACGAAGCTAGTAACAAAGCCTACCCAGTTTCAATAGGTGTTGAATAGATCAGGGATTAGTGAAGTGAAATTTGGAGAATGTACGGGACCACATCTACCTCTCTACCAATCATGGAATATTTTAATCAATAAGTTGCCGAAAGATTTGTTGTAAATGAATATTGACCCCACATTTCTTGATGGACAAATAGGGAAACTTCTTCAGGTAACCCAGGTACAAACAAAAATTCTAAAGAGCATTTTATCAATTTCCATTTCTCATTTCTGAATTTCCGCTAATATATTTTTGTATACTTACATTATTTGTCACTCTCAACACCTTGTATCTCAAACAGGTTGCACTTCAAGACACACCTTGAAAGAAGGAACGATTCACTTCGAAATAATGTGAAGAATAAAGATAAGGAATTCATCGATCAAATCCAGATTCAATCCTACTTTTGAAAATAAAGTTTTCCGATATGTTGTAACAAATGAGCATTATGAGATTATGGCATGATGGGAAATGATGTCTCCACTCAATTCTTCCTGAGGACATACTTCCAGATTTTCGCAAATATCTCATACACCCCTTCATTTAGACTTTAAGGTCTACTATCAAGAAGCATAACTGATGTAAAACACAGGAATGCTTCAGGAGTTTTGAAGAAAAAAGTTAATCTTAATTTTTTTCATACTCTTTATACCCTGTATCTCGGAGGTATTATTCAACTCACCCTGTATGTGTCTAAAGTTCAGTAAAAAAAATCAAGTATATGGAAATTGTCACATGTAAATAATGAAAAGATATATAAAATGAGGGAGTTCTTTTGTTTGAATACACTTTAATATATTATGTGACATATCCCATCAATCAGAATATTGTTTTCTAGTTAAAAGAGTCTCTTTTTCTTTTAACTGTTTTATTAGTTCTGCTTGTGAAGCTATATATTTATATACATAAATATGACACTACCTTTTTCATAATTTATTCAAAAACCATAATGAGGTTTTACGGTATATTAAATGAATAAATACATTATAAATAAATTTTAACTAAAAAATAAATTTCACGGCGCTACTGAATCTATATGCAAATTCCACAATTCCAAAGTTAGATCTAGTGTCTAAAGTACGCAAATGAATTAGAACTAAAGCTAGTTAAAAATGTATGAACTTTGAAAATTATAATAAACATGCTGTGTTGTCTTGACTATTTCACTCATCTTTAAATTCTCACATAATCTGACCAATCGCAAACCAAAGACAACTCGTGTTATCGCGATAACACCAGCTGTCTTTCAATTCTGATTGGAGGATCAGCTTCGATATTTTCAACGACGTAACCATGGCAACACAAAGTTTGGCAGTTCTATCAATATTAATTGTACCTGATTGTGTCAAAATGAGTCGCTTCACTGCAAATTCAAATGAAATTATGAAACGAAACATTATAATATTGACGATTTTAATAATTTGTTTATGACTGTTATACATTATTCGTATTTATATTAATGTAAACTTTGTTCGTGAAATAATCTAATAAAATTCAACTCGTGATTGAATTTTTCTCATAAGTCTGTCTTTTATTTCGGAACTCAACTGAATTTGTTTGAGAAAACACCAATCGTTTGCGAATGGGTCATCTCAACCGATTTATGTGACACCTTATCATGTGGTCATTTAGATATGGCCAATGTGTTTATTTATTGGGATATTGTTTCAATTTAGTCTGTGATTGTGATATCATGTTCAATTTCCCTGTCCTTTTGTCTAAATTTTTTTACTGTCGTGTTTTTGCTTTCATTTACCTTATACAGAGTGTGTTTGAAAAAATACTGAATACATCTTCTCACAAACTGAAAACAGCTATTCTATAGACCAAAATAACCTTTCAAATTCTGAATTTTATATTGTCAAATTGATGATACAGTAAAATACACCATTATCAAGTAAAAAAAATATAAAATTTGTTTTTAAGAATCATCCAGGTTTCGGAGAAAACCCCACAAAAGCCGAGCTTGTGCGAGCAAGGGAGATCCGGGACCTAAATGTAAAATAAAACTGAATTCCGAACCACTTTAGCTCAGTGGCGGCTGTCCTGGGGGTCGAATACGGGCCACCTTGGTGGTAGCAAAAGGCTCTAACAACACGACCACTTCGCTTGCTATTCACTTGCAATTACTATTTACTTATTTATAGACAATATCAATGTATTACAAGAGACATAAAAAAATTATTCAACTGTAAAACATTTTCAATACAATAACATCCATTATGTAAAACTGATATGAAGACGTTCTATAAAACTCAGTTTGCAGGAAAGTGATAAAATTCAAAGTAGAAAAACAAAAACTTATATATACAGAGGTTAATTAAGGCATTGTACAATTAGAATCCAATTGGTCATTAAAGGTAATGGCATGTATTGATTTTACTTATTTCGTTTTTTTGCATCGTTATTTCTCATAGTTAAAACTTTCACCACTAGGGCACTTCATACTGATAATAAATTCACGCAATATTCCGGAAAGAACCATAAGTAGCGCTAGTGTTTGGGATAAGTTAATCGACATCAAGTTTAAAGAGCCAACCTAGGATTTCGATAAAAAAAATCAAGCAATTATTTTCACAAAATATAATTTTTGAAATTCAATATGACGCAGAATACCGAATAAATAAAATCGTGTGTGTTCCCTAAGTTTTCTGTCGGCTAATCCCACAATATGGAAAGAAAAATGGTTTTCAATTAATTGTGTCCCACACTGTAAACTTACAGACTTGATATGAAACCAACACACCATATACTTCTTCATCAGACAATATGGTTGTCAAAATGCTCTCTAGGAATATGTAGAGAAGTATGTGGTAGAGAAGAAACAAATTATTTTTGTACTCATCTGTAATATTCATTAATTTCAATGTTGTATGAAAACTCAAAGTAAAACACTAGAAATATTCAACTCTATAATATAATAAATAATAAATGGAAAATAAGTGTTTAAAAAATATTTGATATTGCAGTGTTATATAAAGTAATAAGAAAGATAGATTAATATTATTCACTATCTCTCTATCAGCACTTCACTTACCCTTTGGATTACTCGGAGCTTTCCGAACAGTAACCCCACTAAGTTTCAAGCTGTTTATAATTTCACTCGATAAAGAACCAGATTCAGAAGAAGTTTCAGTAGCATCACAGTCATCATCCAAACTAATTGAAGCCACCCTACTATCACTACTATATCCTGTTCTGTTTTTCTTTTGCTGTTTCGATAAATCATCGAGAATAATAGTCTGGATACTCCGATTGTCCCCGGATGGCTTTTTCTGTAAATCATCGATAATAATAGTCTTACTACTCCGTCTGTCATTGCTAGCAATTTTCCTTTTTTTGCCAACACTCGGTGAAACAACTTCAAGTTTCCTTTTGACCGATGAATTCAGCCTATTTCGAGATGGAACGGCGTTTTCGTTGGCGGGTTTTTTCTTGACTAGTTCTCTGCCACTCGAAGGCACACCCAACCTCTGCGGGGTATCTTTTTTACTTTGGATGGCAGCAGAATTATTATTATTGTGTTTGCTCTGCAACTTTGACGGCTCATTCGGTGAGTCGCCATCGCTCTTGGTGAAATTTCTATTCAATGGATTTTTTTGGATGTTCGGGTGACTACCGAGAGAAAATTGGGTTGGAACCAACTTTCTTTGCGTTTTTAGCAGCAATCTCGGCGTGAGAGGATTCAATCTGATACAATTTGGTAGGTTTGCTATAGGAGAACTTGTTTTGGGGTTCTCTTGCAGTGCTTTGAAATTCTTATGAATGTTTGGGAGCCCTGAAATAGTATTTTCGTCACAAACGTTTCAATTCCTAAAATATATTTTAAAAATTAATTTTTTCATGCTTAGTATGGTTATTACTATCTCGTAATCCCTGTTATTTTGATTTAACGGTATTCAGATGACAATTGAAAAGTTAATGTTAACAACCGGCGGAAGTTAAGAAATCTAGCGAACACAAAGAACTGACGTTGTTTATTATATTGTTGTGATATTGTTAAGCTATTCCATGACAACACGATGTTGACATTTTTCTATAGAATTACGAGGTACGTGGTTTGTTCTTTCCTCGGAATCTAAATGTAATCATTCAGCGGGATTACGAAAAGTCTTGAACGACGCACGGCCGATATGTAAATAACGGATTCGGTTGTTATAATCCTCGGCTGCGCCTCGGATTACAATATTCAACCTCATCCGTTATTTGCTACATATCGGCCAAGTAACGTTAATAAATATGATGGTGAGCATTCCAAGCAAGCTTAATCATCAGGATTGGCATACAGGCAACCCACATCATTTTGCTTTTGATCAAGGCATGTGGGTCTATCAAGTCTTGAACCAATATCAATAATACTAACTCATAAACACTCGTAGAGTGTACCCAAAGACATAGCCTGTGTGGGTAGAGGATAGCTATCATTATTATTTGCCGTGGCGCTATTAGCTGATATTTAAGCAGCCGACAGCTGAGATTTAGATATTTTCTTCAATAATAAAGTAGGTAACATATCTGATTCAAACAGCTCAAGTATAATTTGTACAGACAATTTCAACACAATGGTGAATTTTTAACTTACCGTGGAGATGAGCCTATGTTGTTTCTTGAAAACAAATGTCAAAGTCATAGTATACTTTATTGACGGAAGTTATAAAACTTATAGACAAAGCTTTTCCAGTAATTTTCAGTCCTTGGTAATGATTTAAGATTAGTATACTTTTAAAATGTTATAAATTTATGGAAAGATCCCAGTTTAGTAAACTTGTTTCATGTACAACAATGACAATTCAAACCCATTTTTGTTTGAATTTAAAAAAACATTTAAATTATATCAAACAAATTAGACAAATTGACACTTGTAATAAATAATACAAGTATGAAAATGACGGTCTTTTTAAGGTTGAGGATTTTTCAACACAAGTCCTAATTCAAGAAATAGAAACTACGTCAATTTCACTCGTTGCGCGTTTCGCCAACGAAGTAGGCATCTTCAGGAGCTCGAACTAAAAACAAAATAAAAATTGTTTTTTTCCGTTAACCAGTTGTCGTCCCCCTATGAACGACAGCCCTCAGAAGTCGAAACCAAGAGCCAAGAATTAACGAGGGCTTACCTTTTAACGTGCGATTCCTAGCAATTTCTTATGCCATCAGAACAATATACTGCAGTCGCTGGGCTTTGAATCCACGACCGCCAGCCAGAATGATTGAATGGAGGTGATTCCAACCACTCGGCTACCTGGCCTCGTTACGATATTTTAATGCTATGACAAATAATAATAAAATTCGTCCTCTGCCGGCACAGGCTATGCCTTTAGGTACACTCTATCAGTGTTTTTGAGGGAGTATTATTGTTATTTACACTACTTATCAATTGCACCCACTATTTCCCTACCTAATACCTGCCTACATGAAATTGTGTACCTACTCTAATCATCTACATCATTTTAGACGTTGCCTACTATATATAAATCTATCTTCTACCTACTTTGTTTTGGATTTAATGACATCATTCTTGAAAATTATTGACTAATGGCTTCTTTATGAAGAGAAGATGCCATCATTGTACTTTGAATTTGAAAAATTAAAAGTAATCAACATGATTATTCAACCAGATATTCCATTAATACAACAATGCCAAACTAAGACAAATATTGGTCAAAAATCAATACTATGTAACGGAATACATTTTCAAAGAATAATCCAACTATTTGAAAAAAATTATAAAATAGGATTCAAAATTCGTTTGAAAAAAAATTATCAGTTAAAAACAAATAATAAATACTTTCCGATTCTATAATTTTTAGTTGTTTAATGTTGGGATACTTGTTAATTCCCCAAATTTTTTACTTCTTTTTTATGCATTGTCATTATTCAATGTATGTATTATTATTATTTTTCATTCCTCTATAAACAGAAATGTTTTTAGGGACCAATAAAATAAATAAATAAGTATAGAATTGGACCCCCATCCGAGTTCATACTATTTTGGCATTATGTGTTATCAAATCAGCGGTCGTGATTCAAAGCATTTTGGGCCACTCGGTTTTTCTCTTCTAGAAAATCGGATATGAGCAATGTGCTCTTTGAACAGTACTTTCATGGCTCTTCTAGTTTGACCCACTTACTTCTTGCAGTACTTACAGCTAATTTGATGAATACACGACTCTTTTTTTTTCTGTCTTATCTTTAGGAATACCCACGATCTGTTTTAGCGTATACTAGGTTTTGTACACCCATTTCATATTTAGGGCTTTTAAAACGCTGTCGAAACCCTGAGTAAGTTAAAGTTCGTGTGGGATAACTAAATATTTAGGATTTTTTTTTCTTTTTGAAAAGTCTAAGAGTTTCAAAGGGTTTTCTTAAATATATGTTTCCTAATCAGTTTGTCCACCAAGTCCACAAAATAACCATTCAGTTCCACCTCCATAATAACCACTTCATCAGTTTTGAGTCACTTTCATGCAATGAACAGAAAAACACTTTTATCTAATTTCCACTACATTCTTTATTATTACGACCGTTTCCTATATGAATTCATATACTTGATAATGGAATAACTCCAAAACCGGTCGTAATAATCAAGTATCTAGTGGAAATTAGACATAAGTATTTTTCTATTAATTTCATAGAAATGATCATTAATGTCCATAGAATAAACAAGTCCGCAATCACAAAAATCAGTTTACAATATCGTATAAGCTACAACAGATCGTAAGGATCTATGAGAGCTGTAAGGACTGCGAGAAAAAGTTTGTGGGCCAAACTAGAAGGTCCGTGAAAGTACGGTTCAAAGAACACATTGCTCATAAGCGATTTTCAATTAAAAATTAAAAGAATCGAGTGTGGCCAACCCTTTGAATCAAGACCACCGATTTTATGACATAAGTTTGAAATTAATTTGACAGGTTTATGACCATGGGCTTCTCGATTCATTTGAGAGACTGGACATTGTAAACTGTAAATAGTATTGACGCAAATGATGGCCCATTGCTTGTACAAGTTCATAGGCTTCTCCTCTTCACAAAGAAGTCATTAGTCATTACTTTTCAAGAATGATGTGATTGAATCCAAAACAGAGTAGGCAGAAGATAGGTTTAGAGCAGGTACATTCTAAAATGAAGTAATTAAATGGACAATTTGACGTAGGCAGGTTGATGTAGATCGTAGAGTAGGTGAATTCCAAAAACTAGGAAAACAACAAAGCAGAACATTTTATGTAGGAGGGGATGATGAATATGCATAATTATCCATTCTGATAAGTAGTATCGATAGGATTAGAATATCATGAGTTTAGAAAGCTTTGAGCTCCTGAAGATAATAATAATATACTCCCTCATAAACATTCGTATAGCGTACCCAAAGGCGTAACCTGTTCGGACAGAGGGCGGCTATTATTATTATTTGCCGTGACGCTCCGGGGCAACTTACTGATGTTTTGGTGATGTAATCACTTTTCAGCTGTAAGAAAACCTACAGCACCACCACGGGTGGACAGTGTGCACTCCAGGCAAGCACCAGATGCCAACTTTGATGGAGAAACGCGAGTAAATTGACTTAGTTTTCGTGTTTTGGATAGTTCCTATTTCTTGAATTCAATCATTTATTGACGAATTCTATTTCACAAATACTTTGCCAAGTTCTGCCACTAATATATCGATAAATTTATGTTCATCTTCTCAACTAAGTGTATAAACCATTCAAATATGTTTTTAAATTCAAATGATTTGAATTTTGATTACTGACTGAATGGAAAGTGCAATTTTCAAGGAATTTTTTTGGCTGTATTCAAAAAGAGTTAGAACCAAACTGCTTTGTGCTTGGGGCTCTCGACATTAAAATACTATCAAAAAGTGCTCAGCAATCGAGAGAACTTCCTCATTTCTGTGCTCAGCACACAACAAACAAGCACTTTTTTAGGGCTTAATGCTTGAAATACTTTCTGATAGTACTCAACAGAGGTCTACTTGTATCACAAATTCTACATCAGTCTAATTGTGTTGAGAATTATTTAATGTCTGAATCAGATAATCCACCCATATTTAAAAAAGCATGAAAGTCAATCTTGAATTTATGACTCCAAAGTATTTTTTGTTAATAATCAATAATATTACCTAATTTCAGAGGCCTTCTTCTTCGCTGGTTAACTTCAATGGCTGAACCTGACCTATTCGAAGCGAGCTTTGGAGTATTCCCATTTGCCACTGGTATAGTAGGTGAGTGCAACGAATTACGCTCACGGTTTCGTTGTCCATTATGCAGAACTTGTTTATTTGATATTGGAGTAGCATTTGATATTGAAACGGCATTTGACATTGAAGTGGCATTTGATATTGAAACAGCATTTGATATGGAAACGGCATTTGATATTGAAATGGCATTCGATACTGAAGTGGTAGGTGTATTTGCAGATGGTAACTTCCGTCCCAGCTTGTCAGAATGGTCAGCACCTTTGCCAATGTGCTGAGAATTCCTTGCATTACTGGTTTGCATATTTTCTTTAATTTTTAAAGCTTCATCCAGATTTATGCTAGGTACATTTGGGAGATCCGAAGAAACGGTTACATTGCTAGAACAGAAAAATGCTAATCTGAAGAAGTTCTACTGAAAGGATAAAATCGTAGAATCAGCTTTGAATGATTTTTTTTTTCGAATTCTCATTATTTGTATGTGAAACATAATAATATGTTATCTACAACACATTTTGATTTTCCCCCAAAGAACATTATTTTTATGATATTCAAGTTTTTAATGGTGAATATATTTTTTGACATATCTCAATTGTACTCTCCTAACTGCTCCTAAAAGATTAAATAAACTATGTATTCATGTATCAAATACTCATGGAAATTCTATACTTTTGACTATTTCATGAACTGAAAAACAATAAATAAATGAAACAAAATAAAACAAATATTTTTAAAACATCTGGCATGTTTTGAAAGTATGACAACATAAAGAGTACATGTTGTTATTGTAACACTGGTTTTATAGCCCACAATGAACCAGTCAAGGCCCATATAAAATTAGTTATAAGGACACTTATAACTTGATACCAGCTGTTTCTGGGCGTATTTTAATGCAAAAACAATGTTATGTTTTAATGTAAATGAATTTCTGAATAAAGTTATGTTCAAAACAAAATTATGAGGCTGTGTTTTTTAAAACGACCTTCTGTGCTCATTTTATTTTTGAATTTACTTTTGCTTTATTTATTTTGTGGAAAATTCATGATGAATGTAGGACAGAGAAAATAGTAATAACTTTTGACTAATTTCCACTACGATTTTCTATTGTTACGACCGGTTTCGGTTTGTTAAACCATTATCAAGTATACTATATTCTTACATCAGAATCTTACCTGAGATAACAAACGTATTTCATCTTGAGTATGAAATGCTATTTTTGCTACGATAGATGTTTAAAAAATACTGGAATTTCGCTATCAGTGTCCATATTAATTATAGTTATAGAGAGAAGTTTAAATGTAATCGTGAAAATGTTTATAAATTGTTAAACGACGTGACGTTCGTTTGCTGATTCAAGTGCCAACTAGTGAGATTAACTGTCATTAGTGTCAAAAATCCATAAAATTGTTTTTAGTATATTGCCATCGGTTCATTTGCTTAATTTTCATCTCTAGAGTGAAAAACTACCACTTTCATGTAAGGTATCCGATTGAAAAATTATCATTTTTATAAAAATGAGTAGAAAAAAGTTTTAGAATAATTTAAAGTTCATTAGATGTGTTATAATTTCGATTTTTTTGGAAATTACAGCTTCTTACAGGTTTGCTTGAGGCGTTGGTTAGTTTGGGACAGAAACCTTATATTTGCACATTTTGAATCCATTTCAATAGTAGATTGTTTTTTATGTTGGTTGCAATGTCATTATCATCTTTCTCAAACACGTTCACGTTTTATCCATAAACTTGGTTCATCACATTCGATCTTTCAAGAAAGAATTCAAAGTGATGAGCTTGAAATTACTCCTTTGTTTTGGCAAATGACAGAGAAATATCGACTGTTATATCCGTCAAATATACTTTTCTTTTTCTGTCTGACTTCATATTATTATGACAAAACTAGTGAAAAAGATTACTGAACACCCACTCACTTTTTTTTCGGAAAGAAGTACTGCCTAGATTCAAGATCCAACGAAACATTTGATGCCGCCACTCTTGACAAATTCGTATTAGCCAGCTGATTAAGATTCGCCCGGCCAACCAAAAAGTTCATAGCTGCCTTTGAAGGAGCTAATGGAGGAGTGGCTGCCTGAACTTGAGAAGTTGCCTTAGTCAATTGTGGGGCAACTGCTTGGCCTTTTTGAAAAGGGATTGCTAGAAGTCTTGGCACAGGAACTGCCTGAGTCCTTTGAGAAGGGACTGCCCGAATCCTTTGAGAAGGGACTGCCTGAGTCGTTTGGGGAGGGACTCCCTGAGTCTTTTGTGGAAGGACTGCCTGAGGGTGTTGTGCAGGGACTGCCTGAAGGTTTTGTGCGGGGACTGCTTGCGGGTTTTGTGCGATGACTGCCTGAGGGTGTTGTGCAGGTACGTTCGGAGTCTTTGGAGGAGGGACTGCCCGAGACTTTGGATGAGGGACCGCCTGTGTCTTTGATGGAGGAGCTTCTAAAAATATTAGTTATAAGAGGTGAAATATTTTTCTATCATTCACGGATAATTATACATCTCTGGAAAAACTTACGGGCTGCATTTTCATTGTTTTTCCAAGCTTCCCAAGCAGATGTCAGTTCTTGTTCACTGAGGTTGTCTTCTGGTCTGTTCTCCAATAGAGTTTTGTGTTCATGGAATTTGAAAATACAAGGAAGTTTGAGTATCACCTTGGCTAGCATTTGATCTTCAGGAACATTAGGGGTAGGCCTTCCTTCGTCGGCGGTGGGTTCACATGAATACAATTCCTGTAGATGCATCCTTCGGTAGTGCCTCCTGATTTGATGTCTATCGATCACACGGTGAGCTATTGCTAGTTTGGTTACAGTACGATGATAAACTTTTTCTTCCATTGTATCCTGAAAAAGTTTTCCCATCAATCAAAAATCGACCATCCCTTTACTTGATCTATACTTCCTATAAATAAATTTCACACCAGAAATATTACAGTAAAACTTGAAATAAAATTTGAATTTAAATATATTTTGGAAGGTTGATTGCACTTACCAAAGATATCAACCTATAGACATAAACTTCCTTCTCTTGGCCGAATCTGTAAGCCCTGAAAACACTCTGAGTGTCGTAAGAGGGGTTCCAATTCACGGTCATTATTACAACTCTATTTGCTGCTGTCAAATTTAATCCTAAACCACCTACTTTTGTAGACATTAACAACAGTCTGAAACAATTGAGTAGTTTATAAATGAAATTTATCTCACATTCTCATCAAATTACTCACCTCAAAGTTTTTTTTTTAGAATCATTAAAATTATCACAGATTGTAGCTCTATCTTCAATAAAAACAGTACCATCCATTCGCGAATAATCTCGGTTTTTTTTCCACGATGAACATTTACTCGTGCCAATAGTCTTCAAAAAGTGCTCTATGAGGTTGAGCTCTCCTAAGCTTTGAGAAAATACAAGCCTGAAATTACCAAAACAGTTATCAATCCTTACTAGATTTGAATAAACATTGTATAGAACATTATCCTCATTTTATGAGTTTGTATGTTTGTTGAGTACATATTTGTAATAATATTTTCGAAAATTTAAATGAATACAAAAACAAACCAACAATTTAACTAACTGTGGATTTTTCAATTTGTACCCATAAACCTAAGCCGAGAGCATTCAAGTAACTGAAGAATCATTTTGTGCAAACATAAAAACGTAAATTAGGTCAGTTTATATTGGGATAGTTCTCCATTTCATTTCTTGAAAAAAAAAATATATTCAGTTCAAGTGAACTAAAGTGGCGAAAAGTTTGGTGCCCCTAGTTTCAATTGTCAGAACACCAATTTCATTAATTCATCTAGAAAACAATGGACCCCCTAAAATTATTCTCTTAGATTAATATAATGCTACCCTAGTGCTATTTCGATCCATCAATGTGATAAGATATTCTTCAATTTAATTTCCGAGGAAACCTAAATAACCATCACCATTCAGAGCCCCATCAAATATTATGAGACTGCTTATTTTCACCCCTAATATTTCTAGCCAGACATTGAATCTTAGAAATTTCCCTACCTCAATAAATTCTGACTCTCTTCCAACTAGTATTAGGTATTTGGTCTGATAAATAAATCCAGATTGGTGAGACGGAAAATACAAATGTTTTCACAAACTCTTTATTTGTCTGCAATATTTCATCCTTTTGATGCTACGTCTTTATTTGAAGGACTGAACCAGTCATTCAATTAAATAATCATTTAGAATCTGTTTGAGGTAAATTATGTTTTTTCTTCAAATAAGAAAATTAAAGGACCGCAAATTTATTTATTTATTTAATTATTTATTTAATCATTATACATCCAACAGGCTAATAGCCCAATGACAGGAGTATTTTACATGAATGAGCTTAACGCTAATAAATTATCATTTAAGAACTAATAATCAATTTGGAATAACCCTAGAATTTTTTTTTTAAAAGCATGCAAGGACAAGAAAAATATATCAGCATTGACAGATCGCAAATTATTGTAGCATCTACACATATTCGAAAGAGGGCAGTAATAGTGGTGTCGCGAATTAGAAACAGCTATATGAAAAGTAGTATTTTGTCTAGAGGTAATTCTTGGGACATTAAAATCGATCATTAACAGAAGATTCGGAGAATCTATGCCATTATTAATGAGTTTGTGTAGAAAAACCAAGATTTGCGATCTCTCTCTCTGTTTTCTTAATGAGTACATATCAAATTCCTCTAACACTAGGTTATAATCATAGCCTCTCTCAGGATAAATGCCATATTTCTTAAAAAAAGCAAATAAAAAAAAAAATCTGGACAGCTTCTAGCGCATCAACATATTTTGTAAAGTTGGGGTTCCATGTGACACTACAATATTCCAGCTTGCTTCTAACCATTGCATAGTAGACATTGCCGAAAGCATCAAAGGAATGGAATTCTTTACAATTCCTGATGAGAAAACCCAAATTACGAGTGGCCTGTCCAATTATGGTGTTGATATGATTCACAAAATTGAGCTTTTCGTCAAAACTCACGCCTAAGTCTTTGCATTCAGAAACACGTGTTAGTTGTTGAGTTGATATACAGTAATTGAAACTAAGAGGAGCATTTATGCGGGGAAACGTCATTATCTTGCACTTAGTGTAGTTCAGGAGTAAATTGTTTTCTATACGCCAATCATTTAGAGATGATAGATCTTTTTGTAAAAGTTCACAATCTCGAATATCATTGATCTCACGGTAAAGTTTCAAATCATCGGCATAAAGAAGAGTTTTTGAGTTCAGAGTATCACAAATGTCATTGACAAATAAAAGGAACAAGAGTGGCCCCAGATTTGAACCTTGCGGAACTCCCGATGTCGAAACAAATGTAAAGGATTTGACCCCTTCATATTCCACAAACAATTATCTTTCTGTTGATAACGATTTCATTAATTGTTGCAATTTAGAGGAGATACCGAAGTTTTTTAACTTGTCTATTAATCGATGATGAGGAAGTTTATCGAAGGCTTTACCAAAGTCCGTGTATACCACATCAACTTGCTTTCTCTTATCCAGAGAACTAGAT
Source organism: Chrysolina americana (assembly GCA_958502065.1). Classification (NCBI taxonomy): domain Eukaryota; kingdom Metazoa; phylum Arthropoda; class Insecta; order Coleoptera; family Chrysomelidae; genus Chrysolina; species Chrysolina americana. The sequence continues at coordinate 92,771,552 of OY293411.1, forward strand.
ATAAATTCTGTCATTATACATAAGTTAGTGGTTGTACTACGGTGCTTGACAAAGCCATGCTGAGATTGGGATATCATATGTCGAACATGATTATAAATTTCATCGGTAATAATGATTTCAAATAGTTTAGAAAACACAGATATTAAAGAAATAGGCCTGTAGCTAATGATGTTATTTTTGTCTCCAGATTAAAATACCGGACATACTCGTAATACTTTCCAAATATTAGGAAACCTCTTAGATCTCAACATCAGGTTATATAAAATATATAAAGGAGAAGACAACAAATCAATGTTCTTTCTCACGAGTTTCGTGGGGATGTTATCCGGTCCAGAGGAGAGTTTATTTTTCAATTTTTTTGCGGCATTTTTAATTTGTTCTATGGTGATCTCTTCAATGTTGGAGTGTGTTACATAATTTTCATCATAAGGTTCATTTTGATCACGGTGGGGTCTAGCATAAATACTACTGAAAAAAGTAGGAGAGGATAAACATTCATTATTGTGGTACATTCGACCCGGGATTCTACTCTTATTAGATTTTCTATAGACGAATGACCAAAATTTACGTGGATTACGTTTTATATTTGCTTCTGAATCTTCAATGAATTTTCTGTAATCATCCCTGATTAACAATTTTTCTATAACGTTTGTATCGCTCAAAATGAAAAAAGTGATATCTACGATTTTTGTAAATTTTTTGGTAATGATTTTTTATTTTAATATTTCTAATTGTTGTCTTTGAATACCAAGAGGGATATTTACGAGATTTGGTATTTTGCAGAGGCACACATTATGTGATAACAGATTCTAGCATTTGTTGAAACATATTCACAGCAGTATTTATATCAGTAAAATCTTCCAATATGTTCCACTCAATATCATTCATCAGATTTAGAAGTAACTGATTATTTACACGCTTGAAATCATAACGTTTTATATCAGTTGTGATTTTTTTCCCGATTATAATCCAGAGTTACATTGATAGTAAGGCCAGGATGATGTATGTCTATAGGTACCACGTGATCTGATCTGTCAACATTAGATGGAATGAGTACTAAATCCAGAAGTCGGTTATTTTTATTGAGGACAGTTTTACATTGGACAAGATCACAAAAATCAAGAAATGTGTTGAATCGGGATATAAGTGTAGTAGTATGTCTATTGATATAATAGTTTTGCAATTCAGAAATATTGAAATCCCCTAGAATAATTGATTCGTTAGTCGCTGAGAAACTTTCAACAAATTCAATGAATTCTTCATAATCGCTAGTTGCTAAGCTAGGGGTATATACACTAATGAAACATAAATGAATTTAGCATCGTTCAGATACATTTTGGCACACACAAAATCAATATTTTGAATAGGACAAATTATGCTAACATTTTCTGAATAATAGTGGTTGCTATCAATCGCCAGTAATACACCCTCACCTCAAACACCATAATCTCTATCTTTGCGGTAGACTACATAATTATCTGGGAACAATTCACCATTTCTTACACCATCTCGTAACCAGGTTTCCGATATAGCTATTATGCTTTGACTATTTGCAAGGACATTTGTATAAAAAACATACATTTTTGAATTCAGACCTCTACAATTTTGATACTTTATTAATAGTTCGTGATTATTATTCACAGAGTTGTTGGATGCACAATGGAGTTTTTTTCTTGATCACTGGAACATTATAGTTGTAACCGATGAAAATATCTCTCTCTCCATTATTTTTGCATTGTTCGATTTCCTCCTTGAGTAGTCTAAGATGATCTCGTTGTCGGACACCCTTGACGACACCCTTGACGATTATATTCTTGTAATCGTCAATGGAAGCTAAGCGTCTTTTATTTCGTAGCAACTTAGCGACGTAATCATTGTTTGGGAACACCACCTTCACAGGTCGTAGTTTATTTGGAATTGACTTGACCCAATCTTGAAACATTAATGTTTCCAACATTGGTTCCTGTAACGACTTTTTGCACGATTTCCGTTACAAATTGCATTGGATCAATTATATCATCCGGTATACCATAGATTAAAGCATTATTTTGTCGACGATTCATTTCTCTCAGTTCGAAGAGCATATCCGATGAATTCATGGAATTCCCATCAATGACTTTTTTTTCGAGTACGTTAACCTTCTCGGTGAGGACTTCCACTTGTGTTTATATTGCTTTTCGATATTATTCATGGTGGTTTTTACTTCGTCTAATTTCTTGTCCAGGTCCTTGAAGTTTTTGTTGAGTGCAGCCGAAATATTATCAGACAAACTTTTTATGAACTGTGGGTCTGATACACATTGCTTCAATACCACGTCAGCTATGGTTTTTACTTCATTTGTCTGTTCACGAGTTAATGGCATGTTGGGTTATCTTTCTTAGTTTTTGTAATGGAAACGAAAAAAAACGATATCACTCACTGTGTAAATTGCAGGTATAATCAGCCAGCAGTTGTTCTTCACTTTGATTGAATTTCGCACTATATAAATCACTTATTCTGAATATTTTGAGGAGCACTTTTAATAGCGTCTGCTCTCTACAACATACATACATACAACATAGCAAATTCCTGGCTCAACATATTTTCTAGCTATTTGTCATTTGTCCAGCATTATTAAAAACCCTACTTCAACAAATTATTACTATGACACTAAGGTAAACACGATTAGATTTCCACAAATTATTATTATTAAAAAATACATATACTAGGGATTTCCATCAAGTGAAGCCAATTCATTGAAAAATTATTATTACTGAATACTCACACTTTATCACCGATTTCTTCACATGCTTCAATGATAGTCCTGAGAACAACCAATTTGTTTCCATATTCAATTTTATTGGCAGCATCTGCGGGCAATTTGTTTTTCCACCAACCACCCAAATGGCATATCGGTTGATCATCCTCATTTGTAATGACATCCCTTTCTTTTATTCTTTGTTTCCTCATGTTTTCCATTAACGCCAAAATCTGAGGGTGAGTGCAAATGTACTGGAATATAGAAAACTCGCTGAGGAATCCTTTGTGTTGTTTCTGGTCAGCCTTTCCCTTTACAAGTCCGGAAAAGTGATTATACAGTTCTACCTGTACCTGGCTCAGTTGAATGAATAATGCATGATCCATCATTTTCGGGAGATACAACTCTAGTTCAGTATCTTCTATTCTCTGAAATGTACAATAAATTTCAGTAGAGCCCACCACTACGTTAGCATTGTTCAAATGATATATTGTGCAACTAAAGCAAAAACTAGGATATTTCATACAAGTGTGGCAAGATGATGAACCTTGGTTCATGAAGTACGAAATAACCAGTTTCCGCACGAGTTGTATACTATACTTTTCCGACGACCAACCTGAAAATAAATTACTACGAGATTTTATTCACGGCGAATCAAGTAAACCGAATTTTGCATAACTTCCATTATACATATCTACACATAATTTTTTTAGAGAGACCCAGTTTTAGTATTATGTTTTATACATTGAACAGACGCATTACAGACGCAGAAAGAGAACGAATTTTATTCTTAATAATAATAATAATAATAATATCTTGTTACATTGGTTTGTTAAGAAACTAATATTTGATATTTCATTTTGCACTTGGCCTAATAAATCATTTTCTGTGCTTGTTAACAGTGTGAAATTATATGTTATTCAAGTAGTTCGTCAGAAAAGTATATTGTGCAATAAGTGTGGAAAAAGGGATATTTCATATGAGTGTGACAAGAGACACTATCGACTTTAAAATTTCAAATAGAAAGGGGGCTATGTGAAGTCATTAAAAATTCGTTAAAATTCTCTTTCCATGGCTGTATTGTTTTTTGAATGATTTTTATTGGTTCTGAGGTTACAATTTCTTCAAAATAGTATCAAAGGAATGAAAAAAATAACTGTTTGTAATCTAAAAATATTTCCAATTCGTTTTAGAAAAATTTTAAAGAAAATTTACCATTGAAATGATGTTTGTAAAAAAATAGTACAAATTTTCATGAATTATTGTTGCCATTCAATTAGTTGATTTTAACCATGAATGGGATAATGATGCGCATTTCGGTAACCCTAGTAATGATACTGAACCCTTAGTAATCCCTAACTGATAAAGATAACTTGGTTATCGCAATGCGCATGTGTGAATTAAATTATTTATGTAGGAGAGAAATAGTATTTGTTCTTAGTTGATTTTGAAATGTTTACTCAATTCGATCATTATTGTACATTCAATCTTCCGTACACCAGAACTTGTTCTGACTGAAAATTAGTCCTTCCATAAATTAATAAATAAACAAATGAAATAATCTAAAAACAACACTCAAATGCATTTTCTACTTATTTATCATTTAATCACATACAGGATCTTCAGAGATCCTTCATTATCTTGCAGAGAGGGTCAGTCTATTATTGTAATTGGAGTCACTACAGCTAAAAAGGCTTACTGTGCTCCTTTAACGAGCTTCCGTGATCTATTAAACATTTTGTGTAAAAATAATATTGAAATGGAAATTTACCTGTACAGTCTTTACCAACAACCTATGCAATACATGGGTTCTTTCCATCATCAACTTAATGTCATCTTCTGTTGAATCTTCATACTGACCATTCGTTATAGGGTTCACAAAATTTGTCTTGAATTCTTTTGAGTTACCAAGTAGGTCTGGTTTAACAAACTGCACCATGTGATAATCTGAGAATATTACAAATATATTATTATTACTATCATTAACAAAAATAACGCTAGCTGACGTTTATCTATGCCTACATTCAACAGTTTTCGAAACATAAATCAGCATCTATATGTTCCAGAAAATTACGTATTCGTGAGTTAATTATTCCCATTTGGCCATGGCGCCGGCGGTTGCATTAGAAACAATCAACTGCCATGGAAATGTCAATTGTAATCAATCATGCAGGCTCGTTTGAATTATTAAAATGAAGAATACTTAAATATTTTCATCATTTATGGTTATCTCAAGAACATGTAACACAATCGCTATTCGATATCTGCAGAATCAGAAATCTTCATAAAACACTGTTAAATAAATTATTAAAAACGAGGGAAGCGAATGGATCCGCTAATACCAATCATAGGCAACTGCGGGTAAAGGACGTTTTGGAAAACCCTAAAAACACCCGCGTATTATGGATACCATTGGAGAAAATGCTCGCAGTGTGTTTGAAAACCCAATAATGTCACTTTTTCAAGAACAATGAATAAACTGTTCCATACCAAACTGTCGGTGTGGAACAAGTTGAAGAAAAATAAGCTTTATGAGTACAAATAATTCAGTAAACGAAGCTTTGTCCTAAATTTTTTAAAACCTCCGACAGTATATTTCGACCAAGTGCATATTATTTATTGCACTATAGTAGATGTACTCACATTCCAATAAGTTATTTTGTAAAGGTGTTCCAGTCAGTATAATGCGCCTTTTGCTTCTTATTTTACTTAAAGCCATCGATTTCAAAGCATTTTTGTTTCTCAATAAATGACCTTCATCACATATAACCAAATCTGGGCCTACGAAATAAAAGAAAGTTAAGAATAAAACAGAATGAAGGAAAATTAATCTTACCTGGGTCAATTAGTGCCTCCAAAATTAATTCTTTGAATAATTCATCAATTTTATCCAGTTTACGATCATTTGTCAATATTTCAAAACTCTCATAACCAAGAATCAATAATGCCTTTTTGCGTAGCCACCATGATTTTACTGTCTCGTATTTATTGTCGTGTCTCTTCCTATGAAGAAAAAAATAATGAGTCCATTTCCACCGATATAGGTAACTGACTGATCGAAGCAAAAAAAAAGTCAATAAAATGAAATGTACATACAAAGGCTCGAATACACTGAAGTATTTTCCCAACAAACGACAATTTTCAACTACTTGACAGGTTTTTTAGTAACCAAGTGACTATCTTCTGGGGGAAGTTAAAACAATAAAAAATTATTCAGAAATTAAATATTTAAAACAATTTATAATTACACTTTTCAAAATAATCTACGTGGTTAACGTTGGTCTAATTTTTCTCTTCTTTAACGAATCTTCCAGGTTCAGGAAAAGATACATTCCTTTGTTATTCCATTTTATAATAAGCACAATGTGTACGAGATGGTTTTAATGACTTTTAAAAACATTGTTTCAGTTACTATAGATAGATAGATAGATAGATAGATTTATTTAGCCAAAAAATACACATATCACAGTGTGGCAACGTCTTAGGAATACTTTGTCTTGACAGCGAGTAAAAAAATAAAGAAATTATTACTACATACACATTAAAAATACACATTAAATTACACATTAAAAAATATCAATTATTAAGGTACTGACAACCTATATTTGCTACTACCTATTATATAATATATGAATTCACGTGACTGTCAGGGAATCTTCCTCATATTCCTCAATACTGTAGTAGCATTTCTCAATTAGATACGACTCTTTTTTGAAAACCTTGTATAGCTTTATACTTTTTATTTTTTTGGGTAGTCTGTTGTAATGATTACTTCCAGCACATTCTGGCGACTTTTTATATTTAGATAAATGATTTTGCCTAATGTGGATATAGTGCTTTTGTCTTGTGGAATAATTATGAACATTCTCATTTAGGGTGAGTTTCTGGCGAATGTAAATTAATATTTTATATAAATATATACATGGCAAACTAAGCATTCGTTCATTTTTAAATCTATTTTTGCATGTTTCTCTATATTCAAGATTGAAAATTATTCTGATAATTCGTTTCTGTATTATGAAGACTCTAGTGCTTTCCGTGGCTTGACCCCACACTATGATATTGTAGCATAATACCGAATATACTAATGAGTAGTATGCTGTAATGAGATCTTTTTTAGTTATTTCAGTTTTTAACTGCAATATGGCAAAGGTTGCTTTGGCCAATTTTGAACACGTGAAGTCGATATTTGAGGCACATGTTAGCCTATTATCTATTATTGTCCCAATGAACTTAGTTGTTACTGAAACGTTAACTTCCTTATTAGAATAGTGTACAAATTACATGAAGTTTTAATATATACTTACGATATAGAAAAAACGGTGAAATTTTCCTCTTCAGGAATACCTTGAAAAGCAAATTTCACTTCATTCACCCAGTTAGTCACTGTAGAAAGTGGACACACAACTAGTACGTGTTTAGTGTTCGTTTCCTCATATGTAAATAAGGTGTGGATCAGAGTAATTGCCTGAAGAAAAAAAAATGCAATTTTTGTCATTTTAACAACCAATTTGTTCTAATACAGCAAAAATAAAACAAAACCTGTGAATAAAATAAAATGATTGCGCGCTGAAATATTGTGAATTCTTGTTATTAAATATTTTGGGTAGAGTAAAAGTAGTACATTATGAAAACATCGTGCTCAATTGCAGGATTAAAGATATAATAAAAATGTAACAAAAATATTGACAACAAGTAAACAATGAAACGTCTCGAAGTACTCTTCTTTCCACACGTCTCCTACAAGTGAAAAAATGAGGCATACAGACAATTGCTTTAAAACTACATTCGCTTTCATATTAAGTTCATCTGTAGTTTTTGCCGACACAAGGACTGTTGTATCATCAGCATACATGAGCAATCTTCCCTCCGTTATGTGGGAAGGAAGGTCATTCATGTACAGAAGAAATAGCAGTGGCCCCAGAATGCTCCCTAGTGGAGTCCAAGAACAACATCAATTCTTTCAGAATAAGTTTTTTCAACATTAACAATGAATTGTCTATTTTTAGTGAAGGATGAAATACATTCATTTACAGGACCTCTTATTTCTAAGTGATCAAGTTTAGTTGACAAAAATTCAGGATCAAGTGTATCGAAAGCACGAGACAAATCAATAAAATCACCAGCCAATCACCAGCTCCCCAACATCTAACCTGTCGTATATTACTTGAACTAGTTCATTTGATGCACCTACAGTAGACTTACCTGGCTAATACCACGACGGACATTGAACTACATCTGACAGATACTTGTGCAACTTTATTCCAAGAAGACCCAATTGCAAGTTATAACCTGTATTTGAACAGAAGATTATCCGTCATTTGGCTGGGAATGACCACTTGTAGACATGCATGTTTCGAGGTTGTGCCTCTCATCAGTGCCAGGGTAGGTCGGACATTACAATTGTCCTGTCCCTGCCTAATGAATAATAATCAACTGTTCAACTAATATTTCCTCACGAACGAAGCTGTGACCCACAACTAAGTTGGTCGCAACGCCATCCGCAAAAAAAATCAAGAAATTGGTAGAAAGGTACTGTTGAGTGTAGTATTTCGAAAATATGTGCCGAAGATAATAGCAATAATCAATCGAATAAAATAGACAAAGTCGAAGTACCCATATCTAATCACATTTCCACCAAGTATAAAATTGACGCAAACATATGTCAGAACACAACCACTTCCCTGGTTAATACCACGGCGGACATTTAACTACATCTGACAGATATTTATGCAACGTTCTTCCAATGATACCCAATTAAACCGAATAGTTTGTTAGTAGGTATTTCAAAATATTTCAAACATCTTTAATTTCAAGTTAGTGATAAATGTGGTATTACACACTCTTGATTTCCCACTGATAGATTGAAATTTGAGTTAATTTAAAAAGTAGTTAAGCATATATATATATACCTGAAGAGTTTTTCCCAATCCCATACAATGAGCCAAAATACAACCAGATCCATCATACTTTTTCATTTGCTCAACACTTTCGTAGCATGAATCCCACATAAACTGTATTCCTATTTTCTGATGAGGTTTCAATTTGGCAGTTATCTTTGGACTCACTGCAACCAATGGCTCACCAGTTTTTTCATCCACATCGAGGACAAATGGGACTGCATCCTATAAAAAATGTAAAATGAAATGTGTTTATTCTTACCACCATATATTTTATTATAAAAAATAATTGTAATTTATTATGAATAAACTTTATTATTATTATTATTAATTATCTGAGTGATATTTGTTCTCGGTGCCAGGAATTCATCACAAGTATGTAATAAACGGTGGATAATTGCCAACAACGGAATAGAAGAAAATGTTGTGTTCTGTTGGATACTTAACAAAGAAATTCTTATTTCAGAAATGTATGCGCATTATTCATTATTTTTAAAATATTCATGAAAAGTTTGTTTGGGTGCAAACCTCTTCTTGCCCTTGGGACTGACTCAATGATTGTGAAAATGTCTCAATGACTTTGTGCCTATCTTTCAACCGTCCTATTCTCTGTTTTTCTTCTGCGTTTGCTCTTTTAGTCGCCTCAGCCAAAGATTCCTGTGACATAAGAGCTCTGATGTTTCGTCTACCCTTTTGCGAAGGGCTGGGACCAGCAGTTTCCCCTTCCTTCAGTGGCGTTCGAACTTTTTGAGGAACACTAAAAATTAATAAAATCACATTGTATCAACAAGTATTGAATTTAATCACTGGTACTACATTAGATTCCTAGAGACAATACAAATTACAGACTCAATATAACTGAATATTTGAAAACTAAGCATACACATTTTCTATCTTCAGTAATTACTGTTTTCAATACTTTGATTTTCTCTTAAATAATAAATTATCAGATATAATCATCACTACTGGGTGAACTACATACCAAAGGAGGAATAAAACATACACAATACTAACAATTCAATATCACTATCGGATTCACTACTGTCAGAAGATGGAATGTTTCTTTTGATTGGACTGATCAGATTCTCCTCTAGCTTTGATTTGTTTTTTTCTCGCATACCTTCCAAGTCGCTGTCAGAGTCCAAATTATCTGAGGCCACACTGAAATCATTTTCACGTTCGTTTCTGAAAAACAATATTAAAAAAAAATCCTTGAATAAATGATAATATATGGGGTGGAGTGATTACAAAATTTGAAACCGTGATTTTGTATATGGGGTAATATGTGATGTGAGGTAAACACTAAAAATATATTTTTCATGTTTAAAACAATACATACTCACCTACGTATTTCCCAAGAGAATGTTCAATAGCAGTCATAATTTTCTTATTTTTTTAAGAGATCTCCACAAATATTACATAAAATGTGGGCAGACATGATACACATTATTTATTTATTGAATGAATAGCTTCCAGACAGAACAAGTTTTGTATAATATTAATAATATTGATCTGAAATTATATAAAAATTGGAAAAGGTTGTTCATTATAAATGTTTCAAGAATGTTTTCATTCATCAGTCATTAATTCTAAGAATGTTGTCATTGAATCCAAAACAAAAGGTAGAAATAGATTATAACAGGTAAATTCGAGGAAGGCGAATTTTCTCTTTTGCAATGCATATTTCACATAACTATTTTACTTTATATTGTATTGAGGAATAAGTTCATGTAAACCTGCTGCAATAAAAACGATATTATAATTATATTTGACCCACCTTCGTTTTCTCTGTTTCTTTTTGGAAGATTTTTCATTTTTACTGGTCTCAGTTTCTGAGTGTGATGATAATTTTCCTCTTAATAGTGGATCATGTTTCCATGCTTTCTTCTGCAACTCCTCTTTGTCAATTTCTGTCTGAAAATAAAAAAAAATGTTCTAGGACATATTAGGTTTGAGAACTAATCCATGTTATATTTATAACACTGCCTGATACGTTATTTTGAACAGAGTTGTAATCCCGTTGTAAAAGAATTATAAAAATTTTCGATATATTTTCAGATTCACGTATTGAAAGTGCATATTGAGTTCAACTATTGATTTGTGTTTGATACAAACCCACACTCACACTCTTAGTTGCCCTTACAAAGTGGTAAAGTTTATTTTGCCAAAAAACAGTTTGGTTTATAATAGATTACAAAAAAAATCACTGAATACCTTACTTATCTAAAATAATAATATAGAAATAACACAGATACAATTCAAATATCAACTTCAAAAAAGTTATCCATGTGGGTTGAATTCAAAATGGGAGCAAAAAATAAAGATTTGGCTAAAAAAAGTTGAAACTTACCCTCTCATTATTTGTATCTGTGTCACTTTCATCATTTTTATTAGTTTCACTACCCCCATCGTTCACTTTGGTTTTATTCTTTTGTGTTTTCTTTGAAGAGTCATCGGTTTCGCTTCCACTTTGTTCGCTGCCCGAATCGTTGCTACCTTTCAAATCTCGACATATTACATTTGCCAAGAACACATCCATCTTTTCCTCAACCTGTTTAGGAAGAACAGGCGTGCCAGATCTGTAACCGCATACTTCAAGGTCAGAATCATCATCATTGCTCGATGAACTTGAAGAATGTCCAGTGCTCAAATTTTCTCTGCGTATTTTTTTAGTATATTTGATTTTTCCATAGGGTAAATCACCGTCACCTTTTCTTTTGTTTACAGTAGTTAGGTCACACAGCCTGTAACAAAATAAGGAGAATAGTGCTGGTTCAAATTATTATAAGCTCAATGTAACAATCCAATTAAACATACCCTCCGATCAAGTACCTAACACAACCTAGATGAGTAATACTCAAATAGTAGTGAAGGAACATCTTTTCATACTGTAATCCCTCAAATCATGACATTGTTGCCATATCGCAATTATTTAAGGATACAATTAGCACGTCAGCTAGATTTCGATTTCTGTCGGGTATATTCATAGCAACAAAAACCCTACTGTCTTGGATTAAATATATAACAATAAGAAAACGTTCATTGCAGCTTGTTGGGAGCATGTAAAAACGATAGTATTTCAATAGCCAAACGGAGATTCTTCGTTGTCGATATAGTCTGGTCAGTACGGCAACGCTGTATTTGATATTTGAAAGAACAACAACAAAACATTTCTGTTTGTTTTCGTCTTTGGCTTATTGGAGTTTATTTTCGTGATAAAGGGCAAATTCTGAGTTGATTTGTGTTAAATTATAGTTAGTTATTATTTTAAGCAATAGTCAAGCGTTGTGAAATGTGTAAAAGACCATTTGAAGCTGGAAATCAAAATATGTCATTCCGTAGGTAAGCTACCAGTGTCGTAACTGTCGAGAAATGGAAACCGAATTGGAAAAGAGTAAAATCAATGAATTATGAAAAAGTATGTCAATTAGAGCATCGGCTGTTCTCAAAATCCTGTGGAAATTCTTCCATCATAATTTCAGGTTTCCATTCCATATTGAGTTTCCATTATTTCTATTTTATTGAACCTCAATATTTCTGTAAACAACGCACGACACTGCCGGTTAGGGAAGATGTACCTCACAAAGTTCAAGGCGTGAGCGGCGAGTTACTAATCTATAGTCTAGTTCCGAAATTGAAGATAGTGACTCATCGTACATTTCCTGGTTTTACGGGATTTGAAAGTGCGGAGGGGATGAACGAAAGTGGCAAAGTAAAACTTGATTCGAAGCCAAAGTACCTAGCTTATTTCTGTTCTATTTTTTGACCTGCTTTATATGAATTATGAACCTTACAACCGATGAGTCACTATCTACAATTTAGGAACTAGACTATAGGTTGTGTTATTTGATCGGAGAACATACCTATCTAAACGAATAAGACAAAAACGCACCAGAAGCAAAAAATAAATAATATTCTCAAAAAAATATCAAAATTCTCGAGTGTAAGAAACAATTCTCAAGTGTGGGATACATTTGCAACTTCTACAAACTATTGAAATATAACAAACCCAACTATTTACATGACAAAGTCGTATTTAGGAGAGATATACATGATATTAATACTCGACAAATTTTTTCGATCTCCATTCCTCGACATAGAAAGGAAATTTTCAAACGAAGTTTTTCATATAATATTGCCACTTACATGAATAGCTTCAACATAACTGACTACAGTAAATCCTGTAGCTCCTTAAAAAAATTAATAATTGAATATCTTCGTGAACTACAAAACTAAAAATATCGTACAAATCAGAGCAGAATAGAAAAAATCTCAGTATTGTCACTCAATGCCTCCATAAAGTAAAAAAGAGAGAAAAAAAATGTTTCCTATCTTTTCTCCCTTTCTTTTCTTTCTCTTCCTTTTCTGTCGCTTCTTTTTCCTATTCGCTCACTTTTTTTTTCTAGTCAGTAGTTAGTTTTAGTACTGGTTTGAGTGGAAGAACAGTTTCTTTCTTCCTGGTATAGAATGAAAACTGAACTCTCACCCTTTATTTACCTCAAAAGTGTAATATGAAAAAAATATGATTGTTTCTTTTTTTGGTGAATAATAAACGTATTATTATTATTATTATTATTTTATTGCAAATTCTCAAATAAATATCATTATGTTATGTTGTATTATATACACAATAACATAATAATATACTCTTTAATAACTGTTCCAAACAGAACAAAACAATGGGGTTGCAAATTGAAAAAAATTGGGTTGCCATTTGAAAAAAATTTGTTACACAATTATTTACGAGCATAACGTATAATTTTTTTGTAAAGTTTCCAAAGATTTAGGAAGTTTCAGGTCTTATTCAGGCAAATCTAATAATTTATGCCCTCTCTACCTTCGTCTATAAAAATATATTTTTTTTTAAATTGAAATAACTGAAAACAGCCGTCCTTTAGGACAAATGATGCTTCGAATATAGTTATATCGAAATTCTTCGTAGATTCTAAAAATGCAATAAAAAGGTGTCCATTTAAAAAAACAAAATTGGGGTTCTGTTATAACCGGAATTAGTAGACAACTGAAAGTAGACAGTGGCCTGCGAAACAATTCTGTTGATATTCAAGTAAAGAGAACACTTTTCACTCACCAGTCAATATTGTCTTCTAGTTTTCTGGTATATTTAATAAAATCACCTTTGAGTAGTTGTAACCTTTGTAAATCTACATAGCAGCTGACCATATTATGTTCGATGAGAGCTTGTGACATTCTATTTTCCAAATCTTTTGTGGGTTCACTTTTATCATTGACTTCTACGCTTATGTCACTCAAAACATTTGGATCACTAGAAAAAAATAAAGAATAATATCGAGTGAATATCAAGTTTCAATTCCACATACTCATCAATATCTGATTCGCTTGAGTCATCTGAACTGCTTATTTCCATCATTTTTAGAATGTCTTCTGCTTTCTTCAGTTCATCAGATTCATCGTCCTGAATCGGAGGTTTTTCGGACACATCAGCATTCTCCAAGGTTGGTAGGGGAACTTCTTTGAGTAATTCAAGGATTTCGTCGCCAATATCATTTTGTTTTTGATCTAAAGGTTTCGGTTCCTCCAATTCAGTTTCTTCAATTTGGATTACTTCTAATTTTGGTTTAATATCATCATCATCCAATATTATGGTAGACTGTGAATCAACAGCCTTTCCATCTGAAATATTCATAATTTTCGTTTAGGTCTAATCAATGAACTAGTACAGAATTTCTTTAAAACAATAACTATTGAAAACTTCCACTGTATAAAGATAGAAATAACGAGAAACACTCAATATATTTTGTTGGTGTGATCAGTTATAGTCCTTCAAAAAGTCAGTTGAATATTTTTATTATTTTTCATTATATTTCATTTCAAACCAAATAGAAATAACAGTTGTGAAGTTTCAAGAAAATTAAATAATCCCGCCTATGGTCGGTGTATGAAAACAAAGCGGGTAATTAATTATATTACATCTATTTCAGCTCTTTCATTTCATTCAACTATAAAAGGACCAAATTTGTATGACAGTCATGAATGAAAACAAATGATGTGATAATCATGAGTGGGATTTCTATACGGTAATATTGATCTCGTACGACAGGATAGAATAAACATATAATATTTGTTCTCCTTGTGTGACACCTCAGGCATTCATCATCCCATTTTTAACTGATTAATAATTAATGTGTTGAAAAACATACTGGAGTTTTGATCCCGACACCAAACTGCTATTTTTCCCCCGGAAAATGGTCCACTTGGTGACTGAACCACGTGTAGAGCTGTAAATATAGCGGTTTGTTGTCGGGATAAAAACTCCAGTGCATTCATTAGGTACTACACCAAAGGTTCCAAACAGTGCAGTGCAATTAGTGTGTTAGTTTGTTTAGATCAAAACTTACAAGCTGAATTAAAACTACTTCTTATTCTATGGAGTTGAAACTCTACATGTTGGGTCAGTTTCGGTGACAATACAATGTCAAAAAAATGTAAAAAAAATGTAAAAAAAAATGATACCTCCTGCCCCCATCCCACGATTGCTAAATTGAGAACGCGTAGGATTTCGAAAAAATTAAAAAGATGCAAAAACCCGCGAAAATACAATCGCGAAAATAAAATAGGGAAAATCCTTCAAAAATGGTAAAAAACATCTGTCAAAATTTCAAAAAATTCAACCAGCCTGCTTCCTTGAAGTTCAGAAAACAAGTTGAAATTCGCAAAAATGACCATCTGTTTCGGACGTGGAAAATTACGAGAAATAAAATATCGGTCGCGGTGTTCAACAATAGTTGCAAAATTCACGAAAACAAAATCAGAAAAATCAATAAAAATTGTAAAACGCTTCTATACGAATAGTACGATACTTCACGCGACAAACTTCTCTATTATATACAATTTATCAAAGTTCACTTTCTTCTTTTTTGTGCGTTTAATATAAGTGTTTATTTTTTCATGCCATCATGAATAGTTCAATGGTCACACAAGGATTCATTCCAAAACCAGAACTGAATGTTATAAAATCCATAAATATTGGATAACAGACAAATTAATTTTTGATAGTTGAATAACTTCAAGTCCGTTTGATAAAATGAAAAATTATCACACAAATACAGTCAATGTTAGGTATAAAGAGAACAATGAAAGCACCACAGCTTAGTATTTATTAAGCTGTGACCAAACCAAATATGTTTGGTTTACAAAATAATTTTGTTCTGATCATGAAGTGAATGTTGATCGATTGAACCATTCAAGCATACATTGAAAAAATGTTTCACATTCTTTGTAGAGAAAGCTACAAACTCATCTTCACTCTGCCCAAAAATAGTACGTCACATTTATCAACATTACCTTTTTGGAATTCTGACAGAAATTCTTCCA
Organism: Chrysolina americana; assembly: GCA_958502065.1. Taxonomy (NCBI): domain Eukaryota; kingdom Metazoa; phylum Arthropoda; class Insecta; order Coleoptera; family Chrysomelidae; genus Chrysolina; species Chrysolina americana. The sequence continues at coordinate 92,787,542 of OY293411.1, forward strand.
TAGTGATGTCTAATAAAGATTCAGTTGGTTCAACATTGGAATTAATCAAGACTGTTTGCTCTGAAAGACGATAAATATGAGAAAAAGCATAATTATGTGATTAAAGTACAAAGAGAGTGCATAAATCTAGATATTTTCAAAACTTGAAGTTAGAAGTACTTATTCGCAGCTGCCTCTTTCTTCTGATTTTCTTTCACCTTAAATATGTATAATATCCAATACAATCAATTTCAAATAAATACTAGGTGTAAATTATACATTATTTACGTATTTTCGGTACGTGAACCTTTATTCTTATCCGAATAATAGGGTTTGTTACACAATTCACAAAGTGACGAATCAATTTTCCAATATACCCGCTAAAAACAAAAAAAAACTGTTCAGCCATGTGTCCAAGAAATAAATGTATTTAAAATTGTTAGTGAATTGGTTCTGTTTTTCAATAGGTATACAGTGCAGCTTTTAATAGTCCCCCCTTGTTAACTTTTAAACAGTTTGAGGTAGAAACTTTGAAAAAACGTTTGGAGGTTATAATCGATACTAGTTTTGAAATAAAACACATTTTAATTGCTTCATAGATGGCGCAAAGGGGCACATCAACTTAAAAATTTAAAAAATCATGGTGGGTTAAGTGTCACGGAGTTCGAAAAAATATTGATGGTTGAAAAGAGAATTGAATCATCTTTTCAACGATGCGACACATGACCCCCACGCCATTTAAAATTTTTTAGTTGTGCCATTCCGCGTCATTTATCGAACAATCACAATGTGTATTATTTCAAAAAGTAGTATCGGTGATACCCTCCAAACGTTTTTTTTTTATGTTTGTATGTGAAACCGTTCAAAACAGGGGGGGGCTATACAATGCGTATTCATTAAATGTCTTCCAGCCTATAAAAGTCGTTACAATATCATAAAGCTGAAAACTAGGCACTGTTTATAGCAATAATCAAATAGATCAATAGAACACCAGACAACAAAGTGATTTCTTCATTCCGCCAAACATCAAAAAGAGGTCCGAATCCGAATTCTGGTTTTCACAAGAGTTTCATATCATTCAATGAACTGCCTGATGATATTCAAAACTCAGTTTCAACAGCTGGCTTCGAAGCTAATTTCAAGAAATATTATCGTAGAGTATGTGATATTAAGTTTAATTATAGTTTGAGAAAAAATTATATATTCACATTTTTTATACATACCATTTTATATAGAATATCCTTTTATAAATAAAATGTCACAGATTTAACATTAACAGTTATTTTTTATTTTATTTCTTCATTTATATGTATAAACCAAACAATGTAACAATTTTTATAATCAACTTGATAAGGTGCATTTATTATTACAATGGAAAGTGATTGATGTGATTTTTTAATGAATAAAAAGAACTATTATACAAAGCACATAAGAAGTTTTGAAACCTGGACCTTTCGTCTTTCATGTAGGAACTTTCTCGAAAAACGCAGGTCGATTAATTTATGAAAGACACATTTTGAGTCCATTTTTCTGCCTCTCTCAGATTTAACATTAACAGTTATTTTTTATTTTATTTCTTCATTTATATGTATAAACCAAACAATGTAACAATTTTTATAATCAACTTGATAAGGTGCATTTATTACTACAATGGAAAGTGATTGATGTGATTTTTTAATGAATAAAAAGAACTATTATACAAAGCACATAAGAAGTTTTGAAACCTGGACCTTTCGTCTTTCATGTAGGAACTTTCTCGAAAAACGCAGGTCGATTAATTTATGAAAGACACATTTTGAGTCCATTTTTCTGCCTCTCTCAGATTTAACATTAACAGTTATTTTTTATTTTATTTCTTCATTTATATGTATAAACCAAACAATGTAACAATTTTTATAATCAACTTGATAAGGTGCATTTATTACTACAATGGAAAGTGATTGATGTGATTTTTTAATGAATAAAAAGAACTATTATACAAAGCACATAAGAAGTTTTGAAACCTGGACCTTTCGTCTTTCATGTAGGAACTTTCTCGAAAAACGCAGGTCGATTAATTTATGAAAGACACATTTTGAGTCCATTTTTCTGCCTCTCTCAGATTTAACATTAACAGTTATTTTTTATTTTATTTCTTCATTTATATGTATAAACCAAACAATGTAACAATTTTTATAATCAACTTGATAAGGTGCATTTATTATTACAATGGAAAGTGATTGATGTGATTTTTTAATGAATAAAAAGAACTATTATACAAAGCACATAAGAAGTTTTGAAACCTGGACCTTTCGTCTTTCATGTAGGAACTTTCTCGAAAAACGCAGGTCGATTAATTTATGAAAGACACATTTTGAGTCCATTTTTCTGCCTCTCCGTGTCCCAACCTATAGCACCATTATTTTTTCTCTATATTTCCCCTATAGATCGTTTTAGAAGGACCACTATGCCTTTACACAATTAAAACAACTGTAAAAATGAGTACTTCTTCCCTCATAAACTAAGAAAACAAATAAAGATTTAATGAAGCAAAATCAGTGATAACATTCATTTTTACCTTTTTCATTGTTGTTTTCCGATGACACAAAACTGTCAGCATTACGTTGCTCAATGTGGCCTAAAAATATATTTTTTGTAAATGAGATATCAGATATAGAAAAAAATTACTCACACATAAAGCGGTAAAATGCAGAATTATTGAAGAACTATTTAATGAAGAAATTAAAACAAAATCAAGCCCAAACAGAACAGAAAAAAGCTGGATTAATTTTTATTTAAAAACATATTCCAAACCACTACAATACCCAATTATCCTTGGTGTGAATAAATTAACAATCAGAATCAAATCTGGAAATTTGTATAAGCCCAAATCAATTTAACGAACATCATATTCAATATAAACCATGTTACCTATTTGATCATTCAGGCAATTTGTCAGCTTTATCACAAGCGATTTAACAGACTTGTCTATGGTCTGATTATCTGATAAAATACCTAAAATATTGTCATAAACCTTTAAAATCCCAATAAGTGGTTAATAAGTCTTATTACCTACGCTTTTCCCTAGACAATTCGTTAATCTGATTAGGAGGTACTTTTTTGCTACTACAACTTGTTTCTTTTTACTATCATTTTGTTTGATGTCATTGAGTTGAATTTGGGAGAAAAATGAGACTGAGGTATAAGTACTAAGCAAAATAAAAGATTCCTGTAAACCTCTCTTCATTAAGAAGTATGTTTGTTGGACATTCTTCCCAAAAAAAGCAATTGTGTAATGTAATTGTTATAGATATTACCATTTACAGTTGAATTTGGAAGAAAAATAAGAAAGAATAGGTATGTACAAAGTAAAATATCAAATTCCTTCAAACCTCTCTTCATTACAATATACTCTTGTCAGACTGTTAGATATTCTTCCTAAAGAAAGCAATTCTGTAATGTAATTGTAATGAAAAATACAATTTACAGTTGAATTTATGGTACCGAGATATATGTACAAAAAAATATCGAGATTCTTGTCAACCTCTCCTCATTACTAACAGGTATCACTAATTTTATAATAGACACTGTGTCCCTGACTGAAACATATCTAAATAGTCTCAACACATTTTCTCTTCATTATATCACAAGCTAGCAATATCAGATTACCACAACTCGCATCAACATTATTGTAACGATTTCGAGACCGGCCCTGATCTAATTAATTATGCACCCTCGTCCAACTACAACATCATATCTGCTGGCCTATCGCCGAGAACAAGCTGGAATAAAATCGATCAATTCGATACTGTTCGAAGAGCCATCTAGATGAGATGTTCTATACTCCAGAATAATCGAGAGAGCCTTGCGACTATATAACCGCTGGGGGACAGTCAGAATGGAGAGTTAGGTGCAGTTCCAGAGTTCGCTGATAGATAGCCACAGTAGAAATAAATTGAAATAGTTATTGAAGTAAATTTTTTAGTGAATAATTGTTGTAAATAGTGTTTTAAATAAATTAGGAAAATTAGGTAGTGCAGTTTTACTACATTATATGCAGTAATTTAAAACGGGTGCAAGATGTTCATAAAATCACCAACCCAATGATAAGCGAAATTTTTTGTGAAATATATGTTGACAGTTTGCAAAAAAAATATCATTTATGAGTTTAGAATTAGCTTTGAATTGTAATTACTATATTTTTTAATTCGTACCTTAAACAAGTACCTATACTATTATAAATATGAGTACCGACGTAATTTTAAAGGTGAATAAATTATTATCATATTATTGATCACAGAAACTTTACAAAAAATAGGATATGGCAACCACTTATATACTGGGTGACACAGGATATATGTAGCAGTCTGTAATTAACTGCTACAATTTTTCGAAAATCATGAAGTTGGCTATGAGCTCAATGCTTGGTTGGCTTTGAAATCCAAAGATCATTAGTTAGCCAATATTATTTCAAATGTTTCCTTACTCTGATCAATCCCTGTAGCTTGTCAATAACCTCTTTGATTTAAGAAAAAACATCTCACACGACGGATTTACTTCCGAATATTGACGAAGAGTAGAAAATATACGAGAGGCAACAATGACAGTACTAAACCGAAAACGCTAAATTAGATTAATACAAATAAATTTCTAAATATATAAAGTCTGGACTGGGGACAATTTCGCCGGAATCAGTTTATTCAATTTTACTTCTCAGATATCATGTCAGGCACGGGGATATTCAAGGGGGACGATGACCCATGTCGCCCTCTCTTAAAACCGCCCCTGGCGCTAGCTTGGTTCAACAGTTTCTTTTCAAATAGAGAACAGTGAAAAAAAGTCGATGATTATTCAGGAAATGGAAGGGTCACATCTGGCATACCCCAGGGGTGTGTACTGGAACCTATGTTATCTACCTTATACCTAAATGATGTGAACAAAATTCAAGATTGTGAAGTCCTCAGCCTATTTGCCGACGATATGTTGGTGACTGCAAGTTATGTTAGCCTACCTAGGTCAATTGAAAAAAATCAATTGTACTTCAAATCATATATCACACTTTCTTAACCTTAATATACTCAATGCAACGTTAATAAAACCAAAACCATGATCATAACAGCTCAAAATAAATATAATCAGATTGACAAAAATTTAATAAAAGTAAATTTTAACGGTGAAACTTTTGAATTTGTTAAGGAATGCCTATTGTTGTGAGGTGGAGTAGGCATACCCCTATTATTTCAATGCTTCAGACTTTGGATTGGCTTTCTGTTAAAGATAGGTTGTTCTATTACTCCATGATTTGGATGCGTTCTCACAGATTCATTTGGACGCCCTGTATAGGCTACGGAAATAGGTTGAATAATCATTCCTGTATTTTGAAATACAGATGCAGCAAAAATTTAACAACAAAAAAAAATCAAACTATTTAATATATTCTATTAAATAGTGAATGGTGATGAATATGATGTCTGTTTAACTCAGGAACCAAATTTTGGTAAAAAAACAGATTGCTCATATTTTTTTTATTTCTGTTCCTCTATGATTACTTGTTGTTTTTTAAGCCATCTCAACATCTTTTATTTGCACCCATTCTACTAGTGTCTACACTTGAATAAAAAAATGTATTACTGGAACTCCATCTACATTCAATATAGAGAGCATGCTGTATGACATGAATAGATAATGAACAAGGATGCAACATGCGGATCGAAACAGAGATCTAGGAGAATCTATAGACTAAAAAATCAGATTTCATTGAATGGGTTAAAACGAAGGTAAAAATAAAAGCAATGTTACATTCACGTTCATCAAACATACTTATAGTGAGAAAGACTTGAGCATACATGAAATTACAAATTAGGAAAGCTAAGAAATGTTACTACTCAACCAACTATGGTTCTCTACTGAGTACACACTCTACAGCACCTATTAAATCTGACAAAAAATATCAAATAAAATTAAAGGGCATGTGTACATAGTTATCTATCAAAAGCTAGTCATAGTAGTTAAAATAAGGATATGATATTTTCTATAATCATCTGTTGTAAATACATACAATCATGAAATTTGATCAATACATGAAATTTGATTATTCTTGTTTTGTGAAGTAATCAAAGCTTTGAAGTTATTTTCAGCAAATTCATTTTGATAAAAATTATATAATTGAACTAACAAAAGACTGACCGATTAAAAAAAAAATCTTGGAATATATACTTCAAGTTTTAAATTTATTTCGGGTTTTCAACTTCATCATTGGTAAATTTTAACAAGCCCATAGACGTTTAAATCTCATGGAACATTCTCACTTTGATCAGCAGGTTGAACAAATACTTCAAACACAACCAGTCTCACAAATTTCAAATAAAAAGTCAAAGAGTAAAGCATTCTACTATATGTCTGTTAATCTAAAGCTAGAAATTACCTAAGGTAGATGATTTCGTACTAGATGATGTTTCGACGTTCACAGACATGGCATCAGATAAATCTAAGTCAGATGCAGTTATATCTGTACCTTCATCTACAACCAATGCATTCTGTGAAATTACTAATCCACAAAATGTATAATATTATTTCATTTCAATCTGAGACGAAAAATAGAATCGGGAAGCGAGGGAATGAGATTTTAGGAAATTTTCCATAACACTTAATTTACTAAATTAGTGTTCTGTAATATAGTCAAAATTGGCTTAACGTGCGGGTTAGATCACCAACTGTTTATTCCAATAACACCGCACAAACGATTTCCGTATTACACACGCATGATAACGTGAAAATATACCTTAATGAATAAATACAAAATAGTTTGGTAACCACTAGGTATCTCGATTTGATTCATATGCTTGCTGACGTTTGAAACCGCACGATAAGACCGATTTTGACTATACTGCTTAGGAAACTTAATCGAAATAAAGCAGTAGACAAGACAAATTTTAATAAAAAATGAATGATTCAGTCGTTAAATATTTATACAATATATCAAACATATCTCTCAATAGTACCAGTGTGTAATAATTAATGATATTAATGGGTCTCTATTTTCCATTTGTACTGGTTTACAAAAACCAAAAATTTCTTCTTTACGAAAAAAAAAACTTGTTGGTTTTTGAATGTATTAGTCTATTTGCAGAATTCAGTAATAAAAAGAAGCAAACAGTCTAAAACAACTCTTATAGCCCATATTTCTTAAAAAAAAAACAAAAATTTTCCAGGCCTCAACAAAAAATAGTTAATTTATATTTACCATCAGATTTACTGTCGCTAATATCCTCTGATAACAGATTTTCTAGTTCTTTGACGATGTCTTCTGCTCCTACCTCATCTTTCTCAGCAATATCTGTAACTCGTTAACAAAAATAATAAACATAATTAAGGAGGATTGGTTGATTGACTTACCTATATTTTCGTTGGGAGTATTTTTCTTTTCTGATTCTACATCAGTTGAATCACCTAAAAGAATCCATGTAGATTAAGCATGACAAGTGCTATGTGAATACAGAAACTGAGAATCAAAAGTTAGGATTACAAAAACTCTTGAAGTTTGTGCAGAAGATAAACAACTTTATATCAAAAATGATCAATAAAAGTTATAGGAGTAGTGAAAACGTCATTTGGAATTCACAGCATTCCTTCTACACTACTATGAACACGCTAAAAAAATTAATTTCTTATAATCTGAATTTATGTTATATATCTGAATAACTAAATATGGCTTGATTAAATACTTCTAAATATATCTGTCAATCGAACTATACCAATAAATGTTAAACTCATACATATATGTATGTAAAAGCAATGCTGTTGAATTTGTAATAAATTCAAAGTGAAATTTAACAAACAAGATACAAATAAAGACCTGTGCTCCTACACCGAAAAATAAAAAATTCAAATGTGCTACAGTTAGTGTTCCTTATTCCATATTCTGTATCTCAATTCATAGTGAAGAAATAATTTTTAGGAATCTAAATATCTTACCAATATACTACTCCAAACCAAATTCAAGGAATATCAAAAACACTACAGAACTTACTTCTACTTACTTCTACCAAATATTTGTTCTTCAGATACAGAAAATAAAAACCATTATTACAGACCCACCTGGTAATGATGAAAAATTCATCTCAATTTGTAATCCGTAGTTATATAATTTCGTTATTAGAGCAAAATCAAAGACCATAAACCAAACTTTTGTAACATTAAAGCTATCATAAATGCTTCCAAATAATACATTTCTTGAATTGGCTTGAATAAAAGAGATTTAAATTTTGTTGAATGAATGTTAGATGAATGTCAGCCCTGAACCTGCGAGAAGCACAGAAAATATTGAAAATATTTGCACAAAATGAAAATGTAGTCTAAACCATACCAGACCAAGGTCACTAAGAATAACATATACGACAGGTTTTACTACATGCACATCGATAATCAGTTTGTTGTTAGTTCTGGTTAGACCATTCAAGAAAATCTGGAGAGATGACATGACTAGCAAGACTTCAATGACAAGATTTTCAAAAAATAATCAGTATTATAGTAAAGAATGTAATGAAATCAGCCAACTCAAAATATTAATTTATCAGATTTAGGGCCGATTCCACCTAACCTGTGGAACTGGCCCTTAATGAATTACAACACACACAATGAGAATATTCATATTGATGATAACCAGCATGTGAACAAAGTTGTACAAACTGAAGTAAGCATGATGAGATGAAACAATGATTATTCAACATACTATTGGAATGGAAGGAAAATTTCTACTTGGAAATGAGAAAGAGACCGTGTATTGTATTTTCAGGGTTAGGGTACTTTTAGATTGCAAGTAGCTCCTAACCTCCTCACTGTAATTGGAACTAGAACCAAAAAAAATATAAATCATCGAGTTTTTTTTGCATAAAAACAAAAAAATTTGTGGTGTCAATTATACTGAAAATGGAAACTACATAGAGCTGAATGGATGTTCGTCATATGTATTATACCCAACACACAAATTTTCATTTATCTACTCCCAATAGTACCCTTGGTTAATATTATAAAGTTTTGAACTGAATGTCTCAAGTATGACAGATATTTCTGTAAAATAATCATGCTGAAAGGTTAAATTTGAATTAAACCGCATAGGCACATGAGAAGCATTGAGTGAATGATTAACAAATGTGAATAAGCGTGCTTATTGCTCACAACACCAACTAAATAGTGAATGAATAACCTAGTCATTCAATAAGGGAAAAATTACCTAGGCAATTGACGTTCTCGCTAATGTCAAATTCATATGAATTGGTACTCTGCTGTGAGAGAGCAACTTCTTCCTGACTGTCCGGTATTTCATCCAGATTAGCTAAGACTTTTTCCAGTTGTAATATCCCATCCTCAGATTCATTGACTAAATCTTTATTCACTTCCCTGTCTATATCAGTTTCATCACTATCAGCATCAGTATTTCTCTCTCGATCGACAGATTCTGCAAAACTGTTTTCTATAACTTCATCTTCCATGTCAGACGAAGAATTAAGGGGACCCGGAGATCCACAAGAGCTATAGTTGTGTTCACTGTAGATATAACTCGTGTCAACTGTGTCTATCAATTCAGACTGTGAATTTTTATAATCACAATCACCATTAATGTTTTCTTCCAGAGGGGAAGTTGGAGCAGCAACCCCATTTTCATTTGTCTCAGCTTCAGGATTAATATTTATTGTGTTAGAATCACTATCTTCTATATTAAGTTCCGAATCGACTTTGTCAAGATCTTTTAAAACTCTTGTATTGCCTGTTTCACTAGTGTCACTATCTTCTACTTCAGGATCTGGACCGACCGGCCCATTTCTTGTGGAGTCGTCAAGATCAGAAGCAGAAGCGCAACTGTAATTGTGCTCAGTCAAAAAGTCGCTGAATTTTTCTGAAATTCTTGATGATTCACTGTCAGTCTCATCGACCTCTTCATCAGAATCTAATTTCACTGTTTCAACAGAGAAAGGATTCTCAATCTCACCAATAGCATCGTTATTTTTTTCAATTATATCTGGATCTATTGACTCACTGTCTAATTTTGACTGATTTCCACTGTTAGATTCTATAACCGATATGTCCTGAGTAGCAAGAGAATATACATCACCTTTCTCATTTGAAACATCTTTATTTCCTTCTCCAGATGTTCTCTCAATAGATTTACTCCCAACTGTATTTAACTCTTGAGTATTCTCTGAACAGCCAATTATCAATTTTTTTGAAAGGTCATACTCCGCGTTTCCATCATGTGGACTACAATGTTTGCTTACTGTATCAGATATACAGCTATCTCCAATAGTTCGTGACTGTGCTTTGTCAATATTGGAAATAACCTGTGTTGCCATGACGTAAATATCCTCAGCTTCAGTTTCCTTGAAGTCATATTTACTTTTCGTTGATTGATTTCCAATACTGTTTTCCATTACCGATAAGTCCTGAGTATCAAGGGAATAAACATCACCTATCTCATCTGAAACACCGTTGTTTTTTTCGCCAGATATCCCCTCAATGTGTTTACTCTTCTCAACTGTATTTAGCTCTTCAGTATTATCTGAACAGCCAACTGATAACTTATTGAGAGTATCATTTTTCGGGTTTTCGTCATGTGGACTACAATATTTCACTGTATCAGATATGTAGCTCAATATATTTCCGCCATTTTCTGATTCTAGTTTATCACTTTTGGATATAACTTGGGTTGCCATGCTATAAATATCCTCATTTTCAGCTTCCTTGAAATCAATTTCCACTGTTTCGTTGTCAACGATATCTGTCGCATCAGAATCTATAATCTCCGAGTTCAGAATTTCTACTTGCTCATCAGAATCATTGATGTTAGCAATGCTAGACTCTGTGTCATTATCATTTCCTTTTTCTTGACATTCTATTTCATCTGAGTTTAGGCTTTCCATTTCTTTATTAGGTCTATCAGTATCTATTTTTTCCAAGTTTCGACCTTCATCGTCATCATTGCTACTCTCTGAATCTTCTATATTCTCTGAGTTTGGGCTTTCAGTTCGTTCATCAAAATCGTTCTTAGTAGCGATGTCAGAATCGTCATCTTCGATATTTTTCTTATCATATTCTAAATTCACCGAGTTTGGGCTTGCAGCTCTTTCATCACAATCTTTCAGGTTGGAAATGACAGATTCTTCATCTTCATCAATGCCACTTTGCTCATATTCTATATTCACCGAGTTTGGGCTTCCAGCTCTATCATCACAATCTTTTAGGTTAGAAATGGCAGATTCTTCATTTTCATCATTTCTACTATTCATCGAATTAGGGCTTTTAGCTCTCTCATCACAATCTTCCTGGATAGAAATGTCCGAATTTCCATCATCCTCACTGCTACTATCCTGCCATTCGATATTTTCTGAGCTTGGGCTTCTCAACTGATCATCACAATTATCCATGTTGGTGATGACAGACTCCTTCCTTTTATTATTTCCATTATCAGAGCATTCTCTATTCTCCGAGTGGGGGCTTTTAGTTTGCTCATCAAAATATTTTAGATTAGCAATGGCAGAATCTTCATCCTCATCATCACTAACCTGACATTCCATATTATTTGTTAATGGACTTTCTACTTGCCCATCTGACTTATTTAGGTTAGCAACAATTGAACCATCTCTCATTCCCTGATTTTTTATTTTCCTTGACTTTGGGCTTTTTGCTTGCTCATCAGAATCATTCATGGAAGACGTCGAAGTTTCAGTACTCTCACTAGTAATTGAAGATTGACTATTTGTAATATTACCAGAATCTGATTCAACAAGTTGATTTTTCTTAAGTACTTGAGAATTCTTAGGAGTTTTTAGTTTCTGAGATGAAGATAATTTTTTTGATAATTTGGGTTTATTTTTTTTCGTTATTTGCATAGTAAATGACTGTTTAGATTCATCCATTTCAACAGGAATTTTCAATATTCTTGATCCAGTCTCAGCGGTTTTGTTGGGAGACTGAGAATCGTTATTAGAACAATTCACAGTTTCCAAACTACAGTCACTCTCATTTTCACTGAATATACTTGGTGAACAGCTCTTGCTTCTATTAGAATCTGTATCTGCTAGAAGTTTTTCGTTGTGACTGTGGTCACTTACCGAATTCAACTTGTTGCATTCTTCATTCTTTGTGGAAATATTTGTCTTGTATGCATCTTTGTCTTTACCTTCATTAATCTTTAGAGAGTAATTGGGAATTTCATTTTCTAGATTTGTCGCAGATTCTGAAGATTTTCCATTTTTACGAGTCTCAGAGGTTTCTGGATTAGTGGCATTAGGTGACGAGTCTAAAATTATTCGAAATACAATATATATTTTGTTGTAGCCATAATATTGATATAATGAAATATCATTTATAAAAATTATTAATCAGAGTGGTGAGACATAATTGACGTTTACCAACATCCCCTGATTCTTTCAGAGATAAAAACAATTGTTCTTGGAAAGTTTGGTAAGCTGAAGATTCAATGGATATTGGCAACATTATGAACACCAGGTACCCAATCAATAGACAACTTGCATGACATATTATAGAATATACCAACAGCTTACAGATCATTTCGAAATTTTTTACCAGATGTTGATTATCGGACAACCCAAATAAAAAAAAATTCACATGTATCACTCAACTTATTTTAAGATATTATTCTAGAGAAGAGGAGTGATGACGAATTAATTAGCATTTGGTGTTTTTCCCAGAATCATTTCCCTTCTCCCCCTATCCAAATAATAAAACATAATTATTCTCAAATATTACACGCTTTCTTTTGATCTTAAGATTTCCGTACTTTGTACTAGATCGAAAAAATTAATAAAAATTGTGATTGGAATACTTTACCTTCTGAGAAAAGCATGTCAATTTCTTCTGATTTCAGGGATATACTTGGTTCTTCCTTAAAATCTGAAATATTGTTCAAGCATTCTTTTAATTCGACAAATTAGAAATTTTAAACTAAAATGTCTGAACCAAAAACCTGTTCGTAGGATGTTTCTATAAGTAAGGAGGCCATAAACTGGAATTCAATATCTTGCAAGTTGTCTATTTAAAATAAAATGCTAGTTACCTTCGTAGAAGAGCATGTCCACTTCTTTGGATTTCTTGGAGCCATTTGATTCTTCATTCAAATCTGAAAGTTTAATTCACAAAAGTTCTGATTGTTGTAGGAACTGATGATGAATTGTTCATTAACTGTATTAAAAGCCTCTGTACATCACTTCATTTTAGTTTCATTACTAGTATTTAAATCAAATAAAAAGACTATAGTTTGCTGGAGAGTTTTCCAAAGTTTTCAATATATATTTTTTATATTATGTAGGTGTATAGGTATATTAAACCGATGATTTCAAAAATGTCAAATTACCATTTTCGCCAAACATTTCCACAGAGCGGGAAATATTTGTTTGTCTCTTATTTCCGTCAACCGGCTGCACCTCTACGACCAACCCTCAGAAGTCTACTTTCCTGTAGGTGATCTTTTTCGATATGTCTCAGATTTCCTTTCTGGGCGTAGTCTCGACTATTTTTACTCTCTGGGATGCGACTTCAAAATCGGTCTTATCGTGCGGGTTCAAATATCAGCAAGTATATGAAAAATCGAAAAACCTAGTTGTTACCAAAATGTTTTGTATTTATTAAGACGGGAGTGAAGCTAGCCACATCCACAAAATACACTGAGAAAAATATATAGAAGAATAAAATGAATCATTATCAATGTTAATACGCGTTGTACATGTATTTTGATGACAGGGAATTATTCTAGGGGTCAAATTTAATAAGGGAGTTGTCATATTATAGTTTGTTGGGCCGTCCGAAGGGGTGGAAAAGGGGTGGATATAGAAAATAAATCATTATCTATGGTAATACGCGTTGTACACGAATTTTGAAAACAGGAAATCAATCTAGGATTCAAAGTTGATAAGGGAGTTGTGAAATTATAATTTGTCAGGCCGTCCGAAGGGGTGGAATAGGGGTGGATATAGAAAATAAATCATTATCTATGGAAATACAAGTTGTAAACGAATTTTGAACTAGGGATATCAATCTAGGGTTCAGAGTTGATGAGGTAGTTGTGAAATTATAGTTTGTCAGGCCGTCCAGGGGGTGGAAATGGGGTGGATATAGAAAATGAATCATTATCTATGGTAATACGAGTTGTAAACGAATTTTGAAAACGGAAAATCAATGTAGAGTTCAGAGTTGATGAGGTAGTTGTGAAATTATAGTTTGTGAGGCCGTCCAAGGGGTGAAAATGGGGTGGATATAGAAAATAAATCTAAGGTAATACGCGTTGTACACGAATTTTGAACACAAAAAATCAATCTAGGGTTCAAGGTTGATGAGGTAGTTGCGAAATTATAGTTTGTCAGGCCGTCCGAAGGGGTGGAATAGGGGTGGATATAAAAAATAAATCATTATCTATGGAAATACGCGTTGTACACGAATTTTGAACACAGTAAATCAATCTAGGGTTCAAAGTTGATAAGATAGTTGCGAAATTATAGTTTGTCAGGCCGTCCGAAGGGGTGGAATAGGGGTGCATATAGAAAATAAATCATTATCTATGGAAATACGAGTTGTAAACGAATTTTGAACACGGAAAATCAATCTAGGGTTCAAAGTTGATAAGGTAGTTGCGAAATTATAGTTTGTCAGGCCGTCCGAAGGGGTGGAATAGGGGTGGATATAAAAAATAAATCATTATCTATGGAAATACGCGTTGTAAACGAATTTTGAACACAGGAAATCAATCTAGGATTCAAAGTTGATAAGATAGTTGCGAAATTATAGTTTTTCAGGCCATCCAAAGGGGTGGAAAAGAGGTGGATATAGAAAATAAATCATTATCTATGGAAATACGAGTTGTAAACGAATTTTGAACACGGAAAATCAATCTAGGGTTCAAAGTTGATAAGGTAGTTGCGAAATTATAGTTTGTCAGGCCGTCCGAAGGGGTGGAATAGGGGTGGATATAAAAAATAAATCATTATCTATGGAAATACGCGTTGTACACGAATTTTTAACACAGGAAATCAATCTAGGATTCAAAGTTGATAAGATAGTTGCGAAATTATAGTTTTTCAGGCCATCCAAAGGGGTGGAAAAGAGGTGGATATAGAAAATAAATCATTATCTATGGAAATACGAGTTGTAAACGAATTTTGAACACGAAAAATCAATCTAGGGTTCAAAGTTGATAAGGTAGTTGCGAAATTATAGTTTGTCAGGCCGTCCGAAGGGGTGGATATAAAAAATAAATCATTATCTATGGAAATACGAGTTGTAAACGAATTTTGAACAAGGAAAATCAATCTAGGGATCAAAGTTGATAAGGGAGTTGTGAATTTATAGTTTGTCAGGCCGTCCAGGGGGTGTAAAAGGGGTGGATATGCAATGAGTATTAACAGAGATAATGATTTATTTTCCATATCCACCCCTTTATAACTATATGACTATAATTTCGCAACTACCTTATCAACTTTAAACCCTAGATTGATTTTTCGTGTTCAAAATTCGTTTACAACTGGTATTTCCATAGATAATGATTTTTTTTTCTATATCCACCCCTATTCCACCCCTTCAGACGGCCTGACAAACTATAATTTCGCAACTATCTTATCAACTTTGAACCGTAGATTGATTTCCTGTGTTCAAAATTCGTTTACAACTCGTATTTCCATAGATAATGATTTATTTTCTATATCCACCCCTATTCCCCCCCATCGGACGGCCTGACAAACTATAATTTCGCAACTATCTTATCAACTTTGAACCGTAGATTGATTTCCTGTGTTCAAAATTCGTTTACAACTCGTATTTCCATAGATAATGATTTATTTTTTATATCCACCCCTATTCCACCCCTTCGGACGGCCTGACAAACTATAATTTCGCACACATCTTATAAACTTTGAACCCTAGATTAATTTTCCGTGTTAAAAATTCGTTTACAACTCGTATTTCCATAGATAATGATTTATTTTCTATATCCACCCCTATTCCAACCCTTCGGACGGCCTGACAAACTATAATTTCGCAACTATCTTATCAACTTTGAACCGTAGATTGATTTCCTGTGTTCAAAATTCGTTTACAACTCGTATTTCCATAGATAATGATTTATTTTCTATATCCACCCCTATTCCACCCCTTCGGACGGCCTGACAAACTATAATTTTGCAACTATCTTATCAACTTTGAACCGTAGATTGATTTCCTGTGTTCAAAATTCGTTTACAACTCGTATTTCCATAGATAATGATTTATTTTCTATATCCACCCCTATTCCACCCCTTCGGACGGCCTGACAAACTATAATTTCGCAACTATCTTATCAACTTTGAACCGTAGATTGATTTCCTGTGTTCAAAATTCGTTTACAACTCGTATTTCCATAGATAATGATTTATTTTCTATATCCACCCCTATTCCACCCCTTCGGACGGCCTGACAAACTATAATTTCGCAACTATCTTATCAACTTTGAACCGTAGATTGATTTCCTGTGTTCCAAATTCGTTTACAACGCGTATTTCCATAGATAATGATTTATTTTCTATATCCACCCCTATTCCACCCCTTCGGACGGCCTGACAAACTATAATTTCGCACCTATCTTATAAACTTTGAACCCTAGATTAATTTTCCGTGTTCAAAATTCGTTTACAACTCGTATTTCCATAGATAATGATTTATTTTCTATATCCACCCCTATTCCACCCCTTCGGACGGCCTGACAAACTATAATTTCGCAACTATCTTATCAACTTTGAACCGTAGATTGATTTCCTGTGTTCAAAATTCGTTTACAACTCGTATTTCCATAGATAATGATTTATTTTTTATATCCACCCCTATTCCACCCCTTCGGACGGCCTGACAAACTATAATTTCGCACCTATCTTATAAACTTTGAACCCTAGATTAATTTTCCGTGTTCAAAATTCGTTTACAACTCGTATTTCCATAGATAATGATTTATTTTCTATATCCACCCCTATTCCACCCCTTCGGACGGCCTGACAAACTATAATTTCGCACCTATCTTATAAACTTTGAACCCTAGATTGATTTTCCGTGTTCAAAATTCGTTTACAACTCGTATTTCCATAGATAATGATTTTTTTTTCTATATCCACCCCTATTCCACCCCTTCGGACGGCCTGACAAACTATAATTTCGCACCTATCTTATAAACTTTGAACCCTAGATTAATTTTCCGTGTTCAAAATTCGTTTACAACTCGTATTTCCATAGATAATGATTTATTTTCTATATCCACCCCCATTCCACCCCTTCGGACGGCCTGACAAACTATAATTTCGCACCTATCTTATAAACTTTGAACCCTAGATTGATTTTCCGTGTTCAAAATTCGTTTACAACTC
This sequence comes from Chrysolina americana, assembly GCA_958502065.1. Taxonomy (NCBI): domain Eukaryota; kingdom Metazoa; phylum Arthropoda; class Insecta; order Coleoptera; family Chrysomelidae; genus Chrysolina; species Chrysolina americana. The sequence goes on from OY293411.1 coordinate 92,804,893, forward strand.
GTATTTCCATAGATAATGATTTATTTTTTATATCCACCCCTATTCCACCCCTTCGGACGGCCTGACAAACTATAATTTCGCACCTATCTTATAAACTTTGAACCCTAGATTAATTTTCCGTGTTCAAAATTCGTTTACAACTCGTATTTCCATAGATAATGATTTATTTTCTATATCCACCCCCATTCCACCCCTTCGGACGGCCTGACAAACTATAATTTCGCACCTATCTTATAAACTTTGAACCCTAGATTGATTTTCCGTGTTCAAAATTCGTTTACAACTCGTATTTCCATAGATAATGATTTATTTTCTATATCCACCCCTATTCCACCCCTTCGGACGGCCTGACAAACTATAATTTTGCAACTATCTTATCAACTTTGAACCGTAGATTGATTTCCTGTGTTCAAAATTCGTTTACAACTCGTATTTCCATAGATAATGATTTATTTTCTATATCCACCCCTATTCCACCCCTTCGGACGGCCTGACAAACTATAATTTCGCAACTATCTTATCAACTTTGAACCGTAGATTGATTTCCTGTGTTCAAAATTCGTTTACAACTCGTATTTCCATAGATAATGATTTATTTTCTATATCCACCCCCATTCCACCCCTTCGGACGGCCTGACAAACTATAATTTCGCAACTATCTTATCAACTTTGAACCGTAGATTGATTTCCTGTGTTCAAAATTCGTTTACAACGCGTATTAACATAGATTATGATTTATCTTATTCTTCTATATATTTTTCTCAGTGTACATTGTGGATGTGGCTAGCTTCACTCCCGTTTTATTAAGGTATATTTTCACGGTAGGTATTATGTGTGTGTAACACGGAAATCGTTTGTGCAATGTTATTGGAATAAACAGTCGATTAAAGTCTCACTCACCCGCACGTTAAGACCGATTTTGACTATAGGTAATTTGCTCCCCTGGATTCAGGAAAGTCAGAATCGAGGAGGATCCCTAGATTATTTCCCTGAGTTGGAAAATGTTCCGTCTGCTCTCATCAGCAAACCGACAGTATTCACCGAATCTTTCAAAATGATCTTGTTCAATCGTGCTCTCATCTTCATAGAAATTCTTCCACGCCTTCCTTTTCTCTCTTTTGTGCAGAGAAAAGGCATCAATGTATCCCACTGCTCTGTTCTATAGGCCCTATTGAAGAGAGATCTGGTCCTTTTTCTATGGAGTTCCAGCTCATTGGTTCAGAATTGGTCGTGCCGTTCAGCCCCCCTTTGGTTAGAGGGTAACTTCATTAGAATGAGGAGACTATCGCATCCTGAAGGCAGATTGCCGTCTCCTCAATTTCCTCAGCACCTCCTTTGGATAATATTTCAGACTCGAGATTAACTGTTAGGGAGGTTCTGTATGTCTCCCAATCTGTTTTTATCGAGTTTCTGAAGAAGGTCGAACATTCACTACTTCCGGAGATTCGGAAGCTTATGATATGCATATAGTGGGGAGTATCACCATTATACTTTATCATTAATTAATCGAATTCAATTTCAATATTAATCCAAAACCAAAATGCTTTGTCTATAAGTTTTTATAACTTCCGAATAAAGTATATTTTGACTTTGACTTTGAATGGGTTGCCCGTGCGATATCTGTGACCTCGGATCAACTCGGTTGGCAGAGGTTGTCAAATTCCCCGAATTCATAACAACGAGATTTTCTCTTATCGCACCACCAAATTTTGGGCAAATGTTTACGATACATTTTCGTCAAAACTACTTATTCGATTTGGACGTTTTTTTTTTATTTACATGTTATTTTCTTCTGAACGTTGGTGTGTAAAAACCATATGCGCATACAAACCTCCATTTTTTAATACCAGGTGTAGCAATGATAGGGCATTTTTTTCATAAAATTTGTAATAACCTGTAGAGTGTAAAAATTACATTATCAAGTTAGAATTGAACTTTTCTTTTTTTATTAATTTCATTATCTTTCCTATTACTCGAGAAACATCATTTTATAGCATGACATGATTTTATTGAATTTAATTAGCATTATCAGAACATAAGTAGCAGGGTGTATCTAGACATCTTAGTAGCAGGCTATGGAAAAACAGAGAGTGCCAGTAATTGTCAAATAGAAATGCATAGTGTCAGTTAAGATGTCTAAAAACCCTGGTGTGTCGACTTATTGATTTTGTTTAGAATTTTTTGAAGACAAAACAAATGAAATCGTGGTCTGTTTCTGTAATCGGATCCAGAAATGGCACCTGGTCCTTGTCAATATTCCAGGGATATAGTGAGTGTGATTGTTGTTAATTGAAGTTTATGGAATGTCAATAAACTTTTTAAATATCATTCTAAAGTAATATAGTGTCCATACCTGAAGTGGAAGACCAAATTTTTTGGAAAAAATAACACCACACAAATTGTGTTATTTTTCTAAAATGATCTAAATACCGTTTGAAAGTCAAAATAGTTGTGGCAGAATAAAAAATTTCGTAGGGCAATATTATAGACTATTAATTATTAATATGAATAATTTGACCATAATTCGTTTTTGTGTGGATTAAATCCTGAAAGATGAACACAATTATTCATTTATATCTAGTACCGAAAGTGAGTACCACTTAGAAACTGTAACATACTTTGAAACACCAATTTGAAACTTACATTTTATTTCAAAATTCTTCATGATCTAATTAACAATACTTAATGTCAAGTGAATCAACTGGGTGTGTGTTGTTATACCCTACTGTTTCTTTAAATCTTCCATAAGTTCAAGCTGTGAAAGTCCGTGATAAAGTGAATAAAAATCATCACTCCTACTGAAATCTATCAATTAATTTTGTATATATCATCAAGCTTTTTAAGATTTTCATTATTTTACCATTCGTTTTTCGTAAAATATTTTCAGTGTTGTTAGATCATCCAAATAATAATTTTCTGTCGAAAAAAATTGCACAAAAAATAAATATCTTCACTAAAAACATTTTCAAAATAGTGCAAGAACATTGTAACACACAACTCATCACATATATCTCTTCTGAAAAGTAATTATAAACTCAAAAAATGTGACAAAATTATTACCTAAAGAACTTTTTGAAAAAAAAATCGGATACAGTTGCGCACAAGATTGAAAGGTTCTAATTGTGAATTTCCATGCAGATGAAATGTGTTATTTATTTCAGTAAAATGCATTTCAGCAAAACAAAAATAATATAATAAGTCGAAAATGTAACGAATAAAACTGCTTGCAGACAGTGATTCCGTGAATTTGATTGATTATGTTGTTTTATTCATTTCATGCTCCTGCGCAATACTTGGAACATCAGTCATGAAAATGTACCTTAACAACAAAACCGATGGTGGCGGTTCACGCAAGTAAGGCAACAAATTTGTTTTTCAACAGTGGCGGTTCGTGGAGGTTCTGTTACCGTTGTTGCACAGTTTGCAGGACGGCGAGAAATATTGGGCTTAAGTGATTCCCCGATAAACATCTAGGCGGGAAACACGAAGGAAATATAAAAACTCTACGGTTTGTTATCAGATTAGCAGCAGTAGTGCAGTGAATTTTGTGAACAGTAGTTATTGCGTATCATTCCTTTTCAAGTAACCGCCACTGATGGTGTCATGAGCACACTCTGTGACCATGAGCTAGTGGGCTGGTGTTCCCTAGTTGCGTAGGAAAACTGTCAATTGTTTGCGTTATTATTGAGCCAAACAAAGCTTTCACGTATTGATGGGAATGCTTTATCAAAGAGTAGAGGTTCTATACTGTATAGAACCTCTACTCTTTGGCTTTATCTAGTATATATGAAATCGGTGATCAAGCTAGTGAACGTCCAGCGTTTTTGTCTACAGTTTTACAGGTATGAGCCGGCACACCAGGGTTTCTAGGCATCTTAGTGTCAGTGTTAGTCCTTACGTATTTTTTTGCAAATTCCTTTATTAACGAATATGCAACGAAAAACACGAAATCTTACACGCGAAGATTATGCTAAAACAGTAAAATTGTTTGAGGAAGGTTGGAGTTACCGAAGAATTGGTGAAAGATTTTATGTTAATCACACAACCGTTTCACGAGTCATACAAAGACACAGAGAGACTGAGAGTCATGGTCGCAGGTCGGGACAAGGAAGGAATCGAATAACAACTCCGATCCAGGATCGATTTTTAAGACTTTTAGCATTAAAACAACGTTTTGTTCAGCTCGGACACTTCAAACTCAGCTTCGATATGCGAATGGTTTACAAGTTTGTACAGAAACTGTTCGTCAGCGAGTAGGGGAACATAATTTGAGACCTAGAATTGCTACTCGAGGTCCAGCTTCAACTAGAGTTCATCGGAGAGCGAGAATGGCAACATGTATTATTTACGGATGAGTCCCGATTTTGTTTGTACAACAATGACAGGCGTATAAGTGTATATCGACGTCCTAACGAACGGTATGCTCAGTGTAATTTCTTACGCATACCACATTATTCGGAGGAGGATCTGTGATGGTATGGGGAGGCCTTTCGTTGACTGGTCGAACGGAACTTATGATCATGGTATGACCAGCTCGGAGCCCGGATCAAAATCCCATGGAGAATCTCTGGGATATTCTTGGGAGAAGAAAACAAGAGGAACGTAACTTGAATTCTTTGGAAGACGTACGGCAGAGACTGATTGCACTTAGGGAAGACCTGGACCAAAATGGCATAAGGTTTTTTATTTTAAGTATGGGCCATCGTTGCAAAGAAGTTATTCGTGCCAGAGATGAAAATACTCGCTACTGGCATCGTTTAACTTGTTTCTTTTGTATCGTTTATCCGTTGTTAAATTTGGAGCTTCATTTTCCATAAATTCATGTTATGCTATGAAATGGTGTTTCTCGAGAAATAGGAAAGATAATGAAGTGAATCAAACAAGAATATGTTGAAAAAAGATAAGGTTGAAGTGTAAGTATAACTTGATAATGAAACTATTACACTCTACAGGGTGTTACAAATTTTATGAAAAAAATACGCTTCCAAAAGTTTACACACTAACGTTCTGAAGAAAATATCATGTAATTAAAATGAAAAGTCCTTATCGGACAAGTAGTTTTGACGAAAATGTATCTGAAACTTTTGCCTTAATTTTGGTGGTGCGTTAATTTTTAGGGGAAGAGTAGATGTTACCACGAATCCCGTTAACACCAAACAGCTCTCTGAAAGAATGACAGTAAAGGCAAACCGAACGTAAAAATGCCATTCAATTCAATCCGGTTTCGTTTTAACGTACACATCGACCGAATTCAAATTCAGAATTTGTGGTACGTTCGGCTTTCGTTCGCTCAATGAGTACGCACCGTAAGTGGTAAAAAGTTTCTTTAGTTTACAAATAATTGTCCAGGAATTTGAAATGAATAGAATTACCGATAATTGCCTGTTCTTCCACAGAAAGTAATTCTTCACTGTTGGTCAAATCTGAATAATCCATCATCCATTCAAACTATATTCCTTTTCAATAGGCCAAAATCATGTTTTTTTTATTTTTTTTTATCAATTGACAAACCGAACTGAGTAGGATTTTAACTTTTTTACATTTTCAAAAGGTTGTTTCAAAAGCAATAATCAACAGACACAGCAGGGGCAACATTGCTACAATATACCAGGCAGAGGTATAAACCATTGAAAGATGTACAAGGGAGCTGTAAAAACGACACCACGCGCAGAAAATGATAAAAGTATTTTCAAACAAAAATCGCTTGAATCCAACTGCAGTAATTCAACAGCAGTAGGAAACTATCAAGACACAGAAACAGACTGGCGAAACACAATAGCTCAACCAGGTCACAATGGCCTAGCAGGAAGTAAAATACCGGATGCACTGTCAAAAGTGACGACCGCCACAAAGTTCACTAGGCCACAACCGATAATGCTGTCAAGAATGAGAATGTATATAGCCTAGGCACCGAGTATTAGCGCAGTCTATCGGCCCTAGCCCAGTCTAAATCATTTCTCACATGCACAAGAAAACAAACCCTGATAAAGTTTGCTCATCTACAACTCTCGGCATCATATGCATACAATCGGTCTAGCATAGAATAAGTGAAGACCATGCAAGGAGAATGATAAAAAGACCAACCAGATTTTGCATATGCATTTGATGATTGGAGGTAAGAGATGACGTCAAACGCAAAACATGTCTTGCAAACTGAAGCCCTTTTCAATATACATAAAAAATAAATGATTGGAATTAGAGTTGATTATTGTAAGCATAAAAAAGGGAATAACGGAGAACAAGGGGATACCTGGAGTCCGGGCAGCGACTTTACAAAATATATTTAACACCATCACAAACCCCGCCCAGTCGCACGTCATCATAAAATCCGAGAATATACGCGGCCCCAGCACGCCGTTACTAAATATACTCCACACCAGCGCATATTTATACATCCTCATATACTGGAAACTGTGAGCCTTTGTGAACAATAATTACGCTACAAAAGCTCACTGATTTTGGCACCTACGCGGCCCGCATATTTACAGATGTTACTGTAGTTCGACACCAGAGTGTTGGAATCAATAAGCATAAAGGCAACTGAATGTAAACCGAGTTGAAAATGTATAAATTATTAGCCACTCTAACCTGACCTGACTAACCTAACGTAGACAGAATAACCATATCTATACCTGATCTATTTTGGGAGTCAGCGTTTACCGAAATGGAAAGCTAAACGACGTATGTGCCGAAATCAGTGAGCTTTTGTAGCGTAATTTAGTAACAGCGTGCTGAGGCCGCCATATATTTTCGTATTTTATGATGACGTGCGAGTATTGGCGTGGTTTGTGCTGACGTTGGGTATATTTTGTAAAATCTCGTCAGGGCATCCCAACGCTTTCCTCACCTCCACGTGGTTTATCCTGGGCAACGACATGACCTATGACGACTAACGAGAGTGAAGTGGACTCACAGACTCACCGATGCCAAAACACACGTTTTTCCGGACACTCAACACATATACATTTCTACATTACAGAGGGGTGCAAGAACTGGAAAATTTGGAGGGGCCTTGGATCGGGAGCAGGGGGACTGGGAGCCGGTGACAGAATCGCCTGCGGCTACCGTAGTGCCCGGCTGAGAACCAGTCCTACCAGGGCTTTCACGAGGGGGCGGTTCGAAGGAACTCGAAATTGAAATTGAAATGGAAAACATGTCTTTGATAGAAGCCTAGGAGGGGCATCGGTTCGGGAGCTGCGGAACTGGTAGCTGGCTAACGAATCGCCCATAACCGCTGCACCGTCCACTGGGAACCAGGCCTACCAAGACTTTCATGAGGAGGCGGATTGAAGGAACTCGCAGTGAAAACTGGAAAACCTTTCTGTTATGGTAGCCAAGGAGAGGTCTCGGAGCTGCGGGACTGGTAGCTGGTGAACGAATCGCCAGAGGCCACCGTAGCTCCCGGCTGAGAACCAGCCTTATCAGGGCCTTCACAAGAGTGCGGTTCGAATAAACTCGCAGCATGAACTAAAAAACATGTCTTTGATAGAAGCCTAGAAGGGGCATCGGTTCAAGTGACTGGTTGATGGTTAACGAATCGCTCGTGACCGCGGCACCGTCCGCTAGGAACCAGTCCTACCAAGACATTCATGAGGAGGCGGATTGATGGAATTTGCAGCGAGAATTGAAAAACCTGTCTTTCATGGTAGCCAAAGAGAGGCCTCGGATTGGATGCTGTGGGACTGGTAGCTGGTGAACGAATCGCCCGCGGCCACCTTAGCTCCCGGCTGAGAACCAGTCCTATCAGGGCTTTCAAGAGAGGCGTTTTGAATGAACTCGCTGCAAGAACTAGAAATCCTATTTCAAATGGGAGCCATGAAAGGGCCTCGGATCGGATACTGCAGGACTGGTAGCCAGCGATGGAATCACCCACGGCCGAGAACCAGCTCTACCCAAGCGGAGGCGGATTGAAGTAACTCGCTCCCGTGACAAGCACCCACACACTACACACACATCTTTAGAGTAACATTTTGAGGGACACCAGGTGCACACTGTAAGAGGGCAGGACTAGGTAGTTTTTATAAAGTGTATGCCACAGATGACACCAGATGGCAAAAACGGCATAGCTGCAGCGGCAACCTCCCCACCAAATACTACTACTGCCAAGGAAATTAGGCCTATTTTCATAAGATCAACACTATTTTCGATCATGGGGTTATTTCATTTTTTATTGAACTGAATGAAATTACATACCTCTCTCTTCTTCAATATCTCCTTCTCTTGGCGTGCTATGACCATCTGAAAAAAAAAATTTAAGGAAATATTTCTTCATCACAAGAATTCTTTTGTTTGATCAATATGGTTCATCTGGGATGAAGAGTTCATAAAAATTCTATAATATTCAGTACCAACCTTCAAAAATATCATCAGGTGTGCTTTCTCCCTCATAGTTCATATCAGTAGTTTCTACATCATTAGCATCTTCCTCACATTCTCGTTTCGGAGATAGTTCAGTTTTAACTGGAAAAGTAAAAAACCAATTAAAATATAACTAATCTCACATTACAAAGGAATATGTCACATCAAAGACAAGATAAGAAACGAGTCATAAGTTTTCAATTAGGATCAGTATTCTATATTTCGAAACATGTAAATACTTCCAAATAAATATCAAGGTTCAAATCACTTCTCACATCAACAAGGAGTCTCAAAAGGCTCATCAATATTACCATTCCCCACAACAAATACCCCCATGACATACATAATTGTTTTACAGAATAAAATTAAATACATTCATGAACACAATTGCCAAAAGGTATATCACTAATAAAATTCTGTCAAACTGTAATAAGCCAGTAATAGTTTAAAAAATCACACTGCCTAAAAGATCTCAACTGATGGCCATTTGCTAATTTTTTTTCTTGACCAATACAGGACAGTTATTGTTGAGAGTGAATATGTTCCCCTAAACCACAGACTTTATGTATGATAAAAATTGGTTATTGAAAGATGCATTTAGGAATATGTATAAACAAGTGCATGTAAAGGACAAACATATTGTTTGTCATCTGTTCATGACTCAACAGGTCTCCAGCATCCAATTTTAGAGTTATTGTTGTTGATGCCCAAAAAGTGTGATTGTACTGCTATAACTACGTTATTTACAGGTGATTTGCTTTCTTTTTCATAGTTGGTAATAATTACACAATAGCACAGAAAATGTGTGCCTTCTGAAAAATAAGTCTTCATTCAGGTCATTATGATAAAATCAAATTATAAATTACCTTCAGCTGGGCTATGTGGTTTGAGACTATCTGTCCAAGAATCATCAGTGTCTTGTCCATCACTTTCTTCAGCATCCTGAAGGCTCAAATTGTACGTCTTTGCTAGCTTTGTAAAACTATGTTGTTCTGAAGAGCAGCTTGCTTTATTACATTCATTACTGATTAAAATCACATCTGTTGATCTGCTCGAAGTAAGGTTTTGGAAAGACTGGATGTTTGATATACAATCCACTAATGAATTATCTATAGATCTTGTTTGATCTAAATCACTAGTAGACGATGAATTCCAATTGTCAGTCTGTGTAACTATATCTTCAGTGAAAGTTTCTTTGTCACACAGCTTTGTAAATGCATATTTATTATCGTTTTCCAAACTTACAACAGTAGTTTTGTAATCTAAAAGTTCAGTATATATTTCTTCTAATGACTGGGAATTCCTTTCGGGATCAAATTCTTTTAAATCATTTTCAAAGGAATTCAAGACCACTGACATATTTCCTTTAAATATTTTCATCATATGTATTAATCGAACTCCCGATTTTTGTATGTTTTCATCAAGTCCATCCGTATTTTGCAGTTTAACCACATACTTGGTACATTTTTTCTGCAACTTTTTGCATCTACCAGACAGGAATAAAAAATATTTTGTAAGTTGTTCTTGGACTTTCAAAAGTCTCTGATTTTCAGTTTCCATTTTATTTGAATCTCAAAAAGTTGTTCGAGGGTAATGAAGCTCAGTGGAAAACCAGCATAGTGATATCAGCTTCGGTGATTCACTTATTATAAAACAAGAAATAAAGATCCTGTTTACATGGTTGATATGAGATAGAACAAATTTTATCACAAAAATAATATAAACCCCAGTTCAAGTGTTCACGGTTGTTGACAACACAAACATTCAAACAAGCAGAACAGAAACTCCAACACTGTTGTCACTGTCCAACCCAACTCCGATCACATTTTTTGATAATAACGTTGCCCTCACTGTCATCATTTGTTCCTAGCCGCAAATAAAGATGGAAGAATCTTCATCTACATTTAATAGTTATTCTACCACATCACAAGCACAGAAACACAACCATAGAGCTATTATAGAATAGATTACGCAAACAAAATTCAAATACTGAAACGGATTGAGAGTTGTTCAAATTTAATGAAAAGAAAACACAGATTTATCAATGACGACCATTGACCATTTTCTTATCACAATATGTCAATTTCGATTCCAAAAACGTCGCCAACTGTGTTTTGGTTGATATTTTATCTAAATTTGACCCAATCAGCTACGTTCCTTCTAAATCTGTAAGGAAGAAGATTCATAACTTTTCTTGATGATAAATGTATTAACTTTGTTTAATTTAGTGAGTGCAACAGAAATAACAATATATGTCGACGTTTCGCATGAGTGGAACGTACCCTGTTCTTCTTCTTGATTTCTTATTGTTTGCTTCATGAGTCATATTTGACGTACCCGGTATGTCATCAGCCCCGGACTCCGATGATTAGAAATGTTTTATAGAATCGAAATGTCACGTCATATTCGAAATATCGGTACTATGCTTCCCATTTCTAACGTTCGAATATGACGTCACATTCTCGACACATTTCGATGCTATGAAACATTTCTAATCATCAGAGTCCCAGTGCAGCTCGTTGGACCGATGTTGGCTGAACTCAAGGACATTGACATTACACACAGGACTGCCCAATGAGACTTCAACCAATCACTGAATTGTGACGTACCTCAGTGGCCCCCCCACCACCATTCCACTTAACAATTTTTTCTTTCATTCTGACTATTCCGACTGCACTTTCCTTCCTTTATTATATCTGTTGTTGAAAAGAAATAAATACACATTGAGTTCGATGTTCGATTTTTTTGGTTACCATTGTTACCAAACACAAACGGTCACTTTCTGTTATCACTTTTTTATTTTACTTTTTGCTTGGTGTCTCGTATATTGAGTTATTGAGTTTTTGATAGATTTATTGTTATATTTGTGTCTAGTCTAGTGCCTGTTTGCCTGTTTCACAGATTGAGGAAACGTTTAGAAACTATTTTATACTCTTTCTGCAGTTGTTACTCTTTGTGAAGTGAAAATATTGAAAGATTTTGCCAGTTCTTAAAGGTTTGGGGTTTCAGTATTGTTGTGGTTGAATATTTGTTTATTCCTGTTCATTTAGTCTTGCATGAATAACTCCTCCAAAGGCTTGGGTTACATATTTCACAACTTCCCAAAGGATGATGGAATAAGACAAGTTTGAATACGTTTATGCAATAGGAGTGACATATGGAACCCTAGGACTAGTAGCATTTGCTCAGTTCATTTCACTGAAGAGGACTACAAGCGAGACTTGAGAAATGAATTACTAGGTTTTTACTTATTTCATTTTGTTTTCAAAATAATACAAAAAAAATCTTTGTTTCAGGATTACCTGTTAAGAAATTTCTTAAACCCAATGTCGTGCCATCCCTTTTCTTGGGACTAGAACCGATATCTCTAGAAGCTTGTTCAAGTCAAAGAAAAGCGAATGAAGAAGATATTCCAGATGAATTGTTACCAGAGGAAAATGAAGTTATTGCTGTTGGGAGTTCCGAAAACATTGATCCTCTGAATGAGACCTATTATCAAAGGAAATATGAAACACTCCTTGCAAGTCATAATAAGGTGCAATTGGAATTTAGAACTCACAAGCAAAAGTGTAAAAGACGGGTAAATTCTTTACAAACACACCTAAATTATTATAAGAAATAGGTGCAATATAAAGAAAATAATAAAGCTGAGAAAGTTTACAGATTTTTCAGAAAGGAATCATCATACCAATTAAATCTCTTAGGGAGTTATTTTCCGACTTAAAAAAAGCTTATGGTATTTCCTCATTATGTACCCATAAACTCAATCAAGATTCCTTGGAAAACTTCTTCTTTCAACTGCGGAGTAGAGGAGGCTTGGATGACCATCCTTTACCACTGAATGCTCTATACAGAATTCGCATGGTTATTTTAGGAAAAAATCCTGGTATCCTTGATTGCAAACGTAATGAAGAAAGTGGGCTTCAATATTGACTCAGAACTTGATGAAGATGGTATTTCCATTGAGGAATATGAAGATAAAGAAAATGTGGAAATTATATTCACCAGTAGCAGTTCTGGTTCATCCGAGGCCAATATTTCAGAAAACGATTATTTACCAGAGATGACCAATGATTCACTGGAATACATTGCTGGATATTTGGCAAAAAAATTCAAAAAGAAATACCCCTTTTTAGGCATTCATACACACATATGTTCGAAGGAACATGATTATCCATTACCATCATGGGTTAGTCATTTATCATATGGTGGGTTGATAAAACCAACTGAAGAATGGCTTTCATTAGTGAAGAAATTTAATAAAAGATTTTTGAAATATCATGGCGAGGATCCTTTGGGTTTCAATAAGGAAAAAAATGTTGTCAAAAATGTTACTGAAAGAATACAAAACAAACTTAAACAGAAAATTGTTCATTCTGATATCACTGAAGTATTTGTTAGGTTACGAACAATAATCAGAATGAATTATTTCAATAAAAAAAATGAGGAATCTAAAACCAACTCTCAAAACTTGAAAAGAAAAAAATCTGCTAATGATTCTGATTCCAGAAAGTTGACAAAAAAAATTAAAAAAATTATAAATTGAATTTTTGATCTGGAACTGGACCTTATTTTGCTTATCATAAATTAGGTATTTTATATTAATGCAAATGTAAATGTATGTATGACTATCAGGTGCATGATTTTATTCATTCACTCATCTTGATCTATGAGTAGTCTAATAAAGTAGGTACATCTATGTATTATCATTTTTGTATTGATACTTTATCATATGAATAAATATATTTCTATTCTACTATTGTGGTGTATCTTTTGAAAATTATTTCAATTAAAAATTTCATGTTGTAAAGGATATTTTCATTTTTCCCTGGCAATCTTTATTTTCTCTCCCTGTGGCAGCAAGAAATTGTAAATTTGCGTATTTTCAAAACCACAGTGCAGTAGGGGAATTACCCTCGAAAAACAAAGAATTTACATTGTTTATTTTCAGAGTAGGTACGGAAAATACCGAAAAACATTATTTATAACATTTGTATAATCGTTTTCCCTACGTGGGTAAGTAGGTATTTAATAATTTAAGACAAAACAATATTAAGTAGGTAGGTTTTTCCTTAACACAACATGCACTAAATTTCTTCCAAAATTAGGACCTAATATTCATAAAATAATTCCTCTACATTAGTTCCGAGTGTATTTGCAAAATCAATCGATCTGAATGAAGATGGAAATTTTAACTCAGTTTTTTTTAGTTATGTCTGGTTTTCAATTGAGAATGTTGGCTTTTCAAACAAAACTTCTTGCAGTTTGAATCATCTTTTGATTAATATGAATAATTTACAAGCGAGTAAAAACAGTAAATGTGAGAATTACAAAAACGAAATGAGTTTTTGAAAAGTTGATATACCTAATCGCGCTTAAAAATTCAAAAGCTTTATTTTATCTTTCTTCTGCAACAGGGAAAAAAGAAACAGGTAACAACTGCGGATAAAGTGGCGGAGGAAGGCCACCGCATTACGTCATTTCCGATACAAACATGGAAGATAGGATTGGAGCAGTCCTGTGTGTAATGTCCTTGGGCTGAACTGAGTAATTTTCAATCGGTTCATAGGAGATTCTTTCATGATTTTCAAAATTCTTCATAGAAAGAAATAAGATAATAAGAATTAAGCAAAATTTTCATGTTTGAAAATTTGAAAGAAATGTCACTTGTCCGTACGAATGATATTTAGAGCGGATTTCATTTTTGCGGAATGCTTTCACGGAATAAATGAAATATTCAACGTCAACCCCCTAATTTACCCTCCATTTTCTCAAGTGAATTCCTCAGCTCGCTAACTGCCATGTAATTTCGTAGTTTGAAAATAGGTCTCACCCAAAAACGTTTGGAAGCCCTTTGTCTTTTTTTCTTCAATTCAAAATTCCAATACGTCAATAAAACATAAAATATTACGGCTGTTCTCATCCTAATATTATTAATCAAGAGATTAGAGAGATTGTCATAATTACGTCAGGCAGTAATGAAGTTGTGCTTATTTTGACATATACGCACGCGCAATGTGAATCTGGAATAAGGACAACTTTATAAAAATACTGCATGCCTTTATTAGAAGACGGTTAAGCCAGATTTAAGGTTCCTTTATTTTTACTTCGGGTGAGATCGTGGATACGACGTAGCTCATGTCTAATAATTGTATGATTTTTTCAAAACAAATCGATATGGAAGCCCCCTTTGGCCGTTATCTATCATCACAATAATTGTATCTTGGCATAAAATAAATTATGTAGAAAGAAAAATTTGAGAAACTAGATTTTATTTATAGGTTATGAATAACGAGCGCCTGTGTAGATAAGGGACGAACAGACAAAACTGCAATATCTCTGTTTTTAATCACAGGATAGTGCCAGTCACTATTAAAATAAGGTTGCCTTTAAAGGCTAGTTCATACCCTCGCGAATATTCGCAGGTTTTCTGCGATTCGCAAATCGCAAGAAAATCGCCGCATGAACGTTCACACCCATGCGGCAAAAAAATTGCGGTAAATGATGAATCATAACATGTCATTTTTCGATATTTGGGATTAGGGATTGTTTGTTTTTCTTCTATTTCCAAAATATCAGTTGAACATGGAAGGGAAGAAGTTCCAATGTTTCCCAAATAACATTACCTACATGTTTCGAGTATTTTCCACTTTGGCATGCAAATGACATCGATATTATATTATTGTTATCTCCAGAAGCCAAGTATCTTCAACAACAATGCAGTTATACTATAACTTATATCAAGGATCTGTGGTCGAGGGATTCGGCAGAATGTGTTTAATACAGTGTCCTTGAAAAGTCAGATCCAAAGTTTTACACCCCGCTTCAACAGTAACATTAAGATTTAATTAGATCTTATTGCAGAAGCGAGATTTAATTTCAACAAAAATATTTGAAAATGCTACAGAATCGTGGTCTAGATACTTTTAGGTGTTCACTGTTCAGTCACTACAAAATATAGGTCAAATAATACTTTTCTAGTGTTTGATTTTTCAAAATATGGCATTAATGTAGAACGGGAGAGTAATATGTAAATTCTATATAATACACAACTCAGTCACATCCAGAGCATTTCTTACAGAATGCAATGATTTCAAACCTGAAGACACCCTCTTCAGTTTGTCCCGACTGTGGACAACAGTTCTTCACACGAAAAAAAAAAAATTATTGGAATCCCCATCTCCCTCTAATAGTCTTACTGAACTTTGATATTTGACAACCACTACAAATCTTCCATAATTGATTGTGAAATCTTATAAATGCAAATGAAATATTTTTGCAATCAAAATAAAAGATTCAACAACCAAAGATATCTTTCAAGTTAGTTGAATCAATATGGCGAAGGCACGGAATAATTGATATGAATTCTGTTGTTCCGTGGTTTGCGCGAATTCGCAAAAAGTTAAAATATTTGAATTTTCTTGCGGCAAGTCTGGCAGCCATTTTATTCGCAGAAAAATCGCGAAATTCGCAGGGGTATGGTTTCGCCTTACTGGCTGGCGTTATTGCAATAACTCTCTATTGCTGTCCATATTTAGCATTAACATTTTCAATATGCCTGGAAACAAACATATACATAACAGCACTGAACACTGATCATTGTTTCCCTTTAAAATTTCGGACAAGTTGACTTTATTTCAACTTCTTCGTACCAACAGTTAAAATTTCCCGCCATGAAATATATTTGAACAGCTTTTGACAGATTTCGTACGAAAAACGAATAAGGCCGATTTATGCATCCGTTTATCCGACGGTACGATATGATACGAGAGTGTTCATATTGGTCGAAATTTAAATTTTATCCGTCTATATTTGTACATGTAAACTTTGCGTAACATTTTTCATTGCATGGAATAAGTAGCAGAACTTCCCAAACTAATGAAAGTTGCTATATAGTCTCATTATTTGACAGCTGTATCCACTTTCATTGGTTGAAAAATCCCGCAATGCAAGAATTGAGAAAATCAGCTATTGAATTTACGAGTTACAGTAATACATACCTTAGAGCAGTATAATCCTTCATCATGGACATTAAAGTCTAGTTCATACCCTCGCGAACTTCGCAATTTTTCTGTGAATAAAATGGATACCGACATGGTTCTGCATCAACGATTGGTCCGGCATGACTGGAAGCCATTTTATTCGCAGAAAAATTGCGAGATTCGCGAGGGTATGAACTAGACTTTATAGTTTACCTACTGAAAAAGTTTAAAGGCCGATTCAGACCATGCATGTCCACCGGTGGGCACGCATGCATGAGATACAGTGAAAAATATGTCGGGATTATTTGAAAATTCAAATAGTATTACTCCAGCATTGACAAAATTATTACAGAACCAAATAAAATATGCTCTTGTCATAGAAACGTAAGTAAATGGCGTTTTAACCACCTGTGCTTCAAAAACCTTGCATGGTTAAGCAAGTATCTAAATCGGCCAAAAGCGAGACATAAATCACCAAATTTCCTTACTACTGCTAAACACTGTCACAGTACTTTTGTGCGCAATAATTACAATCGACCAGACTTTATAATGGACCAATCAGAACAGTTGTGAAGTGAGGATGAAAGAGATGCACATTCCATTCACAGATTACGGATGAAGCTAAGAACAGGCATTGTCAGGTATTTTTGTTTTCACTTATATTGAGGCAAGGAGTTTCCATTATTTACTCTTAGCTGCTTGCGAATTCCATACCATCATATAAATTCTAACATTGCACAAATATCTGTCAGATGTAGTTCAATGCCTGTCATGGTATTAACCAGGCAAGTAGTTGTTTTCTGAAAGACGTTTGCCTCATTTTTCCGCTTGGTAGAAACGTGTAGAGAGAAAGGGTACTTTGAATTTGTCGATTTTATTAGTTTCATTATTGTGATAATCTCCAGCACATGTTTTCAGAACTTTGTTCGGATTATTACGAATTAGTTGAAGATTTACTGAATTTCTCAAATAAATTAAGCTTTATCTACCCGTGGCTGAAATTGATTGGTAGAAGGTTTGATGTCTGATGTCATGACATACTTTTGGGACATCCCACCTTCATTGGCAGTTCGCACCGTTGCCACTTGATTCAAATATAATTTAATGTTAAATATAAGAAAAAGATAAAAAAGGTAGGTCATGACTGTGGTCATGGGTATATCGCATGTGGTGGTATATTTTATTGACGATAATAAGATCGAACTTTTTTTTGTCCCAAGAGAAGATAGGAAGTAGGAAGGTTATTTACAAATAGCATCATTTTGAAAGAATTGAAAGTTGTGGAAATCTGGATTATCTGGAAACATGCGATGATACGACAACACTGCAGTATCAGATATTTCAATAAAATCCTTCATGGTCATCTTAATTTCAGAAGTCCTTCGGTTTTTTAAGAAGTTGGGTTACAAAGGAACAATGAAAATTCTTTTGGTATCCATTGCCTTTGTTGGCATCTTTGTTTTAGTTAAAAGTGATGATGCTGCGAAAAAAGGTCCGAAAGTCACCGATAAGGTTGGTTCATAACAAATTATTCAATATTATCTGAAATTTAATTAAAATTCTTCAGGTTTGGTTTGACATCAAAATTGGTGACGAAGCAGCCGGACGGGTTGTTATTGGATTATTTGGCAAAACTGTTCCTATAACTGTGAAGAATTTCAGAGAGTTAGCTGAAAAACCCGAAGGAGAGGGCTATAAAGGCAGCAAATTTCACCGGGTGATTAAAGATTTCATGATTCAGGGTGGTGATTTCACAAAAGGAGATGGCACTGGAGGTACGTAAATCTGCATGTTTTTATTCTGTAACTTTCAGTGGCTACTGGAAGTTTTCATTTACAATAAACCCTATCTGATGATATTACGAACAATTTTATAACTGTTATCCATTCAATTTACACTTCACCAAGTTGGGATAAGTAAATGTTCACAATGGTGACTACGTAAATGCCTAATGCATAAGTCATTTATAATATAATCATTAAATCAATTTCATTCAAGATATATACTTTCACCACAAATATGTAAATGACTGACTGTTCTTTGCAAATATTGATATTTCTTATACATATTCTTACAACAGATTAACAAATCAAAAACATACTTTAGTCTGAACAATCAAGTAGGCATTGTTGTGCAAGTTTTCAAATTATTGCAACTTTTTGAAGAAAAATCATTGGAATACACTCGCTAATACATGAGGCTGAAATATAGGCTATGTTTTGTTTATAAGGAGCTCCTCACATAGGTGAGTTATTAATTTTACAACGTATGTTCCAGGTCGTAGCATTTATGGAGAACGTTTCCCAGACGAGAACTTCAAACTGAAACATTATGGAGCTGGATGGCTATCGATGGCTAATGCAGGAAAAGACACTAACGGGTCTCAGTTTTTCATCACAACCAAACAGACTTCTTGGTTAGATGGACGTCACGTGGTTTTCGGAAAAATCATTTCTGGAATGGACATAATTAGGAAAATTGAAGGCACTAAAACTGATAATCGTGATAAGCCTGAAAAAGACATTACTATTGCTGACTGTGGTACAGAAACAGTTGATGAACCTTTCGGTGTTGCCAAGGAAGATGCTAGAGAATAGATTTCATTGTAACATATTATTTTCCAGTAATTATTTTGTGAATAAATTTTTTACCTCCCATTGCAATAAAAAAGTACCTTTTCATCATTTGTTTTTTTTTTGCAAGTGTAAGTACCCAGTGCTGGTAAACTGGTCAAAATAGCCGTGAATGTTTTGATGACGTGAACAGAATCTAAGATTTGGTAGTGTTGATGTTTTTCTTGGACTCGTATTTTTTAAGAATCTCCACTTGGATTTGATTTATAAGCTGCTCTATAGTAGTACTTTCATTATATACTTGAATAAGTCTAATTCAAAAACAATTCATTTAAGTTAATCCGCATTATTTATATAGTATTTATTTCATCACTTGAGAGATTTAATTATCCTCAGTATTCATAAAAGTTGATTGCTCTGGATAAATAAACTTACATTTTTTTCGTCCATTTTTGAAATTTTTAGTCTACAATTATTGAAAATCTTCAGTATAAACAATTTTGTATGGCAAAATTTTAGAAGTATTGTCAGGAATCTGTTTGATTTTAAATACCTATTCTGCTTTTTCTATGTTGAAGAAAGTTATGCCAACTAAGATTATATTAGTTATTCAGAAGTATATTTGTATAGTCAAGTCCAAAGTATGAATATTTGAAGGCCAATACATGCCCAAGGTGAGGTTGAAATGATCTGATACCTACTGTTTTAATATTGTTTCTTGTTAATATTCCAAGCAAAATATACTCAAAAATAGTGTTCACATGGTGAAGACCAACCTATTTTTATATCGTACATGGCATCTTCTTTTTACCAAGTAAGTACCTTGATGAAGGGAATGCTCAAAATGTATTTACCATGAGCGATTTCATTTGCTAGTCTTCCATTTCCTCTTGAACATCTTCATCTTTTATAACTCTTAAATATCGCGCGAACTTTTATTAGATTTTACGCACTGAAATATATCATAGTTAGGCATATATATATGAATCTTCGAGATACGGAGTACAGTGATTTTGATTTTGTGTGGAGAATTCATAGAAATATAATACATAATACTATAATACTTACTCCATATCAAGATGCATCTTGCTCCATATAATATATATTTCTATGGGAGAATTCCATAATCAAATTGACAACTTGTCAGTCTGACAAAACATAAAATTCTCAGTAGAAATGTCCACTCCGAAACGATGATTTCTTATTATATTTCTTCATACAGCATCTCTTCCCGCTCTAATTTAAAAACTTACAGTGCAGAGTGTAAACTTTGACCCAGGGAGTTTTAACGTCACAAACAATCCACATATCTCGTTTTTTAGGTTATAACTTAAAAAATTAAATACTTGTATTAATTTTTTGGAATCGTAAAATTTAACGAGACGAATGCTTTGAAAGTGAAAATTGAACAAGTCACCCCCAATAATCAGAATGTCGGGCGCTTTTATCGAAAACGAGATTGTTACTGAAAGTAGTATGACGAATGGAATTAATGAAAGCCCAAAGAAACCGGAATGTAACAGTGAAAACGAAAACGAGGAAGGCTATGAAGACTTAAAAGACTACGATGTAGAAATCGGAGCAAAAGAACTACAAAATTCTCATGAAGAGGCTAAAGAATATGAATGGGTGGACCTCCTTGGCAGTGGTGCAATAATGAAAAAAATTATCAAAGAAGGACAGCCCGATTCCAGACCACAAAGAAACGAAATATGTAAAATTAATTATGTCTCTTACTTAGAAGACGAAACAGTAGTTGACACTGCAAACAACTTCGAGCTACAATTAGGAGAATCTGATGTAAGATAAACGTCTCAGTTTTTTCTTGTTGTAAACATCATTTATTATTTAGGTCATACAAGGCCTAGATGTCTCATTGGGGCTAATGAATTTGTACGAAAAATGTAGACTGAAAATTGAATCAAGACTGGCTTTTGGTAAAAAAGGCTTACCACCTAAGATTCCTAGTGAGGCTGTTCTGATTTATGATGTAGAGTTGGTTGCTGTTGAACAGGAGGAAGATGTTGAGACTATGACTATTGATCAAAGGAAATTCAAAGGGTGAGATATTTGAGACTTTTTGTAAAACGTTAATAACACTAAAAAAACAAATTTGAATCAATTTTGAATGTTTGGTAGAAGCTCATTTTAGCTCAAAGGAGAGTATTATAGACAAGTAAGGAAAATTCACATAATCATCACAACTTTTATGATAACAAGTGTCATTGAGGGGGTACATGATATGGATTCAGCAGAATTCATCTTGTACTTGTATAAGTCTACAATTTTTGTTTGGCTCTCATATTCAGAATTTTTTTCTGCATGTTCTCACTGATTTAATGATGCATACATTCCAGAAATAAAAAGAGAGAAAGGGGGAATTGGTGGTATACAAGAGGTGAGAATAATTTGGCAATACAGTGTTATAGAAGGGCTTTGGATTATTTAGATGAAGTAGAGGGAGGTATTACTGGACCTTTGTCAGAAAACAGTGAAAAAAAGGAAGTAACCGATGCCGATTTACAAAGTATACTAGAAGACAGAGTGAGTGTCTATAACAACATGGCTGCTGCCCAAATAAAAATGGAGATGTATGAGGCAGCACTCAATTCCCTCCAAATTGTACTGACGTGCCAACCCACCAACGTCAAAGCCCATTTTAGAAAAGCAAAGGTAAAATATCTACTCATACAGTAACAACTTTAGGTAACAAACATCATTTTACTTGAGAATATTCACTGTTATTTGATATCTATAACATATTATATGCTGTACTTTCTTACATTTTTTGACATTATCAGAAAAAGTGTAATGAATAATGAATGGAAAGAAGGAAATAGTTACTTTTAGCCACTGAGACAGCTGCTAGGAGTTAAGGTTTAAATATATCATTTTACAATTTCAGGTATTTATAGGAAAAAACGACTTGCCAGCGGCCATGAAATGGCTTCAAAAGGCTAGAGATTTGGCCCCAAATGATGGCACAATTCAAAAAGAAATAACAATGGTAGCTAAATTACTTGACAAACAGAAAGCAACTGAAAGAGAGGTAGCCAGAAGAATGTTTAACGGGCCTAAAAAGGCTGAATCTGCCCAGAAGCATTCTGGAAAGAGCAAGGTATAAGTAAATTTTCAGTAGATAACGATTTGAGGATCGTTTTCTTCACCGTTTTTTAGGTACATTTGTGGACGACTGTAGGGGCAGTAATTGCTTTGGGAGTAGCTGGATGTGTGGCCTATCGTTTCAAGTAGTGTAAAGACATTTTATTCCTGCATCAACTTGCATTTATTTTAAAAAATTTCGTTTTGTGTTATCTCGTTTGTGATATAGTGAACTTGAAAAGAACTATGGTCTAACTTTAAAACTTTGATTATTTATAATATCTCAAATAGGTTTTTCAACCATAAGCAAGGCTTTCTGAAAATAATCTGGTTATAATTATTCCAAGAAGAAAGCCTGTAATATCGATTTTGATCTTAAATTTGAGGGTGGTGGGTACTCCTTTTTAGGAAACAGTTGAAAAAAATCTTGATTTGAGCCGGCTTGGTTTCAGTTTGAAAATTTCGAATTTTAGAGAAGAGATTTTTTAAGTCACTATATTCAAATTTTGGTAAATCAAATACTAAAGAGATGGTGTTGTTATACATTTACTTGTTATCTCTTGTTCTTTTATTACATTTTGATGAATATCAAGACACATATTTCATTTTTTCGATATTTCCCTTTGGTAATCCTTGGCCTACCAAGGTTGCATTTTAAATAAAATGAATATTTGTTGATAAATTTATTTTAAATATTTGTTGTTTAAATGTCGTAATTTTCTAAGGATACAATAAGCACGTCAGCTGGATTTTGATATCTGTCGGGTATATTCATGGCAACAAAAACCCAAAAATACTGTTTCAGATGAAATATATAGCAATAAGAAGGCAATTGAACCGTTCATTGCAGATTGTTGGGAGCATGTAAAAATGATAGTATTTCCATCGCCAAACGGAGATTCTTCGTTGTCGATATGGTCTGGTCAGTACGGCAACACTGCATTTGGAATATCGAATGTCAAATATAACAGAACAACAACAAAACATTTCTGTTTTTTCGTCTTTGGCTCATTGGAGTGTTTTTTCGTGAATACATTGCAAATTCTGAGTTAATTTGTGTAAAACTATTATTAGTTTTTATTATTGAGCAATGGTGAAGCATTGTGAAATATGTAAAAGACCATTTGAAGCTGGAAATCAAAATTTGTTATTTCATAGATAAGCTACCAGTGTCGTAATTATCGAGACAGGGAAACCGAATTGGAAAAGAGTAAAATTAATGAATTATGACAAAACATGTCAATTAGACCATCAGCTGTTCTCAAAATCCTGTGGAGATTATTCCATCATACTTTCAGGTTTCCATTCCATTAGGGGTATCCATTAATCCTACTTTATTGAACCTCAATATTTCTGTTAACAACGCACGACACTGCCGTTGAGGGAATATGTTCCTTTCACACAAATTTTAAAGCGTGTGCGGCGAGTTACTCATCTAGGTTGTGCATTTCATCGGAGACTAAAACATTTAACATAGCCATATTATGGAATTGCTTCAAAATTGATTATTAATAAAAAGTTTTTCATTTTTATAGGAACAATATTTTGAAAGAAATTAGTAGTTTGAATGGTAAATATTCCAGGTAGGATTAAATATTTATATAATCAAGCTACTTTATTTCAATTTTGTCAATATGGAAATAATATTTTTTTTTCTTCATTTTGAAATTACAAATATAATACAAAACAGTACACATAGCACAATGAAACAGCCAAATGTGTAAAATTACATACACAGATTGTATACAACTCGGAACTATTAAAATATTCCTCCATTATAGGCGAAAATAGCGAAGTGTACGCCATCTAATAATTTTTCTAGGAGCTACTGTGAGGGTGAACAACAAATAATTGACCATTGTTTGCTGTGTAACGACTTGTTTATATTTCTCAGTTTTTTTACTATTTTTGAGCAGATGAACAACTAAAAGTGATTAAAATAGACTATTTGTGAACTATAGTGTTTGGCTGTTTGGTGTTGGTGAATATTAACATGCAGAATATCCATAAAACTGTACATACCAAATCGCGGAAATTTTGTTCTGTACCCCAGTGTTCCTCTTATTGCACAATTTCTTCTTGGTGATAAAAAGCTGTGTCTCTAATGGAAGACAGTCCTTAAGATTAGAAAATCTATCACAAAAAATATGAATGTTTGCAGTCTCCACTTCCAAGAACAGGACTATTGTTTTATTCATTCTATTATCGAAATATCGAAAGACTCAGCCGAATGTTAATAGGAGTTGAAGAAAGTGGTAAAATAGGTTGAAGATATTTCTAATGTCAATAAATTATTTGCAACATGAAAATTAAGTTCAAGTTTCTTGTACGTTCAGAACATTTTTGAGATTATGCATGGTATTTGTTTGCCTTGTTCTTTGAGAACATTACTTTGCTTACTCAAAAGACCTTTTTATATATTCATAAAAATGTGATTGTAGTTTTATCTGAGATTTTAGGGTGAAAACAGAAGAAGGATATCACTTAGGTCCTCTTGTACTAGTGGCATCTTTACATTTTTCACCCAAAATTAAAGAAGTCCTTTCATAAACACAAATAGTGTCTCATAATTCCATACCTCATACAAGTAATCAAGCCAGGGAATATTTCAATAATACTAATTATTTCAACAATAATTTCAATGCTACAAAATCCACCAAATTCAAAAATTTCTTATAAAAACACCGCTTATTTAAATTTCAATGCGTTAAATAGTTCGTTGTTCACCCTCATCGGTAGGCATATTGGTTTTTTCAGCGACATCTAGCGGTTTCCTTTTTTCGCCTATATAACAGTTTCTCGATAGTAGTAGTGGTTTCACCAGTTGTATAAAATGAAGAGCTTTGGGGGTCTTTATATCTTCAGCCAGTGACTTGAAGACTTCACAGCCCATATATTGCAGTTTTCTTTGACAAAATAAAGACCTGTGTACACCTGGCACCAGTAAATGCTTTGATCTAGTAAGTATTTGTTTACTACACTATTTTGTCATGAAATTAAATACATACCAGCTACTACGTTGCATTTTACATAAAGTTTCTAGATGTTTTGTCCATTGAATTAACACTTGAAAGGGGCACAGGGAGTCTGTTGTTACATAGAGAAATAAATTGCTTGTGTTTTTGTTGCATTTAGGATCAGAGTTTTTTCGTGGCCATTCAGCAATATGGTAATAGAGATTATACATACAGTGAGGACCAAAAGTCCGTCGCCCCCCCCGTAACTTCTTCATTTTCCATATTACAAAAAAATGTTAAATACATAAGTTGTAGGGTTTCATTCGATCTCTTTAATGGTTTAAGTTTCATTCATACAGAGTGTCTCAAAAAAGCACGGTGACTTAGTTTTTTAAATGGGACACCCTGTATTTCATTGCATTATTACATTTTACGTTGAATTCTGAACAAGTTTGATAAATGGTTTTCAATCAAAAAAGTTAATAGTTTTGGACTTATGAACACTTGTAAATAATTATTTCGACTACTTTTGCGCCAGTTCAATGAAAAAATCGTAACAAATGAATCACAATGTATTCCACTTTCCTATCCTAACTTTTTGAAAGCTATCCAATGTTGCAAACTGCTGATGGCACCATGTGTAACTTACCTCGTCGTACCATTTTACAATTGTTAGAGTTGTTGAATCTCACGAAAAACTAGTACAAATGAAGTTGAAACATTTTATTAACAAATAAGTTAGTCCATAAATACAGATCAAGAATCATTAAAAACTGAAAAGATATTTTAATTTATAACTAAAAACGGTGAGTTTTTATCTATTTCAAAAGATGTTCGACATGTCCACCATGCATTTCTTGACACATAAATAGTCGGGTTGAAAACTCTTCCCTAACATTAATCAAGGTTTGAGGTGTTATTTCTGAACACACTTCAATAATTCGACGGCGCAGTTCATCTAACGACCCACAAACTGTCTTAAAAACTACGGATTTCACATAGCCCCAGAGAAAGAAATCAAGCGGTGAGAGGTCCGGTGAGCGAGCTGGCCACTCTTTTGTACCTCGACGTCCAATCCACCTACCTGGATACCTTTCATCTAAGTAATTTCTCACCTCCCGAAAATAGTGTGGTGGCGCTCCATCTTGCTGAAATGTTACATCCAAGTAAAATTCATGTGGGTTTTGCGCAACGATCTCATCGATACTGGGACTTATTGTGTCTTGCAGCATTTGGAGGTATCTGGGACCATTTAAATTTTCTTCCAAGAATATGGGACCTACAATGTGGTTACCTAAAATACCAGCCCAAACATTAATTTTCTGGGGAAATTGAGTATGCTCCTCGCGGAATTCATGGGGATTCTCATCACTCCAATATCTACAATTCTGGGTATTCACATTTCCATTTAGGTAAAAAGTGCTTTCATCACTAAAGCAAATGTGTTGCAAATAAAGTCGATTTGCATCACATGTCTCAGCTACTTGCTTAGTTGATTGTTGTGGATTATTTACCATTTCGACTAGTACTTGAATTTCAACATCTTCCGTAATTATTTTCGGCCTCCCAGATCTCGGAGCATCTTTCACGGTGCCAGTTTGGTTAAATTTTGCCACCAATTTCTGCAGATATTTTCGACACATCGGACGTTCTGGAAACCGTTCATTGAAAATGCGAATAGCAGCGTGGTAATTTCGGTTAGCTTCACCAAATATGATAACGGCTTCAACTTTGTCTGCTACTGAACGAGCCATATTAATCAACAAGAGAAATTGAAAACCGTTTGAAACAAAGTTTTGAAAACCTACAAAATGTCAATGACATTTGGCAAAAACAGATAAGATTTTTTTTTCGTTGTCATGGATAAAATAAACGCGCCTAGCGTGCATAGCCCTACCTCATTAATTTATTCGTGAACTGGTGCAAAAGTAGTCGAAATAATTATTTACAAGTGTTCATAAGTCCAAAACTATTAACTTTTTTTATAGAAAACCATTCATCAAACTTGTTCAGAATTCAACGTAGAATGTAATAATGCAATGAAATACAGGGTGTCCCATTTAAAAAAATTAACTTCTAAGTCACCGTGCTTTTTTGAGACACTCTGTATGAATGAAACTTAAACCATTAAAGAGATCGAATGAAACCCTACAACTTATGTATTTAACATTTTTTTGTAATATGTAGAATAAAGAAGTTACAGGGGGGGCGACGGACTTTTGGTCCTCACTGTATAATTATACATATAGATCTTAGCTTGTTCTAAAGTTGAGTTGGCAAAAATCATCCGCACAGCACACTATTTGGGAATTTGAAGACATTTTGTCCAGTGAAGTCATTAGATCATTCAATAGATTATGAAGAGATATGGACCCTGATGATCACCCCTTTTACCTTTTAATACATTTTTCAGTACTAACTAATTTTCTGTTTTTACTACTAGAGATCTACTTGTCAGATATGATTTCAACAAAACCAGACAAGGGCCTCATATTCCATGTCGATTGTATGTTACCCACTTTCCTTCTAAATTCATGAGGACTGATGACAGATTAATGAATCCATCAATTTCAATATTACTTGATATTGGATAATAGATGTTTTTTATTCTCTGGCGCCTCCACCAATCCATCTACTGCGCTCTTATTTTATAAGAATATAAGCGGAAGTTGGTGGATCCATCGGTTATTTCATTGAGATCCTTAGTGAACCACCGGAGCGCAATTTCTGAGTCACCAGGCGAGAACTGTCTAAAAGTAGAGCATTTCTACAGTTACGTGTATGATATAAGGTAGTTTGTACACTTCAAAATCCCCGATGGTCAGGTAGCACGCTGATTGATTCAGAAACAACAGGATTTTTTTGTTTTCGAAGAAAACCCCTCAGAAGCAGAGTTTGTGCGAGCAAGGGAGATCCGGGACCTAGAGCTTACGTACAAGTGGGGATTGCAAGCCACTTGGGTGGAAAGCAAAAGCTCTAACACCACGACCTCTTCGCTTAAGCGGGGACTGGCTATAAGAATTATACAAATCCCCTAACGCGAAGACCATGCCCAGATGACTGTTGATATTGCCGACGAGCAGAAGACAAGAAGTTGACACTTTGTTGATGATAATTGGAACAGCAACAAGATCCAGACAAAACAAGAGAGAAAGAGATACAGAACTTGGTTCAGTTATCAGCTGGAAGAAGAGTAACCAAAGGAAATAGGCAGGAAATAGAAAGTTATTTGCCCGCTGTTAAATCCTATTGGGCCCAATGGAAGTCCCTCGACCTCAAGGGCAACAATGGGGTCCTGAAGCGTGTGTTGGAGTCTGAAGATGGTGGGTAAGACAGGCGTCAAACAGTAGTACCCAAGTGCAGAAGACAGTAAGTGCTCTGACACCTGAGAGTGACGAAGATCCTCCAATAAGTGAGGCAACGGTTTTACTGGGCCAATTGCCAAGCTGATGTCAAGGACTGGGTCAGAAAGAGTGCTGTATTCGCTGCCAGCAGTGGACCTCAAACACGACCTAAGACCCTGATGCGTCAGTACAACGTAGGCAGCCCATTTAAAAAATCGCCATAGACATCTCTGGCACATTTCTACAATCTGATCATGGAAATAAGTATGTAAATTGTTAAATTCATTGCGTATAAGACATAAGTGAAAATATGTATTACAGGATATAAATGAAGAGTACAACTTCTATAAGATCTAAGTGCCAAAAATTAAAAACGAAAATATTTAATGAAAACTTCTCCTGGTATTAAAACAAAGTCGACTGCGCCATCTGTAAGGCGAAAGAAATCGCAGAAATATCGCCTTGGCACTTAGTGCGTTTATAGAAATATTGGGTATGGCACATGGGCCGTTTCAATGTAAAAATCATAACATTGCAGAAATGGCACCTGGGCCTCATAGAAGTTATACTCTTAAAACGACAAATCATTCTTATGCATTATTTTCCTTGTCTCAGAAAATCATGTTTGAAACTAGTAATAGGTACTGAACTAAATGAAATCCATCAAACAAGCCTCCCCTCCCCACCTTGGACCCAAATTGCGGATGGTAGAAAATATCTTTTTATTTGATATTTGCAACAACCACAAATTCATTGATTTTGCCCTCTTCCTTTCATTTTGAGGCCTTTGTATTAAAATAATTAACTCTATCATTTATCTCCAGTAAATACTGCAATATGTCGTCTTCTTCTGCTTTTGGATACAATTTGTAAAAAATAGCCCAATTTTCACCTTGAAGCTTCCCATTGTGATGTTTACTCAACCCCTCGTTATTAATCTGATTTTGGTTTATTCAATTTTCGAATTGAATTGCAAACTCCGAGTCATAGAAAACTACACAAACGCTAAAACTACGTCAATTTCACCGGAGACGCATTTCTGCCAACTAAGTTACAATAATCAGGAGCTTTGTATGTAATTGAAATGCGTCGTTTTATTTTGTACTCAATAATAATAATAACAATAATGATACGTTTATTCACAAATAAATACATAATCGATACAATGGAATTAATAAAGCAAATAAAGAACCTGACGAAGGAACCTTGTATAATGAATATGTAATTGAGTTTTTACATACCCAGTATATATAAAATGTGTTCACAAACAAAAAAATGCCATCAGAATATTCCTAAGATTGCATATTTATTCATGAACTATATGTAAATCTGTGGTAATTAATCAGTCTTTCATTTATTAATATAGGAGAATACCAAGATTATTTGTTAAAAATAAAATGTGATATTTTGTTAATCAAATAATATTGGCACAATAATATATATATGTAAAGTTTCTTGTGCCTTATTCCTTTCAGTTTAGTATTTACAGAGATAAATATAATTTTAATATCTAGGGTTTCTTTGTTCTTTTGGTCAACGGGCTGCGTCATTACTAGCAAGCTAGAATTCTTCAAAAAACTTGAACAAGCTAAGGAAGAACGAGAGCCTTGCCATTCCAAGAGCGATCACAAGCACGGTCGAGAATTAAATATCATTTTTACTCAGAACGGAGTTTGCAGTTTCCCCCATTTAGTGGTTACCAGGTGTAGAAATATGAAATAACGCAGGTCCCCCCATCAACATCAAGGTGTGGAAAAAGTGAGATTTTTGTTCTAATATAGGTAGTGACAAAGAAAATGAAGACACTCTAGCTTGAATCTTTGGCACATTGTTCTTGTATGAAACAACAAAGGTATTTGGTGTGTATGTATCCTTATTTAATGAATGGTATAAATTTGATTTGTGCTTTAAATTATTTCATTTGAATGGAGTGAATTTCATTTGAATGAAGTGATATACAAAGATGCGGTTACAAAGTACCAAATATTTGCTTAATTGTTTGTTTAACTTGGTGCATAAGTGACAAAATAATATGATTAAAAAAAAATCATCTAAATCACATCAGACAAAAAAACAAATAACGAAAACCAACAAGTTGTTGATTAATTATTTTATTCGAGTACCATCATATGACATGATACTGGAAAAGTCAAGTTGAGACACAAAAGTAAAATTTCAAAGTATATAGGAAAAGTAAAACAATAAAATTCAGGTACAACATGGCCCTGAACATTTTGTGACATTATGTGAATTGATACATAAATAAGTGTGAAATATTCATAATTGAAACACCGGAAATTAAGGAAGAATAAGTGTAAAATATCCACAATTGAAATTCAAATGTTAAGTCACATGAACTTGTTACTGATTACATGTTACAATTACATAATAAATAACTATTTTACCTTATTATAACATTTTCTGATGAGATGCTATTCTGTTTGCTTATTATTTCTGTGATATAGTTGAATTAGCTCCCATAAAAAACTATTACCCGTTAAATCCTGTAGCTGTGGTTATATTACCTTGAATATACATATTTTTGAGTTCAACAAGTTGCAAATATATTTTTGGTAATCCATTTCCAAAAAACGAAAATGTACCTAGATTACATTATCAATGTATTGATACACAGAATGTTTCACGTTTATCCCAGTAGGTTTACGAAACAGTAAGTAATGCAGATGTATGAATCAGGTTTGTGAGGTAAATGACAGAGAAAACATTCTCAGTTTGGTAAATTGTGCAACAACATAGATGATTTTTATTCATTGGTTCAAGATTGGAAATAGCCAAAGATAGCTTTAAATGTTGTCTGTGTTGACCTACCCTAGCACCGATGAAGGGCAAGGACCCAGAAGCCAGTCTGTAAGTGGTCAACCCCATTCAATTCAAACAAAATGCAATTTGAGTACAAGGAGCATCTGCAACAGTGTCCTTGAAAAACATTGCACAAATATCTGTCAGATACAATTCAATTATTTTATACTTATTTATTTCAAATCTATGAATGTAGTGGATGTTGTATCCTTCAACTAGAATCACAAAATCAACATACTGGTGCTGCCAACTAAATCAAAAACAAATTTGAAAAAAAAAAAATGATTTGAGTATCTTCAGAAGGAAACAATAAGAATTATTTTGCCTCAAATTTAGCAGTCGACATGAGTGGACCAACAGTTCCACAGTAGATTTTGGAATATAGACAGATTAGCATTCTCATCACAACAAATTAGCAACATAAATCATTTACAAAAATAAAATCTTTGTTTCTCTTACATCACACTGCTTGTGATATGAACTATTTAGGTAAATTAATGAACATTCAGCACAGAAATTGAGTTAGTTTGGGACTAGTTGAAACACATGTTTGCAGGATGTAAATGAAACTCGGTAGCAACGAGAACCAGTGGTAAAACCAGAAATTTTCTCAACTCTCAGTACAAATTTCTGATATCACATATACATCAACATTAGATAATATCTCTCAAGTATTTTTAAATGGTTAAAACAAGTATCATCTTGTTTTTTTGTTAATATACTAATAAGGCATCCTGAGATTCCTTTTAAAGTGGTGGAGGTTCTTTGACAAATTCACTGTACATCGTTTTGCCAGCCATTTTCAAAATGGCTTTGCCTTCAATGTTTCCATCCAGAATACCGACTCGTTCTCCTTTTTCTTGTGGAGTCGCTGGTGGCTGCCCTAATCCCCAAACTTCGAGGTGTCTGAATGTGAAGTTCTTCATATAAGACATTTGTTGGTATCCAGTGTAAGTAGTACAGGTCCGACTTGTTTCACCTTTACCATACTCACTATCAATCCAAATACCCCAATAGCCATGCTGACCTCCCATTGCCTTGAGAAAACATCAACAGTTACGCATATCCTTCAGGGATATCAACTCATATTTAAAATCTTTCAATTTGATTTTATTACTTTTATTACTTACTAATCCATTTGGTAACGTCTGTTGATGCAAATTAAGGTATTGGAAATGTTGATTGTAGCCAGTAGATGGAAATACTCTCATCCTTGGCGACAAAGTGAACAGGAAGCTACTGTCGTCTCCAAAAAACTTCGGACCTAGCTCCCAGTTTCCTGGTGCAAAGCCACCAAACATGTAACCATTTTTATCTTCTACTATCAAAATCGAAGGACCTTGATTGACAATTCTTCCTAGAAGAAATCAAGTTTACAATACATATGTTTCAACATTGTTTAAAAAGTCAAAGAAAATTAGTCAATGCCTGTGGAATTGGCATTGGAGCAAAACACTAACGCCATCTAGCTTGTTTAGTTGAAAACTAAGAGGAAATACGAAAAACTGTAGAAGGATTCTACTTAATACAAAATGGATTTTGCAATTTCAACATATTTTACAAAATAAATAATCTCGATTCACGAATTTCATCACCAAATGTAATTTGTATCTATAAACTATCCTGTTTTTTGCACTAGTCCAAAGAACAGATTCCGAATAGATATTTTGTTTCCCCTTTCTAGTATCATAATCGAATTGCCCCTATTAGTTGGTAGTTTTATTATATCCTCAAACACTGACTGGGAGACCAGAGTACTAACGCCATCTACATGTCGTCTCCCATCGGATCCAATCGGTATTCCATACATCTTGTAACTCTTTATATAATGGTTCCAAGTAGTATTTCAATATTCTGACTGACTCGGCCGTTACTTGAGGAATATTCATAATAATTGTAGAATGAGTATTTTATTTCATTGCCGGCTTATATATATCAATTCATCTGATCCTCTTCAATCTACAATGGCGGTGGTACAAGTTCTCCACTCATTCTTCATCATCTTTGTTGAAGATATCACAAAATCTTCTTCAATTCTAAATCAAATTATTCAATATAATGATGATACAAATATTCTCATAACTGATAGTTGATAGTTGAAACCGTTCAATAAACTTTGTTAGGTAATATTCAACCAGCAATATCTCAGTAAGAGGGCATACATACCAATCAGAGTTGAAAATGACTCTCCGTGAATTTCAGAACTGAACAGAAATCTCCATTCTAACTGATACTGTTGAGGAAGGTGAGCATTGACAAAAACTATCTGATTCAAATCTAGTATACTGGGATAGGAAGGAATCAGATCAAGTCCTCGACAATAAGGAACCAAGCTTCGATCTTTCTCAGTTTCGTTGACGGCAACATGATCATCACTAGGGACTGATACTGAAATAAATGAATACAATTTTCACCTGTGTATCGCTTTTACTACTAATGGTCTATACAAGGGACCTAAACCAGGGTCTAATTTACTCAAATAATGGTGAAAGAGGTCCAATACTTTTTCAGGCCAATTCGAGAATTGTACTTTCATCTTTTCCGTTTGTTAAAAACTTTGAGGTTGGGTTATAGGTCGTGTTTCAATGTGAGTGGCATCAGGCACTCAATCACGGCCAAAGTTTTATTGTAGCCGACGATATTTCTAAACTTTGTTCTTTCCGTCAGCCGGCTGCACCCTTACGAGCAACCTTTAGAAGCCTGTAGAGACTTGTGCAAACTAGGGAAGACAATGCCCTTTTAACGTGTTATGTGAAGAACGAGAATTAATATTTGGGACTGTCGACAGTATCCGACCTATCCGCTACAACGGCTGTTTTTTCGATTATGCTCGGGTCGTGCCCTTAACGCGTATTTTAAAGGGTCACTGGTTCAATTGTATCATAATAAAAAAAATATTCATCATGAAAAATATTCTAATATTTTTCATGTGGAACCGTGTGTACTTGCCGAAAGGCAATACATTTGAAGGGTACAGGGGAAAAACCAGCTAAGTCCATTTGAAATTGCGGTAGATTCACCATTTGGTGGAAAAAGTTCAATTTTCTCTGAAGGATCAAGCGGTCAGGAGAATAACCAGACAAGTCACAAGATTTATGTTGTGAAATTCCTAACTTAGGTCGCTGATTTGGTACAAACTGATAATGAAATTTCACCTAAAAATGCCAATAACTCTGATATCATTATTTGTGACTTAGCTGGGTTTTTCCATGTACCCTTCATTTACAAAATGAAAATTGATGGACCCACTTTTGGAGCAGTTTTCTCAGTATGCTGCCAGTTCAGATTATAAGCTTCGAGCGTAGTGTCTCAGACTCTCCGCCCTCCGTTTATTATAGACATGTCAAACCCTACTGCCATGCAAAGTTGTTTGTTCTCGCTGTGAAAGTTTGAGTTCATTATTTCGTAGTATAACAGATCCAGCTGCGAAATTTATTGTAGAGCAAACAAGACCTCAAAAATTCCTAGAGTGGATAGGAGTTGTATTGAATATTGTGGTTCCTATGAAAGTTTTAGTGCTTATTTGTGTGAAAGTGTTTTAGGTTATTGAATTATTCTGGCAAAGAACAAAAGTGTTGTCAAGTGCATATACCACAATTTTCTCTCTACCAGAGAAGTGAAACTCCATTTGAATTTGATATGTGGAAGTTTTTCTAGAAGTGATTATTTGAGTTGATAACTAACTCATAAAAATATTCTCTCCCCAGGGTTATTAGAAGTGAAAAGAATAAGGGAATCTTATACATTATCATGCGATGATGTTCTCTGAAGTAAACGCAAGTATATTTGGTGTCAACAAATTGGTTTTGAATTGAGATTACGTACACAAATCATATGAATCATATAAAAAAATACCTTTTCAATATATTTTTATAAATAATACATAATGTTTTAGAGTTGCTTTGTGAAAATGTTATATAGAAATGAATGCCGGCCAGATGAAAGAGAACATAGGTGTAGATTCAAATGGTTGAATCTTACCACATGCGTTTGTTTGTAGGATGTAGGATGCTCGGTAGGAGATCACAAAAGGAAGAACATTTTGCCACGAGTGGTATCTTTTCACTCTAGCATGACTTGAAACATAATTTTCTGTGAGCAGAGAGAGGAGGTTCTCATACAGAAATCTTTATTAAGAAAAATAAAAAACTTACCTCTACCCCATTGGTTTTTGAGTTGTTGATTTTTTATACAACAACTCCAGGAATTTTAAGATGGTGTTGCTGGTTGTTATTTTATAATTGTTCAAAAAGTCATTGCCAAACAGAAAAAGTTTAGGACCTATGGCAAGAATGGGGAATTCTCCACCTGACGACAATCAAGAATTTTCTATTCAAGATCTATAAAGCACTGCATTTAAAACACATTTCAAAATTTTTCTTCAAAAAATTATTCAAGTACTCAAAATGAAAAATAAAATTGGGCATTTAAAGTTTAAAGGGATTTTTTTCTATTTCACCATCTGGCAACATCGGCTACAAATTTCACAGATAAGAATGGACAACAAATCTGTTACGTTAATGAGTTAAACAGAGATGACAATGTTCCGAGCACCGACCTATAATAAAATATAGGTCGGTGGTTTAAGTCATTCTGTGACATTTTGTGTACTGTGTGCCTAACACCCCTAACAAAGACAGATATATTGACTATGGTACTTCTTCTAGCATACTACCATCCCCTACGTTTTGTAGGCGCTGTTGCCATGTTAGTTAGAAACAAAACCCTTTCAAATTTAAATCCCAACATTTGAAATTTGAAAAATTAATTTGCATTCTTTTCGCAGTGAAATTGAAAAACTCATGAATGAAACTCAACTTTATTTTGTTCAAACTTGCATTTGCTCCAATAACCCAAATTAAGAGAATTCCCCATTCGTAATTATTTCATTATTATTACTGACAATTTACACAGTTTTTGTTCAGAATGTTGTTTTATTTGGACTAGAGGTCAACAACTTACCTGATTTGTCACTACTTATTGCTCCTCCCTTCTCCTTGTGACTGATACTGAACAGATACATAGAGACAAAGAGAAGCAACTGTCCCAGTAAAGTCGAGCCTTGTAGCCACACTTCAAGAGATTTTCTTGTTATATTGTCTCCAGTTGCCAGTTCATGAGTGAGACTTTCAGCCAGACGTTGTATATTCTGAGGGGAGGTGAAACAACCACGAGAGAACCAGCTCTTGTATTGTTTTGTATTGGACAGTTTTTGTATTTTCATGTAAGAGGCTACTATACTTTCTACATACTGTAACAAATTTTAAATAAATAAATAATCTATGTATTAGGGGTCTGAAATTTTTCAATATGGAAGGATGAAGATTTTTAAAAGTTTTACCTGGTCAATGGTTGCGGTACTGACCTCTTTCACCAGAGTATAAGGTATGTCACTAGAATCAATCTCTGATTTTCCAAGAGACGTCAATAATACTTTCATTTTCTCATCTACTGTACCCCTTGTACAAAAAACAAATAGTTCAGCAAACCTTTCTAAATCCACAGTACTTTGTCTCTGGTCCCCCATACCAAACAGATAATTGTTGAGGTATTGTAGTAGTCTTGCATCCATTTGAGACCCCCAAATTTTCTTGAATAGAGCAAAAATCATTAATTGGAATGACATGCAGTTTTAGTTGTCTTACAGTGAGTTCCTCCTCTTTGATTCTTTCAGAGTTCTTGCTGGCAAGCTTGAAAGAGTTACTCACAATGAGTTGTTCATCTTTCGATAGGAAAGAGCATTTAGCTGCTAGTTTCTTGCTGCTATTAGCTCCCATATTACCTTTGATTATTGTTTCATATAACGGTGATATGCAGTTTCAAATATTTCAATTTCCTATAATTATTTTTGAATAAAATCAATAAAAATATATCAGCATTTATCTCAGATATATTGAAAATACGTGCGCAATTTACCACAAATCTATCCGATTAAATGTTGACAGACTAAATAGGAGTAATTTGATTTTCAATTATATCACACACTTCACTTCCATATCTACTTTCTACTTATAACTTTAAAAATGAAATTGATATATGCAAACAGAAACCGTCCGACATACACATTTTGATCAGCTGATCCACAGAAATACAGAAAACATATACAAGAATGCAAGCTGATCGACAAACGCCGAATGTTCGATTCGATGTGTGTTCGATCCTTGGACGTATGGAGTTCTTTAGCATTATTTTGTGGTATGGAGTAGTATGGACGACACTGATGGTTACATTGGTTACAACAAAAGCCGCTTTCCAATTGCCACAGGGGGTAGCTCCGACTAACTCCGGGTAACACCTGAAGTGATCTGACAGATCAGGATGAATCATGTTACAATTAAACTCCATTTATAAAGCCAGGTGCGGTTCACTTCAGGGGTAACAAGCTCCACTGGGTGCTTCTACCCCTGCAGCTAAAGCCGCTTTCTATTTGAGAGTTTTAATCACAGAACTTACTATAACTACAAACCGACAAAATATCGACTATAAAATTCTATGGTACACGGAATCCCAGCCCAGGAGTGCGTTCGGATACCATATTACTTGTAACGAAACATTATGAAACACATAAAAATGTGGTGTGACGACTGTGGGGGCTTCCTTATAAAATCCTAGTCATTGACAAGTTCCATAGTGAAGTTTCAAGTACTTCAATGAGAGTCTATTCCAAGAAGAATAAATAATAACCAAGATGCATTGAAACCCTGGTGCGATCACAGATTCGATTTTTTTCTACCAAAGTTGTTGATACTGCAATTGCATTGATACCGTTGGCTTCATTCGTCGATGGATGACGCAGAAGTCGAAAATAGCCAAGTTTCCAACATTCCACGATGCCTTGATTTGTCATTTGATTGTTTTTGAATGTTGACATGACACTTGTCGCTTGTCCAACCGTCAATCGTCAATGATAACATTAATCTGTAATTTTGCCGCCATCTGTGCTAAAGAAGTGAAACGGTACCAATGCAATAAAAATAACATGAATCAAGTAGGCCGTACATCAACACTTTTGTATGTCTGTATCACAGGTATAAGTGATCACACCAGGGTTTCTGTGCATCTTGATAATAACTATATCTGACAGTTTGACAGTTGAGTTGCCAAATTGTTCATGGATGAGATTTCAGGAGCGAAATTTAAAATGCACGTCCGTGCCAAGTCAATATTTATTTAAAATAAATCATGAAACAATCGTAAATACTGGATGCTTGTATGTCCTTTTAATTCGACGGTAGGAGTGCGATGTTAATTGTTGATGGACTATAAGTTGTGAATTTGATTTAAACTATCAACGCCAGATTGAAAAAAAAAATTATTGATATACTATTGCAAAACTTCATATTTTAAGATAGCTAGCGTGAAAATAAGAATGTAGTAGGTTAGTCAAGTCACGTGATTAGGCATTTAGCTAATAATTTATTCATATTTAACTAACAATTTTAACTTTTCTGGCCGTAGACGTAAGTTTTCCAGGTGAATTTGCCCTTCTTTCGTCTATTCACAAGATTTATTTTCAATTGTAAAGCCAGGCAAGGACATTAAACACTAGTACACCAATACTTCACAGAATATCAGAAGAGGTACTTACTGGATAGACGCTAGTTTATTGGGATTTTGACGATTTTTTTTTTCATTTTCTTCGCAACAATGAGGGTGTTTCTGTTTTTCGCCCAAAATTCTTTTGTTTGCTTCAGTTCAAACATTGAGAAGATAAAATAAAAAATTCCGAATATAAGACTCCTTTTCTAAAACTGTCGATATTATTCGTTTCATTCATTCGAAACTCATCAGACTTTGGCTGAGTCCTTTATATAGGTATACATCTTCTGTAATAAAATGTTTCACACGAAAACCATTCTTTAGGATACTTCTTTGTGGTAAAATGTTTCTGAGAACTTCAATCAACTTCCGGTTGTATAAAATTCGCAAGGTTCAATAAACATGATCTGATGCCCATGTGTTTATTCCAAACCATATAATAAAAAACTTTGTATATACATAACAAAAAAAATTGCAGACTGCTTTGCAGTAAAATATACTCATACCTACATATCACCGAAAATATAAAAATCACCATAGTTAAGTTTAGAATGACAAAAAGAACTACCGACCCAACATTCCACAATTTCCCCACCAGGATTTCTATATAGCTTCACCATTTTTAAATAAAATTTTCATTTGATATCCTTGATCTTATCAGACTTATAGGCTTCACTTGTCTGAATTTAAATCAATTTCGCCTACTTAAAAATTTATTCATTATGTAGTGTGCGACAAATGGCCAAGCTATGATGAATACAACAAGCTGTGTTGACATTCCTCCTAATGTTTTGTTCCTCCTTAAAGCTGCAATATTTCTATTGTCGTTTTCTAATGAGCTTACTTTTTTGGTCAATCTGTCAATATCACTTTTCAAACTCTGCACTGCTTTGGAAATTTCTTGCGATATATCAACGTTGGATACTGACTTGGTTCTTGACCTTGAAACATGTTGACTCTGAACACCTTGAATGTGTCCGTTAGGTATCGTTTCGGCATGTGATATGCTGCTTGGAACTGGTTTACGAGGTTCGGGATTCTGGAAAAAACAAAAAAGTTTTGTTTCTCATGGTAAACTTTGCTGCAAGTCGAATGCAGTGAAAAAATACATTCAAACTTAATGAGATGAGAATAAATCTTATCTATCACGGAAAAATTTAAATTAATACCAGCAATTGAATAACATGGGTTTCAAGAATCACAATCAATAGTAGGGGAAACCGCCTGCAGAGTGCAGATGAATACTCTCAATGCTCCAAAATCGGACCAAGATGTTCGAAGACAACGCGCAGCTAAAAATTGCCAGGGAAACCTCACAGGGCGGGATTTTATCACCCCACTACTGTGGGATAATGTAGTTGACGAACTGCTGGAATCTTTAAACAATCAGAGATACTATACCCAAGGTTATGCGGACGACATAGTAGTCGTCATGCAAGGGAAGCACGCCCAAATAAACTCTGAGCTAATGCAAAATGCACGGAGGACCGTAGAGGAATGGTGCAAAACAGAAGGACTGAGGTGCCTGGACTTAGGGGAAT
The DNA here is from genome assembly GCA_958502065.1 of Chrysolina americana. Lineage (NCBI taxonomy): Eukaryota > Metazoa > Arthropoda > Insecta > Coleoptera > Chrysomelidae > Chrysolina > Chrysolina americana. Next base: position 92,845,109 of record OY293411.1, read on the forward strand.
AGAAGGTAATGAAAAAGCAGACAGAAACTTGCAAGACGTGCATCTGAATTACCATTCACAGATCCGGAACCAGTGCGTGAGAAAATGTTGGATAAAGGTCTCGCCTTCTTACTCACATAATCTGCACTCTTCTTCATCTACTAATCAGAGTTTCTTAAACTGTCACCTCAGCCGGCAGTGCTCCGTTAGATTTCCGTTAGAATTAGGACCTTTTTTACTTTTGCTAGCGCAGCCTTTAGATTCCGGCTATAGTTTCCTAGTAGTATCTTTTCTTGACTCATTTCAAGTTCTTCAAGTATTGCATTAATATCCATTCGGCAGTAGGGTTCAGGTCTCTAAAATTGTGTTTTAGCAACTTTTTTGCGAGTACGTCTGCTTCTTCATTACCCTCTACTCTGGTTTGCACTGGAAACGTATTATTTTTGCATAGTTAATTTAATTTCGCTAAGCACACCCCGACCATCTTGGAACTGATTACATGACTCGTGGATTTGTCTGGATTTTCAGAGAATTGGGTCCAGGCCCATATTCGCCTATTCCAGTTCTTTCAGTGTACCATTTCATGGCATTTCTCAGTTTTGGGACAGTGTCTTTGTCTCATTCACGTTTGTTACTAAGGTTGGTGTTGCGTTCTTTCACAAAGCTCAACTTTATTGTCATCTCATCATTGGGGCATGTCTCAGGATTGATGATTGCCAAGGGCGTCGAAACTTGGGTTTGATGATTCCCTATCTGATCTACTGCTTTCTGGTCATTCCCAATGAAATCACGTCTAAAAATCTGTGTTGTGACTAAATATCGTAAAGTTATGTATGGTTTTGTAGTATTTGTAGTTTGGTTGTTTGGTATGGAGTGTGAAATGGAGGTAAGGAAACAGAAACGCGAGTAAAATATCTGCAAGGGGAAGGCACCTTAACTTAAAGTACAGGCGCCTCTTGTAAGGCTATAGGCGATGTTCCATTCCCATTTCATATATGTAGATGAATAGTTGTTTACACTCAACAACTATTTTTAATACCTTTCTTTACCTGTGTATAAATTACCCAATGACCATCTTCTGAAAGAAGGTCAAACTGAAAGTTTTTGATCAGTCTACACTATGAGAAAAACAACTTATTATCGGATCATTTCCTAAGTTAATGAAAAAAATGTAAACCAAAACTATGAATGAATTATAAAACGTTATTGTTTAAGATGTGCGCTAAGTGAAGGGGAAAGAAACCGCTGAGAGAAAGTACTGCAATTAAAATGTAGAACTTATCGTCATGTTATAATACAAAGCATGTTCTGATAAATTCATTCATGGACTATGGAAGCTTATTCAGTATACCTTAACAACGGAAAAAAAATTGTTGAAACAACTAAACATACCTCCATTGTATCAATGTATTCATCATCACTTCGATCAGAGTCATCTGCTGGAATATCTGGGGAAACAGACGGACTAGATCCTAAGCTGGACCCGCTTTTAGATCCAAACCTGATAGGAGACGCTTCTCTGGAAGCTGCAAGTAAAAAATTAAGAATGAATCCTTCCATAATTCAACTTTTCAGAAAAATTAATATTCCTTAAAATATATTGCAACGATAAACCCGTGGATTTGACAAATTTGAATTGTATGGTACCAATCAGGATTGTTCAAATGATTCCTGTTTGTCGCGTTCAATTGATAATCTATTTATTTTGTGGAAATTTATGATGAATTGATGTTTACTTGATAATGGTTTAACAAACCGAAGCCGGTCGTAAAAATAAAAAAATGTAGTGAGAATTAGACAAGAGTTATTACTATCTTCTCTATCCTACTTTCGATCCTGTTTGTATCAGAATTCTTTATTGAAAATAATTGCTCTTCGCTCCATAAAGATTTATAAACCCCATGAAGATTACTAACACCTACGGATTGTTCAAAAAATGTGTGATTAAGTATGATTTTTTTTAATAGTTATGAAAATACTTGAGAGATTTAAGAAAAATATAATTTTTCTCAAAAATGCGCATTTCCATCGCTCCTGGCGAGTAGTGTATGTAACTCAGATCAGCCCCAGGCAAAATTTAGACTCATCGCTGGAATATTTAACGATCCAAGAAGTGATACTGTATCTTGGATCAAATAACACAACCCATATGAGTAACTTGCCGCTCACGCCTTAAATTTTGTTTGTAAGGGACACCGGCAGTGTCGTGCGTTTTTTACAAACATATTGAGTTTTAATAAAATAGAAATAATGGAAATATAGCTGCAATATAGCTGCAATATGGCTGCAATATAGCTGCAATATAGTTGCAATAGAGCTGGAATAGCTCGCACAAGTCTCTGACTTTTGAGGGTTGCACGTAGGGGTGCAACCGGTTGACGGTAATAACAATTTTCAACAAAAAAAAAAAATATGAAATGGAAACCTGAAATTATGATTGAAGAATCTCCACAGGATTTTGAGAACAGCCGATGCTCTAATTCATTAATTTTACTTTTTTCCAATTCGGTTTCCCTTTCTCGATAATTACGACACTGGTAGTTTACCTATCGAATGACATAATATTTCGATTTCCAGCTTCAAATGGTCTTTTACACATTTCACACTGCTTCACCATTGTTTAATAATAAAACTAACGATAGTTTAACACAAATTAACTCAGAATTTGACCTTTATTCACGAAAAACCACTCCAATAAGCCTAAGACGAAAAAACAGAGATGTTTTGTTGTTGTTCTGTCAAATATTAAATGTAGCGTTGCCGTACTGATCAGACTATATCGACAACGAAGAATCTCCGTTCGGTGATGGAAACCTATCGTTTTTACATGATCCCAAAAAAATTGCCTTCTTAATGTTATATATTTCATCCAAGACAGTATTTTTGGGTTTTCGTTGCCATGAATATACCCGACAGAAATCATCATCTAGTTGAGGTGCTTATTGTATCCTTAAAAAATTGCGACATGGCAACAATGTCATGATTTGAGGGACTACATTATGAAAAGATGTTACCTTCAGTATTACTCATCTAGGTTGTGTTACTTGATCGGAGGACTGTATTTTGTTTAGACTTGTTGATTGAAACTACGGTAAAATTCCAGAAGCCAACAAACTTACATAGTTACATCTCCGGAACAACAGACTCAACTAAAATTTTTGGCGGTTTCAAGTAATTTCGCAGATATGAGCCTATTTTTGAGTGAGGACTGGTATTTTCTATCACACATTCCTACAGCGAAAAAACAGTAAAAACTCTCAAAATTGTTCCTTCTTGTCACTAGCAGAATGTCAAAAACGAATTTGCATGTTTTACCTTATCAATACGGCCCTTTTGTGGGAAAAATTCATCCTTCTTTTATAACTGCATAAACCACAAACCTAGGCAAAACGGTTAGTGAATTTTATTCATGTCAAAACGAATTTGAGAGTTTTTTCACGGAAGAAATGTGTCCTAAAAAATTCCCGTCATTGTTCAAAAAAAGGCCCATGCCTCAAAAATTATTTGAAACAGCCATACATTTTATTTGGATTTTTGTTCAGAAGACCAAAGTTCGAAAAACTTTTTTTAAATAACTTGCGGCTGTGAAGGACGTTTATAAAACTTGTTACATAATATATACTACTGTAAGTGTATTTTGTCATTGAACCCTTTTATAATTTGTGGATTAATAAATTACTGATTCGTACAAAAGTCTCCATTATTAATTTAGTATTTGTACAATACGAATCCCAATTGGGTATTGGCTCATCATTCTTTTGAAACGATCAAATGTATTTTCGTTGTTTAACGTACCTAACGGTGAATTAGGAAGTGACCGAACCCTTTGTATCACATCTCCAGCTACTAACTCCAAATCATCCAGGTTAATTGCATCAAATTCATCTGTTGGTGCTTCCAAGAAGTTTGCCACCTTATCTGAATAGCTCATCGTTTCAACAATCCTGGAACAGTAATAAGCATTATGAAATAAAACTGAAAGTTAGTACTTCTTATCTTTGAATTAAAGGTGGGTTCCACAAACTTGAACACTATTTTCAAATGTCAGAAAAAAGCTATTAAAATCACAGCAAATGTAAGATATAGGGAACATTTTCGTCCTTTTTTATTTACTTTGGAATCCATGTCATTTATATATTTATCTTGTGTTATTGGAAATTCACAAAAATATTAATTTTTCCAAACCATTCCAACTATCATGTTACTCAACAAGGTCTGGATCCGGATCCTAGCGCACCTTGTCATTTTTTCGCATTTTTTGACCACAAGGAGGTACATTCGTTAATTACATAGCTATAAAGGAAGAAAGCTGAGAAAATTTCCTACAAAACGACCATATCGTCGGTATAGCTAGCATGTCGCGCGTAGGTGTTATGTGTGGTGGAGTTCGTTAGTATACCGGATCCGAGGATTTTGACACCATTTTTCCCATTTTGACGGCACACCGTGCATCATAACCTATTCGAATCATACTTTTTCCGGTCAGTTCGAGTGTAACGTACGCCTTTGGATTTTCGTCGATTTTTCAAGGTAGAGAATCCTTTTTCGATTTTTCGGTCGAAAATTTATTTGTCGCCAATCGACTTGAAAATCTCACAATATACTAATTTCGTCGTGCAGAATCGATTGGTTCGCAGAATTGCTCTATTTCGATCCGTTTTCGAGTTGAAACGGTCATTGTCCGGTCGGAGGTGACCCTGGCGCACCTTTTACTGTTTTTCGACCACAAGGAGACACATTCATCAATTACATATCCATATAGGAAGGAAGCTGAGAAAATTTCCTACAAGAAAATGGAATATTTACGAAAATTCCTTAGTAGTACGGTACTTTCATGTCGTCGAAGTTCGACATAATTTTAGTCATTGCAATAGTGATAGCGGACGAAAAAAAAATTCAAAAATTCAAAAATGGCTTCGAAACATTACGATACCAATAAATTCGAAAGCGTAGAAAACGGGAAAAATAAAGAAAAAATTCCAGAACATTCATAAGTATTTTTTTTGAGGTTATATGGGTTAGAACCTCGGATTGGCCGTTCGGAGCTGACCTGCGCCCGCAAGAAATTTTTAAAATTTTTTTCCTTTTCATATTCTCAATATTCAATGTTTTTTGTATAGTTTCACCAAATTTCGAAGCGATCGCTGGTCGTACATAGTTGCTGTAGGCGTTCCAACGAACGTCTGCATTTTTTGGATTTTTCGAAAACGTATCGTGTGCAATCGATGGCGTAGGATACGGGAAAAATAATGAAAAAATTCCAAAACCGTCGGAAGTATTTTTTTGTGGAGGTTATATGGGTTAGGATACCGGATCCTAACGCACCTTGTCCTTTTTTCGCATTTTTCGACCACAAGAAGGTACATTCGTTAATTACATAGTTATAGAAAGAAAGCTGGTAAAATTTCCTACAAAACGACCATATCGTCGGTGTGGCTAGCATGTCGTGCGCAGGTGTTATGTGTGGTGGAGTTCGTTAGTATACGGGATCCGAGGATTTTGACACCATTTTTCCCATTTTGACGGCACACCGTGCATCACAACCTATTCGAATCATACTTTTTCGGAATCAGCGTAAAATTTTGAGTATAACACCAGTCAGTTCGAGTGTAACGTACGACTTTGAATTTTCGTCAATTTTTCAAGGTAGCCTTCTTCGAATTTTCGGTCGAAAATTTATTTGTCGCCGATCGAGGCGTTCCAACGAACGTCTGCATTTTCAAACGGCTCGAATTATATATATTATTTTTGTGTATTTTTCGAAAACGTATCATGTGCAATCGATGGCATAGAATACGGGAAAAATAATGAATTAATTCCAAAACCGTCGGAAAAGTTAGCATCGTCAGGATTTATAAGGTTCCAAATATTCTTAAACGTGATAGGGGTCGATTTTCAGCTGGTATTCAGCACAAGTTCGAATCTCCGACATTAATCTCGATTTTTTTCTCGAGTGTATCGGTTTGATAAGAAAAAAAATCTAATTACATACCTACAAGGATGTTTGGTGTATTAAATAGCTATTGTTTTTTTTTTGTTTTTTATTCTGATTTGATTCAACTGAACTGGCATTTTGTTATATATTCTTGGAACTAAATATGAGAAGGATTTAGGTTTGTTAAAATATGGAAACTGATCCCATTGAAACGTATATATGCCCTAAATCATTTTTACTAAAATGCGGATAACACTATACAGGGTGTCCCAAAATGATTTAGCTAGGTTCTAGTTCCGAAACTAGCCGAGATATTTAGTTGGAACAAACTCTATAATTTTCAGTTGTGCATTTTATTACGAATAGGTTCTCTTGAAAATTCGCTTCTACTGTTAAATTTCAAATAGCACCCTATACATTTTTCAACATATATTCCTATAGAATGTCTAATTGTAAATTCACCAGTTTTTTCCGATTCAAAATCGGTTGATAAATAGCTATAACAATTGCTGAATTCAGACCGGATTCAATTGTCCAATATTGAATAAAGTGTCAGTGTCAAAGGTTAAATCCGAATGGTTAATATCCCACATTGTATGAACAATATTCCACATAAATCTGTTCAATTGAGATATTTCTGTCGGAAAGTCCTACTCTTCAAGAAACAACTACGGTTGAATTATATTTATTGTAAGTTTAGCTGTGAGATTTAGTAGTTCCTGCTTGTAGAAGGTTTGCCAGGGGGGCTATTTTTGACTGTTTGCAGTAACATCAGAATGTGACAACACAGTAAACGTAATTATTGCGAACGGTCAAAAATAGCACCCTAGGAATCTAACAGATATAATTCAACGGTCGTAGGAGAAGTAGCTGTGTTTGATTTATATTATCTATTGTATAGTATCTGCAGTTCGAAATCCATTTGTCATTATTTAATGAACCATATCGATACAACAGATAAATGTTTAAGGTCGTTAAATGTCAAGAAGATTCCTTCATCTAGATGAATCTCTTCGTAACAATAAACTCACAGATACTGTTATCAAGAATATATTATGAACAAAAAGGGGTTCAGTCTTTATTTTTTCAAAGCCATTTTACCCAATGCATTCCGTGGATGTGGACAACATTACACCCGTCCACCGCATATAGTTTGTCAGATAAATATAGGATTAAGGAAACTCACGAATGAAGTTCATCAACATATTTGGCCATAGCCTCTTCTTTGGACATCCCTCCAAGTGCCTTCCAGGCATCGTATTTCGCTCTTGCAACAACCTCCCAAAACGAAGGACGGGGGCCGTTACATTGCCCAAGAGTGCCCTGCTTGAAGTAGGCGTAAAACCTCAACATCAACTCATTGCTAGGCTGGTAGGAACCTGGAATTTTTTCACTGTGGAATAATGATATTTTGGCTTCAGATAATGGCAAATAATGAGTTTAATAGAGAGCCATGGATTATTCATACATCAAGACTATTACAAGGAGCATTTATTTTGATTGGAAGTATCCAATATTTATTTTTTGAATAGAGAACAAAGTTGCGAGGCTGTCGAGTTGAAACAATATTTTTGCCGGTTCTTTTTGTTAGCTACTTATGCGTTTAGAACGCAAAGTGAATCTGCCAGACGCGGTAATCTTTGGAGAGCGGTACATACAATCAAGACAAAAAAACACTCAATAGTTCAAATATCTCAATAGCTATCCTAAACGTATAAGCTATCCAAATATTCAATAATTCACATATCTCTAACAAAATTCAAACTTAAAAATACCTCAAAGTCAAAATGGGTTGAGATATGTTCGATTTCTTTCATTTTTCACAACTTTTAAGCGCTACGAGGTCTTATATACAGGGTGACCCAGGGGTGTGTGTATGGTCCATTTTAAGCAGCTATGGACTCGTTTTTTTTAAATATTCAACTGAGTTCTGTGTTTTTTTAAATGGCAACCCCTTCGTTTTTATTACATTTTTGGATTCGCCACTAAATTGTCGATATAACGCACCTTGGTTTCATAGACTTATCTGCAGTATCTTTTGACTTATGTCAATTTATGTGTCAAAATAGCGTCGTGCATGTACCTACAGAAAAATTCATAACTTCAGAACCATTTAAGATAACTCAACCCACTTTCTTCTAGACGATTCCTTAAGCTTCAACGCATCTTTTGAAATGCAGTCGAACTTAAAGTCAATGTTCTACCACCTACTACGATTTTTTTTAAATGTCAATTTACAAATGGCAATAACTTGATTTTTTCAAATGCAACACCCTGTATCTTATTGCATCATTGCATAGAATTTTTCAACAGCTTCTCGTCGATATTAGGGTTTGTGGGGTCTACTTTATGAAGTTTGCGAAATATCTTGAAAATAAGAAATGTGGATGGTTTTTGAGGAGGCCGCTTTCGTAAAATTTGACATATTCTTGTATTGTCAATAATTGTACGCGTCGAATTGTTAAGATATTTCACAAAGTAGTGTGAACAGAATAATATTGAAACATAAGTTCCATCCTTTTCATCTGAACCTACATCAAGAATTGTATGGTGATGATTTTGCGAATAGAGTTGCGTTTTGTATTCAAATGAATGGCATGATTGATGAGAATTATAATACTTTAAACAAAATTCTGTTTTCTGATGAAGCAAGTTTCAAGAACAACGGGTCGGTCAACAATCCTCACTGGTTGAAGACACTTGATCACCAACAGCGATGGTCGCTTAATGTTTGGGGAGGAATTATTGGAAATCACATTATTGGACTCTACTTCTTCGACAATGTGCTGAATGGTGAACATTTTCTTCGCGAACATCTTCAGAGACTGTTAGAAGTGGATTTGAATACCCGCCGAAGAACCATGTGGTTGCAGAACGATGATGCGCCAGTGCATAATAATATAATATGAGAATTTTTGGATGAATCATATCCTAATCGTTGGATAGGCCAAGAGGATCCTATTCCTTGGCCCGCGCGATCCCCATACCTAACGCCTCTAGAATTATTTCTTTGGGGGTACATGAAGGAAAAGGTTTTCAGAGATCGATAAACAACTGCAGATGATATGAAAAATAGGATCACGGAAGCCTTCCGTTCAACTGACTCATTTATAAGAAGACTAGCAGCTTGTGTGGAACATGATGGTGACCTATTTGATCATTTATAAGTAGCCTTTCCATACATTTTTTGAATAGCTTATTGTTAATTCCTGTTCTTGTACTATTACAATTTCAAAAACATTATTTTCATAATATTGAGGGTGTGTAAAATTGCACGAAAGTGGCCAACTAGATTCCTCATCCACATTTCATATTTTGCAACATATTTCGCAAACTTCATAGAGTAGACCCCACAAACCCTATATCGATGAAAAGTTGTTGAAAAATGCCATGCAATGAAGCAATAAAATACAGGGAGTTGCATTTGAATGAATAGAGTTATTGCCATTTGTAAATTCTGATTTAAAAGACGCGTTGAAGCTTAAGGAATCGTCTGGAAACAAGTAGGTTGAGTTATCTTGGATGGTCCTGAAGTTATGAATTTTTCTGTGGGTACATGCACGACGCTATTTTGACACATAAATTGACATAAAGTCAAAAACTAGTGCAGATAAGTCTATGAAACCGAGGTGCGTTATAGCGACAATTTAGTGGTGAATCCAAAAATTTAACAAAAACGGAGGGTTGCCATTTAAAAAACAGAACTCAGTTGCGTATTTTAATTTGGGACATCCTGTTTATCAATAAAAATATTTTTAGAATGTGCTCATTGTTGAACCTAGCGTTTGAAAAATAAAATCGAGTCGATAGCTTGCTTAGAAAAAAAGTTAATGACCATGCACACATCCCTGGGTAACCCTGTAGTTCAGCTGATGTGGTGTAATTATGGCGGTGGTGTGGCGCGTGTTATTCCGCGCTTTTTCTTCCCTCCAAAGCGGTCTATGACCGGTCTCGATATGTTTTTAATTTCCACGCTTGGTTGACTAAGAGCGCCATTGGCTTCGATATACGAGGTTTCTATAAATTTTCGTTTGAACCAAAATTTTCCTCTCTATGAAGAACAGTAGTCTCGTCCCAAAGAATTCGATGGCGCTCAGTCCACTTTTTGTGTTTGGTTATTCTTACAGATAACGGTCTCTCGGTTTCTCTGATATAAGAATCTCCACATTCACATGAGACCTCGTTAATGCAATTTTTACTAGATTCGGTTGTATTTTCTGGTTTTGTCTTAGTGAGGAAGCTCCGTAAGGTACTGACACGGATTGGAAACAGCTCTCAATGTTGTATTTGTTTCCAATCCTTCTGATTTTCTTGAGATACATCTGAGGTATGGAAGGATGATAACTGGATTTCGTGGTCGTCCTTCAATCGTCATGGTCCTTTCGAGTTCAGAGTATCCATTTTGGCGTAGGTCCTTTCTAATATGGTTTATCTCCGCATCCAGTGACTCCTGATTATTGAAAATTTACATTGCTTTTTCCGTCAATGTTCTTACAATCCCCCTCTTTGTAGAATTTGGGTGATTGGAGCAGAAGTTGAGATATTGTCCTGTGTGAGTTTTTTTCTGTAAACAGGTGCAGAACGTCTTTCGACGTTCACATCGAGAAACGGTAAGGTACTATTTCTTTCCTTTTCCGTGGTTCCATATGATGGTGTCATCCTCGAACCTATCTATCAGAATTTTGGTTTGTGTCTCTCTTTCTCTGTAATAGCCAATTCCTCGAACCACTCCATGTGTATATATTAGCAAATACTGGGTAAAGGGAAGATCCCATCGGCAGTACGTCGACTTGTGAGAGAAAACGGACTTTTTCCTGAAAATATGGAAAATATGAGTGATGTAGGCAGCACTGCAGTATTTCAAAATATAGCGTGTACGGATAGTTCAGTTCTTTAATGAAGATGCATTTCTTCTTCCAGTTTCCTCTTGATAATGCTAAGGGATTCTTCTTTGGGGACATTGGTGTAAAGGCTATCCACGTCAAAGCTGATGAAACGATCTTTAGGTCCTACTCGAACCTCTATGATAGTGTCGACGAAATGCTTCGAATTTTTGACGAATGAACTGCTAGTACCCTGCAAGGGCTCTAGTATCGGTAATATCTATTTCGCTAGATTATGGGTCAGTGAGTTCCGGGAGCTGGTGGTTGGTCTCAATGGCATGTCTGCTTTGTAGATTTTTGGAAGACCGTAGAGATGAGGTGGTATGCTATAATGTGGCGTCAGAGGTGTCCGTTCCTTATCTGGAATAGAGGTTTTGTATTTCCTAATAGTAATGTAGATTTTCCATTTCATCGTGGAAGTTGGATCCTTCTGTGGGAGTTTTTAGTTTCCTGTTCGGAGTGCAGATTTTATTTTGTATTGCACATCTGGAATTCCATTATAACTGTGGCATTTCCTTTGTCTGCAGGGATAATTTTAAAGGTGGACTCCATTTATAGTGCTTTCAGGGCCTTCGGTTCTCCAGCACTGATATTTTTTTGGAAAATTCGCTCCTTCTCCAAGACTTTTCATCTGAATTTTTTTGCCTGGACAGGGTTCCTTTTATTTCTCCTTGACTCTACAGAGCACACGATGTCCTGAATATATAGGTATCGTTTTTGGTGCAACTGCCAAGTTCAATACTTTTCTCAACAGGTTTGAATTTTCACCCACTTTCAACCCAACCATCAGTACAGTTATTGAAAAAATCAATACACTTTTCAACACTTATAGGTAGTAAGTCTTATTTTTTTTTTTATTTTATCGGAACGCCACTGGTACCAACTTTCGGGTATTACCGAAGATTTAGTCTGCTCACTCAAGTAAGTAGTTGAAATTGGTTCAACAACCAGTCTTGATATGCAACTGAACCTTTATTGATTTTCAACAAGAAGAAAACACACGGTATACAAAACAAAAATTATTCGTATTCGTATTTTTCGTATTAAATGTTTCCTCAAACGCTCAAACATCCCAAATCAACACGTTTTTTAATTTCACAGTAGTCATTCATCATCCAATACAACTATGAAACAGAAATATGCTCCTATGCAGTGTGAATATTACAAAGTACCACAGGCGGCAAAGTCAAAGGGCAGCAAAACAGATTGATAGAGGAAAAATAATTATTTTCGGGGACTGGAGTAAAATGCATATTACTATTAGAAGTAAGCCGTGAGCGGTGTCCGATAAGAATCACAAAAGAAATAAGTAGCTGTTTTTTATCGAAAACCATACAAACAGAAAATCATTAAGGCCGATTCAAAATATGCGTGCCCACCCTGCATGAGATATAAGATAGAGTGGAAAATACATCGGAATTATTTGAAAAACTCAAACGGCATTACTCTAGCATTGAAAAAATTATTACAGAACCTAATTGAACATTTCCTTGTCATATAAAAGTAAGTGAAAGGCATTTAAACCGCACGTGCTTCATAAATCTGCATGGTTTTGAAGAAAAGGGTCAGTTCTTTGAACATATCTGTAAGATTCAGTTCATATTCCTGTGGATTTCATTAGTTTGGTTACAAATTTCCATTGACTCATGCCCCACTGAAACACTCCCTAGATCCGCTAGTGGGTCTGCTGTCGTGCTGTCCATGGCTGCTCTTTTCACACCGGAAGAATATCAACTTTTTATGTTTTGTCATTGTGAATAATCTTCTGATTTGTTGTTGTTATTTATCTTCTGTTCTTTCTGAAGATACAGAAGATCCGGTAGTTTCAGAAGTATTTGTATCTGTCTTGAAAAGAGAATAGAAAAGCCTTTATTCAGCGTCAAAATATAATCAAATTTAATGTTTTTTCATGAATTATTTTGATCAAAACAAGTTGAACTCAAGAGTTAGAATAAGAAACTAAACGTCATATTCTTATAGGAAGTCAAAAGGGATTTCAGGTTGGTTGGAACATTGAATAACAAATTAAAATCAGTGGATCTCAAATTAACAAATATCAAAAAGAAAGAAATAATTCAAGGCAAGCGGTAAATATTAAAGCATCAAAGTATGCCGCATCTCCCTTCCACTCAATAAAAGACGTTCAAGATATATTGACCTCAATCCATACCTGAGAGGGGTAAAAAGAAAGAGTCAAAAGCTGATTTTTTATTAGTTTATGTAAGTGGAATATTTGAAGATCAGTAACATTCAATTGAGGCAGGTTTTGAATTCTCACCCAAGCAATTATTGCAAGTAGTTTCGAAGCAATTCTTATATAACTTTTGAATATCTCAATAAGTATCTGTACCCAGATCAACCCACAACACAAAAATTCAGAGCGCATCTCATTTGAACATTGAATTATTTGACTTCAGGAAACTCTAAAAGTATAATGACCATTTGTAATATAATTTTATTAGGATAACTTGTTTCTTGAAATTTTAATATCATTTTCTTCTTTTCAGTATAGTTTACTTATATCAAATTCAAGTCGAATTGCAATTGGAAGTATCAACATTTTCTCAACATTTCTGGCTTATTTTTCATTTATTATGTCTCTGAAAAGATCATCTGTTGAATGCAAGTTCCAGAAATTGCTTTTCCTCTCTCTTCCCTTTTTATGTGCTCTTTTGCACTGAATTAATTTCATTCATTATAGGTTTTAGGTATTAAAATATATTTATTTTTAATGCAACTTTTTAAGAAAGAAATGTCTTGTCTGATACCTGATTCCTACTAGTTAAAGATTGTTCAGAAGTCGGTGGAATGATGGTAAATAAAAAAATGCGAATCATGTTCCAAAATATACAGAAGTTTTGAAATAAAAATTATCTCTATATTTGGAATAGGTATTTTCATTACCAATCACCATATTGTTAATATTTAAATTGAATTCAGTCCTTGAACTATGAACTAATATATGACGTACTCTGGAAAAAAAACAAACTGCAGTGATAAAAATTGAGGACTAGGTACTTGTTTTTCTCTAAATTATATATAGAATACAGGCCTCTGAAGAAATATAGCGTTGTTGCTGGACTGATAGATATTGCAAAACAAGCTCAAGAACTTTTTGGATATTTCAGCATACTGGGAATCATTGAACAACATAGATGTCCTCACCATTTTTTGGCAAACTCCTTATTACATTCACAGCTGCGTTAAATTTTTGTTCAGTTGTCATTTTCACAAAACCCTACTTTTACACGTAAATAGGTACACTGACTGACTGATAAAAAATACATCACAGAAACATTTTAAAAGTTTTCAGGATTTACTTATCCCTTTACTATTTACCAATTTATCACAAAATCAAAAATACACAAAACAATTAAAAATATAATAATAATAATGATTCCAGTCCCCTCCCCTCACGCAACAGAGTTGTAAAAATTTGTTTTGTCTTTGTTTCTGTGATCGGTGATCGTGTCTCTCTCTTTCTATTTCACTTCATACACATCCAGCGATCCAGCCCATCTTCACAGATACGGCTTTCGTTTGGCCTCTGTCAAAAAAACGCGCATGCGTGCCGAAAATTTGATTTTTTTATTGGTTTAGTGCTCTGAGAAATAAAAAATCCAGAGATGCCATCTTCCATCTCTATGTATGTAGAAACACACATTAGATTCATTTGTTTACATCGAAGTGTAGTACTCCTACACTCGGTGTAATTTATATTCGATTTGAGTATTCGTTTGCTGATTGGATTAATACATTCCTTCATGTAACTAACTGCACTCAGATTCAGATACACCCGATACCCGATTCAATATGTGCCCAGACGTCCAAGACCGAAGACCAATATTTGCAAAATATCGATGGTGTTTCGATAGTATCGTCGATGTTCAACATCGATATATTGTATCGATGTCCCATCTCTAAAATGTTTGAATTTACACTACACCTCGTTGCAAACGAATGAACCTTAACGTTATTTTTTGTTAGTTGGTTGGTGATGGAAAGAAATCACTTTGTATAGGTTCCTAGGGCTACACTGTTCACACTTACAGATACGAAAGTGTTACCATGGGTTGAGTTTTTGAAATTAACCAATAAGAACCCGGAGCATTATCGTGTTGAATATGTGTATCCACCTTTAGCAGAAATGGTTCTGTATTGCTACCTACTTTTTTTTTAATTTTGAACATTAGAGATAGATGGCATAAAAAAAATTTGTTTTTGACAAGTGTTGTAGCAAAGAGTAGAGGTTCTATTAGAACCTCTACTCTTTGGTTGTAGTTTGTAGTATTTTAGTTGTTCATCACCGATTACCGTTTTGTACAATGTTATGTTTATGTATGGATGGATTTATTAAACGAAAGTAAAAGTTTTGCAGTCAAAACAGATCGTGTTTTTGTACAAACAATATATTTATCATATCGTATCGTCAGATATGGTTGAGGGTGAATAGTACATACTCTAAACTAAACGCAGACGCACGTTTAAGACTGAAACACAACGGAAGTTTTATGTTTTTAGATTTAATTTTCAGAATTTTGGATATTTTTTAACGCGAAACTATCATTGCCATTATTATTCTGATCACGCCTCATAAACAATCTTGTTGATAAAATTCAAGCTTCATTTTTCAATTCTGTTTTGCATCATGTTTTATTTGTAAAATTGATATCTAAAATCCCAAAACTTTAAACTTGTTACATAAAACTTCCATTGTGTCTACGGCTTTACGTTTACATTCCGACAGCTTCAAGCCGTAGACACAATGGAAGTTTTATGTAATAAGTTTTAAGTTTTGGGATTTTGGATATCAATTTTACAAATAAAACAAGATGCACAACAAGAGGCCCCAGAACCACTCAAAATCAGTTTGAAATTTACTTGGATTTTTTAAAAAACCCTTGGAAGTTCTTTTCGTGTAAACTTAATGGATTAACAACATCTCTTAGTAATTTTCTACTCATTCTTAGCTCATTTCTAAAAGGAAAAAAAAATTTCAAATCACATAACATATTTCCAAATTCCACCTTTCTTCATCGTTTTCCACTGCCTGAATTATAAATATAAAGTTAGGGTCCACCATTTTTCTGATGTCATTCCTAACATATCACGAATTCTTAAAGAGTGAAAATCAACAACATCGTCCTAACAATAATTATCTTCAAATTAACATTATTAACAACACATAAATGACAGCATAGTATGGAACAATGTTGTTAAGTCACAAAAGTATTTTAATCAACGAGGTGTTTGAGTATTTGCCTTGAAGCGCATTAAGATGATCTGTGCAGATAAATTAATTCAGCACAAGATTTAATAAGTAAGAAGACAATTAGTCTGAGAGAAATAAAAACTCATCAACTCTTGGAATAACATATTTATTAAACGTATTAGTACAGTTTCAGCAAAACGGTATATTGCAATCTGAACACAAAATCTGAAAGGAATATAATTTAAGTCACGAAAAGACCGCTCTTAAGAAAATCTGGATTATTTACATAACTTACAATTCGTCTAAAATACTATGTTGTCGTGCTCTCGCAAATAAAAAAAAGTTGAAAAAATGTCAACAACAAACGTTTCTACCAACTCTAGTAGATTAGACTTTCTTTTCTGTTGATTTTTCGGCCATTATGGCTTTTATATCTTCGGCATCCAACGTTTCATATTTCATCAGTGCTTCTGCTAATGCCTTGTGTTCCTTAGCATGAGCTTTGAGAATCAGTTTTGCTCTTTCATAGCTCTGTGATAAGATCCTGCCAATTTCACTGTCAACCTACAATTGCAAAATTATTTACACAGTAAAAGAGATTGAATTTGTAGTGGATTTAATGAGAGGAGTTATGAAAAATGATCAATTTTGGAATAAACATACCGTCTCACTAGTTGAAGGTCCCAAAGATTCAGGAACAAGACTTTTGGAATTGTCAGTCAGGGTTCGAAGACCGAGTTTTTCTGACATACCCCAGTCTTTGACCATATGTGTAGCAATAGATGTAGCTTGCTTCAAATCGGAACTTGCCCCTAGAATGAAAATCAAGTTGTTTTTAGTGAATCTCATTCTCTCATTTGTTTTTTCCGTTAACCAGCTGTCGTCCCCCTACGAACGACAGCCCTCAGAAGTTGATACTTGTGCGAGCCTAGGATGAACGAGGTCTTACGTGCGATTCCTAGCACTTTCTCAAGCAATCAGAAAAATAAACTGCAGTCGCTGGGCTTTGAACCCACACGACCGGCAGCCAGAATGATTGAAAAGCGGCGATTCTTAACAATCGGCTACCTTGCCAAAATGAGGCTTTATTAAACGTCTGTTTTTATCAGTTTGATATACTGCTTGGGGCGCAGTATATCAAACTGATATACCATTATGGTAACAGTTTTTTCATACCATAATATATTAAAAAAAAAAATGTGGGGAAGTACCTGACGTGATTTTCTCAGGGCCAAAGATCAACTCTTCCGCGGCTCTACCACCCATCATGGTATCCATCATTGCAAGCAGCTGAGATTTTGTGACATGATATCTCTCCTTTTCGGGAATGTAGGCTGTATGACCAAGACTAGGGCCCCTGGGAATGATTGTTACTTTGTGCAATGGATGACTGTCTTTAGTGTAATAGGCTACAATAGCATGACCACCCTCATGATATGCTGTGATTAGATTGGCTTCTTCATCCGGTATGCGAGATTTTCTCTCTGGACCCATCAGAACTTTGTCTCTGGCAGATTCCAGGTATTTCATACTGACACAGTCAGCACCATCAATTGCAGCTCTAAAACGTAAAATGAAGATATTAGTGTTTCCTATGAGTTTTGTTATTGAACAACACATTTTAGGACTATCCAAAAGCCAAAAGTGAGTTGTACTTGAAGATATCTTCACTTCATCATGTACAGCAAAATGATTCGCATATTTGAAAGAAAAAACAAAAATGATAGCTGATAATTTCGAATAAACTACTTTTTTTTTATTTTGTTTACTTTTACTTGTGGTAGAATTACAAAAAACACAAAATATTTAAATTGCAAAAAATTGTTCAACACAGTAGATATTTTTCAGCCTTTTTGAAAATATGAATCATTTACAATAATAAAAATCAGGATTCATGTTAAGAAAATTGCCGATAATAAAATTTGAAATGCTAGAACAAAAACCGTTTTCATCCGAATTATTTGATACCAAAAGGCCCCCATACACCTCGTACATGTTCTTCGAATTTTAACGCCGCGATCGCGAAAGTCGCATGGCGGCAGTCAGCGTTCACGAACATAATGAATAAGGCACAGCTATTAGCAGTAGCAGTTGCTTTGTTCTTTTTTTTTTGTTTCTGTCTCGGTATTCGTCCGACTTGATTTACATAAACACAGATATTTTCTATACTCTTCTGAATACAATAATTCAACAGCTACACCCATCAAACCCTTCACACGAAATACACACGTCAGTGACAAAAATTCGAATCCATCGAATAAAGCCACAAACTACGATTTTGTGCAGGAAATCAAGCGCAACCAGATATTTTGGTCGACGTACATAATCGTCGATTTGTTATCATTTGTTATCGGAGTGTTGAAACTCAGCGAACATGTACGATGTGTATGGGGGCCTTAACTCAATACGCTTCAAAATTGAACTAATTTTATAAAAAGTTGGACACCAAATTATCAAAATTTTGGATAAATAGTATCAGGGTCAGTTAATTTATGTTTGCAATAGGTTTAGGTCCCCCACTTGAAACTATCAGAAAACTATGAATTATGAAAAAACAATTTATGCAAATATCAAGATCAGAAGGCTGACCTCAATGCTGCTTGATTAACCAAATTTTCTAAATCTGCGCCTGTAAAACCAGTTGTCCCCCTAGCTAGTAACTCCAAATCTACATCTTTGGCTAATATTTTACTCATGTATAATCCAAGGATTTCTTTCCTTCCCGTATAGTCAGGTGTCGGCACAGTTACCTGTAGACAATAATAATCCATTATAATCATGGAATCAATAAAACTTAAGATCAAACACCGTTCATGTGAAAACACATACACTGAAGTTTAGTTCAATATGGACAAACCTCTACATCGAATCTTCCCGGTCGTAACAATGCTTGGTCCAAATCATCTCGTCTGTTTGTTGCTCCTAACACTATAACACCTTCGTTCTGATGGAAACCATCCATTTCACTGAGTAACTGATTTATAGTTTGGTTTGCATATGGGTGTAAAACGCTATTAGTTCTTTTTGATCCAACTGAATCAATTTCGTCAATGAAAATAACACATGGTGCTCGTTTTTTTGCAGCCTCTGGAACATACAGTTCGATTATGTAGATTTGCTTATAAGTCAGAATGAATGAGAATTATGAGAAATGTTTCAAGCAACACAAAAAAATCTAACTAAGAGTTCCCAAGTGTATCTGAAAGGTAAACACATTATGAATGTATATTAGAGCAATTTTAAAGAAATAATAATTGAACAAAGTTCGAAAAGTGTGTTCATAAAGGATCAACATAATCAAAAGAAATAATTCTGACTAAGGCCGAAAATGTAAGTCACCGCTTCATTCGTGGGGGAATACTATAAGGCTTTGGAATGTGATCGTTGATTTTGTGGAACAAGACACTCTATTGTCGTCTGACCTATCCTTGCACTGATGAGAGGTAATAACATCGAAACATGCATGTAGATATGCAGGTGGTCATATCCAATAAAATGAAGGATGATATTCAATGGCTTTATTACAATCAGCACTTGCAAATACTTAGTGTCCTCCTTGAGGACCATCGCAAAAATGAATGACAGATGTAATGCAATGTCCGTAGGGGGAAGTAGTTGATTTCTGTCAGATATTTGCCTCATTTTTCCACTTTGTGGAAATGTGTGGAGAGAAGGGTATTTTCAGCCGTAGTCGGAATTATTTCTTTTAATTCTATAGGACTCTATTAAAAAGCATTTACATTACTTTGTTTCTACACACACAAACCTAGGAGTACTATTTTCTAATAGATGGTTTGTAGTGTCAACACATATTTAAAATCATTTATTGAAAGAAGTAACAAAACAGATAATAAGGAGGCACTTTGAACAAATTGAAACATTTCTTCCACATTGTAAATGTGGTCTATTTGAATATCTGAAATATAACTCTTGCAAATAACTCACTGAATAAATCTCTGACTCTTCTTGCACCCTGGCCTACTAAAACCTCATCAAATTCAGGTCCAGCAGCATGAAAAAATGGCACACCAGCCTCTCCTGCAACTGCTCTGGCCAAAAGAGTTTTACCAGTACCTATCAAATCAAATTAATATAATTGTGTGGATAGAACTGATTTAATTTTTTTAAACATATTACCCACCTGGAGGGCCAACAAGCAAGACACCTTTTGGCAATTTTCCACCTAAACTCGAAAACTTGTCGGGGTTTTTCAAAAATTCCACCACATCTTTGAGTTCCTGCTTTGCCTCATCCACCCCTTTAACGTCGTCAAAAGTCACATGAATTTCTTCAGGATCAACTTCTACCTGGTTTCCTAGCTGAATTCTGGAAATTCTTAAATTAGTTAATATAGAATGAAACATATGCTTTTGTTTTGATATTTAACAAGATTGTAATTTGAGCATTTTGATGTAATATCTAAAGTCTTATTCTCTATTTTGCAACCCATGTCTATGATAATTTGATGAGTTTGTTCAGTCAAATAACACCTAAAATTCATTTACCTTGTTGGTAACTATTGGGTTTATATTTGATTTTGGAATTCCATCATTTGACTCATAGCTACAAACATCAATCCCAAGATCTATGATATCTTCAAATAATAACATTACCTACATTTTGTTGAGAATATGCAAGAAAAATAGTTCCGATATAACTTACCTGAACATAGAACCACTTGCACTGGCTAAAAGACTAACTATAATTGCCAAGAAAATGATAACAGTGAAAACTTGGGTGACCATTTTTAAATATCTAGCCGATCTTCCTGTTTTTGCATTTGGATTATTGCCCAACAAATAACCTTCTGCAAACGCAATTTTCATTCGCTGTTTATCACTTTCGCTCATCGACTCATCAGCTGTGAGCATTTGTTTCAATTTTTCGGTATTAACTGTGGCTGGTTTTGGAATTTTGGACTCAACTTCTTCAGCTGATGAGATCCCAAATACCTGCTTTACTCGGGTGGTTATATGCGGATTTCGCTGTAACTCAGCTTTCACAGTTCGTTCAGTCTTGAAGCCTCTGAATTGAATGTTGAATGCACAACGATTTTCACTTAATAATCCAGATACCAATTTTTGATAAAATCCTTGAGGGATGACAATATTTTTATTTCGTACCACTAGAGTAGGAAGAGATTTTTGTAAATCGTTTTCAGAGAACCCATGTTTATTCTCGAAAAAACTATCATTTGATACGTAAGAAACTTTGAATTTGTTTAAGAAGTGATTTTCAAATAAGGAATCAATATTCAAGTGTCGTGCAAATGAAAAGTCGCCGTTTTTTACGGTTTCCATAAAACTATCTAAGCAAAGGAATTGCTTAGCTTGTTTTCTATTTTCAATAGATTTTCTTTTGAAGTATACATTGTGCCTTGTATTAATTTTCGATGAAAATAATGTGAGTGTAGCAAATGCCTGAAAAATTCAAGATGAAGCAGAATGGTACAGATCACTGACTAACATACCTGATTCTGATTTTGCAGTGAGAACATGTTGTTTCACATGTATGAGAGGATGAAATTTTTATTTTGATGAAAAACTGCAATTTTGTGATGAAATCAAAATAACCTTGTTGACAACTGGAATTGGGTGAACTAGGGTTATTCGTGCAGGAACGCAGGAACACCAACCGCGCAATATTCTTGGGTCACCGAACGAAAATATTACTAACTGATAATGGTGCGTACGACCGCCAAGGTAGATTCTTTTTACCATTCGAGATGGTGCATCTGAAGAAAACTTGTAATACAGTTGTCCCACAGCCCACGGAACATGGGTAGAATTAAGGTAAAGTACATATTAGAGCAATTGATATGACTCAATGATACTATTTTTTACACCTGGCACATATTTATGACTGATACCCCTATCCTAATGGTAACACAGAATAATGTTCTTCAATATTATTCTGTGAAAGTTCTATATCTACTTAGGAAAACGTACGGATTATGAGCCGGAGTTTGAGGGAAGATTCATAAAAAGATTTATTATCCAGTTGTCACTTAAGATTTAAGATTCTATGGATGCTGATTGGCCCTCTTTAATAATACTACCGGATTCGGTAAAATTCCGTTAAATAGGCTTCATAGATCCTTAAATCTTAAGTGATAAGTGTATGTTAAATCTTTTGATAAATCCACCCTTAGACTTTAGTGTAATTCTTGATATTACACCTCCAAAAAAAAGGTTGAATACGCCATACGCCACTGGACGATCGGAAATGTATGGAAAATTGGCAGCCAACTTTGCCAACCTAACGACCTTAACGTTGTGCAAGTTTTTAAAATTCATGAGTAAGCATTGCATCCTTATTTAACTAATGGAAAATGACGATGACAGCACGATTGCGCATTAAGGCTTGTTCATATCCTCGCGAATTTCACAATTTTTTTGCGAATAAAATGGCTTCCAGTCATGCTGGGCCAATTAATGATGCAGAACCATGTCTGCAGCCATTTTATCCGCAGAGAAATTGCGAAGTTCGTGAGGGTATGAACGAGACTTTATCCATGTCGAATTTAAAATTTAGTCCGTTGGTGAAGTTATCAGCCCTGGGATTCCGAACTTTCGATTCGATCACGAACGAACGAACGATCAACGATTCGAACTTCAGACGACAAGAAGTAATCGTCGGGTGTTCTCGGTACTTAATGAAAATGGAGATTGGAGGTAACATGATCGTAGATCGTAGAAAATAAGAAACGAAAAAATTAAGTAGGATTAACGTCTGTAATTGAATTTAAAATCCATAATAAGTTTTTGGCATAGCAAACGGGAAGATGAAAATTAGAAGTGAATTAAAAAAATGTGGACCAACCGGGATTCGAACTCGTTACCTCTTGGTTTGATTGGAAATTTCCCGTAAGTGACATTTTTGGACGATTCAACTATAATAATTGATTCCCAATAAAATCGTCGGGTGATTTCGGTACTCGATCACTCAACACAATAAAATCAACATGGAACGGTAAGAGGTAAGATGATGAATTAAACCGCATTAAACATAAAATTCTGAATTGATAATTGACATAATATCGATAATCTCAATATTATTTATTCAATCTGCTAGTTTTTTGTGATTTTAAATTTACATTATTAGTTGAAGGAGTCCAGAGTATTGATTGAACATTTTATTCTTGAATGTTTGTTTTTTCGCTTAATTCTACTTTGTATAGGTAGGTACCTAAGGTTTCCTTGAATCTAAACAAGAGTAACAAGAGGAGAGGTATTGTACTGAAATTGCAAATGTATTAAATAAGTACAAGTTTGTTACAACTTTCATATACCTACTCTGCAAGTTTGCTGTAAGAAATTTGTAATCACTCAATCACTGCGCATACCTATAGGATGCTATGAAGTAAATGTTCTATAGCTATTTTTATTCAGAAAACATAAGCAAGTTATATTAGGGGCAAGTTTTCATGATAGGTAGGTAGGTGTACCTCTACCAATTCCAATTAACTTTGAAAAGATAATCGATACCGTTTTTTATTGTTTAAGAAGTCGAAATAATGCATTTATAGAAAGTTTGGAAATTTCCAGTTGTCTACAATTTCACTGAATTTGTTAGACAAATTGCCTGACTTTCTGTAATAATTCATCCGCTGTTTTTGGAGCATTTAAAAAATAAAGAAATTTTTAATCGCAATAGGTGAAACCTTCACCTCTATATAATACTTTTGAAGTAGCCTCTTCTTTATTCATTGCAGTGTAGTGTATAAATTATATTACTGGCAAAATTTGATATTGCAGTAAAAACCGGAATAGGTACCTTATACCTACCTAGATAGGTATAATACTCTATAATATTAATAATTATTGTACCTACTGCAGTTATGTACACTACTCCTATTATCTTTAATTATTAATGTATATCTTTGTTAGGAATCCATTCTCGCATAGTGTTGGTTCCAGTAATTACGTGTTGCTTTTTCTGTTGAAATTTAATTCAAAGGAATACGTACATTTGGTGCATACTTATTTGTATATCATTTACATCCTATTCCTTGAACTCGTTATTAATATTAATATTTCCAAAAAATATTGCAACAGTTCTGATGGTACTTTGTAAAAAAAATTGTTAATGTTTCCGTGAACCGGCTGTACCTTTACGAGCACAACCCTCAGAAATATTCGAAAGAATTCCCCATTTTTTTCAACAGGGTAATCTATTCGCCACTAGCTACCTATTCCCTTTTCCCCATGAAATTCATGATCAACTCCTAGTAAACTTTTAGGTTGCTCTGAAAGCCATTCTGAATAAAAATCCCTACTCCCTATTACAGAAGTAAAGAAGTATGGATCATAGGTTAATAACGGGATGAAAACAAATACACAAGCAATAATGACCACTAAAAAAAGAGAAACACATATATCAGACCAAGATAGATATACTGACGACAAGAAAATAGTTGTCGTCAACTAATCGTAAAATGTAGGCAATCTGCAACACATTTACGATCATCATATAGCTTCGGAATCATCAAAATCGTCTAGACGACACCAATGAGGCCTAATCGTCACTTCGGAATCCACTTTTCATCAACTAATCGTCAAAATGTAGGCTATTTGCAACACATACGATCGGCGTATAGGCTCGGAATCGTCAAATTCGTGGAAACGACACAATTCATGCTCGGTCGTGACTTCTGAATCCCGGCCCTGATGTTACGACACGTCCCAAGTCAGCAGTTGTCACAAAACCCAACACAAGACAATCCAAAATCCAACTCACGTCCTTCGCTGAAGGCTGAAAAATTTTGGTTTTAATTTTCATAATTTCAGATTTCCTTTTAACACGAAACTATCATTGCCATTATCAAACTGATCATGCCCCATTTTCATCCTGTTTTATTTCTACAATTGATATCCTAAAATCGTAGAACTTGGGAAAGTGTCTACGGCATTAATCACAACACTAAACACAATACTAAAGCTAGATTTATTGCTGGGCGATTTTGGCTTAGGCGATATCAGCATGATGATTGGTCGATTTTACATTAACCAATACTATAACGTTGAAATGGTTGAATCATTCGCGCATGTATCACCAAATACGAAATCGCCCATGTTAAATCTGGCTTTAAAAGTTATAGAAGTAACAACAAAAACAAAGTTAGAGGTTAGGTTGTAATTAAATTTTATAACAACTTTTTAAGTGAAAGATATTTGAATATAATAATTTTATATACCATGTTCCAAATTAAAAGAATTTCTAAGATTTAGGGACGTATTTCGAGAAAATGTCTGAGAAACATAAAATGTAAGTTGTAAATTTTTTCAGTATCGTTTCTCTTTTGGCTTGAGCTTCTACAGTTTATAGAGGAGAAAAATATATGATAAACACTTTTTTTGGAGATTGATATTCTTTATATCAAAATGTAAAAATTGAACGCAAAAAAGTATGTACATTACTTTTATTCCATTGGTGTTGAAAATTTCATTTAAAAATATATAGATGTTGTTGGAAAAGGTTGAATGTTATAATCTATTATGGGTAATCTATAATCTATTGCATTGATATTTTAGCAATTTTTTTTTCCAAATAGTTATATGTTTTATATAATTTTTGTTATGACTGAAAGATGAGAAGCTATATTCCTATGCTTTAAATACTGATATTTACATCTACAGGATTCAGGATTTAATACTGATCTAGTCAAAAATTCAAAACTGTTAATGAAGCCACTTTCACCTCTGTGATTGCCATGTTCTTATTTGAAGTTTTGTTTGTGTTTGATTTATAGTTTAGTTTATGTTTCATTTACAGTTTAGTTTGTGGTGATGTGGAAGGAAGATTTGACACCCTTTTCAAACGGGTGGAAACTATTAACAAGAAATCAGGACCTTTTGATATGCTACTGTGTGTCGGGAATTTTTTTGGAATCAACAATAAGGAATTTCTTCCTTATAGAATTGGTGATAAGAAAGGTAATATTTTGTGTGTGAAAGCTTATTCATTTGATTTTGTAATAACATATTTCAGTTCCAATCCCAACATATATTTTGGGACCAAATAAGGAAGAACAAGTCAGTGAATATCCTTCAGATGAGACTCAGTTCGAATTGTGTTCTGAAGTTTATTATCTAGGTACGTAATAAATACTAATAATGGTAGATATCAGCAGAACAGGTTATTTGTGTGTTAACATTATTGATATGGAAGGATTCATGTATAAACTGGTTATTTAGATTATGTCTTGCATAATATAGAACAAGTCAGTATAGTAGACACTATCAGTCTTCCATATATAAAATTATGCATAAATGAAGTGAAAACGTTTTGGTATCACAATTTGTAAAATATAAAGATTTAATCTTGCTGTTAGTGTTGGAGTTAACATGATATATTTTTTAATCCACATTAAAAAAATCGGTTGTCATTCTTTTGACAGAAAAAATAGAGATTGTCAAATATAAAGTCTTTTTCTTATCGAAAATATATAAGTTTCTGACGATAAAAAAGACATTGGTCCTTTGAGCCGGATGAAAATTGAAGGTAGAGAAGAAATATTTTAAACGTTTTTCTCACTTGGAGGAGAGAAATGTTGCTGTTGTTGGAGTTCATATGATATATTTTTAAAAGGATCTGTAGAAGAAAAATAATTCGGTTGTTGTTGACATCCTTCTGACAGAATAAAATAGAGATTAAAAGTATATAGTATTTTTCTTATTGAAAATATATGAATTTCTGACGATAGAAACCACACTTGCATAATATACAAATCGGGAATCAGAAAAACAATTTATGAAGCCATTTATATAAAGAGCAGCTTATTAATTGAATACAATAAATAAGTATGAAAAAATATGGATATACCTACATTAACTCTAATTTTGGAAAATACGTATACATACATTGTTATAAACAATAAAATATTTAAAAACGAAAAAGTTCAACAGAAGTAACAAAGTAACAAGTTTAACAACAAAACAAAATATGGATATATAGATAGATATTTATTGATCCGTATAATTAGACAAGTAATTATATACACTATGTCTCACTAAGTTGAAACCATATGGAAAACTTTTTTATTATCAATATTAGTTTCAATAGATATTCTGTTGAGAGTAATTGGCTGCAATTTATTTATAAGATTTAATGAACTTGAGATGCTTTCTACAATAAAAAAAAATGGTGTTGGTATCTAGGTTAGGTTAGGTTAGGTTTAAAATGAGCGGGTCTGCTCGGTCCTCCACTGCGACTCGTAAGAGTCTATTGTGGCTAATCCCATTCCATATTTCACCAAATAAACCCATCTTCTTGACAAAACCGATTGGTTTATTTATTAGGTATGATCTTTCAGGTTAGAGGGAGAGAGTGAAACTCTGCCAAACTTCGAAACCCTGATTCGGTCCGCGGCGGGGCTGGCACAAAGTATGCATGTGCTCTGCTGTTTCATCATCTTCAAGACAGAGACGACATGTCGAGTCCTCCGACAGTAGTGGCCTGTGAGCAGGCCTGTTAGACATTGCAGGTCATTCCTGCTGGAGTCTAACAGTGTTTTGGTCAAATTCTTCGAGGAATATATGAATGACTTGAAATGAGCCAATCCTGGTAGGTTTTGTCAGAAGTCCAATACTTCCCTTGCTGTCCAGGTGTTCAATGTATATTTGACAAAACTTGGTGTGATGCCAATGGCAGGTTCTAGTCCAATTAACCTACTTGCAGCACCTTCTCTTGCAAGAAGGTCCGCCGTTTCATTGCCCTCCATACCTGAGTGGCCAGAAATCCAGACCAGAGACAGACTGTTGAGTCTTCCTACTGAG
Organism: Chrysolina americana; assembly: GCA_958502065.1. Taxonomy (NCBI): domain Eukaryota; kingdom Metazoa; phylum Arthropoda; class Insecta; order Coleoptera; family Chrysomelidae; genus Chrysolina; species Chrysolina americana. Next base: position 92,872,895 of record OY293411.1, read on the forward strand.
AAAAGTCTTCTCTGGCAGCTTTACACCGGCTTAGACGTTGATCGATATGAGCGAATTGCTTTCAAAGCCGCTTGACTGTCCGAGAAAATTTTGATTGATTTTTGTATGGGGTTGGTTTCTTCCAGTCTTTCTACACCTAGATCGATGGCATGAATTTCCGCCTGGAATACTGTCGCATATAATCCTAGACAGGTTGATATTTCTGTTCTAGGTATACGACTGTATACCAGAACCTGAGGGTGTTTTTGAACCATTTGCAAACCAACAGTAATCTGCTATTAGTAGTTCCTCTTCTTGGAGGACCCAGTCATCTCTCTTTGGAAATAGAACGGTATAAGGCAGGTCAAAACTTACTGTTGGATGCTTTATAACAGAGGTTATTCCAAGAATGCTCTGACTTTCAGTGTCAATCAGCAGTCTGCTACGCTCTGTTTTGGGGAGCGGATGATCCTCGTGTTCATAGCAAAATAGTAAATTTTTCCCATTTGAATTATTCTCCTGCAAGACTATCAAGGAAGTATTTGATACTGATAGTCACATATATACTTCATAAATACATCTCTTAACACCGGTAAAGTTCCTTGAATCCCTTCGCGGGATGAAAACGTGTGAAATTACATGCTCCACAACACCGAACTTAATTACACGCAACACTGCACCGAAAAACCTCGTAGCACCTATCACATAACCTCTTATTATTATTTTCCTGTTGTCCTAGCTAGCAGACAATTCATCGGAGTCGTCTGCGACAGCGTGCAGTCCAGGTCATCTGCAGAATAATTGAAACTTGGAAAATTATGGTTAGTCCAAAAGGTCAAACACCTAGGGGTAGTCCTGGTTTCCAAACATTCATGAACCCGGATGTAGATAGGATTATTTAAAAGTCGGTAGCCATCCTGGGGCACCTAAGGACAGGGCCGGATTAAGGCATTTGAGCGCCCTAGGTTGACATCAGTTTGGCTCCTCTAAACTAGGAATGTAAAAGTATAGCTACATGTAAAATAAAACGCGTATTTGTGAAAATGTACAAATCCATTTTTACAGGTGGATTTTACGACACTTACTTAATACTTGAAATTTTTTTTATCATATCTTCAAAATTCCATTTTAGAAATGTCTTGTACAACTACAGATGGGTTCATTACAAAGTAATCTATTAAACTTTTGGTTATAGACCATCCGCCAGCTGGGTCTGTGGCATCGACTTTTGAAAGCAATTCTGACGTTTCTTTAGGATTGTTTGATGAAGATGTACAATCCTGAACTTCATTATTATCAGAATTGCATGAGTTTATTGCGATTTCTAGAGGATAAACAAGAAAAACATTATAGTCTTACACCGCTTGATTCAAATTATCTGCTTATCTCTATTTATAATATCGTAACTGATGGTTGATTGTTGTTCATCATTATCTGCATCGACTTCCGTATCTCAAACAGGTTGACAAAAAAAACGAATCTAATTTGGGTATTTTTCTTCAGTCACTTCTCCATTTTTTCTTGCTTTTTTTTCAGCCTTCTTCCCTTTCTCACCCACTAAGTTTTCTACTTCCTCCACCTTCATTAATTGTTTTTGATAAACAAGACAAAAATACCTCCACTTTTGGTCTTTTGCATACACAACACTGCCAGCACTGACAAACCTTCAATTTTTAGATTGCACCCTTTGTCGGATTTTTATTTGACTTTTGTTTTAACAAGCGGAAGGCGCAGACGCACGTGGCGGTACTTTGCAATACTTTCCATATTTATCTGTGGCGGGCGGCATCCCGTTACTACCGCAAATCAGCAAGAAGAAATTTGTCTATAGTTACCGCAATACCGCATTGATAATTAAAATATATTAATGTAAAGTATTGTACAGCGGTGCTAACATGAACCTTCAGTAACCATTACATAAGGTTTAGAATCTGCGGTCCAAATTATGATGATATTAATTAATTATTTCGCTATTATCAGCAATATTGGAGAAATGTATGTATTTGAATTCGATAAATAAAGAATTGATGCGTCTTATAGAATGGTTAACGTAAAGAAAGTCTTCTAAATAACTTCTGAATAAATTTCAGAAAATCCTTATGCGTCGGCCAATAGCAAAATAGAATCATGCTTCTAACTTCATGTTGTTTGCTCGTAGTTGTGTCCACAGAACACACATTATGTCATATGTAATACGTATTTGAGATTTTCATGAAAAAGTATCAATGTCTGCGTAGATGAAAATGTCTGATAAACTTATTTCATCTTTTAATTTCTTCAGCAATGTTTTCAAATTCGAATGGGAATAAAATGAATCACTTGGCTGATCACCACTTTACTGTTTCGTGCCTAAATTATGAGCGCCATCTAGCGGGGATGCACTTCCTTGCAGCATGAAGTTAGATGTAGATGAATATTCAAATTTATTACGTTAATAAATTATGTATAATCCTTTCAGAAAATTGTTTTATCGATATATCGTTTCTTCCATCCTTCATATCGAAGGCCCGCTGCAGACAATTCCTTAAATATTTACTTATTTCGTGTGAGAGCATAAAACAAAAATAGCTGTTACGGTACTTCTATTATCGCTCTTATGCTATCTGTACTTAAGGTCGAGAATGACGCATATCATTTCGCGCCAAATGATTTAGGACTCGGTGTAATGTTGGTTGCATATTTGTGACGTCATCACTAATGCAGTCCATTGGTACCTCACACATACCTCAACTAATAGATATACCTACTCTAATTCTTCGATCTCCACAAAAAAAATACAGCAAAAATGATTTGCACGAATTTCGTCAGTCGGTGCCTATTTCTATCACGGCGCCCTAGGTTATAGCCTATGTCAGCCTATTGGATAATACGGCACTGCCTAAGGAGAATTGAAGGAAGTAATTGGGGATCCAACCAGAGATTATGTGCTGGCTGTACACGGCAGTCGTAAGATCAAAGCCAGAAAAGCGCACACAACATGCAAACAGCCGAAAGCTTGAAAAGGTCCAGAGGTTGGCCTGTTAGGTTATAACGGATACAATGAGATCGACTCCAACCGCAGCGTTGGAGATACTGCTGAGGCTACCGAGTACCGCTGACGCCGCTTCCACTCTGAATCAAGAAGGAGGCATAATGACAGCCCATTCGAGGATGCGGGACTCTGGAGTCTGGATAAACGAAGGGACGTTGATGAGTCATTTGGAAATCGCGAAGTGGACAGAGCATGAGATTCCTCTGATTTCGATTTCACAGTAAAAAAGCACACAAGGCTAACCTTAAAGGAAAACTTCACTTTCCTGGAAATTTGTAATAAGTAAATAACTGCCTGAAAATGTTTTTCTTGCATTTTTTGTGTATTAAATTGGTTCAATAATTAAATGAATGAAAACTGCTGACTAGCTTATCATTTTTTAAGCCTACGTAACCAATCTCATGAGATATAATTGTGTTCCTTGGGTTTTTTTTGAATACGATTATTCTTCATGTTCAATGGTTTAGTAGCTAAGAATGGTTGTTGAGGTATTTTGCTGATTCTCCTTTGTCTTCAGTGGTGAAGCTGGTTTTGGCAAGTTATCTTTATCTGTTGGTTGTGACATTCTCGTGAATTTCATTTTTCTATGGCAGATACGATGAGTATGCATACTAAATTTTTTGAGAATCATTCAATAATTTACTAATTTATAAAATCGCTATTTGCAAGTGATACTTGACCATAGAAGTACTGTGAACTAGTTCGAATTTGGTAAATTCTAGTTGGTATTTTTGCATAAGTTCCATTCAATATGAAATTGATTGTGTTGTTTCTCAATTTGATTCAGTTTCGTATTCAGGTAAACGAGGGGTATACACAGATAGCAAAGGCCTGAAAATAGCTTATATCAGTGGATTATCTGGATCCAAATCTAATGGATCCTGGACTTATTCTGAGAAGGATGTTGCCGAACTCTGTGATGTATGTATAAAAGGAAACCCTTCTTTCAGAGGTGTTGATATCTTGATGTCATCTCAGTGGCCGTCTAATATTGTCGCTGACGGTTCGAAAGAGGTAATGATCCCGAATTTTATTGTCTAAAATGGATAATGAAGTTTTGTGAAATTCAATATTTTTAACCATTTCAAAGTACCTTTCAATCATTCTTGAATAAATAGGTCTAATGTAGTTGCATGAATGGACCCCACATTTCTTGTGGGAAATGGATTTCCGCGAAATTGGCTGAGTTTTTGATATGTTGTCAATTGTCTATACACAAACCTCACAAATGGACAGTTTTTGAATTATGGAACTTTCTAAATGGATTTTTTTCCATTTTTGCAGCATTTATTGATCACATTTCAGGTTGGGCCTGAATTTGGATGTTTGGCATCCAGAACCAGACCAATAAATGGTTATTTTGGGTTATATTAGGCACAGCCATTTATAATTTTTAATACACTGCTCCACACTGGCCATGAAATGAGATACACATTCCAAGATTTTCCATATATCTATATACCGGGTGACCACGAGGTGAGGTACGCCCCCCAATTTTTCTATAGTTTTGAAGATACAGGTTTCAAATTTGGCACGTCGATATATTACTCAAATACGCATATTTTGACTCTATAACCGAAAATTCACCACTTCCGGTTTAACCGGAAGTGACCCCAAACTTTTTTTTTCAAATGACACCCTGTACAATTTTTTTCATTATCAGGAAGAACACGCAATTTGTGATAACACTGTTCTCCAAAATTGAAAATCGGTTGAAAAATGGCGGAGATACAGTTGATTGTTCAATCGAACAAAGTTGGCCGTGAACATCAAACTCAAATCATCACAACTGACGAACGGCGTCAGCATTTACGAGAGGAAGGTTCGAGGTAAGATACAGCTGAAAATTGAGCTTCCCATGTAATTGCAGCAACCATATTTCCCATCAATTATCAAACATTTCCTCAAAACGGATTAGTACCCATAAAGAAAGGCTCACAACTGCCATTTCTCAAATAGCAACATACTCTTTTCACATTGTTATGTTGAAAGATGATGAATTATCAGATTACTCGAATGAAAAGATTTGAAGAATTCCGAAAGGAACCAGAAATACAATATAAGTGTTCCCAAAATTGAATGTTCTTCAACGAAGGCGGCTTTGAACATAAGAAAGCTAAACAAAAAAGCGTATTTTGTCAACAAAGTGACAATTTGTTCTACTCATTCAATACAAGAGAATTGTAACTTGTTGAAAAACATTCCGATGGGGCGAAAATTTACTAGAAATGAAAAAGTAGATTTACTGCTAATTTATGGCGAGTGTAGAAAAAATGCAACTGCGGCTTGCATTCTTTACAGTGAACGATTCCCTCTCAGACAACGCCAACCAAGTAGAAACTGTTTCGCACGTTTGGAAAGGCAATTCAGGATAGAACCAGATGACAATGTACATGATCAGGATAGTTTTATTATTGATGCAGAGACGGAAACTAATGTTTTGGCTGTTGTTTATGTAGATCCCACCATATCACTTCGACAAATCGAACATGAATTACCAGTTGGACGAGAATCAGCTTGAAAAATTCTAAAAAAACATGGGTTTAAGCCGTATAAATATCAGATACATCAGCGCCTTTACGAAAATGATCATCAAAGAAGGGTCCAATATTGCAATTGGCTACTTGAGAACCACACAAGGAACCCGAATATGACGAGAAACATTATATTTTCCGACAAATCAAGATTTACGAATCTTGGTATGTTCAATAGAAACAACACTAGATACTGGGCAACTGAAAACCCCAGGCTCATAAGACAAGGGAATTTTCAGGAACGCTTTGGATTCAACGTGTGGATAGGTCTGATAGGAACTCGAATCATTGGGCCCATAATATTTGATGGTATGTTGAATGGGCAACGCTATTTGGGATTTCTACGAAACGAAATAAAAGGATTCATGGAGAATTTACCTCTCGACGTCTACCAAAATATGTATTTCTAGCAGGATGGTGCACCTCCCCATAATTCCCGAATAGTAACCAGTTACCTAGATGAAACATTCCCAAATCGATGGATTGGCACGAATGGTCCTACAAGATGGCCTCCGAGGTCACCGGACCTCACGCCACTGGATTTTTTCATATGGGGTTACCTGAAGAACAAGGTTTACTCTTCTAGTCCTACATCAAGGGAGGATTTGGAACATCGCCTTAGAGAAGCAATTGCAAGTATTACTCAAGCTCAGTTAAATGGAGTTATGGAAGCAATAGTGAGACGTGCAATTTTGTGCAGAGAACATAATGGAGAACATTTTGAACAGTACTTGTAAATCATTTTTTCATTACTTTGATTTCTGTTAGTGTAGTAAGTGACCAGAACCAATAAACAATTTACTTCATACCTTTTTTTTCGTTCAGAAATTAGTTGTATCAAATGTTAGAAATTGGAATAAATATCTAATACATTTTTTTTACTCTGCAGGTATATTCTTATGGTGGATTTATACAGCAGTTCCAATTCATGAGTTTTTAGTCACTAGTAAGAAGTCATAAGAATGTTCGTTAATGGAATATTTATTCCAACAACGATCTTAAAACTGCTGTATGAATCCACCATCAATTACGATTAGCATACGAGTAATGAGAAAAAAGTTCGCTCCATCGCCGTAGAATGTTTTTCGACAACTCACAATGTTCCATTATTCAGAATGTACCGCAAATTTTCACTAATTTTTTTTAAATATGAATTTTTGTTTAGCTTTCGTAGGTTCAAGCCGCCTATGTTTAAGAATAGTCAATTTTGAGAACACTCATAATGAAACATCCCGTATCTTCGATTCCTTTCGGAATTCTTCAAATCTTTTCATTCAAGTAATCTGATAATTCATCATCTTTCAACATAACAATGTGAAAAGAGTATGTTGCTATTTGAGAAATGGCAGTTGTGAGCCTTTCTTTATGGGTACTAATCCGTTTTGAGGAAATGTTTGATAATTGATGGGAAATATGGTTGCTGCAATTACATGGGAAGCTCAATTTTCAGCTGTATCTTACCTCGAACCTTCCTCTCGTAAATGCTGACGCCGTTCGTCAGTTGTGATGATTTGAGTTTGATGTTCACGGCCAACTTTGTTCGATTGAACAATCAACTGTATCTCCGCCATTTTTCAACCGATTTTCAATTTTGGAGAACAGTGTTATCACAAATTGCGTGTTCTTCCTGATAATGAAAAAAATTGTACAGGGTGTCATTTGAAAAAAAAAGTTTGGGGTCACTTCCGGTTAAACCGGAAGTGGTGAATTTTCGGTTATGGAGTCAAAATATGCGTATTTGAGTAATATATCGACGTGCCAAATTTGAAACCTGTATCTTCAAAACTATAGAAAAATTGGGGGGCGTACCTCACCTCGTGGTCACCCGGTATACATGCCACGACATATCTGTTCAATAATTTTCATTTTCGGAAAATTACATAATATTTTGGGCTCATTTTGAAACAACATCAAAATACCTAATTCTGAATGTCCAATAACATCGAATATGTGCTCTAAATGTTCATAACGAAGATCAGCGAGCTCTTCAGGGGAAAAACTGGAGAATCATCTTCATATATTCTCAGAGATATAATGATCACTATTGATGTACTTTTCGTATGATATATATACATAACTTTTTCCTTACAAATCTCGTTTCCCATGAGAAATGTGGGGTTCTTCTTTGTCGTTCAATGAATTATTGCCAATTTCTTCAGAAACAGATATTTTTATTGATTCCTGAATTTCTATCAATATTTCAGGGATTTATAATACAAATGTATTATCCTAGATTTCAGTGTCCACCGACTCTCTCAGTGATCTTCCTAGTTACTTATGCATGAAACTCAAACCAAGGTATATTATCAGCGGCCTAGAAGGCGTATTTTATGAAAGACCACCTTTTCGATGTCCGAATTTAGGGGACCATGATGTTACCATGGAAACAGTTTCTCGATTCATAGCACTGGGGCGGGTTGGAAATGCAAATAAACAAAAATGGATCTATGCATTGAGTCTGACACCACTAGGTAAAATGAAACTGAGTGAGCTGTTCCAGAAGACAACAGACGAAACACCTTGTCCTTTCAGTTTTAACGATTTGGATAGTAGAAGTAAGTTGGTTTATCAATGAAGCATTTTGGGTTGTTTCATTTGGTTACTGGTTAATAGACGTCTGTCTGAATCACTTTAATTTTCAGTTTTCAAATGTAAAAGGAAATCATCAGGGCCTAGTCAATATTTCTATGATATGAACGCCCCAGAAGACGCCAATAAAACCAACAAGAAAAAAAACAAGAGACCCAAAGTGGAATTCGATCAGAGTAAATGCTGGTTTTGTCTTGCTAGTCCTTCAGTGGAAAAACATCTCATCATTTCAGTTGGAACTAGTGTTTATTTAGCACTCGCCAAAGGTAAGAATGAAGTGATTCAGTCTTTCTGGCAGCGGTTTTTCAGCTGTGAATGGTATATGTGTGCCGTAGTTTTAAATGTTATACTAGATTTTTGTAGTCCTGTTCTTGGGTAGTGAGGGTTTCTGAAATATTCGTTGCGCTCCACACAATGCCAGTTCCATCCACTTCCTCTAACTGTAACTTCAAAGTGTCGGTGATACTTTTCTCATGAAGTTTTTTCTTCAAACTTCATGAAAAGTTACTGAGACTGATCTTGAAATCATTTAGCCACTTTTGAGCTTCATCCAAGTTCATAGTCATGTCGAGCAATGAGTTTTTGTTCACAGTTTTTGGTGTGAGCAGTATCATTCGGTATTTTCCAATTTACTGACTGTTTCTGTCATCTTATCCATTTCTGCATCGATTTCATATTTTGATTTTATCACTGATTGTTTCCTTTACTATGTCCATTTCTGCTTTGATTTCTTCTTTTCATTTAATCTCGATGGTTCCATTCTTCTTCTAAACTTTTTGCCACACCACAAAGTTCTTTTAAGCTTGTCTTCCAGACCCTTTGAATTTTCTGGGAGCTTTCTCTCCATGCTCTTCGAATTTTTAAGAAGTGTATTTCCAAGAATTTTGTATTTTCGTTGAGTTTGTTCGTTATCGAACTCAAATCGCTTCCAGAAACATCGGGGGCTCCTCCCAGTTGAATCAGGTCCTCCGAGTGTTTTCTGGATTACAGATTTCTTGTCAGTTATTTCAAATTCCTTTTTCTCCAACTCTTACTTCAAATCGATGACTTTCCTCTAGAACATTTTGTCTTTTTTGAATTAGAAACAGGTTCCACAAAATATCAGTCTATTTAACACAAGAAGTTAATCAGTTTCTTGTTTTGAAATTGGAATAAATGAATATTTGAAACCTTTCAGAACGGTTTCATTGTTTCGCTCGCATCTAGATGGGGCGAATCTCGAATCCATTAGAAATCCCAACAATGCGGTGCTTCAGGTCCGGCTCCAGGCTCGTTACAATATTTCGTTGTATTGTGAAAAATGTCATTTCGAAAATTATACCTGATAAATAACATTTATTTATGCTTTTCTACACACCTGATTTTGAAATAATTTAATTTAATTTATTCATTGGAATTATTGAACTGTGAGCTATTTCAGGTGCCCTGGTGGATGAACATTTTCTCATATGTCCCATAGAGCATTATCAGAGTAGTATAGGTCAACCTGTTGAGGTGTTGGAAGAAATCGAACAATTCAAGGAATCCCTTCGAAAGTTTTATGCAAGACACGATAAAGTGCCGGTATTTTTTGAAAGAAATTACAAAACTTCCCACATGCAACTTCAAGCGATCCCTATACCTAAGAATGCATTGAAAGAATTGAAAGATATATTTATGGTAAGTTCGAACCACTTTTTTTCTTTATTGTAACGCCTAATGTTTCAGGATGATTCAGAAAGTCAGGGTTTCAAATTAGATATTCTTGATTCAGACAATCGCTTAGATCAAGTACTTCCTCCAAAGGTACCATATTTTACCGTCGAACTGCCTGATGGAACTTTGATGTATACAAAGATTCAAGGTTCAATGCATTTTCCTCTGAATTTCGCTCGGGAAATTCTTGCATCTGGGCCTATCCTCAATATGACAGATAGAGCTGAATGGAAAGAATGTTTGTTGCAACGGAATGAAGAAGAAACGCTTGTTACGAGGTTGAGAACTGATTTTGAACCTTTCGATTTTACTTTGTGAGTTTTGTGATATCTTCAGCTACTTGTGTTGAGCTACTGTTTTTATAGTAGTTTACATAACAATAAACTATTTTTTTATGATGTCAATTATAGATGGATATTTCTAAGAAATAAAATATTCTATGGCTCACTACATACTTCATTAAGTTTGATAGTATGTTTCCATTTGAAATAGATCCGTGGGAAGGCGTATATGACTCAAAGACACAAATGAATTACCTAAAAATGGACATCTGAGAAATATAAAATCCTATCTACATGAATAAAAGCATCAATAACTGTTATTCTTTGTTGTTTTTTCTATTTTTTCGCTTTTATTACATTTGATTTGACCCCAATTTGATTTCAAGTTTGGGTACTCATTCAAAGTAAATATTACTGGAATTGAAATCTGGCCTCTATTCTAAAAGGGCAAATTTTCATTGTTAGAATCATGATGATGGAATTTATTCGTAAACTTTTGGAAGAAAATACCAGGTAAACATATATGAATTCATATAAAAAATAAAGGTCCGTACTAGAAAAAATTGAGTTGAGGGTGGCTCTCAAAGAAAGTAACGTGGCATTAAAAATCAAAATCCAGGAAATCAAAGCAAATTTGCAACAAAGACAGAAGTTTTCCGAACACGTTTCTATATTCTTAATAATAGAGGAGATAGCGCTAAGAAAAAGAAAACGGGCCATTTCTGTTTTCCCCGTATATTTTTAAAACGGATCGTGATATTCTGAATTCATAAGCATTATTTCATCGTTTACTGAAATGAGCAACTTTTGTCTAATTCAACCAAATTTGTATCTTTTACCGTTTTTGTGTGTTTGTCGTTCTACTATTGTATGTATAATTATATGAAAAGTGGGAGTTTGACTGGACTAATGAGAAATAATAGGAGATGCAGTCAGTAGGGTGGCCACAATTCAAATAGCTCTCTTTAGTATGTCTGAGCTTCCAAAACTCTTTATTACGTTTTCGGAGCCTTTTACAAAGTTATCACAGTAAATATAAAAATACTTAGTAAAAAACATTTTCATATTTTAGTTAAATCGTGAGGTAAAATGTAAGTATCTTATCAACAAAATTGAGAAATGCTCCGAATGAAAGAACAAAATATTAGAATTTGATCCTACTGACTGCATCCCAATTAAAACTATTATCTGTAAGTATATGTATATATATATGTTTAAATCTTGCAGTAATTTTGATTTCTTTCAAAACATATACATTATGCATGACTCAGAGGAAAAATGTTCAGATAAGATCTGAATAAGGGTTAAACTATGAGATAAAGTATATATAATGATATACAATTTCGAAGTATTTACGTAGTAAAGGATTTTTGAACCTTTTGTTTATTGATAATCTGAGGAATAGTGTCCTCACTTCACCAAAACACTATTAATATACTCGTCATGAGTTTTGCTAACGAAGTTAGCCATATATGTTCATCGAACCTTACCAGCAAGACGAACCTTGTCTGCCCGACATACTTCCTGTTTCAATCTCCGCACTTGATCTCATATATGTCATTAAATAATAAGAAATGTTTTCATTGGTACTAATAATAAAATCAATTGCAATCGAGTATCTGACTAGAAAATTATCTTTGTCGACTTTTTAAAAGTCTCCTGTTGTATTGTGGGTTGAAGGGCTTGGAAACAGATTTTTCAGTTGGTTATCAAAACATGAGTCGGGTATATTAAATATCAATGAAGTATTTTAGTGAAGTGGATAGACTTTTTCGAAATATTAAACAGGTCACACAGTGTCACCATAGCTTAATTTTAAATTTTTTCAAATATATACAGTTATCTTTGTACCCGACTTTACTTTTATTTGTCATTAGTTTGTTTAAACCAGGTTTCAGCACGTGATGGTGCATCTTGCATCTCCTAAACTACACAACGTAGAAATTCCATAAATATGAAATTGAATTCAAGCCAAGTTTATCTTTGAATCAAACTATTATTTGTTTGAATATGAATAAGGTGTTCAATAAATTAAATTCCTTTTATTGATCTCCGAATGAAGAAAAATCAATTGACATATGTACTATTGTTTAATTTCGTGTTTATACTAGATGAGATGTTAGGGATAACATGAGAATCCTAAATAAATGAATGACAATGGTCATTATATTATTCTTTTGCATTTTTATACAAAAGACCTTTTAGAACATCCCAGTCACAAAAACTTGTGAGGCTTATTAGCTGACACACCTTCCCATTAAATATATATCCATCAAGACATTCCAGTTCCACGGGTTTCTGATTCTCAGCACACTTGAACAATTTTTGGCAGCTATACCTGTGGAAGGTATACGAGTTTCCATTGCATTCTCCCAAGACATTATGATTGTGATGGTTTGTATAGGAATAATTCAATTCACACTTCTCAGTTTTCGGGTTGAACCGTTTTTTGAGTGGACAGCTAACCGATGTTAAGTAAAAAATATCTTCTCCAAGGATATCAATACACTCGTAATATTTTTTTTCGTTTGATGGATCTGGGAAAATGCCAGGTCCAGAACATAGCTTCACAGGCCGGAAAAGTAGATGTTTTTGGTATTTCTGGTAGTTTTCCTCGTGCATAGTACACTCTGGTACATATTTTGGAAGATCACAACGAGATTTTCTAACGTTAAATTTGAGGCATTTGGGACATTCATAGACTCCGGAGGAAATAATTCGTCCGCATTTCTTGCTGAAGTAACACTCGTAATGCTGGGTACACGAATGGTTGAGGCGGAAGAAACCTTCTTTGGTACATGGTTGATCTGGAACATGAAGACACCGACTTCAGTAATAATCAGTTAAATATTTGTATAATCATTATTCCTTTCAGTACATTCGGTTCTATTCTGATTGAGTACAACTATAAAGTAGTCTTTTAAAGCAATTGAGTTACCTATACCAGTTTTGCATTACATCACCCTAATCATGGGAACAGATTGATAATAATTTTTCTCACAACCCCTGAGAAAATACCTACACATGACAAATTAAGAAACTATTCGTGGAAACAAATGCTATCACATGTGTGACGTTACATTTTTATTGCATACGTCCTCGGTTCAGTGTGTTAACCTGCTAATTTCATTGAAGTAAAATTTACAAGGGAAGGAAAAAACTGCATATAAAAATTCAATACTGAATAGAATAGAATGGTTTTACGCATCTATCTGTTTACTAATTTACACAGTCAATCAAGATTTTTTTAATTTCTGATGGTTTATATAACAATCAATGAATGTTCACAAAGTTGAGTTAGCAGTACGTTAACACACCCGACGACGCGTGTGTTCGGAAATTGAAGCAAAGCATGGTAGATTTTTTTTTTCGATAAAGACCATCCAAATTGTTATCAATTATATGTAATTGATATCTATTCACGCCCAGTGGCATCTCGAACCATTTCGATGATTAGCTGACGCGTTATATTTTTTCTCTGCCTCACGTCAAATAATTCATGATTGTTAAAAGTTTATTGTTTGCTAAAAGTTGTAAGTATAAGTATTTATGAATTCTTTTTTTACTTCCTGGGTTGTGAGAAAAATTGTGTATGCAACTCTCTGGAAAGATGATATACACGCACCAAGCTGGCGTCTCGTGTGTGAAACAGCTCATCACTACCACGTTATACGCTACTTTCCATGTTCGTTATAATATAATTGTTTAAAGAGTAAAAGATAGTTTGTCAATGCCTGTGGAATCGGCGTTGGAGCAAAACACTAGGCCATCTAGTGTGTTCAGTTGAAAACCAAGAGGAACTAAAAAAAACTGTAGCAGGTTTCTACTTAATTCAAAATCGTTCTTTGCAAATTCAACATGTTTCACAAACTGAATAATCTCGATTCTCGAATTTCATCACCAAATATAATTTGTACCTATCTATGAACTATCCCGTTTCTGCACCAGTCCAAAGAAAATATTCCAAATAGATATTTTGTTTTCCCTTTCCAGTATCATAATTGAATCGCCACCTGGTATCGCTACCTGGTAGTTTCATTATATCCTCAAACACTGACTGGGAGACCAGAGTACTAACGCCATCTACATATCGTCTCCCATCGGATCCAATCTATATCCCATATGATTATCTTTCTATCTTGTTACTCTTTATACAATGCTAATATACTCTTAGAGCGGCTTTACATTTATGCAATGCATTTGCAATGCAAGACAAGTATTGCAAGGCAATGTAGAAATTGTGTCTTACATTTATGCAATTATTGTTGTGTTGCCAGCAGTTTATACTGTAACGATTTCGAGACCGGCCCTGATCTAATTAATTATGCACCCTCGTTCAACTATAACTGCATATCTGCTGGCGTACGCATCGCCGAGAACAAGCTGGAATAATCGATTGTTCGATACTATTCGAAGAGCCATCTAGATGAAATGTTCTATACTCCTGAATATTCGAGAGCCGTGAATGGAAACTGCTTGGGAGTATATAAGCGGGACAGGCAGAATGGAGAACAGTTACAGTTCCAGAGTTCGCTGATAGTTAGCCACAGTACAAATAAATTGAAATAGTAAATGTTTTAGTGAATAATTGTTGTAAAGTGTTTTGAATAAATTAGGAAAATTAGTTAGTGCAGTTTTACTACAATACCAACATAATATATTTCGAGAAAATCTAACCTCATTAAAATATTTTGATATTTTGTTGGTTTGTACTTAACTGAAATTCGAAAAATTACATTCCATCTATCACTAACGCTTTTGACAAATTTTCTATTTCTTTTTTAAGTTGGAGTTATAGGTTAGGAGACATTCGAAAAACAATATATACAGACACTTTGGTGTGCTATTGGCATTGAATTTCTCACCAGAAAACTCACTAGAATTGCTCACGAATTGCGTGAAAATTTCAACCAGTCGAAATTTTTTGGGCTTGCACATAACTTGCATGGGCGCAAGCGCAATGTAAAATTCAGTCTTGCATTGCACAAAAATTGCATGAAAATTGCATAATGTAAAGCCGCTCTTACTGAATTGGACGACGCGACGTTCAAAATTTGACAAACATATTATTGAAGATTTGAAAATGTCTACTATACTTGGCTGAAGTCATTTCAGATTTTGCTTGCTTTGCTCTTTTGTAGTATTAAAAAACTTTTCAAGTGCTTTCATTACTACAAGACTCAGGTTCAGTGAATAATTGATAAACATAGCATTCTTGGGTATGTACAAATTATTACCTGTAGAGCTGTGACATAAATTGCCTCTTTCAGTTTTTGGTTTGATTTCAGGAGTATAATTTCCAACTGGTGCATCCTTACTTAAAATCTCGCCATCATGTCCAAATGTTTCATTGTCATCTGGATTTTCAGTTGGCGTTTTATCATTTTGGATTGTCTGCTTAGATTGGCCGCTTTGAGAATATTTTACTTTGTCTTGTGAATTGTCTGTGGGTGTTTCATTATCGTGGTTTATCTTCTCTGATTTGTTGCTTTCAGTATCTTTTGTTATGTCTACCAGATGTTCAATCAGTGTTCCATCACTAGGAGCTGGTTCTTCAGATTCGTTGCTTCCAGAAATTCCAGTGTCGTATTGTGAATTGTCTATGGGTGTTTCATTATCGTGGTTTATCTCCTCTGACTTATTACTTTCAGAATCTTCTGTTTTGTCATTATCGTGGTTTATCTCCTCTGACTTATTGCTTTCAGAATCTTCTGTTTTGTCTACCAGATGTTCAATCAGTGTTTCACCACTAGGAGCTGATTCTTCAGATTCGTGGCTTCCAGAAATTCCTGAGTCTTCTTGTGAATTGTCTGTGGGTGTCTCATTATTGTGGTTTATCTCCTCTAATTGGTTGCTTTCAGAATCTTCTGGTTCTTCAGATTCGTTGCTCTCAGAAATTCCAGTGTCGTCTTTTAAATTGTCTGTGGGTGTTTCATCTTCTACTATTTTGTCTACCAGATGTTCAATCAATGTTCCGCCACCAGAAATTCCAGTATCATCATGTGAATTGTCTGTGGGTGTTTCATTATTGTGGTTTATCTCCTCTGATTGGTTGCTCTGAGAATCTTCTGGTTCTTCAGATTCGTTGCTCTCAGAAATTCCAGTGTCGTCTTTTGAATTGTCTGTGGGTGTTTCATCATCGTTGTTTATCCCCTCTGATTTGTTGCTTCCAGAATCTTCTATTTTGTATACCAGATGTTCAATCAGTGTTCCACCAATAGGAGCTGGTTCTTCAGATTCGTTGCTTCCAGAAATTCCAGTGTCGTCTTGTGAATTGTCTGTGGGTGTTTCATCGTCTTGGTTTATCTCCTCTGATTTGTTGCTGTGAGAATCTTCCATTTTGTCTACCAGATGTTCAATCAGTGCTCCACCATTAGGAGCTGGCTCTTCAGATTCGTTGCTTTCAGAAATACCAGTGTCGTCTTGTGAATTGTCTGTGGGTGTTTCATTATCGTGGTTTATTTCCTCTGATTGGTTGCTTTGAGAATCTTCTGGTTCTTCAGATTCGTAACTCTCAGAAATTCCAGTGTCGTCTTTTGAATTGTCTGTGGGTGTTTCATCGTCTTGGTTTATCCCCTCTGATTTGTTGTTTTCAGAATCTTCTAATTTGTTTACCAGATGTTCAATCAGTGCTCCACCACTAGGAGTTGCTTCTTCAGATTCGTTGCTTCCAGAAATTCCTGTGTCGTTTTGTGAATTGTCTGTGGGTGTTTCATCATCGTAGGTTATCCCCTCTGATTTGTTGCTTTCCGAATCTTTTATTTTGTCTACCAGATGTTCAATCAGTGTTCCACCACTAGGAGCTGGTTCTTCAGATTCGTTGTTCTCAGAAATTCCAGAGTCGTCTTGTGAATTGTCTTTGGGTGTTTCATTATCGTGGTTTATCTCCTCTGATTTATTGCTGTCAGAATCTTCTATTTTGTCTACCAGATGTTCAATCAGTGCTCCAACATTAGGAGCTGGCTCTTCAGATTCGTTGCTCTTAGAAATTCCAGTGTCGTCTTGTGAATTGTCTGTGGGTGTTTCATTATCGTGGTTTATCTCCTCTGATTTGTTGCTGTCAGAATTTTCTATTTTGTCTACCAGATGTTCAATCAGTGCTCCACCATTAGGAGCTGGTTCTTCAGATTCGTTGCTTTCAGAAATTCCTGTGTCGTCTTGTGAATTGTCTGTGGGTGTTTCATTATCGTAGTTTATCTCCCCTGATTGGTTATTTTGAGAATCTTCTAGTTCTTCAGATTCGTTGCTTCCAGAAATTCCTGTGTCGTTTTGTGAATTGTCTGTGGGTGTTTCATTATCGAGGTTTATCTCCTCTGACTTATTGCTTTCAGAATTTTCTGTTTTGTCTACCAGATGTTCAATCAGTGTTTCACCACTAGGAGCTGATTCTTCAGATTCGTTGCTTCCAGAAATTCCTGAGTCTTCTTGTGAATTGTCTGTGGGTGTCTCATTATTGTGGTTTATCTCCTCTGATTGGTTGCTTTGAGAATCTTCTTGTACTTCAGATTCGTTGCTCTCAGAAATTCCAGTGTCGTCTTTTGAATTGTCTGTGGGTGTTTCATCATCGTTGTTTATCCCCTCTGATTTGTTCCTTTCAGAATCTTCTATTTTGTCTACCAGATGTTCAATCAGTGTTCCGTCACCAGAAATTCCAGTATCGTCATGTGAATTGTCTGTGGGTGTTTCATTATTGTGGTTTATCTCCTCTGATTGGTTGCTCTGAGAATCTTCTGGTTCTTCAGATTCGTTGCTCTCAGAAATTCCAGTGTCGTCTTTTAAATTGTCTGTGGGTGTTTCATCATCGTTGTTCATCCCCTCTGATTTGTTGCTTCCAGAATCTTCTATTTTGTCTACCAGATGTTCAACCAGTGTTCCACCAATAGGAGCTGGTTCTTCAGATTCGTTGCTTCCAGAAATACCAGTGTCGTCTTGTGAATTGTCTGTGGGTGTTTCGTTATCGTGGTTTATTTCCTCTGATTGGTTGCTTTGAGAATCTTCTGGTTCTTCAGATTCGTTGCTCTCAGAAATTCCAGTGTCATCTTTTGAATTGTCTGTGGGTGTTTCATCGTCTTGGTTTATCCCCTCTGATTTGTTGTTTTCAGAATCTTCTAATTTGTTTACCAGATGTTCAATCAGTGCTCCACCACTAGGAGCTGGTTCTTCAGATTCGTTGCTTCCAGAAATACCAGTGTCGTCTTGTGAATTGTCTGTGGGTGTTTCATTATCGTGGTTTATTTCATCTGATTGGTTGCTTTGAGAATCTTCTGGTTCTTCAGATTCGTTGCTCTCAGAAATTCCAGTGTCATCTTTTGAATTGTCTGTGGGTGTTTCATCGTCTTGGTTTATCCCCTCTGATTTGTTGTTTTCAGAATCTTCTAATTTGTTTACCAGATGTTCAATCAGTGCTCCACCACTTGGAGCTGGTTCTTCAGATTCGTTGCTTCCAGAAATTCCTGTGTCGTTTTGTGAATTGTCTGTGAGTGTTTCATTATCGTGGTTTATCTCCTCTGACTCATTGCTTTCAGAATCTTCTGTTTTGTCTACCAGATGTTCAATCAGTGTTCCACCACTAGGAGCTGGTTCTTCAGATTCGTTGTTCTCAGAAATTCCAGAGTCGTCTTGTGAATTGTCTTTGGGTATTTCATTATCGTGGTTTATCTCCTCTGATTTGTTGCTGTCAGAATCTTCTAATTTGTCTATCAGATGTTCAATCAGTGCTCCACCACTAGGAGTTGGTTTTTCAGATTCGTTGGTTCCAGAAATTCCTGTGTCGTTTTGTGAATTGTCTGTGGATGTTTCATCATCGTTGTTTATCCCCTCTGATTTGTTGTTTTCAGAATCTTCTAATTTGTCTACCAGATGTTCAATCAGTGCTCCACCACTAGGAGCTGGTTCTTCATATTCGTTGCTCTCAGAAATTCCAGTGTCGTCTTTTGAATTGTCTGTGGGTGTTTCATCGTCTTGGTTTATCCCCTCTGATTTGTTGTTTTCAGAATCTTCTAATTTGTTTACCAGATGTTCAATCAGTGCTCCACCACTAGGAGCTGGTTCTTCAGATTCGTTGCTTCCAGATATACCAGTGTCGTCTTGTGAATTGTCTGTGGGTGTTTCATTATCGTGGTTTATTTCATCTGATTGGTTGCTTTGAGAATCTTCTGGTTCTTCAGATTCGTTGCTCTCAGAAATTCCAGTATCGTCTTTTGAATTGTCTGTGGGTGTTTCATCATCGTTGTTTATCCCCTCTGATTTGTTGTTTTCAGAATCTTTTAATTTGTCTACCAGATGTTCAATCAGTGCTCCACCACTTGGAGCTGGTTCTTCAGATTCGTTGCTTCCAGAAATTCCTGTGTCGTTTTGTGAATTGTCTGTGAGTGTTTCATTATCGTGGTTTATCTCCTCTGACTCATTGCTTTCAGAATCTTCTGTTTTGTCTACCAGATGTTCAATCAGTGTTCCACCACTAGGAGCTGGTTCTTCAGATTCGTTGTTCTCAGAAATTCCAGAGTCGTCTTGTGAATTGTCTTTGGGTATTTCATTATCGTGGTTTATCTCCTCTGATTTGTTGCTGTCAGAATCTTCTAATTTGTCTACCAGATGTTCAATCAGTGCTCCACCATTAGGAGTTGGTTTTTCAGATTCGTTGCTTCCAGAAATTCCTGTGTCGTTTTGTGAATTGTCTGTGGGTGTTTCATCATCGTTGTTTATCCCCTCTGATTTGTTGTTTTCAGAATCTTCTAATTTGTCTACCAGATGTTCAATCAGTGCTCCACCACTAGGAGCTGGTTCCTCAGATTCGTTGCTCTTAGGAATTCCAGTGTCGTCTTTTGAATTGTTTGTGGGTGTTTCATCGTCTTGGTTTATCCCCTCTGATTTGTTGTTTTCAGAATCTTCTAATTTGTTTACCAGATGTTCAATCAGTGCTCCACCACTAGGAGGTGGTTCTTCAGATTCGTTGCTTCCAGAAATTCCAGAGTCGTCTTGTGAATTGTCTGTGGGTGTTTCATCATCGTGGTTTATCCCCTCTGACTCATTGCTGTCAGAATCTTCTGTTTTGTCTACCAGCTGTTCAATCAGTGTTCCACCACTAGGAGCTGGTTCTTCAGATTCGTTGTTCTTAGAAATTCCAGAGTCGTCTTGTGAATTGTCTTTGGGTATTTCATTATCGTGGTTTATCTCCTCTGATTTGTTGCTGTCAGAATCTTCTAATTTGTCTACCAGATGTTCAATCAGTGCTCCACCACTAGGAGTTGGTTTTTCAGATTCGTTGCTTCCAGAAATTCCTGTGTCGTTTTGTGAATTGTCTGTGGGTGTTTCATCATCGTTGTTTATCCCCTCTGATTTGTTGTTTTCAGAATCTTCTAATTTGTCTACCAGATGTTCAATCAGTGCTCCACCACTAGGAGCTGGTTCTTCAGATTCGTTGCTCTTAGAAATTCCAGTTTCGTCTTTTGAATTGTTTGTGGGTGTTTCATCGTCTTGGTTTATCCCCTCTGATTTGTTGTTTTCAGAATCTTCTAATTTGTTTACCAGATGTTCAATCAGTGCTTCACCACTAGGAGCTGGTTCTTCAGATTCGTTGCTTCCAGAAATACCAGTGTCGTCTTGTGAATTGTCTGTGGGTGTTTCATTATCGTGGTTTATTTCCTCTGATTGGTTGCTTTCAGAATCTTCTGGTTCTTCAGATTCGTTGCTCTCAGAAATTCCAGTATCGTCTTTTGAATTGTCTGTGGGTGTTTCATCATCGTTGTTTATCCCCTCTGATTTGTTGTTTTCAGAATCTTCTAATTTGTCTACCAGATGTTCAATCAGTGCTCCACCACTAGGAGCTGGTTCTTCAGATTCGTTGCTTCCAGAAATTCCTGTGTCGTTTTGTGAATTGTCTGTTGGTGTTTCATTATCGTGGTTTATCTCCTTTGACTCATTGCTTTCAGAATCTTCTGTTTTGTCTACCAGATGTTCAATCAGTGTTCCACCACTAGGAGCTGGCTCTTCAGATTCGTTGCTCTTAGAAATTCCAGTGTCGTCTTTTGAATTGTCTGTGGGTGTTTCATCGTCTTGGTTTATCCCCTCTAATTTGTTGTTTTCAGAAACTTCTAATTTGTTTACCAGATGTTCAATCAGTGCTCCAACACTAGGAGCTGGTTCTTCAGATTCGCTGCTTCCAGAAATTCCAGAGTCGTCTTGTGAATTGTCTGTGGGTGTTTCATTATCGTGGTTTATCTCCTCTGATTTGTTGTTGTCTGAATCTTCTATTTTGTCTACCAGATGTTCAATCAGTGCTCCACCATTAGGAGCTGGCTCTTCAGATTCGTTGTTCTTAGAAATTCCAGTGTCGTCTTGTGAATTGTCTGTGGGTGTTTCATCGGCTTGGTTTATCCCCTCTGATTTGTTGTTTTCAGAATCTTCTAATTTGTTTACCAGATGTTCAATCAGTGCTCCACCACTAGGAGCTGTTTCTTCAGATTCGTTGCTTCCAGAAATACCAGTGTCGTCTTGTGATTTGTCTGTGGGTGTTTCATTATCGTGGTTTATTTCCTCTGATTGGTTGCTTTGAGTATCTTCTGGTTCTTCAGTTTCGTTGCTCTCAGAAATTCTAGTATCGTCTTTTGAATTGTCTTTGGGTGTTTCATCATCGTTGTTTATCCCCTCTGATTTGTTGTTTTCAGAATCTTCTAATTTGTCTACCAGATGTTCAATCTGTGCTCCACCACTAGGAGCTGGTTCTTCAGATTCGTTGCTTCCAGAAATTCCTGTGTCGTTTTGTGAATTGTCTGTGGGTGTTTCATTATCGTGGTTTATCTCCTCTGACTCATTGCTTTCAGAATGTTCTGTTTTGTCTACCAGATGTTCAATCAGTGTTCCACCACTAGGAGCTGGCTCTTCAGATTCGTTGCTCTTTGAAATTCCAGTGTCGTCTTTTGAATTGTCTGTGGGTGTTTCATCGTCTTGGTTTATCCCCTCTGATTTGTTGTTTTCAGAATCTTCTGATTTGTTTACCAGATGATCAATCAGTGCTCCACCACTAGGAGCTGGTTCTTCAGATTCGTTGCTCTTAGAAATTCCAGTGTCGTCTTTTGAATTGTCTGTGGGTGTTTCATCGTCTTGGTTTATCCCCTCTGATTTGTTGTTTTCAGAATCTTCTAATTTGTTTACCAGATGTTCAATCAGTGCTCCACCACTAGGAGCTGGTTCTTCAGATTCGTTGCTTCTAGAAATTCCAGAGTCGTCTTGTGAATTGTCTGTGGGTGTTTCATCATCGTGGTTTATCCCCTCTGATTTGTTGCTTTCCGAATCTTCTATCTTGTCTACCAGCTGTTCAATCAGTGTTCCACCACTAGGAGCTGGTTCTTCAGATTCGTTGCTTCCAGAAATTCCAGTGTCGTCTTGTGAATTGTCTGTGGGTGTTTCATCATCGTGGTTTATCCCCTCTGATTTGTAGCTTTCCGAATCTTCTATTTTGTCTACCAGATGTTCAATCAGTATTCCACCACTAGGAGCTAGTTCTTCAGATTCGTTGCTTCCAGAAATTCCAGTGTCGTCTTGTGAATTGTCTGTGGGTGTTTCATCGTCTTGGTTGATCCCCTCTGATTTGTTGTTTTCAGAATCTTCTAATTTGTTTACCAGATGTCCAATCAGTGCTCCACCACTAGGAGCTGGTTCTTCAGATTCGTTATTCTCAGAAATTCCAGAGTAATCTTGTGAATTGTCTTTGGGTATGTCATTATCGTGGTTTATCTCCTCTGATTTGTTTCTGTCAGAATCTTCTATTTTGTCCCCCAGATGTTCAATCAGTGCTCCACCATTAGGAGCTGGCTCTTCAGATTCGTTGCTCTTAGAAATTCCAGTGTCGTCTTGTGAATTGTCTGTGGGTGTTTCATCGTCTTGGTTCATCCCCTCTGATTTGTTGTTTTCAGAATCTTCTAATTTGTTTACCAGATGTTCAATCAGTGCTCCACCACTAGAAGTTGGTTCTTCAGATTCGTTGCTTCCAGAAATTCCAGAGTCGTCTTGTGAATTGTCTTTGGGTATTTCATTATCGTGGTTTATCTGCTGTGATTTGTTGCTGGCAGAATCTTCTATTTTGTCTACCAGATGTTCAATCAGTGCTCCACCATTAGGAGCTGGCTCTTCAGATTCGTTGCTCTTAGAAATTCCAGTGTCGTCTTGTGAATTGTCTGTGGGTGTTTCATCGTCTTGGTTTATTCCCTCTGATTTGTTGCTTTCAGAATCTTCTAATTTGTTTACCAGATGTTCAATCAGTGCTCCACCTCTAGAAGTTGTTTCTTCAGATTCGTTGCTTCCAGAAATTCCAGAGTCGTCTTGTGAATTGTCTTTGGGTATTTCATTATCGTGGTTTATCTCCTCTGATTTGTTGCTGTCAGAATCTTCTATTTTGTCCACCAGATGTTTAATCAGTGCTCCACCATTAGGAGCTGGCTCTTCAGATTCGTTGATCTTAGAAATTCCAGTGTCGTCTTGTGAATTGTCTGTGGGTGTTTCATCGTCCTGGTTTATCCCCTCTGATTTGTTGTTTTCAGAATCTTCTAATTTGTTTACCAGATGTTCAATCAGTGCTCCACCACTAGGAGCTGGTTCTTCAGATTCGTTGCTTTCAGAAATTCCTGTGTCGTCTTGTGAACTGTTTGTGGGTGTTTCATCATCGTGGTTTATCTCCTCTGATTTTTCGCTGTCAGAATCTTCTATTTTGTCCACCAGATGTTCAATCAGTGCACCACCATTAGGAGCTGGCTCTTCAGATTCGTTGCTCTTAGAAATTCCAGTGTCGTCTTGTGAATTGTCTGTGGGTGTTTCATCGTCTTGGTTTATTCCCTCTGATTTGTTGCTTTCAGAATCTTCTAATTTGTTTACCAGATGTTCAATCAGTGCTCCACCACTAGAAGTTGTTTCTTCAGATTCGTTGCTTCCAGAAATTCCAGAGTCGTCTTGTGAATTGTCTTTGGGTATTTCATTATCGTGGTTTATCTCCTCTGATTTGTTGCTGTCAGAATCTTCTATTTTGTCCACCAGATGTTTAATCAGTGCTCCACCATTAGGAGCTGGCTCTTCAGATTCGTTGATCTTAGAAATTCCAGTGTCGTCTTGTGAATTGTCTGTGGGTGTTTCATCGTCTTGGTTTATCCCCTCTGATTTGTTGCTTTCAGAATCTTCTAATTTGTTTACCAGATGTTCAATCAGTGCTCCACCACTAGGAGCTGGTTCTTCAGATTCGTTGCTTTCAGAAATTCCTGTGTCGTCTTGTGAACTGTTTGTGGGTGTTTCATCATCGTGGTTTATCTCCTCTGATTTTTTGCTGTCAGAATCTTCTATTTTGTCCACCAGATGTTCAATCAGTGCTCCACCATTAGGAGCTGGCTCTTCAGATTCGTTGCTCTTAGAAATTCCAGTGTCGTCTTGTGAATTGTCTGTGGGTGTTTCATCGTCTTGGTTTATCCCCTCTGATTTGTTGTTTTCAGAATCTCCTAATTTGTTTACCAGATGTTCAATCAGTGCTCCACCACTAGGAGCTGGTTCTTCATTTTCGTTGCTTCCAGAAATTCCAGAGTCGTCTTGTGAATTGTCTTTGGGTATTTCATTATCGTGGTTTATCTCCTCTGATTTGTTGCTGTCAGAATCTTCTATTTTGTCCACCAGATGTTTAATCAGTGCTCCACCATTAGGAGCTGGCTCTTCAGTTTCGTTGATCTTAGAAATTCCAGTGTCGTCTTGTGAATTGTCTGTGGGTGTTTCATCGTCTTGGTTTATCCCCTCTGATTTGTTGTTTTCAGAATCTTCTAATTTGTTTACCAGATGTTCAATCAGTGCTCCACCACTAGGAGCTGGTTCTTCAGATTCGTTGCTTTCAGGAATTCCTGTGTCGTCTTGTGAACTGTTTGTGGGTGTTTCATCATCGTGGTTTATCTCCTCTGATTTTTTGCTGTCAGAATCTTCTATTTTGTCCACCAGATGTTCAATCAGTGCTCCACCATTAGGAGCTGGCTCTTCAGATTCGTTGCTCTTAGAAATTCCAGTGTCGTCTTGTGAATTGTCTGTGGGTGTTTCATCGTCTTGGTTTATCCCCTCTGATTTGTTGTTTTCAGAATCTCCTAATTTGTTTACCAGATGTTCAATCAGTGCTCCACCACTAGGAGCTGGTTCTTCATTTTCGTTGCTTCCAGAAATTCCAGAGTCGTCTTGTGAATTGTCTTTGGGTATTTCATTATCGTGGTTTATCTCCTCTGATTTGTTGCTGTCAGAATCTTCTATTTTGTCCACCAGATGTTCAATCAGTGTTCCACCATTAGGATCTGGCTCTTCAGATTCGTTGCTCTTAGAAATTCCAGAGTTGTCTTTTGAATTGTCTGTGGGTGTTTCATTATCGTGGTTTATCTCCTCTGATTTGCTGCTGTCAGAATCTTCAATTTTGTCTACCAGATGTTCAATCAGTGCTCCACCATTAGGAGCTGGCTCTTCAGATTCGTTGCTCTTAGAAATTCCAGAGTTGTCTTTTGAATTGTCTGTGGGTATTTCATTATCGTGGTTTATCTGCTGTGATTTGTTGCTGTCAGAATCTTCTATTTTGTCTACCAGATGTTCAATCAGTGCTCCACCATTAGGAGCTGGCTCTTCAGATTCGTTGCTCTTAGAAATTCCAGTGTCGTCTTGTGAATTGTCTGTGGGTGTTTCATCGTCTTGGTTTATTCCCTCTGATTTGTTGCTTTCAGAATCTTCTAATTTGTTTACCAGATGTTCAATCAGTGCTCCACCACTAGAAGTTGTTTCTTCAGATTCGTTGCTTCCAGAAATTCCAGAGTCGTCTTGTGAATTGTCTTTGGGTATTTCATTATCGTGGTTTATCTCCTCTGATTTGTTACTGTCAGAATCTTCTATTTTGTCCACCAGATGTTTAATCAGTGCTCCACCATTAGGAGCTGGCTCTTCAGATTCGTTGATCTTAGAAATTCCAGTGTCGTCTTGTGAATTGTCTGTGGGTGTTTCATCGTCTTGGTTTATCCCCTCTGATTTGTTGTTTTCAGAATCTTCTAATTTGTTTACCAGATGTTCAATCAGTGCTCCACCACTAGGAGCTGGTTCTTCAGATTCGTTGCTCTTAGAAATTCCAGTGTCGTCTTGTGAATTGTCTGTGGGTGTTTCAACATCGTTGTTTATCTCCTCTGATTTGTTGCTTTTAGAATCTTCTATTTTGTTTACCAGATGTTCAATCAGTGTTTCGCCACTAGAAGCGGGTTTTTCAGATCCGTTGCTTTCAGAATTTCCCGTGTCTTCTTGTGAATTGTCTGCGGCAGTTTCATTATCGTGGTTCATCCCCTCTGATTGGTTGCTTTCAGAATCTTTTATTTTGTCTACCAGATGTTCAATCAGTGTTCCGCCACTACCTACTGGTTCAATTTCACAGGATATTTTCAATTCGAATTTCCATTCATCTTTTATGCTACATATGTAAAAGCAGTTTTTGCAGGATTGTGGAATTTTTTCTTTAAAATTTACTTTAAAAATTCCTGGTTTTCCACATTCAATTTTCTTCACTATGGGACAGTCTGATTGAATCAGATCTGTATTAGTGATATTTAACTCCATACAAGATTGTTTCAGATCATCGAAATGATTCATTTCAGCACATTCACCCACAATTACCATATCTTCCGCACATATTAAATAATTTCTGAATAGTTTATTGTCGGGGTGTTTTCTAATACCAGTAAAATTATTGGGGCATTTGTGTCCTTTCATAACACACGTTGGGTAACCTTTGCCTGGTATCTCAAGACAGCTAGAAGTAGTTTTGTTGAATATTTCATTATCGGCACAATGATGTTTCTCTGTACGCCAGCTGTCTTCTTTCTCTGTGCAAGAGCAATACGCAGAGAAGTGTGGATTCACGAATATTTGGGATCCATTATAACAATTAGTTGGACACCAGTTTTCCATTTGTTCTGGAATGAATTTGCCATAGTAACCCAAATAATCTCTCAGTATGTCATCATTTTCGATATTCAGTTGCCTTACGACCTGCAAAGTTACCACATGTGAGTGATAATTACTATTAGGAATGAAACCAATATATCTACATAGGGTGTTTCACAGCTTATACCATTGTTCAACCACATGTGCACTGCTACATAATGAGTCTATTGCATCGAAAAAAATGCAATAAAAGTCTAACAAAAAACGAGAATAAAACTGCCGATAAACTGTGCTTTGGGAACAGCAAGGAATGAGGAACATTCGAAATACACCTTTTTCAGTTGTAATTCAGAAAGTATACTATGTATTTCAGAAAGTATAATTTGTAATTCAGGATAATAAATTGTAATTTAGAAAACATTAAATGGAAATCAGATTGTTGAAATGGAATTCAGAAACTGTAACTTGTAATTCAGATTAGTGAATTGTATTTCAGAATGTGTAATTTGTAATTCAGATCAGTGAATTGATAATCAGAAAGTGTAACCTGTAATTCAGAAAGCGTAAGTCGTTATTCAGAGAGTACCAGCTGTAGTTTATTGTTCTCCCATTTCCTATTCTTACTTATCAAGTCCTTGACGAGCATAGAATGAAGGCTTTCACGGCCGGAAGTATGATCAAGGAGTATGGTTTCCGGGCTTTGGTTCACCTCCGTGGAGGCGGTTTCTATGGACGTTTCGCTCACAACTGATGAGTATTACGTCACAAAATCCACGATGATGCTCACCGCAGTTGTGAGCGAAACGACCATAGAAACCGCCTCCATGTAGGTGAACCGACCACGGCCCCAAAGCCCGTAAACCATACTCCTTGATTAAAGTCCTTGACGGTTTCTGAATTACAAGTGATGGTTTCTGAATTACAACTGATGCTTTCTGAATAACAATTCACTAATCTGAAATTCACGTTACACTTTCTGAAATACAATTTATCTACTAATCTGAATTACATGTTACGGTTTCTGAAATCCAATTAACAATTCCGAATTACATGTCATATTTTCTGAATTACATTTTACTAATCTGAATTTCATGTTACATTTTGTGAATTACATTTGAAAATGGTGTAGTGCGACGCGATTGGATAAGCTTGCTTGCATATTAATGAAGAAGACTTTGAAAAGATTTTGTTGAATAGTTTGTTACCAGTTTTCAATTCATTTTCTGTTGGACTTTTATAACTTTTTTTTGTTCAAGAAATCAACTTATTCAGAAGGGCGGATATGGTTGAAAAATTTCGGATACGTTGTGAAACCCTCTGTATATGAGTCACAGAACAGTTATTTTGCCAAAAAATGCACATTTTTGTATAGTTTGTCTGAACAGACAATGAAAATCCGCTATGGAAGAAATCAATAAATTTACATCACTGAAACTTATGTTCTCTTTTTGGTGTCGCATTAAATTTTCTGTGGCCTAGCAGCAACCATCGAAAAAAATGGACTTTTTTTCACGTTCAAGTATTATATATTTCAGGCAGACAAAATCCACAAAATAGTGCACTCCTTTGACAGTTGTAAAAGTTATTTTAACTCCAAAAAAAGCAATCAGTATCTTCTTCAACCTTCAAGAAATCGATATTCAGGTAATGGAAGCCCAAACAATATCATTCAATATCCCCATAGTATGTTGTGATCCTCAGTAAACAAATATGATGTTCAATGTTGACTTCCCGATCATTGGACAGATGACAGTTGATAAATACTGTTGACACGAAAACAATAAAGCATGTAAACTTTCAATACGAAGCGAAGTGGTTCTGGTGTTGGAGCGTTTGTTTCCCACCCAGGCGGCCCGGGTTCGATCTCCACCTCCTACCACTGAGCTAGAGTGGATCGGAATCCACTTGTACGTGGGCTTTGGGCCCCGGATTTTCTTCGAAAACCTGGGTGATTTGTAAAAAAACAATATAACAATATTATTGTATTCTATATTAATCATTCAATCTCAATGATATTAGGAGGCGACGAGTGAAAATCATCAATTTTTGATTGAGGTGAAGTAACCTTCAACCATTTTATCATCTGGGTGCCTAACTATGAGACAACTGATTGCTCTGATAACATGGTAACATCTTGTTATTTCACTCGGATTGAAATAATTTTTTTAGGCATTTGCCTAGAAAGGCTGATTTTGAATTTGTTCACAGGGCGTTTCAACGAAAACTGAGCCCCCCTGTAAGTCAGAAACAAACGGAAGATCAAAAATTCCAAAGAACAGGTCAATTTGTGTTTCTAAGGGGTCCAATTTTGATGTGAAATTCATACCCGAAACTGCATCCACTTGCGGTCAGCAGCCACCCCCAATATTTGGAAAGGTCTCCTGTCCCTCTATCACCTCTGTACTTTTTTCTCAATTGGTTATCGAGAAATTCGATGTTGAACGTTGTATATAAGAAAATACTGAAATCGCTGTCGTTTCTTTTATTGAGGAAATCAACAATAAACAATATAAATGGTAACAAAAGTAACGGATAGCTTGCCCAAAATGAACTTCACCTAGTTCCATACAGTAATACAGTCGACTTTCGAAACATTTCCTCACATTATTCAAATGGATGAAAGTCTAGTCTTGCTGCAATGGTAGTTTTAGTTGGATCCAAACGCAGAACAAAAAGTAGATAGTTGGCCACTGTCACTTACCGCAAAACAAAAAGTCCATGGTTGCCACTGTCACTTCGTTGCAAATTATCATTTTTATTAACCCTTGTTTACTGGGTTCCAACATGTTTTTTTCTACTGAAGAAATAATAGAGATTATTGCAACCTACTATCGGAATAATGAATGTGCTAAAGCTGCTGCAAGAATTTATAACACGAATCATCCAGACCACCACGTTAGCCATCAATATGTCCAATTAATGGATAAATTTAAAACTTCAGGTTCTGTTCGCAACAAAAAACATGAAGTATTCCGTACCTTTTGGAGGTAAAAAGGACTTCGAGCATTCAAGGCAGACGAATAGATATTCTGGTAAATGTTTCTCATCGATAACGACGAATTTTCACATTAAAAGGTTTTTTGATTTTTCATATAAATTCAGTGTTTTGTGCGTTATACCATTGATTTTCTGCTGCACCACCATAACCCCGGCCGGCTGTTACGCCGCAGGAGCTGCAGTCACCAGATCTACACGGCAAAGGTAACCAACTTTAAACTCTCTCGTAACTATTTTCAATTAATCAATCTCTCCCAAACATACAGTCCTACTTCATGTTGAATCGGGAAATTCAACAAACACCACGGGTAATAGCCCAACCGGTAGTTAAATTAAGTGTTTTTTTTATTCTGGACGTTTTTTCACTAAATTACGTACATTGTCTTGAAAAAGTATATTATATAATATAAATTTAGTTTACATACACTATAACACGAAAAAATAAAACACAATGATTGAAAAATTACAATTTCATCGGGGCAGATTTTATAACAGGTCCTTGAAGCACAGCTCGTCATTGGCATGATATCCGCTTGAGATACTTACGGTTATACCGAGTATGCGTGAGCTGCGACGCGGCTCACTCAAATGAAAGTACGTTTTCTGTAGTTTGGGCGTTATATATTTAACAGATGACATTCATTCCCATATCTACCTTATTCTGTACGGTCTAGACTAAATTTAAATTTCAACTCCCGTTTTTGGGCGTTGATAAAAAGTAATGAAACCAATTGAATTAGTTTACTAATCTGACATATGAACAAATAACCAACCAAAATATTAACCCAGACATATCATCAAGAGTATAAACTAATCACTATAAATTAATATTTACATCATTATTTAAATGTTTACAGTTCCAAAAATCAAACGTAACTGACGCAGTTTTTCCCCTATTCCAACAATATTTGTTCCAAACAATTTCTTTTAAATTTATTCTGTCCCTCATCCGACCCAACCTCCATTATTCAAGAAAAATTATTTCCTTTTAACTGATAACCGTAGACTAGTGAAAAATGGGTTTGTAATAAACTATCAGATTTTTTTGAAAGTATTTATAATGGCATCGACAGAGAAAATTTTGTAGCTGCAGTAAAATGTTGGTATACTTGCTGATAAATTATACTGATGCAGTAGATGCTCGATGGAAATTCCTTGCATGGAATATATTCTATACAGGCTAATTCACGGTGGATGGCACATTAGACGTGAACCAGACACTGGATCACTTTAAAAATTTAATTGAGAGCATATTCGGACATCCTCTCCCCAACTAAAATATTTTCAATAGTGCGGTATTGCCACTTCTATTAAAAAGTAGTATCAACTTTGATTTTTCAAATTGAACACCCTGTATGTAATATTATTTTTGGAATCTTCAACAATTGCCCGACAACTTTTGTTGATTTTTCCCTATATACCTGACTATTACCGTTTTCGAAATAAAAATTAATTTCAATTTATTTCTTCGGAAATCATGACCTCTGAAAATACTGATATCTTTGAGTTGAAAATTTGGTTTGGAGTTAGGTGATACTTGGAGGCTTTCCACACTTCAGCCTAACCTCCGTTACTTCAGTACAGGGTGGTAAAACAATACAGATATTTGTTCGCTTGAAAAAGTAACTGAAAGTTGATTATTTCAAATGGAATATTATTAAAAATTCGAAAAGTTGCTTTCTTTCTATGTATATTATGCCTATACTGAACTAGTCAAGTTACAGACTTATGAGCATTTATTTGTGAAAATGTCCTTTCAGAATGATATTCCCATTCAGTATTTGATAAGCAGGCCATGATTACTATTTTATAGGTGATATTGTCCTAGTATGCAGTTTTAATTATTTATTTGTTATTTATTATTATTATAATTCATGTACACTATTTGAAACATTTTGAAACGAATAAATATTATTATTATTATTATATTATAATAATATCGACATTTTCGTCACTTCAGAAGTTGTAAATACCTTCAAAACGATGGAACAAAACTATTCAAACGAAGTTCTTATGAATTTGTTTATTATTTTTATGATAAAATTATCAGCAGGACATGTGGAAAGTTCAATGAAAAGTATCCGAATCTACCGCCAATGAATCTCAAGAAATTTATGCGAGTTTGGAACAATTTCAATATGTTTGGATAAACTTTAAAAAATCACCAAGAAACTTGAAAGTGGAAAATTGATATGAATAATTATAAAAAGTAAAACAATTATGTGGAATATTTCAAAATATGTTCGGATCGCTGGCCGTTTATTTCCAAGCACTTCAAAATGCGGGTGTTGACTGCTTTCGTTGTGGTAGATCTGATTACATTGGGATCCAATTTTTCAAATGTTTGGGTAATTCTTTCTAACAATTCATCTCTCGAACGCACGGATGTTTTACAAACTTATTCCTTGATCATTCCCCATAGATAAAAATCTAATGGAATAAGATCGGGTGATCTCGCTGGCCAATTCCATGGTCCCAAGCACCTCATCCACCCATCGTCAAAAAGTCTTTCCAGTTCTGCTGTCACTTCTCTTATACAATGTGATGAAGCTCGCTACAGTATTCTCCAAAATATTCAGGTAGCTTCTGGATGTTATTGATTCCTCGTATATCACATACTTACCTCAATTTGATGTCCATTTACATGCAGAA
Organism: Chrysolina americana; assembly: GCA_958502065.1. Classification (NCBI taxonomy): domain Eukaryota; kingdom Metazoa; phylum Arthropoda; class Insecta; order Coleoptera; family Chrysomelidae; genus Chrysolina; species Chrysolina americana. Next base: position 92,905,576 of record OY293411.1, read on the forward strand.
GACATTAAAACCAAATTTTTCTTTAAATGTGGGTTCTTATGTGACGTGAGGATTTTCACTGGATCAATAATCACAATTTTTATATTGAAAATCCAAATAATTGTATTAAAAAAAGTGGATCTTCTTGAACGCGTATCAACAACATTTCACAAAATTCAATTCCCTGTCGAGGGTCTTGAGGCTTCATTGCTTGAATTTTGGTGAATTTATAATCATGGATTTTATGTCTCCGCAAGATTCTTTGAACCGATGAATATCTTCTTCAGCATTTCTAATCGGTGACTCGTAAAAATATGCTGAAACATTAATCCGGTTGTCTTCAGTTACGGGTCGAGGCAAGTTTCTTGGTGCTTTTTAACGTTGATCTAAATGCATTGAAATTGTTCTGAAGTTGTATACATTTTATGAGCATAGGCACAACGTCATTATCTCTTTTCGCCGATGATACTTCCAATTCAGCAAAAGCTGATAGTCTTGTCGAACGTCAAGCCAAACTCAGCACAACAAGGAAAAAGTGTCAATATGATTGCGGGTAAAACGGTGCTGGTGCAATTTTTTGGGAAGAAACACATTGAGCAACCAATACATGTTGAAATTAATGAGGTGGCGGTACATCCATCAATGACCACGAAAATTTCAGGATGTAAGTATGCAAGAGGATCAGCACCAGTTTCAATGCTCTCTGTTTCAACTCAAGAAAGTTTTGAATGAAAAAGATATATTAGATCTTTACAACGCAATGGTAAATCCAGTTCTCACCAACTATATACTTTTGTAGGGCAATGGAAATAAATAATTTTACTCGAGCATAAGTGCTAAGAATCGCACGTTAAAAGATAAAACCTCGTTAATCCTTAGCTCGCACAAGGTTTGACTTCTGAGGGCTGTCGTTCGTAAGGGAGCGACAGTTGGTTAACGGAAAAAAACAAACAATTTAAAAAATGTCAGCTCGGAAGCGAATTATACGAATGTTTTACGGTCTTTATCACACAGCTTCATTCAGACCTGGTTTCGAAGAGAAAATATATTACCACTACCATCTATCTATATTTACAGCTGTTTGCTTTATGTTAAGAATTGCGAGGCTATATTTGAAAACAACTCCAAGTGTCAAGACTATCCAATAAGAAATGAAATTCTTATTACTGTACAACAACATCGCGCAAAAGTCACCCTCTTTACCAGGTTCAAAGCAATTCAATTGCCTACCTCCAGATCAAAAGAGTATCTTTACTTTCTACCTTCAAACGAAAAGTCAAAGAATATCCTTTGAAGAGTTGTTTTTATTCCATCGACGAATATTTTGCATATCCATTTATATTCTAGTATATCTATTTACAATCATGTATTATGTCTATATTATTGTTGTATTTATCACGATTCCTATGTCATTGTAAAATGGTCGTTCCAAGGAATGAATGTTAATTACTATTATTACTAAAAAGCCGAGAATGCTTTCTCGACTGAAGAATTCGTTCGTTTTTGTGTTCTAAAGGAAATATAATCCTTTCAGAAGTGTGAAACAAGAAAGCTGAAAAATTTTTACCATACCAACCAATGATATGTTTGATATTTTTGAATATTTTTTAGGACATTCGCAAATATATCGGCATTCTAGAAGACAGATCAGGTGATCTAGGTGTCCCATGTCGTTCAAAAATAATCACACTTAAACATTGAAATGTGGATAGTTCGTTCTCTGAACGGCTGTTGTCAAAAATGTCAATAACCCCTGGGTCAATATGGTCCTCCAATAGATTCGAGTGAGTTATTCCAATTATAGGTCTGTTTATGAAGATTGTTCCAACTGAATGAAACCGTAAAATCTTTATCTTATTTTCGTGGAGAAATGGTTGGTGGTGAATCGCTTACATAAGCGAAATTATGTCTATTCACCTCAGCATGTAAATAGGTATACTAGTTTCACTTTGGGTTGCTAGGAGCTCACCTCAAAGCACTGAGATCTGTGACCATCAACTCCTGAACTAACTTCATTTCATAAGAATAGAATCTATGAGGTTTCACAGTCTGATGAACAGTAGTGGCTGATGAATATGATATGTATTCAAGCTACCACCTTGATACATTAATGATCATCCACCAGCAAACAAACCAGAAATACCACTTCAGCTGCTTGATTGGTGTTCCACTATTACCATTAGGGGCTGTCTTCTCAAATTGGTGGCTTTCACGAGTGTTGATATCTTTAGAAGGTGTTTCATCATCATGAGGTGTTATTTTCCCAGATTGGCTGCTTTCAGGAACTTCATTTTCATCCTTCGGACGTTTAGTCAGTGATTCAATAGTAAGATCCAGTTCTCCAGGATGCCCACTTTCTGAAATCCCACTATCATCTTGATATTTAGTGAATGTTGCATCATTACGGATTGTTTCCTCATATTGTCTGCTTTCAGACACTTTATCATCTATCTGATTTCCCATCAGTGCTCCACCATCAGAATTTGTTGTTCCAGATTCGCAGTTCTCAGAAGTTTTGGTATCGTTTTCTGAAATGTTGGAAGATGTTTTAGTGTTATCAGTTCTCTCCCTAGATAAGCTGCTTTTAGAAACTCCAGGGTCTTTCACTAGATGATTAGTCGTTGTCCCATCAAAAGGTTTTTGTTCAGATTGACTGCTTTTGGGAGTTTCAGTGTCGCCTTCTGCATTGTCGATGGGTGTTTCATCATTACGAGTTGCCTCCTTAGTTTGGCTGCTTTCATAAACTAGATGTTTAGTTGGTGTTTCACTATCGAAGATAAAAATTTTTCGAGATTGACCTCTTTCTAGAATTCCAGTTTCATCTTTTGAATATGTAGTGGTTGTTTCACGGTTATGGGATGCCTTACCTGAATGGCCATTTTTGAGAGGTTCAGTTTCATCTACCGAATGAGTTTCATCTTGTTCAAGCGTGGTTGTAGATTCAGTGTAGTGGTAGTTTACCTCAAGTGTTTCAATGTGGTCTAAGTTTCCAGTAACTTCTTTACCAGACTGTTCAATTTCTATGTTTTCATTCATTTTATTTCCAAGAGTTTCATTCACATTGCTATAATCAATTTGATACGAACTTTCAATCTGCCCTACTGCTTTGGTTTCACATGATATTTTTAAATCGAATGATTTTTCGTTTTTTATGCCACATATGTAAAAGCAATTCTTGCACACGCTTGAAAGTTTTTCCTTAGAACCCACGGAAAAAATACCCGGATTTTTACACTCAATTTTCTTCACTATGGGACAGTCCGAAGCAACCAGATCTGTGTTAGTTATAGTCAAAATTGCACAAGATTTTTCCAAATCATCGAAGTGATGCATTTCAGCACATTCACCCACGATTATCATATCTTCCGAACATATTAAATAATGTCTGAATAGTTTATTGTCGGGGTATTTTCTAATACCAGTAAAGTTATTGGGGCATTTGTGTCCTTTCATAACACACGTTGGGTAACCTTTGCCTGGTATCTCAAGACAACTAGAAGTAAATCTGTTGAATATTTCATTTTCGCCACAATAATGTTTCTCCGTACGCCAGCTGTCTCCTTTCTTCATACAGGAACAATACGCAGAAAAGTGAGGATTTACGAATAGTTGGGATCCATTATTACAATTGATTGGACACCAGTTTTCCATTTGTTCCGGAATGAATTTGCCATAGTAACCCAAATAATCTCTGAGTATATTATCATTTTCGATATTCATTCGTTCGACCTGCAAAGTTACTACATGTGAATATTCATGTCACATGATAATTTTCAGAAATAAAGTCAACATTTGATTCACGAAAACGTATTTCAACTTCTAATGGAGCAATCAATATCTTCCTCAAACTTCAATAAATGGGTCAAATGTGAAAAGTGGAGTATTTTCTAATATCTCAATTTTCATAGCACGAAAAGATTTCAATTGAACTGTAAAGGCTTACTATGGTAGAAACGTGTGGTGAATAGCCCACATTCAAGTTAGAAACTCTAGTATAACGATCACTTGTAAAATCCTCTAAAATTTGGCAATGCTTGATTGATAATGTTGTCATTACCAACGATCAAGTATCATGGATGACGACACCTCATTTGCGTGATGCTATTGCGATATAACAGATGACGTACTGACACATGACAGGATATAACAGATGACGTTTTGACACATGACAGGAATACACTATTTTGGACCACGTAGAGAGGTCTCCAATTAAATGTAGATAGATAATCTGATATTGGTGTTGCAGAAGAAAAGCACGCAGTCCCAGTGGCGTGCCCAAGGGGGGGTTTTGGGGTTTGAACCCCCCTCCCAAGATTGACCGATAAAATACTTCATGACATTTCTTAGATCTGGAAGCGTTGTTTCCAAGCGGTAGTTATCGTGCTGTCGGGCGTTGTCCCCCCCTCAGAAAAAAATCTAGGGCACGCCACTGCGCAGTCTATTTCATTGTGCGACAGTTCGTAAGTTCAATATGATTTGTTTAAGTTATTTGTCAAAAATTCAATATGTTGAAATTCGCAATTTTTTTCTGTTTACTCTGCAAGAAGACCTTTCAAAGGACTTGTTACCTTTCCATTTCCAATTATAGTAAAAAAATGAGGGTTTACTGTTGGATACAAGTGAATGAATTTCCCAAGTGCTGTCTTGATGTTTTGGAGATAAAGTTTCTGTTGAAACCCTCTGTAGATGAATATATGCTTGTTGAGTGTACCCAAAGGCATAGCCTGTACCGGTAAAGGACGGCTATTATTATTTGCCGTGTTGCTCCGGGTGACTTACTGATTTTTGATCGTAGGAAATCCTGTAAAAACCTGCAGCACCACCGTAAATTCCCAGAAAGTAGATGAAAATGTCCGACAAAAAACAACAACTTTTCCCTTCGGTCATTGAATTGTGCAACGTTCCTCAAGGACACCATTGCAAGTGCTAATTGTAATCAAGCATTGACTAGTAAATTACATCATGTAAAATATTTCACGTGTGAAATTGGGCCTACATGGCGAAAGTTTATAGTACAAGAAAGAATCGAAGACCAGCATATGGCAGGAAATAGCGAATTATTCTCCAGCCCGTAAATCCTAGTGGACTCAATGGAACTCACTCACCATGGAGACAATGGAGTCCTGAAGTGTGTGTTGGAGTCCGAGGATGGTGAAGAAGAAAGATGTCAGACAGTAGTACCCAGGAGCAGGAGACAGGAAGTACTCAAACAAATCCATGATAGGGTCACCGGGGGATAGGATCACTGATGCGTTAGTACAACGTAGACAGCCCATTTAAAAGAATCGCCATCGACATCACTGGCCCGTTTTCACAATCTGACTACGGAATTAACTACTTGTGGCAATGGATTAATTCAGCAAGTGGGCCGAAGTCTTTGCTCTGACCAACCAAGATGCCATCACCGTCACCAAAGTCTTGGTGAAGGAGTTGGAGCTGTATTCGGACCAAGGCAGAAATTTCGTGTCCAATCTGTTCCAAGAAATGTGTCATATGCTGAACATCCAGAAGACGAGAACCACGGCTCTACATCCACAGTCCGATGGAATGGTGGAAAGGATAAATAAGATATTAAACCGTTACCTGTCCATGGTAGTCTCTAACCACCAAATAGATTGGGATCAGTACCTTCATTTGTTCCTGTTGGCTTATCGTTCCGTAGTACACAAGTCAACCAGCCAAACTCCTGCTAGTATATGGGTCGAGAGCTGCGACTTCACTTGGACCTGAGTTTGGGATGCCACCAGAAGAAGACATTGCATCGTTGATGTATTCTCCAAGAAGTTTGGTCGACTCCAGGCATTAGTAGGATAGAAATCAGAAGTTGGAGGGGTGCTATAGTTGAAGAAGAGCCAAAGAAACATGTTCCAAGAAGCAATATTGGGATAAACCGTACTATGAAGATATCTGTAAGAGCCTCACCAAACTAAGAAACACGATGGTTTTTTGTTGTTGTTTTTTTGTTTTTGTTTTTTTTTTTCGTTAATCAGCTGTCGTCCCCCTATGAACGACAGCCCTCAGAAGTCAAAACTTGTGCGAGCCAAGAATTAACGAGGTCTTACCTTTTGACGTGTGATTCCTAGCATTTTCTCAGGCCATCATAAAAATAAATTGAAATCGCTGGGATTGAACCAGCGACCGGCAAACCAGAATGCTTGTTAAGCATTGATTCTAACCACTCGGCCACCTGACTTTCGATGGTAGATTTGGCTTGATGGGAGGGTTATAAGAAATATGTTGGAGACGATATTCACATCCAGCAGCATCAAGATTTTAGTGTGCTTTAATCATCTTCTACAAACCAACATGAAGACTGTGGAGTGTTACTTCCATCGAACTTCAAGCTGCAGATATAGAATCTTGCAGGTATCCGACACACTCGAAGAATGATATTTCGGAGCGAAAGGTCCTCGAGAAGAGGGAAATTTTACGTGCGGAGCCGGACCTGTATAGTACACCTTACCGCTTGTTCGGATAATCTTGTTCACACCGAAGAAGAAACATCTCTCGGCCACTCTGGAATGTTTCAACAGAAGCCTTGCCGGTATAAATACATGAATCTCGAACGGGAGATACTTACAGACAGTCATAGGGCAGATAGAAATAGAGTTGGCTTAGAAGTTATAGTTTACGAGTTCATACGAATTAGAAGATAATAGTGTATTTTCATTACTTACAGAAAGTATGTTAAACGCTATTTTGATTTTTATCGTAAATTTTTTCTTTTCAGTTTGTTTGGCTTCGTATTTCAGTGTTTGTTTTATGAGTTTTTAGTAAGTTTTCCCGTGTTTTTATGATAGTCCTTTTTTCAGATTTGTTTAATTTTTTCAATATTTCCGTTTCAATCTTTACGTTGTAATCCGTGCCTATGTCTTTTTCTTTCTTATTTTCTGTTGAAATTTTGAAATTCGGTGGTCAAATCCAAAACTTACGTAATTTTTGACTTAGAATGATAAATTTTTACTGTATCTATTTATTTTGTAAAATTCAGAGATCTACTTTGAAAATAAAGGAAACTATGGGTGTTTTTCCATGAGAAGCGAGCAAAATTTGATGATTCTGTATAATTTTTTTAACTATTTTACCCCTTAGTGTGATTTTTCAGAAATGCCGGTGGTCCTATTGCCGCTGGGGTGCAGTGTATACTTATTTCATGATTTTTCAAATATTCTGAACGATTATATCTGTGCCTTTCCTTTTGTAGTTTTCAATTCTATATAACTTTTTCCCATAACAATTTTCGATATGTCAAAAATATAACCAGAAAAAATTGATGTCTGATGATGTCTCGGGTTTTAGACTATGCAGAACTTTTAATTTTTTTTTCATGATATTAATAATAAAAAAGTTTTCCATATCCTGCCAACTTAAGTGAACACACTGTATAAAACGGCCTTGATGGCATATAATTCGTTTGTTTCCTATATGTACTTTTTCTGGGATTTTATTTGTGGTATTTTTGAGATTTTAACTGTGTTTTCCGTTTAGTCTTTTAGTCAAGGGTGCATGCAAGGGGGGGTTTCAGGGGTTATAAGCACAACACGAAATGGATCAATACTACTTGATTAATCACTGAAAATGTCGAGATGTATTTTTGATTTGGAATATTAAAATTTTACATGAACCCCCCCCCCCTCTCCTCCTACTTGAATCCTGAGTGCGCTCTTGGTTTTTGTACCGAGGCAGTTAACATTAGATTTGATAATTGTAGATTTATCATTCGCATTTGGTTGTTAGGTCTTGGTTCATTTTCATAAATTCGTTTTCCTTATAAATTCATTAATTTTTCCATCGAATTGGCTTCTGTCAATAATTACGGTCGTGACTTCGCTTTTTTTAGCGTTTACTGCTGATGAATTGTTATAATTACGTTTTTTTTCTATATGATTCTGAGAGTCTTATCACCTGGATTTTTCCCGATTTTTCAATCATTTGTTGAACAAAGTTTTGTTCATATCTTTTTTTATCTTCTAATTATTGTTATTCTACTCTGATATAAACTGTCAAGTTTGCTGTGGTTTGTTGGATGACTTTTTGTTTTTTCGCAGAATTTATAACGTGGCAAGTCTGATAATTTTAGATATGTTTTACATAGTTCTTCAGAAAGAATGATAATTTTCTGGAATGCTTTGTTGATTTCATTTATCAAAGAAAAGGCAAGCTTTCACCTCCGAAAGTTTAGTGGAAGTAAAAAAAAATCAGTGCATCACTTGTAACTACAAAACAACTATCGCTTTCTAAATATTTCTTGAATTGTCTGGAAACTCTTATTACCAATTTTTCAACTTCATAGTAATATTGAAATTGGCTATGGAAGATTAAGTATTACATTTTGTTGAAGGGTTGATGTGATGGGACTGCTCCCGAATTTGAATCTTGATCACACATTTTCAATAAACTTCTAGTTGTTAGTGATTTGCTTCAAATAGTTCTCTTTCATTGTCAAGTGGATGAAGAATTGGCGTTGCACGATCTTTTTAAAAGTATTGCATATGTGAAGAATTGTTATTCCTATAGAAATTGTACCCTTGAACCTACTTCAACAGAATCACCAATTCAAATCATTCCAATTTACCAAATAATGTACCTACTCTATGTACTTCTATAATTTAACTTTTTTATTTTTTTATTGCGATTGATATACTAGTGTTTATTATTTACTTACTTCAAACGGAGTGTCCACATCTTCTGCAGCACTTGCGAAAAAAATACTGGTATAGTAGGATGTTATCAGAGTGATCCGCAGAAAAACAAATAACTTCATTGCTGTTACCAACCGTCTACTGACAAATTTGTCTGAAATATTTGAATCTAAGTAATATTTGACGCGTGAATGGTAAAATAAATTGTTTAAAATTTGTATTTATTAACCATTTTTCGTACCATTAGCGCGTTCAGCTTGATTTCGGCTTATTCCATTTTGACGATAAAATTCACACGTTTTATATTTAGGTATGATCGATTTTCTCTAAAACTGACATAAAATAGAAGTTACTTACGATATTGTGATGAAATGAAATCAGCTGAATTTTCTAAGCCGGATGGCGTCAAAATGATTAGAATTTCACGATGAAAAACTTTTCGTAGTATCGCAGAAGCCGTGGCTGATTGACTCATATGCAAAATTACATTTTATTATATATATTTTACATAATTCTTTCATATTTAATTTTTTCCTAATAATTTACAATGGCCCTCATTCGACATCTTCTGCACTGCAGGTTACCTCACTAGATGCATGGTTCGTACAATTTTATGCACGGTAAATAATTTTCTTTGATCTTTTTGTCTGAACTACTGACTTTCTTATTTGTTTTGCTGCAGGGTTTTTTGGTTCAGACTTCTTTGACCGAACTGATGTTGTTTATATTATCAGCAATTTTTTTGGAATAGGGTAACAGTTATAATTGCTGTATTTTTGATTTTTTAGGTAGTCTTTCCAAAGTCGATTGGTTTAACTACAAAATCTGAAAAAATATAATAGACTGTCGCTTTGTTTTCATTAGCCATGCACTCTACGAGTGTTTACGAGGGAGTATTATTATTATCATCTTATGGTGCTGTAGGTTTTCCAGGTTTTCCTACAGCTGGAAAGTGAATACACCACCGAAAACATCAGTAAGTCGCCCCGAAGCCCCGGAGCGCCACGGCAAATAATAATAATAGCCGTCCTCTATCCGCAAAGGCTATGCCTTTGGGTGCAATCTATAAGTGTTTATGAGGGAATATTATTATTATTTTTTTTTATCCGTTATGAATCACCCAGACAGGCCCTGTCTTCGGAGCCCCGACACTTCCGGAGGGCGCGCTGGTGTATCATTAACCCCAGTAAACACTCACCACGTCCGTGGGCTGAGTGATTACTGGGTCCGAGAGTCATGTGCCCTGAGAAGGCGGAGTGAACCAAGAATTACGGCCTTCTGCATTCTTCCGGCTAAGTTTTCTGCCGCATCATGGCAAGCCGGTATGATTTTAAAGTTTAAGAGCAGTGTGTCCATCATTCGACCAAGGACCCCTATTATCAGAACCACCATTTTGACAGAATGTTTTGGATAAAGCCTACGGAGTTCAAAGAGTAGTTCTCGATATTTAGTCCGTTTTTCCTCCTCTTTTCGGACGATGTTCGTTTCGCCAGGACGAAAATCGTCCTAATTTGATGGTCGAGGAGGACTACATCAGGTTTATTAGCTTGTATTTGCCTGAGGGTGGGGAATGAGTAGTTCCAATATAATTGGCCCTTCTCATTCTCCACAACGGACTCAATATCTCCCGGAGCATAAGGCAACACCGGTGTCTCGTCTACACTGTACAAGTGTCGTAGATGGTAGTACAACACTCGTAAGTCCGCGTTATGCCTGTGGATATAGGATGAGACCGCATAAGCTGGACAAGCTGACAGCAAATGCATTATGGTCTCAGCTGCCCCACGACACGCTCTGCATCTAGCATCAGGGACCTCTATACCCATCTCGCGACTGCGGTAGACGAGGGTGTTGAAGACACCATCCTGGCAGGCCATTATGAATCCCTTGGTTTACGATTTCAGCCCACTTGACCTGAGAAAAGCGAAGGTTAGGTTTCTGGTTAAGCCAAGGTCTTCAATGTTCTTGAAGAAGACCCCATGCATTGGCTTATCCCGATGTAGCTGTTGGAGCCTGTCATACTCCGCAGCTTTCACGTGGGCTTTTTGCTGAACGGGTTCCAACTCGGTGACAGAGTTTGAGTTCGTCCGTTCAGTGAGAAAATGAGATAATGGGTTTCCCGCAGTCGTAAAAGCAACCGTATACAAGTGTTTCAAACTGTTGGCCATCGTCAGTATGATGTAGGCAAATAAAGATGTGCAACACTTATGGATAAAAACTTATTATCTCATTATCATTTCTATAACTTCCTTCACTATTTCATTTTTGTTCTGTAAACAATAAAATGAACCATTTCACATCTTCATCTTCTTAGTCTTAGTGCTAATGTTAATTGTAGTTTAGTGTAAATTTGTGCTGCATAAATCCACTCAAGCATTGCATATTCACGTCAAACGAACCAACGGAGGCTTCCAATTCCTAATTCTACGATGATACATAACTCATTCATATATAATGGTATTAAATGGTACCTTAAACTCCCATTGGATATTAAACAAAGTCTATTTAGATAAAAAAAACAATAAACATATTGAGTGATAAAGCCTACTACAATCTTCGATAATATTTTAATGATACACAAGAAATAAAATCTGCGCATTGGTTGCGTAGAAATTAGTAGTGCCATAAACTATGAAAATGTGTCTATTAATCGAGACCAATTTACAGTTATGATGAATTAGAATACTTATGAGAAAACGTAGAAACAACAAATTACTCCATAGCGTTGTCTGAGTTGCCACATGCCATCTCAGTTGTGCATCAGCAGAGGATCTGATAAAATGATTCCGTTATTTGTGGTTTATGAAAACTGACATTTGACTATTCATCGATAGACGGCGATAGTAAATGAGAAATTTGACTCATTAGTTATTATGCATTAGTAACTAATAATTTTTATGCAGGGAAATTAAAACTAAATTTAAATTAATAGTTGGCCAACTTATATCTTTCTAGTGTTAATGTTAATTTTTGACACTACTGCGCAATTATTGGCGCATATTTTGAGCTCCGCGGGTTGAACGTTGGAATGACATGAAAATATTCCATTGTTTCAATTTTGTAACCTCTAAACCAGATTGAAAATACTGAAATATAATCAACATCAATAATCAACAAATTAAGTTGGGTGGACGTGAAATATGAAATAATGCCAAAATAGGTTAAAAGATTCTCTTCACCACGCATGTTGTAATTTTTCGCATTCAAGCCATACAAACCAAAGTGTAATTTTTCCTTAGTTGAAGTTTAGTTCAAGTTGGAGTTTAGTGTAAATTTGTGCTGCATTAAACCACTCTGGTAATTAGTTCTGTTCTTGTGGATTAAGGTAAGTGTTTTCATTATATATTGATATTACTGTCAGTATTTTATGCTCAAGGAACAGAAGTTTCCATGAAGCTTGCCTCTTTGCTTGACAAAGATAGCTTTATAAATACTTACCTACATTTTTTTATTTTGAAACAAGTATGTTTTTTTTCGCCGAAAATAAAGTTTGGAAGACTTGTTCATCTATTGCACTGTCGTTACATTTACATTTCCATACATCCATCCATACACCTTTTATTTAATTTGAATTCATGAATTCACAACTTGTTCATAATAAAACATTTTTTTCATTTTCTAGAAATAACCTTTATTGCGCATTATATTCTGTAGGTATGTATGTACATGGATAAAAAATCATAAGCACTAAATAATAGAACTAGTTACAACGCTTATAACTAATACAAGTGCATGTGCAAGAGATTCATAATACAAGACTGTAGTAAGAAGCATTGGGTACATCTACAGAAAAACGTAAGTTCAACCAGAACTAATATATGAAATTCACTAACATAGTTAATCTATCGTGAATAAAATCACATTATAAATAGTACTTATATCTAGCATAATGAAAGTTAATAACAAAACTTGAGAAATATATGATGGGTAAGAAAATGTTTAATTTTTGTTATAACTGTTTCATCAAATTTTCTCTTCAAAAACTTACCAAGATTTAAAGTTTTATAATTAACAGAAAAGCATCTTCGGATTCCACTACTTACATTTCTAGTTTGTGGTTATGACTGTCAAAAAAATATAAATGATTGATGTTCAATCTGAACGTCTCAGTGAAGGTATTTCAACCTTCATCAGGAGGAGTATTGTGTGGGGCAGTGTAACAGTATATTTAATTTTAGATCAGCAATACATCGAGTAGGTACGTCTCACAGCAAACGGAACATATGTAGAATAAAATCTTATAATTATTATAAGAGTAACTGATAATTGTCCGGCGATGGGCCGTGGGATACGATCAGAGTGCATCCGTATTCGACCGATTTTGGTGAAATAAACAAATTTGTGTGAATGATTGGCAGTATCGAAGGAAAAAAATAATGATGGATGGTTCTCGTCTGACGTTAAGGCAAAACCTTATCGGATTTCGCTTGTTTTTATATAGATTATGTGGGGGCTAGTCAATAGTCAATAAACCTCATTTATTCTCTCCTATGTTCCGTCCATTATGAGTATATCTGATTATTATGAATATATGTAAAAATAATATCGGTATATTCATATATCTGAACACAAAGTCATTTAGAACCATGTTTTGGTTAAAAATGAACGGAATTTTTGCAGTTTTAAGGCAGTGAAAAAATATTGCAGTTGGTCAAAAAAACGACTAGAAATCAAAAACCTAATGGTAATGGTACTTAAATAGTAAACTAACATTGTGTTCTTGGAACCTTTAGACGAAGTAATGGCTGCCAACATTTTTTTTGTCCAATAATACAAATCTCAAATCAAATTTTGAAATTGCTCTGAGGATGTAACTAACCGTTTTCAAATCACATTTTGGAAATTTTCCTATGATAAAATTTCCATTTGGATCGCTCTAAGTAAAGCAGAAATATCCAGACAGATTTATAACATTTATAAAACCAGTACTGCTCCAAAAAGCGCTACTTCATATAATGTGATTAAGTTTCAAAATTGTGTCGATTTTGGGTATTCAGCCAGTCTTTCGTAAATGTTGTTACCATTAGTCTAAACATATTCAGAGAAACAGAGAATTGGTCATTTCATGATTTTTTTTTGAAGTCGTCTAAAACAGCATCTTTCAATTCTCATTTTTCTGGTTCGGAAAAGCCTAGAAGAAAATTTTGAAATATTCGTGAGTTCTCTCTCGTCGTAAATTAGTTGGTGTATATCAAATGATCGATACATAGTTTTCAAATGTGGACTTTCAACTTTTAAATTTATTATATACCCAGTGATCCATTCAAAAGTGGGGCACCACTGTAACATTTTTATATATTTTCCGAACGTGTCTGATGGACTGATGAAGCTGTTGCTTGAACTTGAAATTATACAGTATCCCTGTTAAAGCCTGCATCATTTAATTTATTTTTTATTTTTCAGTTATTACAAATGGACCACGCACACACCTTATGGAAAAAAGTCTTTCGATGAAAATGTCTGAATTTTTGTCATGTTGTAGCTGGAGCCATTCTAAGTAAAAGTCTCCATTGGCCCAACTTGATCGTATGACTAGATTCGGTGCTAGAGGGCGCCAAATCATGAATTTTGTGATTTCTGGAGAAATTCAACTCAATGAAAAAATATCAATATCTCATTTATATTCAATATTGTGTGCGACTGGGCATTCCTAATGTTCGCGAGAAATATTATTCCATAATACAGAGAAAAAGTACACCGTTATTTTTATACAGGGTGGTCAACAATATACTCAATTCTTCAGTGATGGAATTCGCCTACGAGGTTATAAGTTGATTGAATTCATCATTAAGGATCAATCAGAATGGTTTGTTAATCGACCAAAATAACATGAAGCTATGAATACAGAGTGTTTGATCCTCAATGATAAACTCAATCAACTCTTAACCTCTTAGGCGAAATCAATGAAGAATTGAGTATATTGTTGACTACCCTGTATAAAAATAATGGCGTATTTTTTCTCTGTATTATGGAAAAATATTTATCGTGAATATAAGGAATGCCCAGTCGCACACAATATTGAATATAAATGAGATATTGATAATTTTTCATTCAGCTGAATTTCTCCAAAAATCACAAAATTCATGATTTGGCGCCCTCTAGCGCCGAATCTAGTCATACGATCGAGTTGGGCCAATGGAGACTTTTACTTAAAATGGTTCCAGCTACAACATATCAAAAATTCAGCCATTTTCACCGAAAGACTTTATTTCCATAAGGTGTGTGCGTGGTCCTTTGGAGCTCATGAACAGTTTGATGAACGATTTTTTTCCTATCTATCGGCTACACTTGTCAAATTTGACATGTTTTCTATAAACTTACAAGACGTTTGGTTATTTCTCAATATTTCGGAAATTAATATATGAAAAAGATGTTTTTTTTTTGGTTCTGACCCAACTATCAAATTTGAGATCATTTGAGAAACTTAATTTTTTTCGCGTTTTGATAACCCTACAATTTTTTGGCTAATTCAAATTTGATGCAATATTAACGATCACTTGAGATTTAATACACTCAGCTGCAGAAGAAACTTTTTTTCATATTAAAAATGTCATACTTAGAGTAATAATAACCATATTAGAATATTCAACGATGGCAAGTAACGTTTTTTCGGTCGTCGCGTAATTTACCTATTTTAGCTGTATCAAGTGTCCATTTGGTGAAAATATAAATCCAATAGCTATATTACTGGTGTTGGTCGTTAATTCAAATTCGTCTTTAAATTGGTGGTATGCAAGTACAGGAGCATTACATGTCTATAATATGTTTGCAGATATCAAAGGGTTCGAGGATTTTTCGTCATTTATTTTTCATTTTTTTAACATTTCGAGAATGGTTTCGTTGAATGAGCAAAATATCAATTTTCGATAATAACATAAAGAGCTGGGAAACCTTGAATTTCCCCTAAATTTATTAATAAATGATGCTATTAATTTTGTCTCCGTTTGGCTAATAACTTCGGATGTGATTAGGGGTCGTTCGGTTTGTATTCAAAATTTGATTCTACTTCTTAAATTTCGAATCCTCTTCCAAATCAACAGATCTAAAGTATTTGTTAATTTACTTTTGTATTGTGATAAAAATTATAAAGAAAATTTTGCCATGGAATATTGAAACTAGAGCCACTTTGCATCGAGTTTGATGTAAATTAGTTGAGCATTTTTGTATTTTTTTGAAAAATATCCAATAAGAAACATTTCCAACTAGAAAAAAATCCTCCAGCAGATGAGTGTAATACCTACGTCTCAACTCATCATGTCAGATTTTACCAAATTGAATCTTTAATTTAAATTCAGGTTTAGGAAAACGTAAACAAATTAAAGTTGTTCAAACTGGTTCAAAGTTCGTAGGCGGATATATTGAGAGATGACCCAGCATTTTTGACACGCTTTCATTTAGCTTCACCTGTCTGAATGTATGTTTGTAACCGACTCCGACAGTCGATTTCAACCCACTTTAAACATACAGATTTAATTGAAACTTTGTACACTTATCAAGAACCGGTGACAATATGATAATTTGACGAGTTTGTCTCATTATCCTGATCAGGATCGCAAGAATCAAATAATTTTCCTCTCATATACTCTGTGTGAGAGTCTTCACCAGAATTTTAAAAATCCTCGTCGTGGGTGGGTAATTAATGCACCTGCTACCTTTCTTGGATAGGGTCGCAATTTTTTTTTTCAGGTTCTCTCCGGAGATTTTTTTTTATATAAATTGATAACTAAAAAGTAAAAAATAATATGATATATAGGCAGAAAATAATAATAAATGAAAAATATTAGTACCACTTTGAAAAAAGCGTGGGATGCTCGATATACGAAAATATAAAACAAAGCGCCCCACGCTTTTTTCACAGTGGTACTAATATTTTTCATTTATTTGTATTTTCTGCCTATATAAATAATTATTTTTTACTTTTTAGTTCAATGTGTTATGAAAGCGTGTTTTTCAGTTTTTAAAACCATATTTTATTAATTCTTCAGAAACGAATGTAAAATTTGACAGGTGTAGCTAATCGATATGAAAAAATCGTAAACATCATGTTGCTTTATTTTCAAGGCACGAACTTTTCATTAACTGTAGAGTAGCAATAACAGAATAATAGAAAAAAATCCTATATGATGCGGACTTGTGCCAGTGTATTTTTGAGGATCAATTTTTCAATAGCTCGAAATCTCATACTTCTGTGATATTGAAAAGTGAAGTATCTCTGCAATTTCTGACTTCCGATTATTTGTTCGGAATACAATACATTTGTAAATGAACGATCCAAATCTAAGTTCAACTACTTAAATCTATAATAAGGACACGTTTAATCATGCGCCAGAGATTTTCTCCTCTTCGGAGATACCGCTATGCTCCTCAAACTCCTAGACCTCTCGAACAGCGACGGGTCTGTATAAATCGGCTCGCTGGGATCCTCAAACGGTCCTCCTGAAGCCGACATTGTGCAATCCAAGTCGGCTTTGGGAAAGCTCGCAATATTCGGAGTCCTCCCGAATCCGGCGAACTGCTTCTGAAGGCCCGCTCCAAAAATAGAGATGCTGGAAACCCCGCTACTGCGTGTGTTTGGGTACGACGTAGACATGTTCGAGCTCGCTCGATCCGCCACCATGTTCTTCCTCATGACGAGCCAGTACCTGCGATAAGCTAGTCCGGCCAGGAGGGAACCGGTGAGGAGGAGCGCGATGAGGATCATGACGGCGCTGATAAGGCCGTGGTATTCACCGGGAGTGAGGCAGACGGTCTCTGGGAGGTATTCGGCGCGCCTGGCTTCTTGTTGGAGCTCCTCCCTTGAATCGAATACCTGAAATAGCGAGGGTATGGAATTAATTTTCAATGCGAAAAAGAAACAGGAAATGGTACATTTTTTTCCATGAAGAGTGAGGGAATTCCAATGAATAGAAACTACCCAAAACAGCAAAACAACGTCAATATTACTCGACGCGCTTTTCGCCAACAAAGTTGGCATCCTCAGGAGCTCAAAGCGTACTGAATCTGATAAGAGAATGGAATTCATAACCAGGACAGAGCGTGTGAACTTTGTTGATGAACAAGTAGCCAGAATACCAGGTTTTCTCGCCTACAGGTGATAGTAGACGTCACTAATATTCGTGTTGATTCCGTGGATGTTACAGAAGTAGATCTTCGATTTGATTGAGGCTGTCAATATAGAAGTAATTTCTTTTGGAGTATTCCATTCGAGGGACTTCGTCATTCTTATTGTTCGAATAAGACCTGAAAAGGAAATGGGAAGGAAAAAAGGTGACAGAAGTTATCGACCTAACACTGAAATATGGAATATATAATCTATTTCACAGCGCATATACAGAGTGGGCCATTGAAAACGAAAACGGCTCTGTAGGTCGGCAGGTATTGAAACGGTCTCATATCTCAGAAACGGCCCTGAGAAAATTTATGAAAATTTCAACAGGGTGATATTGACAATGTTGCCAAATCAACAGTTTTCCAGATATTGAGGGTAATTCAATTTTTCAAATAGAATACCCAATTTGTTTTCATTGCAATCAATGATTCAGCAACACCTCATTACTTATGTCTCCAAATATCAGATTTTAAATTAATGTAGTTTTTGAAATATGACAACATGGCTTTTTCGTTCAAAAGTCTGGGAACGTTCCAATATTTTCAATACGGTTCAAGAAAAATTCGTGAAATTTCATACAAGATGATTTTTGATGATGCCCGATTCAATGGTGATATCGTCAATGTTGCCAAATCAACAGTTTTTTAGATATTGAGGGTAACTCAATTTTTTAAATGAAAAGTAATGAGGCGTCGCTCAATTGATTGAAATGAAAACAAATAGGGTGTTCTATTTGAAAAAATTGAGTTACCCTCAATATCTAAAAAAATGTTGATTTGGCAACATTGCCGATATCAACATTGAATCGGGCATCATCAAAAACCATCCTGTCGAAATTTTCATAAATTTTCTCTGGGCCGTTTCTGAAATATTTGACCGTTCCGATACTTTTGAAAGATAAAAACACTCGGGCACGTCAACCACATTTTCGAGGGGGACATCGTTCGTGATGAAATTCACCCGAAATACATTCCATCCCTCGTATCTGAAAAATAAATTTTTTCTATCGATTCGTTTTCGAGATATAGGAATTTGAAGTTGGGAAATCACTTTTTATTCACTCAATCAATAAAAATAAAATCATTTTCAATGAATCAAATGATCTAACTGTTTACCAACAAATAACATGCAATTTCGTTTCAAATAATTCTTATTTCATCCTCATTCACTCGATTGAAAAAATTTTATGGTTCTCAAGAATTGATAGAAAGGCGTTTTCTCGAATTCGACTCAACTGCGAGTACAACAAAAACATGTATGAGATAATTTTTTTCGCCAAATCGCAATTGTCGGCGTCAGTGTTAAACTGATCTTTTAATGAACGACATTAGAGTGAACTACTTGACTTAAGCTACTGAATATCTTTCCTCAATAGTGGTGTCTGCGACCACAGAAGGAGTTGAAATAATATTTTTTTTAAAGAATGATGAGTGCGGTAACCGTATAGCTAATGTGTTCAATGAAATGCATCCAGATAAACTTGTTGATAGAAAATACGTTCTCTAGAATTAGTGCAAAAATCTCGTCAAACTGAATCAGTAGTCAACAAAAAACGAGACCCAGAACGTGAATTTCCATTTAGAAATGAACCTGTTGAAGGTGCAGTTTTAGGACAAGTTCATGCAGACCCGACATTGAGCACAAGGAAATTGGCTAGTGTTACCAATATCAGTATAGAACCAGTATCCGCCGAATCCTACATCATAAATTCCACCCCTACAAAATATATTTGGTACACCAATTGAAAGAAGAATTGATAGTTGACAGGGATTTTGTGAAATTTTGTGAATGAGAATAGATGCTGATGAGAATTTTCTTTTCAACATAAAATATGCTTTCCTGATGAGTTTACATTCTTTTTGAATTCGACTGTGAATCGTAATAATAAAATTGTCGTTATTGGTCAGATGTCAATCCACATGTTTTCCACGAAGTCCATACTCAAACTCCCCAGAAACTCAATATCTGACACAATATTTTTGGGAACCGTTTGATTGGACCAGTATTTCTTGACGGTAACCTGACAGGAGAAACTTAGTTGGAATTATTGAATGAATTTGTTTATGCACAATTAGTAGACATCATTGAGAATGACGATCGTTACCATGAAGGCCACTTGATATTGAGATTGTATTTCGGGTGGATTTCATCGCGAACGTTGTCCCCCTTGAAAATTTAGTTGACGTGTCCGAGCGTATGTATGTAAGTCCATTCTGCCGACCTATAGAGCCGCTGTATCGTTTTTTAATGGCCCACTCTGTATAGTGTGACCCCTTCGGATATTATTGCAGTTCATAGTTATAGAAATGACTGTAACATTTCATATCGAAGGAAATGCTTTTATCTAATGCTTTTATCTAACTGCTTCTTTCCTGTATGTTAACGATTTGGCTGTTATATCAATTGGTAGGAATTTCACTATTTTTATAGATGGCACGTCCATCCTTTGGCATACCTGAAACCTAAAAGCACTGCAGAACAATATCGAAAATTATCTTGAAGAAGTTTAAAAATGTTCTGTCGCAAATCTATTAACCTTTAATGTCTCAAAGACCAACATCATAACGTTCAAATGCAACATGAAACATATTTCTCCGGATCATCAAAACCATTCATCCTGAACAAGTGAACAAACTTTTAGGTCTACATATTGATAACAATATGAAATTTGATAATCAGATCAATTATTTGTGCAAAAAATTATCCTCAAGCCTGCTGTACCCTCAGAACCATCTCTAATTCTTTCGATTCCATTTCAGCTAGAAATGCCTATCAGGACCTTTGTGAATCCCACGTATAAATGTATCAAGGTATTGTCAGAGATTTCTGTATACCTCTCTCCAAAACACAAGAAATTCTTCCCTTAGCCATGCCTTTTTATTTTTTAAACAGTTAGTTTAACCAGCTTGATGACTGAACTGTTTTCATCCTACTGGTTAACGGAATTACTGTATGGTGAAGGGAAACATTTTTTCATTCTCATAATTCGATGTTACGAAACAATAGGGGAAAAAATGATCCATTAGAACTTTCTGTTCTTTGATACGAAAACTCAGCAAAGTATGCCCACGGGTCGAATACTATGATAACGTTTGTTATATAAATATTGAATCTAAAAATTCACTAATATATTTTTACCTCTATCATCTCTCTAACGAACTCTTTTTCCTCTTCCTCCTTCTCTCCACTCGATATTCCTTCATTGCTAGTTACTTTGATTGTTGTGTCTTCATATGTTACTGTCGGGAACGCTACCTTCGTTTCGTTCATATCGCTCGTAACTTCGTCTACATCCGTAATGGTATCATTAGATTCGAGTTCCAATTCTAGACTGGCGTTCACATCCCTTCTGCGCCTTCCAAAGGATGGTTCCGATCGCCCGGAACCCACTTGACAGTAAGCTGGTTGACATCCATCTCTGCAAGTTCTCACTGTAGCTTCGAACACGAGGAAGTTGGATTCGGGAATTTTGAAAGCGTTGAATCTAGCCTCCAAGCTGTCTCCATTCCTGCCTTTATCCAGTTCTGGGAAAACGAAACTATCCACAGGACACCTAAAGATGAATTATTCGGTTACGCGAAATTTCAAAGTTTCTTTTATATACAGATATTTAAGAATCACAAAAATGTATTGGATAACCCAGAAATGTTGATGTCAAGGTTGAAGCCAAAATCTGCTACAAAATGAATCAAAATGAAGCATTACTTTATTCTATGAAGGCCAAAGTGATGAAGAACAAGGTTCTGATGCCTTGTTTTGGAAAACCACCATAACAAAACAACTTTTATAAAAAAAAAATATTCTTCTGTAATAAATCCTTCATCTTGAGCAATAATGGTGGGGAAAACACATCAAACTATGATAAAGCCTTCATTGAAACTGAGTATTACATTACATCGTAGCTATGTCAAGGTAGCATTTTTGGTTTTTGGTTTGGTTTATCTCAACATATACCGTAGTGGAAAAGTTAGTTACACAATTTTTCATTTTTCAATTATTATTTTGCTTCGATTACTTGACCATAACTGATGATGATCCTTGTCAACTAGTCATAAGTTGGAAAACTGTAACGACATTGAAACATATTTCGTCTGTAGCTTCAACTCCCGATATTTGATTACGTATGATGCTGATGCCATTTATTACTAATGACTTTAAATTCCTGTTTGTTTCACTAGTTATTTTTAAATTCATCAAAACTGTCATATCATATATTTACCCAAATCTATCTATTAGCTGAACAGATCTCCCAGAATACGGATCTCTTGCTACAACGTTTGTAGCAAATATGTCGGTTGCATAGTTATAACCATCTTGGGCTTCCAATCGGAACGTCAGTGGATCGCCTACTGCGATCGTGGTGGTTGGTCGTCCTTGATAGAGGATCATCAGACGAACTTTCGAACTTAACGTATTCTCTGCCGGGAGGTATTCTATGGGAATTGGGCTGCCGGATCTGTAATTTATCAGTAGGTACATCAGTAATAATATACATTGTTGTTTGAAACGTTCAAATCATAAACATTCATTTCGTTTCGGGATGAAGAAACAGTCTAAGATCTTGTTTTGACCATTGCTGGATTGAATATTATTTCAATGTTTGTTTTTAGAGAGGAAACGCTGAAAATATCCCGATCAATTTTCACATACACAACGAGACCGATGACTGTATTTTATTATATACCTTGTTCAAGCAATAGGTGTTAGATCTGTGATGCTTTGAGGCCATTGAAAGTTTCCCAATATGAAAACGGATATTTTGTTTTTGACGTAAGAATAGTAGTTATAATAATTGCCCAAATGTTAGCTCTTGTCGAATTTTGATTATTTGTGTACTACCACATGCCGTTATAACTAATCGCAAGAAACTTTTTCAACTTTTATTACAATGAAAGTCACTTGCTATAGTATCCTCCATGAGAAACCTTCCACAAGTATCTATCAGACGTAATCTAATATCAGTTTTGATATCAATCAGATGAGTACTTGTTTTCTGTCAGATATTTGCTTTGCCCCAACTTTGTAGGATCACTGGCGAGAATGCAGGTTTGATATCGTTGAAATTATTTAATTTTCATAAAATATTTGTTTGGGACTCATTTTCAGTCATTATTTTATAGCACGTGAAGGGCAAATCGTTTGTTGTTCGTCATTTATTGTTGGTTCCCTGTAATTGAAATTGTAGTAATTCCATTTATCTGCTCTCTAAAATAAAGCAACAATAACATGACACAAAAACTTATGGAAATCCTTACGTCTGACCAATAATGGAATAAATTTGTGTACTGAATACAGACTCATATTTAGAGATCATAATCTCACCACTTTTATGCATTCAAAAAAATTACGGAGTTGTATTTGCTGTATTGATATTTCCATTTTATAAGCAAAAACGTTTTTTTTAATTGAATGTTATTAAAAAAGTAATAAATGAAGTCATAAAAATAACAGAATATAATTACAGACTGTCTGTCTTGTACTGATAAGTTTTCTCGTAGTAATTTTGTCACAAAAAAGTCTTCTACTAATTGGCATATGTGTATATTGGAAATTTTAGTGTGAATACAATTCAAGAATATAAATATCCAAACAATAAAACTTTGATTTTGGTATTTTACTTGTCCCTATTTTTTTGGAATATCGAATGCATCTTACTCAATAGACATCCACTCCAGATTAAAAATTCTGCAGAGTGTCCTATATGGCATTTAGGATAATTTTTACTTACCCAGCACCAATGAAACCTGACGACACCACAGCTTCTCCTGGACCTCGGAACAAACAAGTGAGATTGAATCGTTTATCCTTTCCAGTTTGCACAAAGTCGCTGAATTGCACTACAACAATATTAGTCATAGTATCGGCATATCTTTGCGTACCGCACTCGGGATATCCTTGAGCTCCGCTGATGCGAAGTACGTTAATAGTGCCACCATTCCCGCGGAAAAAGCATCTATCGTAGAACCCGTAGGTGTAGATTCTACCATAAAATCCTTCCGGGGTACGCAGGGTGAATTCCATGCCGTCTTCGTTGCATACTTGGCTCACTGGGAAAAGTAACAACACAAGTTTAGTAATGACAACAGATTTATTCAGTACGTGTTAACAAAAATGAAATCAGTAACATCTATTACCATCCAAGCAGTCTCCGTCTATACCCTGTCGACTCAGAGAGCGTTCGTAGAAGTCGTAGTTCCCCGTACTGTCGAAGTATTGTGGATTGGCCATTTCTAGATCTCTCGAATCCCTGTCCGCCAGCTCACAATTTTCTCTTTCTCCATCAAATCCGCCCGGTTGTGGATCCCTAGAAGCATGAGATTTAATTGAGCATAATTAAATTACTGACTATCGTAAACTACTGAAAGAAATTGGTGTAGTTTGTAGTTACGAAACTCACTTATAATTGAATGCTCTGCATATGAAATCCCTCGATTCAACGCATTCCTTCTCACACTCTCTCAGTGAGGAAGCATAGAGGCTCCGTTTGACAAATTCCTTCCGCATTCTCATATGCAATCCCAACTGTTTGAAATTATCTCCTTCGTCACATCGTGAACTGTACGGACGATTTGGCCCTATTCCCCCGAAACTGTCGTAGATTGGCCCGTCTGGTCCTGGTGATATCGGCCTATATGGACCAGAATTTATCGGCCTCTTTACAGGTATTCGATCGTTGTATGGGCGTTCAACGTATGGTCGTTCATTGTACGGTGGTCGTTCATTATAAGGTCTTTCAGGTCTACCATCAACAGGGCGACCAGCTGGTCTTCTGTCAGGTCTAAAGAACCATTTGCTTCCACCATTTTTCTCATCACCGTAATAATTATAGCGATTGCCATTATATCTGTCACCATTTCGGTCACCATGTCTGTCACCATATCTATCCGCATACCTGTCTCCATTTCTGTAACCATTTCTGTCCCCATCTCCATACCTGCCTCCATACCTGTCTCCGTACCTGTCTCCATATCTGTCACCATACCTATCTCCATACCTGTCACCATATCTATTACTGCCAGGGCGTTTTCCGTACTGTTCATCACTTTCGCCATTTCTGCCGCCATATCTATCTCCTGTACCCCCGTATCTATCCCCGTTTCCTCCGTATTTTCCACCGTACCTATCTCCGTATCTATCTCCATATTTATCTCCATATCTGTCTCCATATCTATCTCCATATCTGTCTCCATATCTGTCTCCATATCTATCTCCATATCTGTCTCCGTATCTATCCCCATTTCTGTCCCCGTACCTATCCCCATATCTACTGCCGTATCTGTCACCGTTTCTATCTGGTGGTGGATATTTGTCGGGCTTTGCACTAGAAGATGGAGGATAATAGGGATATCTATCGTAAGGTCGACTGATCGGTTTGCTGCCTGAGGATGGGGGATAGGAAGGTGCAATGGGATATTTTCCTCCACTAGACGGGGGATATACTGGAGCGATTGGATATTTCCCACCACCACTTGATGACGGGGGATAAGCTGGGCCAATGGGATATCTGCCTCTATCTGGGTATTTTTCATCGGGGTATCTATCTGGATACCTCTCCGGGTATCTGTCATCATATTCTGGATATCTATCGAATGGAGGTCGACCACCTGGTGGTTTCCTATCGTCATAGCCATCGCTGCTAGGAGGAAACCTGTCGGGGTATTTGGGAGGGTACCTATCACCGGAACTACCTCCGCTTCCTGGTGGATATCTGCTGCCAGGTCTGTTCCGATCACCTGCTGGATATCGGTCCTCCCCTGGACGATATACATTGCTGCCACTATCTCCAGGTCTTTGTTCTGAGCCTTCTCCTGCACCTCCAACTGAAAAATTTAATAGAACACTTTTGAAATGTCACCCATTTTGAATACAAATAGTTAACAGTATTTAAAGGGCACGTATTTTGCGAAATATTTTTTTATACAGGCCGTTTCTTTTATCATGTGGTAACATTGCTATATTCTAAACCGTAATAGATACAAAGATGATTAAATGGGAAAAAAGGTAACTATTGTGGTGAGCAGTAAATTGGTCATAGAAAATTTATGGGGATTCTCGCCCTTCCCAACTTATACAGGGAAAACTGAAAATGCTGTTTTCGGTTTATTTCAGAAAATATAAAAAAATGAAAACGGTAAGTTTTATTGTATTCAAAATGTACTAGAACTACGTAATGATAAATTTTTAATCAAACGTTTCGTGTCAACACCGCCATCATCAACTATTTTTTTTCAAATACAGACCTGTCTATTTCATCACAAATATTGATAGAGCGATAAAATCACAATTCAGTGGTATATCACACTCGACATTTTTATAACGTTTCATATAAAAAACTAGCATCATCAGTGACAACAATTTTTAATTACGGTCCTGTCGTTAGTTTGTTTATGAATTCCACAGAATCTAACGCTTCGATATAAAAATTATCAGTGACGTTTTGAATGAATGTATCTATGAGAATTGTATTTATACTATAAAAATTCATAAAAGATTTCTGCAGTTTCAGAGACGAACGATAGCAATTTACCCCAGAAATAAACTTACTTAAGAGGAGAAGAAATCAAACAAACAGAAAAACAATTTATTTCATAATAAATTTGTGGAAGAAAATAAAACCAATACAGAAAAAGAACTCTACATTAAATGCTCGAATTGACGACCTCTTTGTTGAATGCACATAAGTTGTCTGTCCATACAATTTCTGTGGCAATTTTCTAGCATGATGGTTGTAATGCTATTACATGCATCTATTATTTTCTATTTGAGATGATCGATATCGGTACTAGGTGTCGAAAAAACTGTATCCTTTTTGTATCCCCAGACAAAAAAATCCAAAGGAGTAAGGTCTGGGGATCGAGCTGGCCAGGCAATTGGTCCATTGTTTCCAATCCACTTTGTTGGGAATATTGCATCTAAATGTTCCCTTACTATTGCTGCATTATGGGGAGGGGCACCGTCTTGTTGAAAATATTTTATTTCACGGCGGGTGCTTAATGGCAATTCACCTAAGTAGCCATCAAACTCATTGGATGAAAAATTTAAATACATTTCACCATTCAAATGCTCATCGTAAAAGAAAGGACCTAGTATGTTTGTTCCCAAAATTCCCAACCAAACATTTATTCCGAACCTCTCCTGGAAATTGGTTTCTCTATGTAAATGTTCATTCGTATACCAATAATGGATGTTTCTGTTAAACCAACCATTGTTGGTGAATTTTGATTCTTCCGTTTATATTATTTTTTTACAAATATTTCGAACTTCCCTATTTCTACGTCTTAACCATTTCGCAAATCGTACTCTCTTTCCGTAATCCCTTTCATTAAGGTGATGAACTTTGCGTATCCTGTAGCATTTGTATTTCTTCTTTTTCAAAATATTTCTGGTAGATTTTACAGATATCCCAAGTTCGTGCGCAATTTCTCGTAAAGAACAATCTTGATTAGAAATATTTTTGTAACTGTCCAATCCTAGATTTAAAAACAAATGACGTTATTTTTCACTTTTTAGTCTATATAAGGTAATATTTACTTAACCAAAACATTTATTTGGTTCCTTATACTTCCAGTAACAACACATTTTCTAGTTTTATTTCTGTCAAATGCACCACAGTCTCTCAAATTTCTTTCTAATCGTCTAAACATTTGAATGTTTGAGATGCGACGATTCGGGTATAGCTCACCATACATATTTCTTGCCAAAAGAGGATTTCTATGTGATTTTGCATAAGTAAATAGCATATCAGTCTTTTCGTCATTCGAATATATCTTTAATATGTAACCGAGTGTCTAAATGTCTGACAGTTCTTAACAGATATCAAAACTCATTTATTTTTCCTGCCATAGAAATCAAGCAAAGCCTACGTGATTAAATATGGTAAAAGAAGTGAGATGCTATTTAATTGTACCAAATTAGACAACACTTGTATTTTGATCAAAAACTGATATTTTCATTACTTCCAGGATTGAGAATTATGAAAATAATCCGTGTAAAAATTGATACAGGAGAAATCAGCCTTGAATCAAGGATTACTGTAAAAATCCGCAAAAAGGAAAAATACGAATGTTCGTTGTGTTGGGGTATCTTCCTATCGAAAGTATTAGGTAATGACTGAAGTATCCTAATAGTTGAATGAGTTTTGAAGAAATCACAGTTCACAGTTCACAGTTCTAGTACATTTTGAATACAATAAAACTTTCCTCTATAATTTTTTTATATTTTCTGAAATAACCATTCCATTCGTAAAAAACCGAAAACAGCATTTTTAGTTTTTCCTGTATAAGTCGGGAAGGGCGAGAGTCCCCTTAGATTTTCTCTGACCAATGTACTGCTCACCACAATAGTTACATTTGTCCCCATTTAATCGTCTTAGTATCTATTACAGTTTAGAATATAGCAATGTTACCACATGATAAAAGAAACGGCCTGTATATCTCTAAAAGATATAGAGAAGTTTCGACGGTGTTTGTTTATTACAGTGTGTAGTTTAGAAAAAAAACAAGGAATTGAATATGAAAAATTATTGCGTTATTAGAGTGTTGATCTTGAACCAAAAGACACTATGAAATTTCAATATTGTGAGTCCATCTTATCGTTTGAACTCTCATCACTTATGAAGATTTCATCAGCACCTTAGATCCACCACAGAAGAATAGAAATAGTTATTTACGTTAAAGTCTGGGTAACACATTTTTACAGTACGAGCAAGATGTTTCCGGACGAGGCGATTAGCGTCGATATAAACTGTAAGATTTTCATCATTCAATAAACTTACGCATTAAATTCTCATAGTAGTCATAATCAGCATCGTATATGATTCTCATGCCATCCCTCTGATTATATCTGGTCAACCTGCATGTCCGGTATCTTTCGCTGTATTCTGCAGATCGGCATTGGAAACTTGGCTGCCTCAAGCACTCATCCAGACATTCGCTAAGCGATCTTCCAGAAATTTCGGAATGGTGTTCTCCTCCCAATCGACTGTTTCTGTATCTTTGGAATGCCGTGTCAGGTTTTTTTCCACTGAACAAGTGAGAGGTAACGGAATTATCTGGGTATTCGGAGCCTCGGGCTGAAAGGAAATTGTTTCCTAAATTGGCGAAGTCTTTGAAATGAACTTAAAAAAAAGGCGCTAGAAGTCCAGAACATAAAGAATTAATTTTAACACAGAAATGTTTCGGATCATTTAACAACATATTTGAAAGTGTTTTTTTTTGTAACCAATACTCACTCTCCATGAATCTCATGATTACAAGTATTGGGATTCATACCGGGTGTTCTTCAAAAGTGGATAACTATAACATTTTAAATCCTAAGATCCTACAGATGAACTAATGAAATTTGGGGTGTAGATATAGAACATAAATATGCATTCTTTGGCGTATTCAATTTAAATCATTTTAAATGTGATACCCTGTATATTTTTACTTATTTCAATGGAAAATCACGTTGTGCGTATAATGACACTCCATTTGTTACTTTTTGGAATTTATTATTCTAAAATTATCAATCTACAGTTGCATGAATTAATTAAAACGGAAAGTATTACGAAGTGTATTGACGTACTACTATGGAATATTTCAATCTAATGAAATTAATTCTCTCTTCGATTATGTTCTGGACTGTCCATAACCCTTGATACTTACGACTATCGAGACAAGCAAAATCGTAGAAGTGGTGGGAGGGGCTGCTGGCCACCCCAATGTCATCTTTTTGCGATATAGAATCTTCTTCCGATAATGTGCACTGTTTGGTCATTTCATCGTACTCGATGGATCTACAGAAATACTTCTCGGCTCGAACACACATCGCCTGGCAGTCGTCTAGGGTGAGATTGGTGAACATGTCCACTTCGAACGGTCCACCGAGTCTTTTGTTTTCCTCTTTAATAAAAACTGCCAGCCCGTCGCATCTTCTTTCGGCTAAAAGAGTCATGAGATTTGTCTATCTTTTAATTCAGAATCAGTTCTTATTGAACTTAATACGAGTACTTAGTATAGAATAGGGTTTTTTTCGACGGCAATATAAAGGATACCGCACTTTTCTTATGCAAAGTGGCGACCGGTAAAATTTTCTGAAACTTTGGTATGTTGTTGTACTCGACCTAGTAACCAAAAGTGTCCATGGGCCCAAGTCAATCTTATGACTAGTTTTCTAGATTCTAGGTGTTGAAACTGAAAATTGCCCAGATTTTTGTTTTTTTTTTTGTTAACTTACGAGCCACATTGAATTTCAGTTGCATGCACACGTTTATTACTTGCTTTTCTAATACAAAGATGTATACGTATGAGTAAAAATATTCATATTCACGAGGTGACTCATAAATGAACGACAGTAGTTATTTGTGAAATATCATTTTCACTACTGTGATCTTAAGGTCTTAAGATTTTCGGAAGGTATTCCTCAAAATAGTATTTGAGGAGAAAATATCGCAAAGTTTACATTATTTTACAGGTGTTTCATAGAGAAAAACACAATATCAAGTAATTTTTTAAGGATTACTTACTTCGAATCCCTGTACTTATGGATTAATTTATGAGAGAGTTGATACCAGTAATATATGGATGTCTCTAAGATTCAAGATTTACAAGGTGGTATATTTGTCGAAAGGTATTCTATCTTGAGATGAGTACAAAAACCATGAACACTCTGTATTCGAAAATTTCCTCAGTCAAATATAATCATTTTATAAGGATATATTTATTTCAATAACATCTTCAGTAGTGTGATTTCTACATCCGATCCCAAGACCAGTTTTTTAGATATAGGTCGTTGAAGTACAGAAATTCTGATTTCATCAGTTTTTACCTCAAATTGAAAAACTGCATTACCTTATATTTCGTAGGTTAGTTCAATGTAAGTTTTGGTCAGATGAAATGTACAGGGTTTCCCAAATTCGAGTCTCATCATTGGAATCTCGGAAAGTTGAAGAGATACGAAATCGGCTAAATAAAGGCAAAGTTACGCAATTTGGTACTCATTGAAAAGCCGCTTTGAAATTGAAAAAATTCCGAATACTTCCGAAGATTTTTGAAAAAAACCAGAATAGTTGCGATTTTATTTTCATTTTTTAATAACTCCATTTGAATAGATGTAACAAAACAAATTACTCACACATTTTCAGAGCTACTTTTTCTGTTCTACAAGATGGTATCATCAGATTTTCCAACCGACATTTCGTCTTTGAGATGCCATCATCAACTTTTTTGTTTTGTTTTTTTTTTTAATACGGCCCAGACTTTTTCGTTCTGGATTTCAAGAGCTTCTTATATCGCAAAACCAATGATGTATCGTTCTTTTTCGAAAAAATCGTTTTAACGATGTCCTGGTAAGATCAAACCAAGAATATATTCTCTGTCTCTCTTTAACACATGAGTGAAAAATGCCATTAATATGAGTTTTTCGATTAAGTCGATACATCATTGATTTTACGATATTAGAAGCTCTTAAAAACCACAACAAAAAAATCTAGAGCCGTATTTGAAAAAACGAAGTTGATGATGGCAGCTCAGGGACGAAACGTCGGTATGAAAATCTCATAACACCATCTTGTAGAATAGGAAAAGTAGCAATGAGAATCTATAATTTGCCTTGTTACATTTATTCAAATAGAGTCATAAAATAACAAAAATAAAATCGCGAACATTCATTTTTTTCCAAAAATATTCGGAAGTATTCGGAATTTTACAAATTTCATAGCGGCGTTTTGATGAGCACCAAATTGCGCAACTTTACCTCCATTTAACCGACCTTGTATCTCTTCTAGTTTCCGAGATCCCAATGATGAGGCTCGAATTTAGGTCACCCTGTACAGCAAAATATATTTACTGCTACAGCAGGGCGAATCACCAATAATTCACAAACGTTTTTCAAACACTCAATAATTCAACATTTGCGCCATAGAGAACTTATTTCTTGAAGTTAATACTTATGCGTTCAAAATTTCGAGGCTATAGAAGATTTTTGATGGATTGTTATATAAAAGTGATGATATCAAAATTTTTAACCTCGAAATTGTAAACGTGTGAGTATTAACTTCAAGAAATAAGTGCTCTGTGGCGCAAATGTTGAATTATTGAGTTTTTGAAAAACGTGTAGTGAATAATTAGTGAATCATCCTGTAATAGTAAATATTCTTAGCTGTACCGCTGTACCTCCCAATGTACATCTGACCAAAACTCATTATGAATTAATATACGTAATATAAGTCAATTCAGTTCTTCAATTTGAGGTAACAAATTATTGATGGAATCAGCATTTCTCCAGTATCTAGAAAACTGTTGATATGATCGGATGTAGAAAGCATACAAATTTTACTATGCCATCTTTTCTCCTCAACATACTTTTCAAAAATATGGTCGCAGTAGGAAATGTGAGATTTTGTTAAAAAACTGCTGCCATTCATTTGTAAGAAGAGGAACATGTAGTGAACGTGTGTACGCAACAGAAATTCAATCTAGCTCATTAGTTAACAAAAGAAAATCCGAAAATCTGGGACTTTTCAGTTTCAACACTTCGTAACTAGAAAACTAGGCATAGGATTGAGTTACGCCCTTGAACAATTTTGGTTACTAGGTCTAGTACAACGACATACCAATATTTCAGAAAATTTAACCGGTCGTCACTTTACATAAGAAAAGTGTGGGGTCCTTCAAGCATGCTGTTCATTCAGTCTTCTTTACTCTTGTAGAACTGAAATATAATTTTAAATCTTTCTTCAATAATTTTCTTTACTATCTTTCCTTCGCCATTTTTTGTAACTTTGCACTATTTGATAAAATGGTGAAAGAGCAACAGAACTTTTCAAATTAGGTACTTAAAATATCATTTCTAAATAAATCAGCCAATAGGCAACTGCAAGGTCTTTTGATAACCCCTAATCCAATTCAAATTTTTCATATATAGCCACCGTGGAGACGTTACGCTATCACTGCTATCAGTTTCCGATGTCCACATTGGTGCGATGATTTCTAACTGTTCAAAACTACGGCCCTTCTTTGAAAGAATGAGTTCTTTCTAATGGATGATGGAAGAAATAGTTCGGTAGGTCAAATTATTTTAGAGAAATAAAGCATTATCTGAGGAAATGTTTGTAGCCTTTTGTGTTGATGGGGTTGATTCAACCAATTTTCATATAATACATTATCTGAAACAGATATTGATAAGTATTGTTGAATAATCTACAGTTTCAATGAAGTTTTGGAACTGTACCATTCGCTTGAATCAATCTGGGCATACTTACCATTGAGACAAGTGTTTTCCAAGTAATCAGAGTCGGGGTTGTCAACAAGTAGTTCAGGGTGGGTCCTTCGTGTGAACCTGCTCAAAGTACAAGTTCGCATATCAGAGTCGAAAGTGGCAGAGCGGCATACGAAGCTGAATTCATTCAGGCATTTGTCTTCGCATTCAGTTCTGTTGGAGGCAGTCATTTCCTTGATGTCCGGTGCAGGCAGTTTCAATTTTTTTCGGGGATGCCTTTCGAAAATGTATCGTCTATTTGGGCATTCTCTTTCTGGTCTATTCGCTGGTTAAAAAAAGTTTTATGTAAGTGTATCGTTAAAAACCTGTAATTATTACAAACGACAAATGTCTTTCACTTTATTCAGAAGAATTATTTGTTAGCCCTAGATCTTCCTTGCTCGCACAAACTCTTAGATGAGAGTCTGGTAAACCCGTGGGATTTGTAGAAGCAAATTTTACTAATTTCACAGAAAAAATGTACGTTGAAACCAAATTTTTTTTTTGATATACAAGTTTTTTATCCGAGATCTGCCTCAAACCTCGAATTCAATTCAGCCATCAGTTCATTCAATCAATAGCATTGTAATTCCCATTTTAAAATAATATGAAAATTATTATTTAACCACTGTTAGTGAAAGCTATCTGAAAACGTGACTTTTCCCACATTTCAGTCATCGAATGTTATTTATTTAATCAATTTTCATGGTATCGGTATCATTTCTGAATTTGTTCCGGATTAAATTCATAAGTATCAAATTATCATGTTTACCTTGGAATGAATATTTTCTTATAATTAAAAAGAAACTTGTAATGACTCATACTTTTCATTGACCCAATTTCGAGAAGAAAAGAGCCTAATCCATTTTGGAGGATTTTGAGTAAATCGACCAAACGTGACTTTAAAAATCATAAACCTAATTGTTCATCATTAATACTTTCAGACAATGAATATATAGGACAGGCCAATAAATAGGTACAACAGTAACAACAACAAATAAAAATAAACAAAACAAGTTGAAATTCACAAAAAAGCACTTTTTAGCAAGATATGGTATGCTAGCCTTAATCTAGTTCCCTCTCTGCCATAAAATCTCCTAAGCTGTAGTAGCATTTGGTCGTAAGTAAAAACTTAACTCTATTTTTGAATGAATTCACGTCACGCTGCTCTATGCTTTCTGGCAAATGGTTATAAATCATGATTCCTTGATAAGTATGACCCCCTTCAAATTAGCAGTTTTATGTGATGGAATGCTTCTTCAAAAGTTTCTATTTCTAATGGAATAGTCATGGTAGTAAGTTTTTTAATGTTGTACATACAGCAAGACCTTAAATACAAATAGACGGAAAAATGTTGATATTACTACTAGATCTGGATGACATGTCTTTGTTATAACGCTTTTTTTTGCTGTGTACTAGCTCTTAAGTACTTATATTTTCCCTTAGTTTCTGTTGAGGTTCTCAGTGATTATGTATTTCTATGACTTCTAAGTACATTTTGGTCGGAAAATATTTTTTGACTGTGTCTCCGAATAAGATATGATATTCGGTGACTGCAGACTTCTCGGTTTGCCATGCACAATCGACAAATTCACTTATGCTAGACCAGGCTTGTTCCAATGCTCATTTTCGTTTGTCCTGTTTAAATCTTGCTAGATATCAGAACAACCGAAAAACGACTGATCCACTAACTAAGGTATGTAAATGACATGTTCTTCCTAAACCATCTGACATGGAATTAGAATAAAACTTCCAAGTCCCATTCCTGGATGTATCAGTCACCAGAGAAGGTAACTAACTAGGCCATAGAGTTTACAGGAAGAAAACACACACAGAACTGCGCATGATCCTGACGTCCAAGGACTCATAAATGTTGAACTCAAAACAAACGTAATATGATATTTTCTACGGATATAACAGAATACTGATCTTTTTGAATGTTTTTAATTAAACAATGAGGTACATTTCATATTCAATTCAAATCTTTTTCCTTAAAATACACTTAGCTCGTATTGTTATTATTATACAATAGGTACATCTCCCATAGAACTTCAAAATTCAAGGTACAAATACTTACAGCTCAGTTTATTTACATTTTGACGTCAAACTTCATTCATATGATGAACAGCGGAAGAGATTAAGGTATTACTTCCTTATAAATTACTAAAGCCGCAAAACAGGCATATTATCGCAATCTCAGATCGAAATTGGTCAGTTGATTTATACTTGTGCAAAAGGTCGGGTTGTTCTGATTTCTTGTTGGAAAAACCAAGTTTTCGTGTACAAAATAATTATGAGGGCTGAGCTATAGCGAAAAATCATCGATATTTTCGCTCTTCTTCTGTTTTCAAGATTTTACTCGTAAACTAGGGTATCAAAACGTTGATTACAAGGAATGGAGAGCGATAAATTCTGCGTTGATCGACCACTCCAAATATGAAATTCGAGTTGGAAGTGTAGTCGCAATCGCCAGTTAAAATTGGATATTTTTTAAATATTTTGGCGAAGTTCCCACTTAATAACTTCAAAGCGCTCCTGTTTCTGAAACGGTTATCCCCAATGAAAACTTATATGACAAAAGTTATAGACCATAAAGTTCTGTCTCCAATCACTATACATGTGAAATGCGTGTAAGAAGTTTAGTACCAATCGCCAATCAATATTGGATGTTTTTTCCATTTTTTGGAATCCCAATGAAAACTTATGTGTTGAAAGTTGTAGACCATCAAGTTCTATGTCCAATCATTGTGAATGTGAAATTCGAGTGAAAGTGTAGTCGCAATCGCCAGTAACAAATTTGAGTTTTTTTAATTTTTGGCGAAGTTTCCACTTAATGACTTTTTGAGCAACCCTGGCTCTGAAACGGTCACTCCCAATGAAAACTTATTCGATAAAAGTTGTTAGGTGTCAAGTTCTGTGTCCAAAAAGGCTGAAAATTTGCAATTTGGTCTTCTGACGACAAGTATTCAAATTTTTAACGACAAATTCAACATTGTCATTGTTTCGAATATTCATAAAATCTCCCCTTCTTCTGATACTTTAGGTGGTATACCCAATAAAGCTTCATTTTGCTAAGGTAAGACAATTCTGAAGGCAATTTGATGGACCTTATCCAGTAGTACCTAACAGTATTCAGGGCAATCTTGGAAAAGTTAAAACACACACACATATTGCCAATTATTAACTGTTTCTTCAATAATACTGAAAACAAAATCCACCCTTTATGCTATATGACCCTTATGACGCTTAAAAGGAAACGCTCCTTTTTCTCCCATTTCTCGCCAATCCTCTTCCTCCTGAACAGCTCTCGCTAATGCAATTTATGCAGAAGGAAGGGCATTCGGAGCCTGCCTGAATGCATTCTTTCTTATACCCACAAGAAATGTGCTGGAGCAATAAAAGTTGTGAAGTGTTTTTGAAAACTGAGTTTTTTACTACTTATATTGAATCAATCGGACAGAAATAAAAATATGTCATACAATTAAATTTGAAGTCCACCCTTCCGTTGGGAAATTATTTAATGAAGCCATCCTGGTTAATTCCAACCAGATGGGGAACAGTATGCAATGCTTGATAACAACTAGCAGTGTCCTTCTGAAGAAAAATTGCTCAAATAGATGTCAGGTTTAATTCAATATTCGTACGGAAAAGTTGTTGTTTTTCTATCAGATATTTCCCCTCAAATGTCGCTGTCAAAAATATTTATATTCAAGTGTAGAAGGGTTATTTAATACATTTTCTCCGGTAAGTTACTGAATTTACAAAACTGTTATCGTATTAAATGTTTTCAGTAACAGTATCGTATTCTGAAATTTGCCTATCTGAAACAAAATAAATTCAAATGGACTAAAAACTACTTTTTTTTAAATGTTAACGTTTCGGAGACTATATCAAAGCTTGCTGAAAACTTGCTAAAGAGTCTAATTTCATAAGGTTTGAAGATGATAAAATCTTGTAGTCAAATGAAATCTTCCAAAAACTTCTTTGGCAGATAGTCTTCGAAATATAAACGTTCTTTGAAGAAAAGAAGTATTTTTAGTTAATTGAATTTAGTATACGATACGTTATTGACAAAATTCAATTATTTTATTCAAGACACCGGTCTTGTGAAAGCATTAACTTATTTTTGGATCCTAATTTTCTTATTTTCAGATTCTGGAAAGTTGAAACACCGAAAAAACCGTGTCAATATTATATTTAATTCAATACAACAGGAATTTCTTCGACAAGAATCCTACAGATTTCTACGATCAGTGTGGAATAAGTCCAACTCTAATGATTGATGATTTATCTGTATGACATTGTTTTTGATTGATATTGTTACGAGATCGAAAAAATCCCTTATCTACGCCGCTGTCGAGTGCCGATCATAAAACGTGACCAATTGTCGCAATAAATAAACCAGCGCCGTGAACATTTCCTTATTCCCGGAATTATTTACATGTGGTCTGTACTGAATAATCTGGAGAACGAAAGAAACCCGAAAAATCTACTCTGCTCGAAATGAGTATATGAGGCGATACATTTCACTCGGGAGAGTAGTTCATAAGTGTTTGGAATATTTAGCTAGTTAAAGCTGATCTAAGTGTTTTATTAGTCAGTGTAGTAGTTGTATTTTTATTGCGAAGGTAATAAAAACAGTTTAGTTGTGTGATCGGCGTATTATTTAGTAATATCGTAACAATATTCAAGGGCATTTTAATGAGGTTCAAGATATTTCCCAAAAAAATTATTTAGAGGTTATCAGATTTCTACTTACATGTAACGCAAACTTCAGTGAAATGAACACTATTTGGCACGAGCATGAGACTGCCTATGCCTTCTGGTCTAGCGGATTCTGACGTGAGGTAGCAAGTACTTTCTTCGTAATCCGTTCCTCCACTGTACGTGGCGATTCGACTTCCTGGTTGAAAATCGAAAGAAGAACAAGCCCTCACTATGTTATTCGAAGACCTGTCGCGCAGACACAAGTCCTGGCACTTTTCCAAAACCATGAATGGGGGAGCGGTATCTCTCACGATATCGTCATCGAAGCCTTGGAGTTGGATATTTGGTAGCCTCTCATACATTATTTTTCCATTCATCGATCCAGAGCCGCATGAAGTTTGGGCTACAATGTATAAAAGTGAATTTGTCAAGCTGTGTGCACGCTTCAATATACTTTGAATTTCGTGCAAAATTTTTTTCCTACAATTTATAAATATTGTAGTTTGATTTGGTAGTTCTACTAGAACTATTCAAGTAAATGAAGATTTGAACCTTTGGTGTCAATAAAATTCAAGAAATGAAAATTATTCACGAAACACCAAAACAACGTCAATACCACTTGAAGTGCGTTTCGCCAACAAAGTTGGTATCCTCAGGAGCTCAAAAAGCGTACTCTTCGTACGCTTCCTATTCTCCAGTACGCTTTTTTGAGAACCTGTCAATTTTGTTTGCGAGTGGTATTGACGTTGTTTTGGTGTATTTTTTGGGTAATTTCCATTTCTTGAACTACTAGAACTATATTTCTACATTATTAAAACTTTAATCTGTAATTTGAATTAGAAGGAGGCAGGATGAAAGCCATAGGTAGACCCCTCCCCATTGTGTGTAACTTGATTTGTCACAATAAACATATTATTATTACTCATATTATTTTTCAAAGGGAATATTCATCATGCCCAGTCTCTGAAGCCCCGTTACAACCGGAAGGAGCGCTGGTATCACCTATCCAATAATCTTGAGCTCTGAAAAGATGAAGTTAATCAAGCATAACTGCCTTCTACATTTGTCCGGTTAAGATTTCTGCCTCATTAGGGCGACCCGGTGTTATTTTCAGATTCGAAAACAGTGTCCATCGTTCCACCAAGGAACATTATGATCAGAACCACCATTTCAATGGTTCGGGTAAAGCCTGCGGAATTCAAAGATATAATCTTGATATTAAATCTGTTTTTCCTCCTCCTATTCCACGATGTTTTCGTCAGGAGCTGAAAACTAGTTTTCCAGTGTCGAAACGGGTTTTTTGGCCAAAAGTCTACAAACTTTTCAGTCTTCTTAGTAAGTATGGGTGCATGGTTGGAAATTAAACATGATTTACAATTTTTGACAAAAGTATCCCTCCTATCGAAAGAAGGGTTCTAGATAACTTTGAAAATATTGTAAAAAATGTCAAAATTGAGTTATTTGTAAAAAAATTTATTTTACTAATTGAACTCTTAGGTGATATTATCGTTTAAACGTTTTGTTTCTCAGCAGTCCAACCCTTAAACGGTTAATTAGTTCCCTTAATAGATATTAAATTCAAATTACCGTTTTGCACCACTTTCAACATTTCATTTGGATCAACATGATGATTTACTGACATTTACGTGAAATCAATCTTGTAAAAGTGTTTTTTGAGGTTTTCCCCTTCTTCACAATGGTTTTCCACATTAACAGAATTATTTTTTCACACCATTTTAAAGATGAGGTTTCAACAAAAAAAGCCGTCCTGAAATTTTCAAAAATCTAAATTTTCTCAATCAATATTTTTTATGATTGAAGATTCAGAATTTTGTCAATCACAATAAAATTATTGTTGTGAAAAATTATGGGAAAAAATGGTTTCAGACGTTTTCCTCAATATTTTATGAATTCATGTAAAAAATGAGATTTTTGAATTATCTACAACTTTTACGACTAACTTTTTTCGATAGGAAGTCTACTTTTGTCAAAAATCGTAAAAAATACATAAAAAACAAAGCCTTTCGCGCTTCCACCCCCACCCGGTTATTTGTTGATGCCCGATCAATGTTTCCCCTACTATACTACTGGAATACACAATTTTTTGACCACTCATATCCGGTTTTTGTTCAAAATATGTTGGCACTGACCTAGACTTTCAATAGAGCTGTCACTTCTCATTCTTCACACCGTACTCCATATCCTACGAAGCGTAAGGCCACCCAAGTGTCTCGTCTATACCGTACGACTTTCATAGATCTTAGTATAACACGCCCTGAAGCGTAAGATTTAATCGTGGATTTTGTGAATAGTCGAAAATCACCTATCGTTAACAGTTGCAAAATGCAATTCAAAAATATGTCTTGAACTATATTGAAATTATTTTTCATTGTGAGTATTGTATTAACAATTATTATGTACCTCTGATATGAAACCTCTGATATTGAATAACAATGACTTGTTTTGGAATTTCGTTCAGGTATATTATGAAGTTTCAATCCTTGAGGTATTCCGATGTAACTGCATAGAAAGAGAACATGTCCATTGCCTTAAATCTACTGGTTGTTTATTAAAATACTTGTACAAACTTGTAAATTTAAGACGAATATGTCCGCAAATTTTATCGTTTTGGAGATACAGGGTGTTGAAGTTTAAGTTTTATTTTCAATTGTTTTGAATAACTCTTGCAAAAAATTATTTTTTTTTTAACAAAACAGTAAACGGGGTTTTTTTCGATGTAAGAAATTCAAATTTTGTAACAATTTTTATGTAAAACTTAGAGGGCGCTGTGTTAGCTAGCTTTATTTATTTTAATTTGGCCTAACTTCATTGACAGAGAACTTATTTATATTTATTATATTTAAGTGTTATTTCTACATCTTTTCTTAGTAAAAAAGGTATACTTGCTCGACAATACTAGTGGCAACCGTTTTTGGGAAATTTGCAATTTTCTGTCGCGATGCAGATTATGGGGTTACCTGCCAGATGAAGTTGCTCAGAACTTTACAAACACTGAATAGTATGTGATGGAATTCGATAAGATGAACAACTTTTCTTCTACAAAGAGTTAATGAGAAATATTGGCCGCAGAGGAGGGCCTGATATGGGCCCACTCACGTTCAAACCTAACCTAATGAGAAATAATTTATTCGATATTTTTGATAATTCACTGTATTTTGAGTACGAAGAATTTTTCGACGCATATTGATGCAAAAAAGTTATTTATTTCAGTGAGATCTATATCCTAATCAGTTTTTGTCAAGTTCTGAGCAACTTCATCTGACACCTAAGTGATCACATAACCTGCAATGATGAAAAATTTCTCAAAATGGTCGCCCTTAGCGATGTTGAGCTCGTAGCCCTTCTTTGCTTAGAAAAAGTGTAGGAATAAGATAGATTTAAATCCCAAAGTTTACTTTAAAAAGAGATGGGGAAATTAAAATTCGCAGCGCCCTCTAAGTGCCAATTTTAATTTCTCACTTCATAAAAACCCCGTTCACCAAATTTGTTGCAAGAAATTAATTTTTTGCAAAAGTTCAAAATAATTAACTTCAACACCTTGTATCTCCGAAACGAAACATTTGTGGACACATATTTATATGAACTTTTTATCTTAAAATCAGTCCAATATTTGCCTTTTGAAGTTTGTACAAGTATTCAATGAAGACCCTGTATATAAACATCTGAAATTCAGAATCCAGGTTCTAGGCCTGTTCCATGGTTCAAAAAAAAAACAGAAAAATCTTATATAAAATGGTCAACGCTTGTTCCTGATTTGAAACACTCGGCCTTTTCCCGCATTATTAGAAAATTATTTCGTCAATAAATTATTGACAATAATAAATAGGTATTTCAAAAACTCAAGACATGGAAGTGAAAGAAGAGGGGTGTAATGAACCAGTGATATTTTCAAGAGTTTGAACGTTTCATTTTAACTTGTTATAGATACCATAATATGGTGATCAGACAACTATTTGAATA
Organism: Chrysolina americana; assembly: GCA_958502065.1. NCBI lineage: Eukaryota > Metazoa > Arthropoda > Insecta > Coleoptera > Chrysomelidae > Chrysolina > Chrysolina americana. The sequence goes on from OY293411.1 coordinate 92,947,231, forward strand.
GGTTGTGGACGTTGTGATATTACATTTCACAAAAATTATCTTTGTTACATTATGCGAAAACAAATGTTCCTTACCTTTGGTCATCATCTTCAGTACCGTGAGAACAGTGATAGCTTGCACCATGCTGGGGACGTAGGGATAACTTTTCATTTTGGTCTTGTCCAATTTCTTCCTGTACTATCTGGACATACTTTTACCTCTGCGGAATAACAACAAATGATAGTTTTGTATAGTTCATGCATCGTTGGAGTGGACAATGTCGACAATATAAATTTATTGGTAGGAAATTAATCGATAGAATTTCGATACAATGATGTCGTCGAACTGTAAATTCGACAAAACAAAAATTTTGGGAATTTGTTTCCGGTTTCCCACGCGTGTAGGTAACATTGTCACATGAGGTTGATTATAATTGATAGCAAAAGATTTATCGTTGCAGATCAGGAGCATTATTGTTATGTGGCTTCTACAGGGTGTATGCGGAATTGGATGTACTTCAATCAGATCAATATGCTGTGAGTTTATCTATTCTTAAACTTCATCGTAGAGAAATGACAATCTTAGAGTGATTCTAACTCCAAGTTTGCCTCTAGCTAAAGTTTTTTCATCCTTATCTCAAGGCTCTCGTGTAACTGAAAATATTTCGGAGAGCATCGACAGAACCCAGTGGACAAAGAAAAATAGATATGATAGATAGAAATATGGACCATCGCATGTGTATAGTCGCAGATCCATTCATAGACGGATACTATAAGGCTTTTGAATATTATCATTAATATTGTGGAACAAGACGACTACATCGTCGTCTAACCTATCCTTGCACTGATGAGTGGAAAATAACCTCGAAACATGCATGTATGCAGGTGATCATTTCCAAAAAAATTAAGGATAATATTCAATGGTTTCATAACACTTGCAATTATGTGTCCCTGAGAAACGTAGCACAAGTAAACGTTAAACAGGTATTTTTCTGTTTTACAAAATATTTGTTTCATTGAATTGAACTCTCCTACCTATTCACTTTTATAACTTCCGTGGAATCGACAAGAGCATGGATGCCGTTTACCATCACCTATAAGTGGAAAACCAACAAGATTCACATGCTTTGTCCTGGTTACGAATTCCGTTCTCGATTCAGATTCAAATTTTGTGTTTACCTCCACTCTAAACGCTAGTAAAAGTTTCACCCTACTTTGATGGTCGAGGTGCATTTGCCAGAGGATGGGGAGTGAGTAGGTCCAATAGATTCGGCACTTCTCATTCTCCATAAAGGACTCAATATCCCCCATAAGCATAAGGCAACACCGGTGTCTCGTCTATATCGTACGAGTGTCTTAGATGTTATTACAACACTCGTAAGGCCGTCTGTGGACGACAAACGACAGCCCTCAGAAGTCGAAAAAAGTCAAGGATTAACGAGGTCTTACCTTTCATCGTGCGATTCCTAGCACTTTCTCAGGCCATCAAAAAAATAAATTAAAGTAGCTGAGCTTTGAACCCACTACCGGCATACAGAATGATTGAAAAGCATTGATTCTAACCACTCGGCTACTGGACACTTCAGATAATGATTCAAATTTGACCACAACATTCAAAGATATATTTTAATATTGCAATCTTGTCCTGTGGGATTGATGAGCTGGATTTGAGAGTTATGAGATGTATGTTGGAGACGAAAGTCAGATCAATCGGCGTCAAGATTTTTTTATGCTGTTTCCATCGACATGAAGACGGTGGAGTGTTACTTCTGTCGAACTTCGATATGGAGAATCTTACAGATATCGATACACTCCAAGGGCAAAATTTCGGGACCTGTATAGTACACCTGGCCGCTTGTTTGGATAATCGAGCTTGAATCACGATGCATGACATAATCACTCGACTGGCTGACAGCAAATATATTATGATCTCAGCTGCCCCACGACACGCTCAACATCTAGTGTCAGTAACCTCTATACCCATCACGCGACTACGGTAGCCGAGAGTGTTGAAAACACCATCCTGGCAGGACATTATGAATCTCTCGGTAGCTGTAGACTCTCATTCTCCGCAGCTTTGACGTGGGCTTTTTGCTGAACGGGATCCAACTTGGTGACAGAGTTTGGGTTCGTCCGTTCAGAGTCGAATACGAGACCGAGTTCATTGGCTGCACGGGTTGCTGCCTTGAAAAGAAATGCTCCAATCCCTGCTTTCACTAAGCATAAAAGGGGATCTGAACTCCTGATGACTTTACAGGCTCCATTCAGTACCATTCTGTTATGTAGACACTCCAAACTCAGAAGTCCACGGCTTCCCCGTTTTATGAGGAAGTATAATTTAGGATGCAAGCTCCTTTGAAGATGCATCATTTTGCGAGTCTTTACGTCGAGTTGTCGCAGCTCGTCCTGAAACCATTTCATTACTCCGAAGGAGTAAAGTTGAACCGTTAAGGCAAGCATATTAGTTGCAGCAACTGTGTTCTTCCCTGACAGTTCTGTTGACCATATCTGTCGGAGTAACCTCTTGGGTCATCTCTAGGTAGATATACGTCTCTCCGGCATCCAGATGATGTAGGACCCTTCCGTCTACGAGCTGAACGTCCTCTTCGTATTACTCGCAACGTCCTCTTTTGATATGAACCCTGGAACATTTTTCGATCCCAAACTCCATTTCGATAGCTTTCGTGTACTCTTGCACCATCCTAAGGAACTGATGAAGATCCTTTTCTCCGGAGGCATATAGTTTGTTTTGAGGTCATCCATGTAAAACAGATGGGTGACCTTATGCCTCTGGTTGCTGGGTCTGCCTCAGCTGTATCCGCTGGTTTTCCATAGTGCGACTGTCAATGGCAATGGGGAGATGCAGAAGAGAAGAGGACTGAAGGAATCTCCCTGACATTTTCTTCCAGATACTTCTCGCCAAGCTTTCATCTTATGGCTTGTCCTCCTGTTATGTTCCATGCTATCTTTCTCTCAAACATATCTCTCCACGTGGTGGTTAATGGACTTCCATCCGACATTCTATCCATAAATACTATCGTTCTGCAGCGATCCATTTTAGCACCAACACTTTTTCTTCTCCACATCAATGAGCTTCTTCATGTCCAGTGAATGATAGTACCTCCCATACCGCTTTCTCTTCCAAAGCTCCAATATCAAACGGTGAACCCGGAAAAAGAAGGTGAGAGGAATGTGAACGATTTGAATATGGACTGAGTGGCGAGCGTAATTACATCAGGAGTATCCATGCCATTGAATTTCTCCATTTCAATGCTCGATATTACAATCGGCAGTATCCTGCCATTATAAAACCTCCTCTAAAAAACGAATGGCAAACCTATCGCATGCATTGGATGGTGTTCCCTGAGGCATACAGCCTGCAGAAGATCAAGAATCACAATAATTCAGTCCTGTTTTCCTTCGGCTCTCAAGGCGTTCTCTGAACATTACAGAAATTCCTTTTTTCATGGGGATAAAAAAAGAAGTCTTGGCCGTTAAATGTTCTTAAAATGCAAATAAAAACATCTGCGAACAATATCTTTCTTTAAATGAGTGAAAAACATAATTTCCTGATTTTTCTTCTTCATTTACAGAGTTTGTGGCCGGACGTTGTTTTTTAAATATATCGTCAAAAATACGAGCAGAGCACGAGAAACGAAAATATAGATTTCATGCCTTTTATCAGTCATTACTTGTCCAATGCTATTTATTTTCACATATCTTTTATCCACCGTGTATGTTGGAACACAACACGGAATGTGTCATTGGATGTTCCGCATGGTTCCACCCGTAACCGATGGACAGATAGACCGTGCATTATAAGCGTGATGTATATGCCCCGTGTCAGGATGGACACATCCGTTTTGTTTGTTTCTTACTGATTATAGTTTGTCGAGCTCTTTTAGGTACCTGCGTAACTTGCGAAATTTATATTACGATTGCGACACAATTATTGATATACTGAAATTATGTAATATATAAGGAAGTCGTATCCGATGATAATTATTTTTTCAACTCATGTATATGGAAATGATCATTAATTCAACCGGATTCCCTACATGAAAGTGATAGTTTTTCACTCTAGAGATGAAAATGAAGCAAATGACATTATCATTATCATCGAGTATTTCATAAACAACATCTATCGTAGAAAAAATAGCATTCTGCATTTGAAGGGATATTCGATCAGAAAATTTCACGAATACATTATATTATGGACTAAATGCATATTGCAAGAACGGTTCATCTTGTGTAATCAATGTCAGTTGAAGAGTTGAACCGTCAAACTGTCGTTTCTATATTTACCGTACCGTGATTGTCGTAACTATGGAAATGTATACACAAGCTAGAAGCGAAACACCGTTTTGAAAATACCACGGACTGGAGGAAGTGTTTTCAAAAAGTCCTGTTCTCTTTGGTTCGAAATGAGAAAATTATGTCATTTGATTAGTTTATATAATATGAGGGAAATTGTCCTATCAAGCCGACGGAAATCTATAGAAATGAGATATTTGGCAGACAATTAACAAATGGATGGTATTAGTTTCAGAAGATTTTGGTCTTCGATTATCTCGGAACAGTTCTTTGAACTCAGTTAATGCTTGATTTCAAATATCTTCATCATTTCCTGCCTATTTCTATGAATGATAATTAATTTTACATATCACCACTCTCTATCCTCATGAGCTGTCAATCTGACGTTCATTGCCATAATTCAGTCACATCGGGAGTGCGTTCAGAAAATACGTCGGGCGCACCCACAAAGGACAACTTGTACAAATACAAGGAGGAAACCAAGGCAAATATTCTATTACAAATTCTGTAATGAAGTGTCGAAGTCAAATTCGACCGAGAGCAAAATGCCCGTGCCGTTTTGAATCCAGGGCTGGGATTCTCAGACCTAGAGATCCCATGCCTACACCAACACAACACATGTTTTGAAAACCGGTATCGGACTATCCTTTTCTATACAATTTATAGGCGAGTGGGGAGGCGGGTGGTAAGACGTTATGGAGAGTTTGTTTACGTTGGGAGTGAGTTGGACCATAAAACAGTGGCGAGTGGTTTAGTTAATAACCTGAGGAATATTTCTGCGTATAGTGGGAATAAGCACATAAGTCAAAATATCGCATATTTGTATTAAGTCATATTCGTCGAAAACGACTGCAAATGTATAACTGTGTAAAATCACATAAGTCAATAACGAAACGTAAGTAGGTTAAAATGATTGTGTATATACACATTAGTCGAAATGCTACAATATACGGTGGGTAATAATAATATAAGTCAGACTTATGTTAAGTGGCTCATTTTGACTTATTTGCCTTTTCCCCCTATACGCAGATTTATGCTCAATCATTATAGAAAAGGTGCCCGTTTTTCTACCAAATAGGGAATTTTGTGCTTTACAGTCAGATTCGAAAAGAAACCCCTATAAAAAATCCTAGTGACGACTATGGTACAAAACAAGGATAGAAAAAGCTTCTCTATGTCTTTTATTTCTCTGAGGTGTACCATAGAATTCTTTAGTCGACAGTTATGTGTCTTTCTCTCCCATGAATTCAACGATAATGACATCTCACTTATTGTATCGACTATAGAATTCTATGGTACACGGAATCCCACCCCCGTACTTACCCGGCAGACGTTTTTCTTCGCGTTGAACAGTGGAAATATTCCACGCTCAACATCTTTTCTGAACGCACTTCAGAAGTTGAATCAGTGCTTACTCACTGCAAGTACCCAAAATACTGACAGTTATCCGTCACAAACTGTGAGAGAAGTTCGAACTCTGGGTGAAGCTTAAATTTAATTAATTATTTTAAAGTTTAAATGTCTCTCATCGGAAAAGCTACACGAAGCCTATTTGGGCATGTATCCCGAATGTTGATGAAACAAAATGGTCGCAGTATAAACTACTTGGTTGTCCAGAATGAAGATCCTGAGGATACGATAGCTCGGTAAGTTGATCATTATTCATCCAATACGAGCGTATTGAAGTGATGAAGAAAATGATAACATTACTGAATCATACAAGAACTTTAAGTAAACTTTCGAGTGGTCTGAAATTGATGAACAAATTGAGACATCGGCCACGAAATATACATACAACATAGTTGTTGAGAGCCAATTTGCAAATTTGTTTTGAGGTTTCTGGCAGTTTTGACAGAAACGATTCCATTTTATTTTCCAACCACAGTAATATGACCTCATTATTTTGTTGTACCAGAAGTGTGCTATTTAGGTGGTAGTCGGAGTTTCCATTGTAACTATTGGTGAGTATGGATGGTGATTGATGCGCTGCGACCTGATTAGATCTATTGTGCCCCATCTTCTTCTGCTGTCACAAGATGTTCTTGTTTACAGCAGCCCTTCAAGTCCCAATTCCTTCAGGAATTTTAGGATTTTGAGGGGGTCTGCTCGTGGTATTTCTCCCACGGTCAGCTGGTGTGATCCCAGTATATTCAATCTTTTGCGATGTACAGCGTAACACTCCATCAATATATGGTGGGGTGTTTCTGGGTGTTCCCCACATAATCTGCAGGTGCTGTCCTCCTCTAAGCCTAGCTTCCTCAGGTGTTCTTTGAGTCTGCAATGCCCCGTTAGAAATCCCGTGATTGTCTTTAGACTAATTTTGCTGAGGTTAATCAGTGTCTTTGATCTTGCTCGGTTGAAATTTCCGAGGAGATCTTTGGCCTGCCTCAGCCCTGGAAGTCTTAGCCAGTATGTTGCTCTCATTGCTTCTTCAGCTTTATTGAGTTCTTCTCGGAAGTAATATTTTCCAAGTCCGCAGAATGGTTCTGGCCCGATCAGTGGCGTTGCTGCGCCTTTCCGTGCCAGGGTATCTGCTTGTTCGTTGCCCTCTACTCCGGCGTGCCCTGGCACCCAGAGGAGGGTCACCTTATTGTTCCTGCCCAGATCATTAAGTTTGTCTAGGCATTCCCAAACCATCTTCGAGTTGATGTTGCAGGAGCTCAACGCTTTGATGGCTGCTTGACTATCGGAGAGGATCACGATTTCCTGGTTCCGGTATTTCCTATTGAGGTTGAACTGAATGCACCTTTCTATGGCGTGAATTTCCGCTTGGAAAATGCTGGGGAACTGGCCCATGGGTTCAGAGTATTTGGTGCGAGGCCCAAAGACCCCTGCTCCAGTTCCTTCGGGAGTTTTGGACCCGTCCGTATACCATGTTAAGGTATTCTTCCCCAGTGCTCGAATCGATTCTATGTTCCATTCTCGCTTGGTGTTTAGTTCCGTTCGAAAAAGTTTCTCGAAACTAAATTTCTTGGTAATTTCGTCAGTTGGGAGGTCGGCAAGGTGTGCACAGTTGGTAGGGGTTAAGCCCCTCGCGCCGTGTGCTGTCCCTATGAGTCCAACTTTAGCCAACCTGAGGTTTGCCTCCCAAGCAGTTCTCTTCACCATTATGTGGAGAGGAGTGAGGTCCAGAATGACCTCTATTGCTGCTGTTGGAGTCGACCTCATTGCTCCTGTTATACAAAGACATGCTAGTCTTTGCACTTTTTCCAAGATCTTCTTTGTTGTGGCGAGTTCGGTTCTGCCTTGCCATGCTACTGCCCCGTAGGTGATCATAGGTCTCACTATCATGGTGTACATCCATCGCAGTACTGATGGGTTACATCCCCATGTTTTTCCTGCAATGTTCCTGCACACCATCAGTGATGATTTTGCCTTATTAGCGATCTTTTCTACGTGTCTGTTCCAGAGTAGTTTTGAGTCTAGAGTAAGTCCTAGATACTTCACCTCTTGCTGCCATTCTAAGTCTGCTCCGTCGAGGCGAACAGTCCTTAGGTGCTGAACCTTTGTTCTTCTAGTGAATGGTACTACTGTGGTTTTTGATGAGTTAATTCTCAGCCCCACAGAGAGGCACCATCTTCTGGTTGTCTCTAGCTCTCTTTCTATGAGATCGCAGAGGGTTCCTTCGAATTTGCCTTTGGCCATGATGACTATGTCGTCCGCATATCCAAGGCAAGTGACTCCGCTCCCGGTCAGTGTTCCGAGTAGTTCGTCTACTACGAGACTCCACATCAGAGGTGATAGTACCCCTCCTTGTGGGCACCCCCTGTTTGTGCTGATCCGAAAGCTGCTCTCACCCACTTTCGTTTCAGCTGTTCTTGTGGCCAGCATTTGGCACATCCATCTGGATGTGGTTCTGTCCACTCCCTTGTTCATTAGGGCCCTCTTTATTGCTTCATGAGAGGTGTTGTCGAATGCCCCCTCTATGTCTAAGAAGGCGCAAATGGCCATTTCTTTGTGCTCAAGTGATCTCTGGATGCTTTCGGTAAGCACGTACAGAGCGGTTTCCGTTGATCTGCCCGCCCTATATGCATGCTGCCCGGAGTGCAATGGCACTCTCTCCAGTATCTCAGTTCTGATGTAGTTGTCTACCGTCTTCTCCACTGTCTTCAGTAAGAAGGATGAGAGACAGATTGGTCTGAATGACTTCGGGAGGGTAGGGTCCTTCTTTCCCACTTTGGGAATGAAGGTTACCCGTGCTCTTCTCCAGTTGTTCGGTATGTACCCGAGTGCCAGACTAAATCTGGCTGCTTTAATGATGTACGGCAGTAGTTCCGTTTGCCCTTTTTGTAGAAGAGCCGGAAATATACCGTCAACTCCTGGTGACTTGAATGGTTGGAAGGATTCAATTGCCCATTTCACTCTTTGGGGAGTGCATATGGTCTTTGCTACTTCCCAGTCTTCTCGTTTGGCTCTGCCTGGTTCTTCCAGTGATCTGTCGGATTCAAATGGTATGCTGCCTGGAAAGTGCGTCTCCAGTAAGAGGAGAGCTCGTAACTATACAATTAAAGTTTTTTTTTCACTTCCGGGAGCCTAAAGTGCCAACTTTAGTCCCGGTAAAATTCCGTTAACTAATAGCCACGAGCTATCAACATAATTTTTTTTTGAAACTTATGTAGTTTGGCCTCCTGAACAAAAAATCCAAATGAAATTTTTGGCGGTCTCAACTAATTTCGGAGATATGGGCCTATTTTTGAGTAATGAATGGCATTTTTTAGGACACATTTCAACCGCGGAAAAACACTCAAAATTCTTCCTTCTTTAAACTAGCGCAATGTTCAAAATTATGTTGATAGCTCGTGGCTATTAGTTAACGGAATTTTACCTTAGTCCCGTATAACAGGGACTAAAATGTATCTTTCAGTTCCTAGGGAGATAAAGTTGCATTTCAAATTTTGTTGTTACTGTTGCTATAACGTTACCTACTGAGTAATCCAAGTACCGTGTTTATATAACTCATCAAAATTATCAATTGTATCAATATTTAAAGTTATAATCCTGGGAATTGCAAAAAATAGCGCATATGCCTCAGCACTAAAGAGATATTTTATCCCTTACGTTATTATTAGCCCTCGGGCTTTACGAGCCCTCAGGCAATAAACATTACGTGCGAGATTAAAACATTCACTTTAGTCCCTTGTTATATAATATACTATTTTTATCGCTCAGGAATGCCTACTATGCCCAAATACACCAATGTAGTATTTTAGTCCGTTGTTAAGCAACGAACTTTTCTGGATCGAAAACGGTTTGGGAATAGTTGTTTTGCCAACAAGTGCGGAAAGTGATACTTCCCGCACGCGACTGCCGTTGACCCGAACGACGCTGTGACCTGTGTGACGTTCTGGGTTAAGTAGGCCTAAGTAGGTAGCAATCTTTGCTGGCATTTTGCTAAATGTGTTTAATAATAATAATAATTTATTCACACAAGTTAATTTCACCTATTTACTCCTAGGCTCTTAACAGAGCATTTGACTTTTTTATAATTCATAAAAAACGACGGTGCGTGGTAGGAGGCTAATTTGCACACTTTCTATAGAGCTTCAAAAAGGTTCCATAAATTATGTCTTCAGTTATAATAAAGGATCTTAAAGTATGGTTTTTCGAATCGGAAATTTTCAAAATAATTAGGTTTCCTTCATCTTGAATATCGTCAAACGTGATTTTCATAAGCTCCACTCTGCGAAGAGCACCGGCTAGAGCAACAATGGTACCTACTTTAATCTCATCAGGGGCTGGCATAAACTTTGACATTTCTTCTTCGGTAAGAATCTGCACTTTATTTACATTTTGCTTTTGTAGGAACTTATGAAACTTGCATAAGTCCAGGTTTTGTTTTATTTCAACTAAACATTTCACCATCGAGTAACGCGACCATAGGCTATTGGATTTCAGTACACTCAGTTCGGAAAAATACACCAAAAAATCTTCTCTCAAAATATTCACTCTTTTTTCCTTACACCAGTTTAAAAATTGGTTGTATCGCTGTTCGAATTGTTTTCGTGATTTACTCGGTTTGAATTTACCTTATCTGGACGTTTAAAATTGCTTCTGGGAGATCTTCGATTGTCGAATCCATCAAAATATTGCTTTAATCGAAAATGATTTGAAAATGCAGAAATGGTCACTTCGACAATGCTTCAACTCGAATCTTTGACTAAAAAATTGCGAAAACAAGAATTAAACATTAAAACCTACATTAGTTTGAATAGTAATATACAGGTAAAATCAATGAAATGTAAATATTATAATAACGTTAAATTGACATATTTTACTTTCCCGTACTGGTGCGGGAATAGTATATTCCCGTACAGTTTAGTGCCGAAAACGGTCCGGGAAAGTTCGTTGCTTAGCAAAGGACTAAAATACTAGATTAGCGTATTTTGAGGCCTGAAGTTGCTCCGAGAAAGTGGGCATTCTTGAACGAATTCAGAAAAAGCGATTTTTCTCGATTTCACGATTTTCTAAATGGGGAAAATGGAAAAGTCATATTCATATATTCTCAGAGATAACACTATTGATGTCATTTTCGTATGATATATGACATTTTCGTCAGAATGATTTGAAATGGATGAGGCATTTGGAATGATTTTATGTACAAGATATACTCCAGAGAGAACTGCATCAGGAAATATTCTACTTCCATGAGGTACTTGAGGAACCTGTATTTTTGAGAGTCGGAGTTTAGTCCAGAATCCAGAAGTCATCATAGTATTAGCTCTTGGTAGCGCACACTCTGGTGCCTGGACCGATGGATACCTGGGCTCACTTCGTTAGCGTTTTATGATTCCTAGGTTGTGCTTGCTTTAGACAAAGAGTCAGATATCAGTTACGATCAAAGTAATAGTGATGTTTGTCATTATTTTCATAAACTCGGTAGTATACAGGGTGGGGCACCGAAAACGAAACCAGATCGAATATCTTCAAAACACATGTGTTGTGAAGAAAATGCAAAAACATGTCGATTTTTAATCCAAGGGGGACATCTTCCTATCATAACTTCAAATGTCATACCCTTCCCCACACCCCTTGGTCACTATCACCCAAACAATTTGAATAGGGAAAGTAGTAAGTGAGACACATCATTAAAAAATAACTTATTTTAAAATTCTGGTATTGATCACTCACCTATCTTGTTTATTGTGCTGATAAAAACTACTTTGCTCATCTAGTGGAAATATTGCTCAATAGACATGTTTACGTACAAGTTCTAAATTTATTTCATGTATGATGTAATGCTCGGTGCATGTTTAATAAATAATAATGGAATTTGAATCACTGAGTGAAATACCGCAGGAAGTTGTGTATAATGACAGCTTATCATTTTTGATGGTTTGATGCATTTTGGTTTGAATATCTTGACTAATTAACGCATGAGAAATGCACATGCGCGTATTATTCTTCATACTGTATACAATAATAATTATCACTGTGATTCCTAGGGTTTGCACACCCTGATAATAAATAATAATGGGAATACGGAGAGGACGTTCAGCTTGTAGAAGGAAGCATCATCATCTTAATGTTGGAGAGGCGTATACTTACCTAGAGGTGGAACAACGCCACTCCCAAGAGGTATCTACTGTTGAAAAATCTCTCAGCGGCAAGTATCAGCATAAGCCTAGACAGATCAGGTCATCAGAACTTTCAGGGAAGATTCGTTCCGATTCTACTTTACTCCCTTGTAGTAATGAAATGGACTCAAGAAGAGCTGCGACAATTCAACGAAAAAACTTACAAGATGAGGCATCTTCATAGGAGTTTGCATCCTAAATCTTCTGTTCCACGGTTATACTTCCCCAGACAACGGGGAAGCCGTGGACTTTTGATATTAGAGTGTCTACTACTGGAGCCTGTAAAGTCATCAGGAATTCATATTTCCTTCTCTGCTTGGTATGCGATCTAGAAAAAGCAGGGATTGGATCATTTATTTCGAAGGCAGCAACCCGTGCAGCCGATAAACTCGGTCTCGTATTCGACACTGAACATACTAACTCAAACTCTGTCATCGAGTTGAAACCCGTTCAGCAAAAAGCCCATGTTAAAGTTGGGGAGAGTGAGAGGCTCCTACAGCTACATAAGGATATACGTACCAATGCATGGGGTCTTCTTCAAGAACATTGAAGATCTTGGCTTATCCAGAAACCTGACCTTCACTTTTCTCAGGTCAAGTGGGCTGACGTCGGAAACCAAGGGATTCATAATGGCCTGCTAGGATGGTATCTTCAACACCCTCGTCTTCCGCAGTCGCGTGATGGGCTCCATAGGTCCATGACACTAGATGCAGAATATGGCGTGGGGTAGCTGAGACCACAATGCAATTGTTGTCAGCTTGTCCAGCTTATGCGGTCTCAGCCTATATCCACAGGCATAAGGCAACACTACGAGTATTGTACTACCACCTACGACATTCGTCCGGTATTGAAGATACACCGGTGTTGCCTTATGCTCCGGGGGATATTGAACTACTCATTCCCCATCCTCAGGCAAATACAAGGCAATATGCCTGATGTAGTCCTTCGCGGCCATCAAAGTAGGACGACTTTCATCATAGAGTTTTTGGCTTCTGGCGAACCGAACATCGTTCAAAAAGAGGATAAAAAAAAAGACAAAATATCGAGACTTACTCTTTGAACTCCGTAGGCACATAAGTAGCAGTCAACACCAGTTGCTCTCGACTTCATATCTACTGAATATTTATAGACAATATTGCCAGCAATAGGAGAAAAAAAAGTGTTTTTTTTTTATAATTGTGATAGAATGAGAGTGATTATGATTACTCGAGCATTCCTGTATACCAAATTGGAGTTTGAGTCCGGTTTTTGGGATTGGCTGAGTTCCCCATCTTGGTAATCTGATTTACCATATTACACCCAGAAAGCGACGTAATTCTGCGAGAGGTCCTTCCCAGTAACGCTAGTGATGCTGAAGATTTCATATATCACCCCTCATAATAAAAAAAAATTATTCAATATTACAAAAAACCGTTAGACGATTATTTCAATTGTCAGAGTGACTTTCAGGGGTCACCACAAGTACTCGCAATACTCTCGATAGTGATTCTGTCAGATATCAACGAGATCGAATTTCTTGGTTCTACCACTACTCTCATTGGTCCTCATATTGCAGGAGAGTTTCATATAGCAAGTGAAATGATCGGAAGTAATACCTACCAGATTGCTCGCAATACTCCCGATAGTAATTCTGTCAATAATGAACGGGGTCAAATTGCTGGTCGAAGAAAGAAAATGTTTCTTCAATAAATTGAAGGAAAAGGATTTTTTATCTGAAAGTAGATGAAGGGCATAAAGTGGTGATTCTTAATTAATCCGATTATCAAGAAAGGGTAGAAAACTTCATTGAAACCGGTCTATTCAAATAGTTGACTGGAACTACGTTACCCAAGATGGTTTCAGATGTGAAAGGTACCATAAACAAATGCAAGACTTTGCTGACATCGAAGTTGAGGAGAATAATATAACTCTCGAACTTAGATGTATCAAAAATATATTGTCTTCCCAAGAGTCACAAACCTGGAAAGTCGGTACGACCAATCATCTCGTAGATAGCCCACAAAATAGTTGAATGGTTCACAAAAAATTTTGAGAATCATCCAGTGGCAAAGCCAGGCTTGAAGGTAAAAAAATCACTAAAATAAATTGGCCAGATTAGGAACATAAAACTGGAAAAAATAAAAAAAAATCTTGACCTCTTTTGATATATGTTATTTGTTTCCAAGTGTACCAATACCGAAAACCTAGAAATATTTGAGAGAGTTATTGCTGACCAACGGCAACGGTTCCAATAACGAAATAGAGAGTATTCAAGCCCCTCCAGACTCTGCTTGAAGCAGAATTGCTTGCAGTTCAACAACTGCTTCTACGAACAACTCGAAAATACAGCCAAGGGTAACCCTCTGTCTCCCTTCCTAGCCAATTTGTTCATGAATAGGTTTGAGATGAAAGTAAGAGAGAGCTTTGGCTGTCTTCGATACAAAACAGGACGTCTTAGATAGTTTTGTTTGAGAATTGAATAACCAGTTTCAAACCATTTCGTTCACGTATGAAACTAAAAACAAAAAACAGCTGCCATTTTCAGATGTTTTAGTAATTAGAAACGACCTTAATTAGCTTGAATTTGATGTCTAAGGGATGAGCACGAGCACACTGACATACATCCCTGAGAGCTCCCAACATTGTACACAGCATAATATGACGGGAGTAAATTTCTTGGTGAATCGACTCATGTCGTTCCCACTCAGCAAGGAGTGATTCAAAACTGAGAAAATGATTATTAGGGAGGTAACTGGCGTGATCGGTTATTCTGTGCGGTTTCGGTAGGCGAAACGATTAGGAAGAATAGATTTAAAAAAAAACTACGTAACTCTTCAACTTTTCAAATAGAGGAAAACCTCATACGAACTTCAAGTTACTGGTATACAAAATCTCGTGAGCGACAACAGATCCTGGGACTCACAAAGATAAGACAGAAGATAAAAAAAAGTCGGGAATATATGGAAAATGGTATCCGTCTAATGTTATGTTAGCGACTGGTAATGAGTTGAACTAGGTTCGTTATAGAGACACCATCCACCCTTTCAATTGTTTCTTCAAAAGGAAAAAACGCCTGCTCTGAGTCTTCTCTGAATTAAGGATTCAATGCTAACCTCAGACTACTGAGTTTTCGGATACCCGGTTCCTTCGCCAAAATACAAATTATTGTGTTCGTTATGTTTCGGTACATAAGCGGTACAGGTTTCGTGACTGCAAGTTGAGTGTAACTTTTTTGAAAATTCTACGATCTGTTTGGATGCTATTACTGAAAAGTTCATACCAGAAGAACAAAAAAGAAATCAATGTCATTGCCATGTTGAAGGACACCTGTTGCAGGTATCGGTTTGTATGTAAGCACCCACATTACATGTGTTTATGTGATCATTGACGTCAAATGCTAATTTTACTTATTTTGTCAAGACACCAAGAATATGTATTCAGAACGGATATTTCAACTTGTATATCGTTTTTAAATCCGTGTCCCTTCGAACTTTAGTGTGTTCAAAAAGGTTCCAAGGTTGGTTCATTAATAACAAAAATGGTAGAACAAATAAGCCTTCTTCCAGTAAATATTGTCAATGTCTTCTTATCCAAAAAACATATGTATATCTTTGGATGAATACTTTCTATTACAATTTAGTTTTATACTTATGTATGTTCAAGCAATGGAAAATAACTTTTTTGGAATGTTTTATAATCCTTTCACAAAATTTCATGCTTATTTCGAAAATGTATGATTTCTTCATAATCAGGTACGAGGTTGAGCATAAAAAGGAATAAAACAAACGTCAAAAATTCCCTAGCAAGACAAAAATTGTGGACGTGTCGTTCAAAGCCTATGAAATCTTTAATTGACCCGGAATAGACTTCCTATTCGGTGTGCATATTCAAAAAAGATTGTATTTCACGAATGAAAATGGAAAAATAATCAAATATGTTTTTGGAGAGATATGCTTCCTCTCAACTCTAGACGAACTTTTCAACTCGAGAACGATTAAAGCTATAGAGCAATTCTGCAAACGCCAATCGATTCAGAATGATAATATTAGTATACTCGATGAAAACCTAAGGGGTAGACCTTTAAAAATCACATAAAATACAAAATCATCACATTCACTAGAAATTTTCATTATATACGCAAAATTTCATGCAGATTCCGGATGTATATGATTTGTTTATGCCCAGATTCAACGTCAGAGCAATATGAAAATAGCCAGTATGCCGTTTGAAACCTATGAAATATTTAATTGACTCGGAATCGACTTCATATTCGGTGTGCTAATTTAAAAATACTGCATTTCACGAATACAAATAAAAAAATTCAAAAATGTATTTGGAGGGAAATGATCCCTCTTAACTCAGATAAACTTTTCAAGTCGACAACGGTTAAAGCTTGAGTAATTCTGAGAACACCAATCGATTCAGAATGATAATATTAGTATACTTTGTGAAATTCACGTTAATCGATAAACAAAAATAATTACTCGATGAAATCCTAAGGGGTAGACCCTTAAAAATCACAAAAAATACAAAATTATCAAATTCACTTGAAATTCGCACTATATAAGCAAAATTTCATACTGAGTCCAGATTTATATGATTTGTTCATGCTCAGGTACAAGGTTTAACATAAAAAAGAATTAAACGTAAACATTCCATAGCAAGATGAAAATTGCTGGGATGCCGTTTAAAGCCTATGACATCTTTAACTCGTATTCGGTGTGTATATTCAAAATTGATCGTATTTCACGAATAAAAATAGAAAAAAATTCAGAAATGTATTTGGAGAGAAATGATTCCTCTTGACTCTGGATGAACTTTTCAACTCAACAGCAGTTAAAGCTAGAGTAACTCTGCTAACGCCAATCGATTCAGAATGATGATATTAGTATACTTTGTGAATTTCACATTGATCCAGAAACAAAAGTAATTACTCGAAAAAAATCCTGAGTTATATATTCAAATAAAATTGAAAACTTGGTTATATTATACTGTATATTTTACTGATGAATACCAAAAATCGTCACTGATGTTGAATTGATAAGTAGAACTTTGCATTATTTTTGGTATACGTCGAATCTGAATTCCACCCCAAGAATGTTTTCGAATCCGACAAAATCAAAATACCCTTCGCGATTCAATCGACATTCAAAGTCTACCGGTGTGAATTACCTGAATTCGAAAAAAATCAAACGTCTTTGTAGGCATTCGGATATTTTCGCAATAGGTACGCTGTTTTCTTTGCCTTTGCCACTCAACTTTTGACTTTCCAGATACGAGTGCCTTTTCGGACGCGACGACGCCGACGGCTGGGACGTCCGACAAGCCATGAACGACCTGACAGGATATGACTCGGTACCGGAGCCTCGAATAATCATAGCGGCCTTGCACGCGTGCAGACGTCTGAATGATTACGCGTTGGCCGTAAGATTCCTGGAGATGGTGAAGTATAAATGCGGTCAAGACGTGGAGAAGATTTATCCGTATATAGTACAAGAAGTCGGCGTCACGGTGGCAGAGCTCGGCTGCGATTTTCCGGAGAGTTTGGGTTACGACAAGCCGGAGCTATGGATGGAATCGGTCTTCGATATGTAGTTTTTTAATGTTTATTTAATGATGATGGTACATCAACGTAATTGATTACCATAGCGTTGATTAGTACAATTTGTTTAATGTATGTTGAGATGATAATATGTTTTTGATTCATGCGCTGCCTAGTAGTTACATTTCTCAGTTAACGAAAACCGCTGCTTTTATGATCACTTATGATCAAAAAATACTGTGCTTTCAATATCCTTAGCCACACAAATAGTTCGAAAACTTCTGAGAGTTGCTCGTAAGCGTGTTGCCGGTGGAAGAAAAGAATAATGTTTTTAACAAAATTTCCTTCGTTGTACGCCAAAAGAAATTAAATCATCCATATTTCCATATCTCTTCGTTCGAAATACATACAGATTTTCTAAAATATCACCAAACAGCAATCGCAATACTTTTGGTTTATAATTCACCACGCCACAACGCTTCTTCCAAATTTCGAGGACATCGCAGTATTCGCCCCACGTGAGCCAATCCGCTATCCTGGCAGAGCTGCTCAACAACCTGACATACTCTACATAACACTGGTACAGAGCACCCCAATCATCCTAATAACCATTGGAAAAGAGATGGAGGATGTAGCCTCTATGACCAAGACTTGTGGACTGGTCCAGGTATTAACAGACTGTCCATAATCACATCAACTGCCACAGGATCCGCAATGCCAAGGTGCAAAGCTTCAAATGGATTCAAATCACGAAAATCGACTTCCAAGGAGGGATACCACCCTAAACCAAGGAACTGAACAGGCAAAGACCTTAAAAAATCCTCAGGCACAGTCAATAGGAAACATGCCCCTCACTTTTTGGAACACCAGTGCCGTGCAAATGAAGTCAATTACACTGACGACGTGGAAGACACGGAAACTCACGTAGACAGATACAGTCAGACAACTACGAAGGACTGACGACTTCCACGTTACCCAAGACCCAATATCCCCAGAGGAAATCAAGTCATTCTCAGGTTTTCCATGACCAGAAAAGTAACAAATCCTGACGACATACCAATCTGAGCTCTGGAAGCCTTACCAAAGAATGCCAAAGAAGGCCATAGCAGCCCTAACCAACATCATAAACTTCCCCACCAGCTAAGAAAACATATAACAAATAACCTACTACGCACCCAAGCGGGGACAGTCGGAAGAGTAGAAACTCACGTGAATCTAGTAACATCCGATGAGAAGATAGATGGAAGAAAGACACAGACAAATACAGACAACCAGTCAACTAGACAGATAACGATACTCCCGAAGAGGTGAAACAAGGCAGAACCTCCGGAAACGTCGAACACAACAGGGCTTAAACTTCGTATAGGTAATCATATACCTTGTGTTTTTTAACTTTTAAGAAGGCCGCCGCATAAAACTCAACAGTTAGAAATAAGGGCCATTCAGCCCGGCAAATAATGGCTTCAACCAGTTTCAGGGGGCATAGTAAAATCATTATTATAAAAATAAACTCAAGTCGGGTATTAGGAAACTTCAAGAACGTTCTAGCTGAGCACTCCATACCATGGTAAGTTTTCATATTTTTGACTGCCAATGCATCAGGATGAGGATCCGCTCTGAGAGCGTGGGGGTTGTAGGAGGGGACTGAGTACTTTCAATGCTCGAATGTTCCATCTTCTCGGCCTCAACCTTCAACTTAGGGGATGCATGGTGGTGGGTGATGGTTGATTTTCACGTAGCCAGTCGACCAGAACAAAGTATAAGAAATACACGCAAAGGAAATTCAAGTATTCAACTGAACTACTGTTCCCTTCCTACAAGCTGTTTGCCTCAGCACAATTTAAAAAATTTTATCTTCTCTTCCTGCATGAACGTGATCACTTTAGAATTCGCAAGAACGTAATTTATTTTCAATTATTATGGGGTTACTAATGGCACTGTTGCGACTGCGATTGATACGTACTGACATGTATTGAGAATATTATAACATTTTACAAGATCTGTATATTGAATCAACATATTTCATATCTGAAAAATTAAAATATATCTAAAATGTGGGCATAACGAAGACGTCCATACTCAAAACGAGTAGGCAAACATAGTCTATTGAACCTTGGATCACTAGGAAGCTTTAACATAATCGAGTCAATTCTGTTTCTCAGTAGCAAGTTTGTCATCATAGCAAGAAAACTTTCACTGCAGAATAAATCTCAATTTTGTGGAAGGCTTGTTATCTTCAATGCTTTATAGGCAGGAGATGATGTGGCAGCATCTTCTGCCAGTAGATAGCAAGACTGCTGAAAAATTGAGATATATTTTGCTGTAAAAGTTTTCTTACTATGATGACAAGCTTGCCACTGAGAAACAGAATTGACCCGATTATAGCATATTATCACTGGCTCCGCTTCTTTTAACAGAAGTCATTGTAAAGGCCAATATTTTTGCTCTCACATGTTTAGTGAAATTCTACTCTGGACACAATTTGACAAAGCCACTTTTGGCAGAATTTCTCCAATAGATTTCGGAAAACGTGCCTCTGAAAAAACTGAAATGTTTCGCCAAATGAATAAACTCTTTCATAATGGGAAAGCATTCATCTCTATCCGAAAAACAGCTGAACAACACAGTCCCTATAATGTGCAAAGGGACCTAT
Organism: Chrysolina americana; assembly: GCA_958502065.1. Taxonomy (NCBI): domain Eukaryota; kingdom Metazoa; phylum Arthropoda; class Insecta; order Coleoptera; family Chrysomelidae; genus Chrysolina; species Chrysolina americana. Next base: position 92,967,271 of record OY293411.1, read on the forward strand.
AAAATTCCTGGCATTGATAGACTTTTATCGTTGTATCACAGGAAAACACAGAGTGGTATCTGGTACCAAATCACCTCGTTTTACTGTAAAACGAACTGTATATTTTTTATCCTAACATTATCGAAGAAGTAGACACTGAGAAGCTATAATATATTTTTGAAATATGATCTTCTCTTCATCGAGCTTTCTTTCATTATTCAATATCACTATTTTTGCGTTTTTAAATCATTTGAGATGAGAAAATGGAGTATTCATCTAACATCAATCAGATAGCATATTGACTAATCTAGAGACCCTTTCCATTGAACTATATTTAAGAAATAGCTTAGTTTTATCAGGGGTGAGAAATGATGTGACAAAATCCGCTCTACGGCAAAATTGCCGTCCTGTTTAAGAGACTCTTCATAGTAATCCTTATCCTTAATAAGTTATAGGAAGCACTTGCAAAAGTCAATAGAAACAGTGTACAAATATCAGTTTAATGTGAATCAATTGCCGTCGTGGCATTAACCAGAAGAGTACTTGGTTTTTGGCAGCTATTCAACATCATGTTCTACACTGTGAGTTGATTAAGAGAGAAGAGCGAATCTTCAGTCTTTCCCCTCTATTTTAACTGACGAACCTGACAAGATGGAAACTTGAAACAAAATGATGGTGAAATGAGATGCTTGTTTTTATAATAAATTGGTAAAGGTGGTTTCACGCACTTATTTCTGCAACAGAAATGTTATGCATGTCATGCACAGCTACCCTGCCGTTTTCAGACACTCACAAAACTAAAAAAACAGCCCTAAGATTAGCAATGTTAGTGCGAGCTAAGTATAACACGAACTTTACTATTCAACGTGTGATCATCCCATGCGCGATCAAAAATTTTACTGAAATGATTGATTTCGTCAGTCAACTATCCAAAAGCTCTGCTGATGTTTCTTTGATCTGTGTTTTGTGAGGGGGGCTTGGACTCAATTATTTTTTATTTCAGTTGAATTTTTTGATATGAACGATTTGCCTAAGAAATGTATAAAATAATCTTGTACAGACATATAAAAGAAACAAAAGGTCTGAAGAAATTCAAAATTATTTTAAAAATTCGTATTCGGTTGTTACGAGTATTTTGAACAAAATTCTGTCCAATCTTAAGAAAATACTGCTAATGAACCGAATTTTTGTAAAAGAACGAAAACTGCTAAACTCTGAACCGCTTAATCGATGGATGAATTGAAGTTGTCACTTACAGTATAGCCCTGATTATTACTTTTTGCTGTTATCACTGACACTTGCACTCACAAACTGATGCTCAGAGTTCGCGGGACCATCATTGGATCTGCGGAGGCCTTGATGACCGCGCCATCCGGATGTTCTTTTGTCCAATTTCCGGGAAAGCATCAAATCGTTCGGGTCACTGGATGGTCATTGCTCACCGTGTGTATAGTAATTTTGCAACTTATTAGATTAATATATGTTAGATTCTGAAGTTATTCGATTTTTCTGTTTAGACTCGATTAAATTGAGCTAGCCTTGTAGCGATGATAGTGGGGGAATGATGCATTTACATTTTTTTCAAGCAGTTCGTGTAGTCGGCTTGATGATGCACTCGAGGGCACCGAACTCAATGAGGCCACTCAAATTCCGAAGTATAGCAGTAAGCCACCAGAAACAAACTTTGGTTAAGCTTGCTTTGTGAGTACTTATTTGTAGCGAGCAACTGTGAAACTGAGGTTACAAAAAAGCAAATAAGTACTTGGAAACTCTCACAACTCAGTGTCAAAAGATACGTATTCCTCAATTTTTTATCAAATTCTTGCTATGTGAGGTAATCAATGAATATCACCACGATTTCCCGGTCAGGATGCTCATACTCAAATCTATCATCCTGCAATCGATTACCATCTGCTTTTGTCAAATAGCCCTGTGTAAGAAAGTAGATACAGAGCCATCTAAACCACAGAAAGAAATCCGACTGGAGCCCAGACCTCTAAAGCCAAAAATGATTCTGTTTTGTAAAATAATTGAAAATTTTATGTGGTATAGGGCGTACTTGGAAGCATTGCAAAGTTTGTTTCTGCAGAGTATGTTACATTCTCTTTCTCTCTCTTCTCTCTCTCTCGCAATCTTCTTTTGGTTCTTGCTTCCTATTAGGCGCATTAAGTCAAGAATATTGTTTTATTCCCATTTGAGTAAAATCGTAACTATTTTGAATTCCGGAAGTCAATTTTAATAGCACGTATTGGGTATACATTTCGTTTCATTATAATTATTTGTGCCAACTTACGAGAGTTAAACAAATTTGAGGTCTTCACCATGTCGCACTCTGATGATATGAGAATTTTTCAGATGACATCTCTGTGAAAATTGGTCCCAGCACGGTACCTTGAGGAACTTCACACGAAACTTCCTCCTCATTGATGCTCTGAGTTTGGCGAATTTATATAATTTGTTTCTTCTTGCATCAAAAGTTTGTGAAAGACTTGTCAAGAATCGTCCTCATCCCTACTCTCTCCTACTTTGTCAAATGCTTGGAAGGAATCAAAGAAGTTACATAGTGCTAGGTCTCCATCATCAACTGTCTGTTGAATAATCTCACAGAAATTGCTAATGGCAAATTTTTTTTCAAACCCAACTAGTTTTTAGACACTAAATTAAATGTATTCATATATGTACCCAATATATATGATTTCGACAGTCTCGTTTTTATTTACCAAAGTGTTGATCATCGTCAGTTACAGATAAACTAACCCCATTTTTCAACAATTATTAATTTGAATTAATTAGAAAACGTAACACTGTTTATTATCACACTGAATAATTTTGTTGATAGGATATTTGCTTCAAAGTTCAGTTTTGATCAATTCGTATCCTGATGAGAGTTACTACATTCGTTTCAATTTCAGTATGAGTTGTTGGTTCAAGGAAAAAAATAAGCACTGGTTATATATAGTAAGTGCCCGCAGTACTTTCTTCTGGGAGTTTGGTTAGCCATGTTTACATCTACATTGTCGAAATAATTCTTCAATGTGTTTACTATATCCAATATCCAAATCTTTTTCTATTAGCAATATGCTAATTAAACTAAAACTTAAATATTTATTAACTTGATTATGGAAATTATTGCGTAAAAAAAATGTCTGCCAGTCGAAGCAACTCATTCGAATATATTTTAAATCTGTAATTTCAAAATATAGCTACACAGATTGATTTTGAATTGAATCAAATCTTGAATGAAACGAAATTATCGTTTATAGTGACCGAATACTACAATTTATTACGCCTATTTTCATACTTACCGCTTTGGAAAAATGCCGCATAGTGCTGAAAAAGTTAATAAACAAATAAAATGTTTATGTTCAGACCGTCTGTTCTTGATATATTAACTATGTAGAGCTTGTATGCAAATAATTAATCAAGCAGATACTCAGTTTTTCCGACTTTTGGATTAACTGGCAACTATGTACCGCGAAACAAGCGGCAATATACATTGTGCTCAGAATGTGACCATGTATTGAGCTATAAATGTAAATTAATAAGTCATGTTATTATGTCATTGGATCTTAGCTTGATCTAGTGTACGCGCCACTCCTGCCTCCCAATGAGAGGGACAGTATCCCTCCTCTCTGTTTGAGGCAAAGTCTGAGCGGCTTCATACACGGCAGAGTTGATATACCAGATGTCAGCCTCTTCTGAAAGGACATTGTGAATCTCCGCGTCTACCAGTGACAGTTGTTGTGGCTTCAGAGACTTGGTATTATGAAGCGCTCTGCTGGTTCTGATATAAAATTTGGGGTACAATAAGGATCAATTTCGGGGTCTAACAATAGTCGTTGCTTACAATGTAGGTAGTCATGGCAAATGCCTATCAGAAAACAATTGATCTACTGGCTGATACCACGACCGATATTGAATTATCAAACTTACTTGTGCAATGAGCGTCATTGCAGAGGAATTAATTGTAAGTGCTTCCTCTAACAATAGGTCAATACAGACAGCTTTCAAGCTAACTGTCAATCGTCCGAATCATCACTCTGGTTATTTGATTATTCTGGTCTCTTGCGATGAAAGGGGTATAGGCCGCTCCATCTGGGAGCAAAGCAAGAAGCAATCCGAGTCTCCGGGTTAGGAGATGAATTTAGGCACTGAGCACAAAGATCAGATATCAAATAGTTGTTCCGACTGATGTTCACCCTTTTTAATCCCATACACCTACAAATTAGACTGTTATGGCAAATACCTGTTACAAAACAACTACTCCGCTGACTCATACCACGACGGATGAATTATTTAAATTTTGATTTATATGGTCTTCATTACAAATTTGGAAACAGCCCTCTATATTGGTATCACCTTTCAGATATATTCTCGCGGTCAGAATTATTTTCTATACGATCTACGATTCGAACCGTACAATTTCAACGAAAGATAATTTTCAAAAGTACGTGGGTAAGTAAACCTCATCCAATTTGTAATTGACCATATGTGAGTTCATAATATGGAGGTATTTCCCCTTTCAAAATATCCCAGGAAAAGATGAACATAATCAGAGCAAGTTTCATTATCGGGTCATAGGTCACTGCATGGTTCATCTGACGATGTGACTTGGAAAATCCGATATGTCTGTCCAAGATACTACGATTCTTCCCAGTATAACATGTACTTGGTAAAATTGCAAGATATCAAAAATTTCAATGAAACCCACTTCAGTTAGGAATGCCCAATATAAAAGACATTCAAATTCATCGTAAAATGCGATAATCTTCCCATATCAAATATTTGATGGAATATTTTTTCAATTACAGCTCTTTCTACTCTATAAGTCTCGAAATTTGAGGATTTTGCGATTCAGTTTGAATGATTGTTGTTCTATCCCAAAGGTATTAGCATGATCAATGAAAATTACACATATATATTTTACTTTTTCACAACGTTTCAAGAAAGAAGTCAAACATATTTCAACCCATTAAGTAGTCAATTTAGTTGGTTGAAATAAATTAGAAGTTATACTTCAAAAGTCTAAATAAATTTGTGGATTACAGTTGAGTGCTTTACAATTACACGATTTTTTATTTCATTATTTTTTATTAGAAGGAAGAGTATGGGTGAGGAAAAAGAAACCGGAACATTTTTCAAAAATTTTTTGAAATCCTGTTCTTAGTCATCACAAGAAATTGTTTATCAATCTTGGAAGATGTCGTACTACTCCAGATATAAGTATATGAGTGGGCCGTCTTTGAATTTGCAGCAATTGCTCCTTGGGTACAGAATAAAACATTCAAAATAATTTTCTTATAATATAATTTCATAAACTAAAATACAATAATATCAAGTATAAATATCTAGTAGAAAAAGAAAAATGTGAATAAAACAGCGATTCAAAGTCGCAATTTGCACTAAGTAGAAGAGAGCATATATGCCTCTCCACTCACCTGAAATTTAGAAGAAACAGATATCACCAGAGAATCATTGTAGTTGTCCAATGTGTCAGCTTTAAGGTGTCTGCAATAAATAATGTAGAGACCGCTATGCCATGAGAGGGCTAGCTGTGATTTGATAGTGCATATAGACTATAGTGACAAGGTGCTATCTTCTTCGAACGAAGCAACTGAACTCTTCTGCACTCTGACGAATCTTCGAACTAGATATTCTTGATCAACTCTGAAAAAGCTTCGATTAAATCGCACTTTGTACTTGAGGTAGTCTTGTTTTATTATTTGATGTAGGCATCCTTCAAATACTACAACAAGCATATTTTGTTTATTAAGCATTGCATTATGATGTTGTAACTGATTGAACTGCGAGTTTTACTGCCTCCCAAAGTGGTAATTGAAATTATGAATATCTTTGTCACTGGAAGAACGTGATTATGAGTACAATAAGTGCAATGAACGTTTCAATTGCCTTTTTATTGATATATATTTCATCCAAGACAGTATTTTTGGGTTTTTGTTGACAGATATCAAAATCTAGCTGACGTGCTTATTGTATCCTTAAAAAATTGCGACATGGCAATATGGGATAACATTATATGAAAAGATGTTACCTTCAGTTCCATTTGAGTATTACTCATCTAGGTTGTGTTACTTGATCGGAGTGGCGTTTCCACTTGATATAAAATCTCGTCTATAAGTTGTGAAAAAACAAGAATGGTGCCTGATAATGAAGATGCATTACCATACGCCGGATTGCTATACTGGTCTTTTGAATCAAGAAAGAGGCTGATCGGTTTTCCTTAGTTGCTATATAGGTCCAGTTTTTTTCATATATCGTGATTAAAGTCAGATATTGTGAGCCAAAAACAACTGAAGTTGCAACAGCAACTGGATGAAATATGGTTATTCTACCTTACAAAAAAAAATACCGGTGGTCGAAAAACATATAAAATATGGAGAAAGTGGAACACGCACAAAAGCTAATTTCCAACGAAATAAATTTTCTGTTATAGGTACCTAATTGAGTGATCACGGATATCGGTGAAACTTCGCCATTTCCTGGGAAACATATTTCCTCTTTCCGAAAGAAACGTCTCTATTAAGTAAAGGCCGCCGTACATTATGCCCAGTCCTATTTTGAGTAAATTTTTGTTACATTTTTAGTATTATTTGCCATACTAACTTGAGGAAAACCCAGTTTTCTGGTATAACCTCTTTGAACTTTGAAAAGGACAATAATATTTAATAAGTTCTTTTTATTGTTTGCCTTTGATACAATTAGAATTAGTAGAAATAACATGAACAGGAAAAAACAGAAACCAGAAAGGTTAGTTATCTAATTTTTATTAATAAAGTGAAAAAGTATATAGTCAATGAGACATCAGCACTGATGTACTTGGAATTATAGAATGATTAGAGGCAAGAGGCATTTCCATCCCACATATTTTAACAATATATCTCTAATCTTATTTCAAGGAACTCAACCACAAACATTTAATTTTCAGTAACAGACAATTCTGGACTGCCGATGAAACAGAACAGTTGATATTATTATATGAGAATTGGCCATGCCTATATGACGTAAGAGCAAATGACTATCACAACAAAATCAGAAGAACAGCAGCACTCAACTCAATCTACAATAATTTGTGTGAGCTCTGTCCTCACAAAAAGTTCACTTTGGAACTAGTCCAAAAGAAGATACATGGATTACGTGCACAGTTCACTAATGAATTGAATAAAATAAAAAAAATTGAAGTGTCTAGTTCTTCTACAAATCATATTTATAAACCAACCCTTTGGTGCTTTGACATGCTACATTTTTTAATAGTTTATTAATAGTCCAAGGAGACTCTAATTTACAGGTGAGTTATTGAAATAAATTATTCGGTTCAAGCTGATTTTTCAGGGATCACTTGTACATATTTTTTTTAGTTTACTGAGAAACGTGAATATCAAGAAGCAAAACAAATATCTTCACAAGAACAAGCTGCACAAGAAAATACACAGGAAGATACAGAAGAAGCTACAGAGGTAACTGAAGATGTCCAGAAAAGTTCACATGAAGAAACTGCAAAATATATAGAATTAGTATATGATGATGACATATTAAATTCAAGAAAGTGCCATCCATGTTGGTAGCATCAACTTCCCAAAGTTCAAATGATATTGAACAGAAAATAAAAATGGATCAAGACTTCACACCTACCTCTGCTCCAAAAAACAACGGAAACTAAGAGACCAAGATATTTTAAATATTATGGATAAAAGTTCAGAAGCACTCACTTCAATATGTGCAAAAAAAGATGAAGGAAATATTCAAATGAAAAAACTGTCAGAATGTACAAAGGAAAATTCATTCACAGTGTGAGTTATGTATACATGGTTGGCAAAGGCGATTCTCGATTCTTAGCAGTATTCTGCCTTGCTCACTTGCACTCTGCCCATCTTTGTTCAGTGAATGCTAGTTAAGCTCAAGAATTTCCTTTCCCAGATGATTGAATAACACTTTGGTTCCATGTTGAGTAATTAACACTTTTGTTTCAGCTACTTAGCGTTTGAAATGGAAAATATTGAAAATGAATCAAAATTAGATACATTCAAGGAAAATGTGCTTTCAGAACTTTTTAAGGCAAAGAGAGCTGACAGGCATAAAATACCAGACAATTAAATAAATTTATTGTTTCAAGACTGTGTTGTACCTAATAAAGAAAATTATTGATAGGTATCTCACTTTGTTTATTTTTAATTAAATGACTCCACAATAATTACAGTAACATGAAATCTTAAATCATTTTCAAATCTTTTCATCCTGCCAAGGATCTCTTCTAACACTATTAACATACTCCATGAACTCCACCCTTGTTGCAATTGCTGAATTTGTTGAACGATTGCCTGCTTGGGCCCTTAATCCATGCAAAGTATATTGTCTATTGATTTCATTTTCAGGATCCACACCTGTATACTGGGTTTTTAGTTCTTTTCCTAAAAAATTATGTAGTACACAACATGCTTGTGTTATGAGTTTGACTCTGTCAGGAACCAAGGAATTTGTATTCAAAAGTACTCTGAATCTGGTGGATAATATGCCAAAGGCATTTTCCTTTGATCATGTTTTTGAAAGGAAAAGGTTTCAATATGTGTGTTGACAACGGGAATGCTGCATCAGCAACAATGACAAGGAACTTTTTTTGATCTGTGAGGAAGAGCTTTGTCTTCAGGGATGATTAATGTATTTTTTTCTATGGCTTTGTTAAGGTCACTTTCTCTATATACACCACCATTTGAAATTCTGCCATTCATACCAACATTGATATACGTAAAGTTGTATTTTGCATCAACCAGAACAAGTAGCACAATACTATGTTGTTTCTTGTAATTGAAATAGGCAGAGCCTTCATCTGTTGTTTGCCAACCATTACTTCGATAACGTTTGGCAAATTCCACATTTCTTCAAATTTCTTTGCAATGTTAAGCCATTCTTGTGCTGTCTGTGGTATCTACAAATAAAATTTAAGAGTAAATATGTCTACATTCTCATTTTCAATTCATGATAAATTGCTAAACGAATATCTCTTACAAACAGAGATATAGCAGTCTCTGATACCCTACAGTTAAACATCAAGGACCTGAATGAATCGCCTGTGGCCAGGTACCTTAATGTTATTATTAATTTGTCTTAAGCTGGTATACATTGTCGAAAACTTGTATCTTCTTTTGTAATTCTATGTTTTATTTTATCTAACAATGTGTGGAACATCTTATCATCCATTCTCAAGTAGTTGCGAAAACATTGATTATCATTTACAGAGATAAATTCTTCTGGTAAAGACAGGTTACCGTGCACAGTGTTCATCCATGGTTTCATCCACCATCTCCTTGCTTTCCTTCTACTTTTTCTTCGATATAACAAAACAGAGCAGAGTAAAACAATGGCTACAGCTACAGTTACTCTAATTCTGATCGGGTTTGAATTAAATTTCATTGTAATAGGGAAGACACACAAAACTCTATCAATAAAATGTTTTACTTTTTATTTGCAAAAAAATATCACAACTTTGAACCTAACCTAAATATTCCAATTATTTTGTTAAAGTTGGTCACGCTGTTATAATCATTAACAAATTTATTCAAAATGTGACAGAACTTGCATAATGTACGGCGACCTGCAAGAAATCCAGAAAATGGCCCATAAATTGCATTGCCCTGAACTTGCCAAGAAATAGCTCAATGTACGGCAGCCTTAATACAAACATGTTCTTATCATTTGTATATGTAGTTTCCAAGTAATTTTTATAATATTTATTTGGGTTGAACAACTTCCAGGAGGTGGTAGGTGACTATAAACAAATATAAAAGTTCATCTCACCTAACATGCGCGTTAATTTCGACGCTATCGCTAGAGGCATCACAGTCTAGTGAATATTCGGGGAATTTTGTTAGTCTTTCACACATTCCAGAAATTTGCATAGCTTTCATGAAAAGTAGAACAAAGGACACTGAAATTGATGTCATCGTTGCGAATTAGTTCAATAACACGTTGAGATGAAACAATCGTTTCACCGCCAAATCAAGGACGCATATTCATTCAGAGCGTAAAAATATGGAATTTTCATTAACGATTCGTACAGTACAGAAGGAGAAATCGAAGAATACTGGCATGTTCCCATGAAGAGAGTAGACCGGGTAATTTAAATTCGAGGGGCCCCCTTCAAAATCTCGGAAACCATCTATGAAAATGGTTAAATTATGACAAAGATGGTGGTGGCGTGGAAGCAAAGGTCCATGCGAGTTCTGACTGGTACAAGAATTTTTCATTTGATTATGGTAGTGAATTGAATTTAAAATTATGTATACTGACCAGGAAGAGTCGTTCACCATTCACAGTTGGGAAACAACGGGCTTTGCTTCATCTGGTAGTCACCATTGTCAATGAAAAAGGGTTTTATTTATGTTGTGCTTCCCAGTTTTGTGTGCTTGAAGATAGAACAAATAAAGAAAATACGCAGTTTGAATCGAATTTCTATTTTCCGGTAACTGTTTACAATTTTTGTCTGCACAACTTTTTTGTAACCTAGGAAAGTCAAATATCAGAAACCTTGTGAGACGATTTCTCATTGGTACAAAAAAATATGGTTACTAGTACAGTAAATATTCAACATTTCTCCTAGAATAAACACGGAGATCCATTTTAAACGCTAATACTTAATAAGTGAGTTTTAGTGGAGGTTCAATAATTCTTCCTGATCGGGTAGTAACAAGATTTGAAGAAGTTAGTCGTGACGAACTTTTATCCAACATCTCAGAAGTTGAGTTTGATTCTACCGGTACATTGATAACATTTGATGAAGGAAGTGGTATCAAGCAAGTCATCTGAATTAACAACATCTGAAGCAGAAGTCTCAGTCTCAGGGGTTCTGGTAGACAACATTGAATCCGATGAAGGTAACTGAATGGACTCTGTTCTTGGGATAGAATCTGCATCAAAGTTTGATGAAAGATCACAATTCTTAGATTCATGATAAGGTTTTAATTGATCATAATGCATATTCCTAATATCCCCATTGATATTCACCAAATAGGTTATGGAACTCACAGGTTTCTGGATTTTTCCTGAAACCCATTTGGTTCTATTGTTGCTGGTTATCAGTTCCAGAACTTTTTGACCTTCTATACATTTTTTTACTTTCATATGGCTTGAATTTACTTCCCCCTTAAAAAATTCTTGACGTTGAAGAGAGAATTCAGTTCTAGGAGCTTGTTTGAAAACCAGCTTTGATGGTTTCAATTCTGAAATAGATTTTGGAGTATTTCTGTTTGAGAAGAGAAAATTATTCAGGAGATGTTGCAAAGATAATTTTTGAATTCTATTAGAATCTTCTGTTATTTGTTTTGATGAATTTTGTTTGACTGTTGCTACGGGTTTCTCAGCGAAACCATTCGACTGTGGATGGTTTGGAGGAGTAAGGGTACACTTAATACCATTACTCAAACAAAATTGTCTATAAACCTCACCATTGAAAAGAGGACCGTTGTCTGACATGATTTCTTCCGGAAGACCAAAAACAGCGAAACTGTGTCGAAGTTTTTCAATGGTGCACTCTGCATTCAATGAAGAAACTATATGGAGCAGGAGCACACTTTAACTCCAAAAGGAAGTGAGTTATAACGGAAAAGACCTTTGTGAGTATTAATAACTAAACGTGGCTTGGAATTCTCCTCAACCTCAAGCTGTAAATATGCATTAGTCATATCAATGACACAGAAATAGACTCCTTCCGCTACAGTATGAATAATATCATCAATCTCAAGATAACGATTCACCTTGAAATCAACACAGACTCAAACCCTTTTTCCATCTTTACGAGGAACTATAACAATAGGACTAGCCCACTCAGCATACCTTACCGGTTTCAAAATACCTTTACCCACCATAGACTCAAGCTCCTTTTCCACCACTGATTTAAGAACAAACGGCACCGAAAATGATTTGTGAAACACCGGAGTAGAATTCTCCTTGAGAACTAAACTCGCCTTCAGTCCCACAATAACTCCTTCATCCTTGAAAACATTAGGAAACTCTTCAGGCAATCTAGAAATAAATTCATCAATATTAAATAAATAATTACAAGACCCACGAAAAGTAAAAAATCGTAATGTTCAGAGAACAACGTGAAAGCCAAGAAAAAGTAGGTTAGAATTAGTGTTCAACTTGAATTTATATGCGGACTGTATGCCTTAAGAAACACCTCTAGAGACAGTGAGTACCAAAGCTTTGCTATTCATTGAAAGAACGAGCCATGTGTAAAAGACGTTCAGTATGTCTTCAAAGTGACGACAAATAAATATAAAGACTGAGTTTTTGAGAAGACACTTTTGGATATGGCTCTGGCCATGGGTTTTCCTTGAAGTGTCTTTCAGATGGTATTACCGATCATCGAAATTTAGGACTTTCTTGCTATGGATACTCCTGACATAATCACGCTGGCCACTGTGTGTTCGGCCTCTCTAGAGAAAAGACGCTGTTTTTTTTTTCGCATTGAATTCCACCAAGTTGTTGGAACCCCATTCTAGAATTTTTGCTGAGCCTATATTCAAAGTGTTCACATTTCTCCCTCATTCTTTTTTGGTTTCAGGGACTGATATCGAAGCTCTGAAGAAAAAACTGTATAAAGGGTACTACGAGTGTTGCTACTTGAGTTTTGGGAAAAAACAAATATTTATAATCTAAAATGGCTTTATTGTTTTGCAAAATATTCTCCATTATAATAAATAAATAAATAAATAGTCTTTATCCATTCCGATTGAGGTAGGTACCTCCTAAACATGTGGTCTGAACGCATCAACCGCTTCTTCAGGTGCCAAAAAACGTTTACCTCGCAATTTATGTTTGATCTCCGGGACTAAGAAAGACTGTACGACGGGTGACCGTCAAGATGATGTGTGGAAGCTTCGCGAGGGGTGCATATACAGTGCCTTTCAAAAGTATCGCAACGGTCTCATATGAGAAAATTTACGAAAATTTTGATAGGGTGGTTTTTGGTGATGCCCGATTCAACGGTGATATCGGCAATGTTGCCAAATCAACAGTTTTCCAGATATTCAGGTTAACTCAGTTTTTCAAATGGAATACCCTATTTGGTTTCATTGCAATAAATTCAGCGACGACTCATTACATATTTTTCCAAATATCAGATTTTAAATTAATGCAGTTTTCGAAATATGACAACATGGCATTTTCGTTCAAAAGTCTGGGAACGTGCCAATATTTTCAATACGGTTCAAGAAAAATTCGTGATATTTTATAAAAGATGGTTTTTGATGGTGCCCGTTTCAATGGTGATATCGGTAATGTTGCCAAATCCTATGGTCAGTTTACGAGCTACAGGGTGTCAAAAATGCCAATTTTGCTATTAGGGCTATTTATTTACCATTTTCACTCAGTCAATCAATAGAAAATGTGCGTTTCCAATCCTTATTCTCATTTAAAAAATTTTGTTGAAAGAGTTTTGGTTCCATCAGAGATTGCCTTAGCTAAGAGTTCCTCAAAAATTTTTGGGTCATGATATGCGGGTTCCTGTCAAATTTTTAGGACGGATTTCAAAAAACAAGTGAAGAATATAAGAACAGAAAGTATTTTAATTGTGTATAGGAGCATGAGTTCGAATCTCAGCATTGCCACCGGTCTCGTGCATGGCATCACACGTATTAAATGGTAAGGGCTATGTTTTCCCCTAGCTCGCACAAGTCTCTGACTTTTGAGGGTTGCACGTAGGGGTGCAACCGGTTGACGAATATAACAATTTAACAATATGTGCCTTTCAATAACCATATTATCTTCATTAGTAGGATTTACTAAACTGAAAGTAAACCTACTGTAACCATACCTGATGGACAGGTTGGTTGGTTGGTTTGAGGCTGACGAGCCAGACGCAGGGTTTACCCGCGAGGGTGACCCTTGACACTGAGACCAACTGGGGTCTTTTGTATTCTGTCGTCAGTAGTTCCTAGTTAAATAGGCCTTGTCTTTTATCAGGTTTAGTAATCTATTCACTAGGTGTTTCGGATTCATGCCTATTTCTAGGTTGGTCTGTCCGAATATTCTGTAGCGCTTGTTGTACAGCGCGTCGCATTAGAAGATGATGTGAGAGGCTGTTTCCTCCTCGTCACCACAAAGTCTGCACTCCACGGTTTCTCTGTTTATTCCCATGGTGTGCAGGTCTGCGTATCTTAGGTCTGTTCAGGTTGAGAATGTCAGCCGTCAGTGTTTGGCTTAAGTGCCTCACCATGGCTGTGCTGTGTCGATGCCCTTCGATTTGGTCCCAATATGTTTGGTGTTTTGTTTTCTTCCACTCATTTATTAGGTTTCCGCATCGGGTTTTGCTGATGCCAAACACTGGTTCTGGGCCTGTGAATGGTAGTTCAGAAGCTCGTCTGGCAAGTTGGTCTGCTTTTTCATTACCTTCGATTCCTCTGTGTCCAGGCACCCACACAAGTGTTACCTTGTTGTGTTTTGCCAGTTCATTGAGGCTCTGAAGGCATTCCCATTCCTGCTTTGACTTAATCTGTACTGAATTCAGAGCTTTTATTGCGCTCTGGCTATCAGAAAGAATGTAGTTTTCTTTTGTACCCACTGTCTAAATTCATCTGTTTGCATGTCCTTATGGCATGTGTCTCAGTTTAGAATACTGTGGTGTTGTTGCCAAGTGGAAGTATTACGTTCCTATTTGGCTTCACTCCATGTATTCCTGCTCCAATTCCTATCTCTGTTTTGGAGCCATCTGTGTACCAGATGATGTTGCCAGATGATAGTGATTCTACTCCCGAGTCCCATTCGTCCCACTTGAGCTGTGTTCTGAATGGTTTTTCGTATGAGTATTTAGGTAACATGTAGTCTGATATCATTTCCAGTTCGGTAATGTTGACTACATGAGTAATTTTGGTGTGCCCAATTTGTGGTTGGGATCTCCAATTACCTGTTTGTATAAGTCTGTATGCGCTCATCCTCGCCTCTCCCATGACTGTGATGTCCAATGGTGGGAGGTTTAGGATGATTTCCATTGCAGCGGTCGGAGTGCTGCTCATGGCACCCGTGCCTGCCTGCCTTTGTCTCACTTTGGGCCACCACACCAGCGAGCCGTATGTGATTCTGGGTCTTATGATTGCGGTGTAAAGCCAGTTCATGACTTTCGGTTTAAGTCCCCATGTTTTTCCAAAAGCTCTTCTGCACATCATAAATGTTGATTTGCTCTTGTTGATTACATGTTGCAGATACATGTTCCAGGTTAGTTTCTTATCAAGGAACAGCCCTAAGTATTTAACATGATCAGCAACTTGTAGTGTTTCGCCAAAGAATTTGGGTAGTTTCATACCTCCCAAAATTCTTTTGCGTGTAAAGGGAATGAGCGTGGTTTTGATTGGGTTTGCCCTCAGTCCTTCCCTTTGGCACCATTCCTCAATGGTCCTCAGTGCGTTTTGCATTAGCTCTGAGGTTATTTGGGCGTGCTGCCCCTGCACGATGACTACTATGTCATCCGCATAACCTTGGGTGTAGTATCCCTGGTTGTTTAAAGATTCCAGCAGTTCGTCTACTACCATATCCCACAGTAGGGGTGATAAGATCCCACCCTGTGGGGTTCCCCTGGCAATTTCCAGCTGCTCGGATTCTTCGAACATGTTGGTCTGGGCCTTCCGATTTTGGAGCATTGAAAGTATCCACCTGCAGGTGGTTTCGTCAACGCTTCTCCTCCTGTCCGCTGAGACCATGCTTTCGAAGGATGTATTGTCAAAGGCTCCTTCGATATTTAGAAAAGTGCATAGAGCTATTTCTTTTTTCGCTAGAGAGTCTTCCAGCCTTGACACTAATTGGTGCAAAGCCGTCTCGCACGATTTTCCTGTTAGATATGCATGCTGGTTTATATGTAAAGGCCGGTCTATCAGAGCTGCCTCCCGTATGTCCCTATCTATCAGTTTTTCCAGTCCTTTCAGAAGAAAGGATGATAAGGTTATTGGTCTATAGTCCTTGGCCTGGTCGTATCTATTCCTACCAGGTTTCGGAATAAAGACCACGTTCACAGATTTCCAGGTTTGTGGTAGCCAGCCAAATGCTAGGCTCATCCTGTACAGTCTGCATAGTTCTGGTGCTAGATCTTCTATGGATGGACAGGTACAACTACAACTTATTATTCCAATTATGAGTAATTATTCCTCCATCGACTCAAATAGCTTAGAATTGAATGGCCCATTATCATTATTGAGCAAAGACAAACCGTTCTTGTGGATAGCAATACTTTCATAACAATCTAATTTCCTGTAATCATCAACTGGTTTTACTAATTTTAAACTTGGAAGGTTAATTTTATGGTGAGTTTCTAATAAATAATTAGCAACACTCGATTTATTTCCTCGCGAATATTTAGCATGGACCAAATGTTCGATGAAGTGAATATTCGTAGATGTCTTAGTTTGGCAGGAATATACATTATCACAATTTTGACAAATAATTTAATTTATTCCTGATATACTTATCTGAAGTTGAGATTTTGGTCTTTCGGATTACCTAATAAACAACATTTGGAGATTGTTCGTACTGCTATGCACAAGCTGGAGGTTTGAGTCTCGGAAAATACAGTTAAGAACTCTTGTAAACCATGGATCGATCGTCTGTAAATTTTATGAATTTCTTGTCTTAATAGTTCAGGGTAGATAATTTTTTAAAGCAAAAAAAATTGTAGTAGAATGAAACCCATTGTATCCGAAAGATAATATGACAAAAATAAAAGGAAAAATAAATTACGGGTGATTTGAGGTCGGGAAGTAGGAGGGGGTAAGTTTTTATGAACACTTTTTTCACATAACCACAAAATTTATGTGAAAAATTCAAATAACCAAATTTTTTTGTTTTTAATATTTATCTTTAAAAAAAACACGGAATTTGGTAAAAATTTACCTTTTTATTTCAGTAGAAACCCCCTTATGCTCTCCTCAATTTAGGCAGATATCTGACAGAAAACAACCACTTCCCTGGCTTATACCACGACGGATGAATTACATCTGACAGATATCTGTGCAGCGTTCTCCCTAGAATCTGGGAGACAGCTACAAATGCTTTCTGTATCAAGTAGCAGAATCCTGCCAGACATGATCAAGGACTTGTGACTTGACCACTTACATACCGGTTTCGAGGAGTATTGCCTCTCTTCATTGCAAGGTATGTCCGACAAAATTTACAGTCGTCGACGTCCTTGGTCACGCCATGCAATTCACTGATACTTGAAATGATTCTCTGCGGAGTCTCCTAAGAAGACAGTCGCAGCGCCACCTCTAGAAAACCTCAGAAAGCACTCCAAAGTAACTCGGGGTAGAGTTTGTTTGGAAATATCAGACAAAGTATGATGGCTCTCCTGTTGCCTGACTAGTAAGCACTGAAGATGACGCAAGTCGAAAGCGCTTTGCAATAAATTTTAAATATACACTTCATACAAATCTTCTCTTCATTCTAAAATTAAATCATTTTTCATATTGCCAAATCTCCCACCCACAGAAGGTGCAGCAAAAAATCTGACGGCAACAGAGTGGGGCTGGAAGCAGCATCAACGTGGTATTATGCCCAGATTTACACAAAAGGAATTAATTCCGGAAATATTGCTCATAACTATTTGCTGCAGCTGTGAAACTGGATGCAACAGTTTAAAATGTGGCTGCCGGAAACATGCGTTAAAATTTACAAATTTTCGCTCAAATTGTCGTGGTTCGCAACATTGCTTCAATGTGGAAGAAAAAAACTACGAGGAAATTAATGATTCCGATGAAATTATGGATAAAGAATCAATGCAAAGTGGAAATAATATTAAAGACGAAGACGGTGATGGCCTTGAAGATTGCGAAGATGTACTAGAATCGGAAAGGTTTATCGAATCTATCGATGAAAATGCCATCAAAGAGTCAAAAAATAATGAATAAGTGATGACATGTGTATTTGTTTATTTATGAGGTTTTCTATGACATAAATGTAATTAGAATTTAATAAATCAACTTCTTTATTGAAAAGAAATTACATTTAGTATAATTTTTTAGATAAAATCTTTAATTTAATAACTATTTTCGCATGTTTTTTTCAATCTGTATGTTCTATAGAT
Source organism: Chrysolina americana (assembly GCA_958502065.1). Lineage (NCBI taxonomy): Eukaryota > Metazoa > Arthropoda > Insecta > Coleoptera > Chrysomelidae > Chrysolina > Chrysolina americana. The sequence continues at coordinate 92,985,329 of OY293411.1, forward strand.
TTGTAATTTTTTTTGTTATCAATGTGAGATGGAATATTACGTTTTTCGAGTATTTAAAGTATAAAATTTAATGATTAGCTGAAAATTGTACATGTTTTAAAAAATAATTTCGGATTACAGTTTTTTCGTTTTTTGCAATTTCGAAGAAAATTTACCACAGTAGTGTATATTTTTTTACACCATCAGAAAGTAGAGATTTCAACAAACAAAAACCCACCAACATTTTTAAAAAGTCGATATTTTGACGTGAGATTTTTCGATTGAAAATAAGGGTGCTTTTTCGATATTTAGTCAAAATTAGGTGAAAAAATATATATTTCAACTCAAAAAAATTACGGTGTATTTGAAACATAAAAAGGCAAGTTTTCACCAAATTTCGTGAATTTTTTTTTTGTTGAAAATAAAAATTAATAACCAAAATCTTGGTTATTTGAATTCTTCACATACATTTTGAGGTTATATGAAAAAAGTGTTCACAGAAAAATTGTAGATCTTTCTATTACTTACAACTTTGCCATTCAACTTTTTTCCATAGGACTTGTAGTTTTGCCGGAAATCGAGATAAACCGTATTTTACCCTTAAAAACTCACCCCCTCCTACTTCCCGACCTCAGATCGCCCGTAATAAGTTTTTCCTTTCATTTTTGTCATGTTATCTTCCCTTTCCAATGGGTTTCATTCAACTATAATTTTTATTTACTTTTTACCATTTTAATTATCTACGATATTTTGAGGTCATTGATTCTGGCTGTTTTCTTGATGTTATTTTTTTCTTTCTGAAAACGTCCATCACAAAACGGCTACTTCCATTTCCCTTGTTCATAAGACGTTGAACTTTCCACTTAGTAAGTAATGAACGATTTTAGATAAAATTGAAAACTGTCGAGTTCACAATGACCTTATTAAAAATAACCACACTAGATCGACTTAAGACAGGAACAAATTCATGAACACTACACATGATACACGGCTTACAAGAGGTCCCAACTGGGAGCTATTTGAGTTGATACCGATAAAAGAATGTTGTACCTACCTGGTATGGTTACAGGTAGGTTGAATATCAGTTCATATCTGAATTAGACTGAGTTGATAAGTTTTTTCAATTTAGAAAATTCTACTGATGAAGATAACATGCTGGTTATCAAAATGCGCATCTAGGAATTAAATTACTTGTGTGGTGAAGGGGGATAGGGTTTTATGTTCTCATTGAGTGACACTACAGGCGTCCAATATCCCATTAAGTAGAGAATAAACAAAAATATTGTATGTCCCATTAATATTCCACTGTCCTCCCTCTCGGCCCGCTACTGTTCGCAAGATCAACACCAGCATATTTTTCATGACTGCCCACAGATCTTCACGTTGCACCACGGGCTGTGCCACGGCACCGCACGTAGTAAAACACTCGCCAGTTTTTCAGATTGCCGGTAGAGCGGTAGAGAAAACATGCGAAACCAAACAGCTGATAGCGGTGTTGTCAAATGCCATAAATATCACATGTAATCAAAACAGATTATGCGCAGGATAAACAGTATCACCGTTAAAATCCGCATCATACAGATTATTTTTTTATTATTATTTATATATTATAGTTATAACTCGGAATTTTAAAATTCCGAGATATATGTCGCCATGGCAAACATTTTTTCAAATCGATTCAATCAACTGGGTGCGTGTTGTTATACCCTACTGTTTCTTTAAATATTCCATAAGTTCAAGTCTCGAAAGTTCGTGACAAAGTAAAAAAAATCACCAATTCTACTGAAATCCATCAATTTTGCATATATCATCAAGCTTGTTTAGGTTTTCCTATTTTACCTTTCGTTTTCGTAAAATCTTTTCAGTGTGGTTAGATCATCCAAAAATAAATTTTCTGTCCAGAAAGAATGAATTGCATAAAAAAGAAACATCTTCACTAATACATGACATACAGTTTTTAAAATAGCGAAAGACCATTGCAACACACAACTCATCACACATATCACTTCTGAAAAGCAATTAAACTCAAAATAAGCTACAAAATTATTACTTTATATATACTTTATTATAGAAAACTTTAAAAGGAAAACTTGGATACAATGGCGCAGATACTTGCGCATGTTGGGCAGATGTCAGATAGGCACAAGCACAAGATTGACAGGTTCTAATGGTGAATTTCCATGCAGCTGAATTTCAATACTTTTATGTGAAATGTGTGATTATTTTTTATTCCAGTAAATTGCATATCAGCAAAATGAAAATTATATAATAAGTCGAAAATGTAACTAATAAAACTGCTTGCGGACAGTGATTCTGTAAATTTTAATGATAATGTTGTTTTATTCATTTCATGCTCGTGCGTAATACTAGAAACTTCTGTTCATGAAAATTCACCCTAACAAGAAAACCGACGGTGGCGGTTCACGAAGTATGGCGGTATTTTTGGAAAATAGACCGCGATTTCATTTGTTTTCTCATTATCAAGCAAACGAATGTCCAGCGTTTTATTCTACAGTTTTACAGGTATGAGTCGGCACACCAGGGTTTTTAGGCATCTTACAATAATGTCATGATTTGACAAGATAATGTACTTAATGAAAATATGTCGATTATGATAATTTCTGTACTTAGTGAGTTTTTCTTGTCACCCGACGAAATACGAGTATTTATAGGTGACCGTGTCTGGTAAACACTTGTGTCATCTTTCAGGTGATATTTGTTGATACGTCTGTGCGTAGTGTGTACCGTCAGTAAGATGCTGGTTGTTGTTCTGTAATGAAAATACACTTAACTTATTTCGCTAATTTATTGAAGCGTATTTTCACTACATACATTGGTGTCAGAAATCGGATGGAAGAGGAAAAATCTGCGAGACTAATACTGACATTACGCGGTGAAGCAACGAATATTTTACAAACCCTCACCGCGCAAGAATTAGAGGACTATAATCAGCTCGTAAAACATGTTGAATTACGTTATGGACAGATTCACCTGGATGACGTATATCATTTACAACTAAAAAAACGAAGCTAGAAAGGGGGAGAATCCTAAAAGGAATTCGAAGCCGATATTGCACGCTTGGTTCGTCTTGCATACCCAGCCACACCGAAAAACGTAATGGAGCGATTTGGAATTTGAGGCTGCGAAACAATTCAGCAAAAGACAGAGTAGAGTCAGGATGATTGAGGAAGATCCACAGGAGCCCGCTAACATCGAGACATAAGAAAAGTGATAAAGGAAGTGTTACCTGAGAAAAGACTGATCCGATGCCAAAATTGCAGTAAACTTGGGCACGTGCGTAGCGAATGTCCAACAGTCCAACATTGAAAAAATCGACACGGACGAAGGTAGAGAAGGAGCAGTCGTCAACCTGTATCCAGCAAGCTCCAGTTAATAACGCAAATGTCGCTGTCTATTTGCGAACTCTCGTACTATATCTGCAAGTACCGGCAAGTAGAATTCTTTTAACCGTTCTCAAACAGCGGTGACTCTACGGTGACTCGTTCAGATGGCTCTCGTACGTTCTCGAAATGTGGATAGAACATTCTGAAGCTAGTTCTCGTTTCTTTTTGGACGTGATGAGTCATGCTTGTACCGTTAGTGAGCCGAGATTGAATAATGAGGCGGTCAGGTCCGGCCTGGAAATCATTACAGTACTTACAACCCGTTTTAGATGTGTGCGATTGGGTCATGATGTGATGACGTCTCCCTTGAAAAGTACCTTCACACAACAAATCAAAAAATTGTGTACAAAAACAAATCCCGACGTCTGGTGGTGCTTGCTTGAAGTGCGCACCGACCACTGAAGTGGTGCTGTAGGTTTTTTGGGTTTTCCTGCAGCTGAAAAGTGAATACGCTATAAAAAAGTAATTTGCTCAGGTGCGCGACAACAAATAATAATAGCCGTTCTCTACCCGCACTGGCTAAGCCTCTGGGTACACTCTGCCTGTGTTTATGAGGGATTATTATTATTTTCATCAGTAGATATTATTTGCAAAATTTTGTAGAAGTGATAACAAACAAATCAATTCGGTTTTGACGTGATGATTTGTAATTGTTGTGAATTTTTTATCGAAAAAAATGTTTTCTTGTTTATTTAAGTTTTTTGAAGAATATCTTCCTCTCTCCCCACTCTGTCTATGAGACCAGCGCCATCACCAGAGCAGCGAGTGTTCACGCCGCCACTGAAAAGTTTTTGAATTTGAAACTTTCCATATTCGAATGATTTAGTAATTTCATTGGTCAAATAATATTGAATTAGCCAAATTCAAAGCTAGAAGCTATACAATAAGTATTTTTGCTATGGGTAAACCAGTAATTAACATTCAAAGTAAAAATTTTCTTTTTAATTTTATTTTTGTTGGTTGGTAGGTACTCGAAATAATTTTTCCCTTCAGATAGGTATTTATAAAAAGTGGTCGAAGGGTCCCCAGATTTCTGTCACCTTGATCCGCCACTGCACCTATAAATGAGAAATTTGTCAATCATTGACAAATCAAAAATGTGATACCTACCTAACTTTCAATGCATAGTTTTTTACAAATGACGCATCAAAAACCTGGTTATGAATTTTCTAAATACGTGTTGAACTTGCTCAGGTACCTACTTATTTGTTTGTTTATGCATAAAAAATGTTACATTCATGGATATCATAAAAATAAAAGAAATCTGGCAACAACGACAAGCGCAAGCGAGAACTCGGATTACGTTACGACTTGTTTTCGTTTCGTCTCTCTCTTCCAGTTTATATACAATTCCTGAACCTTATTCTTCAACAGTATTTTAGTGTCGTGTGTTAAAGACGGAAAAGTGAACATGTTTTCGTCAAAGAAACTAGCTCTGAATAAAACCAGCCGAGAAATCTTGAGAGAAATCAAGAGACACATCAGTAAAACGTCCAGTGTCCTTAACAGTGATGCCATTTCTAGACAAGATAGTAATTTAGCAGGCAATCTCGATTTGAATTCGGAATATGGGAATACTAGGAGCAAATGGGCTAAACTTAGCAGAGAGAATAATATAAGGTAGGATAACTATTCGAATTGAAATTTATGTGTGAAACGAAGGAACAGTGGCTGAGCATTTGATCGGCTTTTACCAAGTCAAACTTTTGGCCGGATAGGTATACAATATCGTCAAATTTATTTGCCCACTAAATAATAATAATGATAAAAATGCTCTTTATTGAACTATAAAGCAGTTTATGAATGATAATCATATCTATTTAGACTGAACATTTGAGCATCAAGGTTGACATTATCCCTAGGTACCTACACTAAAAACTTGGTAAATATAATATAGTTTGAAAACTTGGAGTAATTCTGTTTTTACGAATTCAACAGAATAATAAAAATGTCGCAAAAAATAGGATGCTCGTCATTTTACGTTTCAGCAAATGGTAATCAGGCGTTTAGGTAGGTAGGTAATTAGGTTAAAAAATCAACAGTTACGACCAATACAATAAGTAGGTATACCTACCTAGGTAACCATTAATTTAAATGATTCCCAAAGACAATTAGGTACTTCTTAATATTTTATTGTAGTTACAATAGTCACCAAATTCAAAAAGTTTAGGAGATTATCTTCATTTCGGCTCCATTATTCATTAAAATTGCCATCTGATCAGATTATACCTAGAGGTAGCTTTGGCGAAATAGATATTTTTGCTGGCTTTGTACCTAGGTACGTTGTTTGATATTAATCAGTACCTAACTGAAAAAAGTATAATTTCGACAATAAATAAATGCACATTGATCCATACATAACTGTTTTACACACAGTAGCCAAATTTAACTTTCATATTGGTAAAATGTTAAATATGCAAGATTATTGAATCGAGAATATTTTAGTGGCACCACATTCAACCTTGAAAAGACTCGAAAGGATAAGTTATTCAAGTTCTTTTTAAAAATGATATCCCATCTGAACGCATGCTAATTAAACCAATTTGATTTATTGCTTGATGCGTTGGTAAGAGATATGAAATGATATTTAAAATCATCCAACATGTAACAGTATTTGTATTGCAGGTTGGTAAATTGAATGACAATGAACGAACATATAGGTACCTATTGTAGTTTCACTTTATACCGGCGCTATTTGTTAAAAGCCATGCATACAATGAATATGCTAAATTAGGTATGTAACAATTCCCATTTACAAACATAAATTTTCACAAAGATGCGCCTATCTTCAGTAAATAAGAAATAAAAAGCATTCCTATTCAGTTCTATTGAATATTAATCAAACAAAAGTTGAATGAATAGCACGTTAATTAATTACAATAAGTAACCAATTTGTTGAATAATTCAAGTTTTTCAGCAATAAAAAGTACCTGACTTTGAAAATCTTTGTGGCTTCGATTTGTAGGTACCTACTTATGCAACAGTCAATAGACATTTTGGATTGAGGAAAATTACTTGATTTGAAACATAATGTAGATACCTACCTAGTTAATTCAAATAGTTACGCAAAAAAAAACAATCTAAAAATGTCAATCAACCGTCTGAAGACATCGAGGAGATTAACATATTGTTTAGGAATGTTTCGTCAACAAAGTTATCATCATGAGCTGTTTGCTGTAAGCTGTCACTTGAATCCGAGATCTTCACTAATGATTTCATTTACATCAGATTCAAAATAAATATTTATTGACAATTAGAAGTCATCCGAATACCTATCTCGTTCAGACTTAATACACGCCACCACTGATGTATCTCTACTCTCTACGCCGAGTCGGTATGTCAGTGACCTCTTCGAGTTCCAGGCCTACGTGATCAGAGTCTCGTATCTATCGATAGTCCCGGAGGGTGCGAACCTGCGAATCCCCTTTGTTTTCGTTCGTTGTGGTGCATCGCATCGCCCTCGCGTTGACCTACAAAAAAAGATTTGACCTTGTGGAAAAGATTGTTTACAACTGGATTACCAAATCTAGTGTTGTCAGAAGAATAATGAGCATTTGTTTATAAATATATCCCTGCGTGATCTTCCTATGGTCGATACAGGGTTGGTTGAAATTGTCCAATTTCATAAGAGGAGTTTTTTGGTGGAGTTGCCTATCTAGGTATTTCTTGCTGTATACGTGAAAATAATAGTAATAGTTATGTCGAAATTTCAATTTCTTTCCGATGTAGGTACGAAATACAAAACTCGAACTAAAAAAGTTTGGTAAAAATGTACAGAGTTGGCCAAACTGGGCACTTTAACAGGGAAAGTCCTGTTTTCGAACTATATAAATGAAAACTGATGACTGTGTCTGAAGATCAAATTTTAATCGTTTCTGAGTTGCAGCATTTTTCACGTAGAATTCAATGGTGCAAGTAACTTATTTTTTCAAATGAGATATCCATAGTTATTGATGGAAAATATGTTTTTTAAATGAGACACCCTGTTTATTCCTGCATATATCAATAGAGCTTAAAATTACCTTTCCAAAAATGTAGCACATTTGCTACTTTGCTAGTCATCTTTGAAATACATAGCTTTTAAGTTTTTTCATGTAGGCTTTGAATCGCACACTTTGAACAAGTATGCCTTGGATGACGCGGCGATAAAACAGAATGCAAATGTTTGCTGGTAGCTGTCAAATTTTTATTTAGGCAGTAAAGATGCTCTTTCGTTGTTTCTGTTCAATTTTCAAACACATTCGCAATGAAGTATGAGAATTATGAAAAATGGAATATGATACCAAACGGGGAGAATGCAGAAGCAGCAAGCAATTTATATCACGAGAGGTTTCCAGAAAGAATACAACCTTTTAGAGACATTTTTGTAAGATTGCGACACAACCTATGTAATTGATGGTGGTCAATTTGAAAAGAAAAAGCCAAAATTATCTAAATCAAATAGGGATAAGAAGTTGGAAGAAATAGTCGTTTTAGGAGCTGTTGAAAATAATTCCAAAACGTCAACGGGAAATTTGAAAATATCAACAGGCCTACCAAGAATTAACGTTAAGCGGATTTTGAGAAAGCACAAATACAAGCCATACAGGACCAGAAGAGTTCATAAACTCACACCAGGAGATTTTGATCGCTGCATGGATTTTTGCCAGTGGTTCCTGAAAAATTGTAACCAAGAGCGTGATTTTTCATTAAATTGTATTTGGACAGACGAAACTTTTGTGAGCAGTGCCGGCATTTTCAACCGCTACAGTTTTTATTCATGGGCACAACAAAATCCTCATTCTATTATGGAGCAGACAAGTCAGGAAATATTTGGATTTAGTGTGTGGGCAGGTGTTTTCAGGGGTAGAATTATCGACCCGTTCATTTATTTTATAATGGCACTCTCACATCTCAGAGGTATGTAGAAATTTTAATGCAAAATGTCGAACCCCTTGTTGATGATTTACCACTAATGGAGCTCAGAAAAATACTCGGAAAAATATATTTTCAACAAGACGGGGCTTCGCCTCACCACACTGCAATTGTCACCAACTTTTTGGCTGCAACTTTTGGTAATAATTGGATAGCCAACCAAGGACCCTACCGTTGGCCGGTCAGGTCACCGGACCTAACGCCTATGGACTTTTACCTAAGGGGAAGGTTGAAGGAGCTTAATTTTGAATTACCGACCAACTCTAGATACGAATACGAAGATACAAAAACCCATATAATACCTACGAAAAAAATAAAATGAACCGAAGAAATAGCCAAGCTGAGTGAACTTAGAACACAAATTGGTGTTTTTGTTTTCAACAGACAAGACACGAGGTTCCATCAACTGTTATGTGCTGTACTTATTCCCAACTTTTCTGCGGAATATATTCGACACGAGGCTTTATCATCCTAAGCAACTCATTATTGCTTAGGATCATTAATGCTCAGGCAAATATGCGACAATATTTAAAGCTACTAAAATTGCAATGCTCATACCATATGCGAAGCAGTTCTCGAACATCGTATTTAAAAAAAAGATTTCGACAAATTTTTCCCCGCAACTTTTGGCGACAAAAAGCGGCAAATTATGGAAAAATCCGGTCGTATGTTTTTTGAAGTTGTCTCGCTAATTTCATGTTTAGATCAAGAATCTGATTCACCATCACAGGAAGGAGCATGTAAGGCTCTGAATTGACCAGAGCAGTTTAGTTTGGAGTATGACTGGTGGAAAAGTAAGCATAAATCGCAAGTGTGAATCAACTCCTGAGGATAGAATCAGTCTGAAGAGTTTATAAACAAACTGCTGCCAGCATTCACAGAATATCCGCTGGATCAGAAAAAGTCGGATAAGTAACGAAAACCGAAGCAGATAGTAAGTGCAATAATACCTCAGGTCATACTTAACAACAGATATTACAAAATGTAGATTTAATCAAAAGTGATATAACATGACATATTATACAAAATTATCGACAGTTACTATATTAAATGTTTTGAGGCATATTGGATGTTCTGTATTTTAATTTCCAACAGAAAACGAGTAGAACTAAATATTGTTCAACGAACATGAGTACAATCTGTGCAGGTTCTGACCGGAAAAAGAGGAAGTTACACCTCGAGGGCTTCTTAGGTTTCTGATGTTGGGAGAAGAGACACCAAGAGCTCCCACACACGTGGTAGATTTGCCTAAGAAGTGTTGTGAAGAAAAAATTACTAAATGAATACTTCTGAACGATTTTGAGGACATATTCAATAGATTTCAAAAGTCAAAGAAGTGTGAGTGTAGAGGCTTGTAGCACGGAAGCCTTCAACCTAATCAATCATTAAAAGGGAAATAATGGATAAAAATGCAAATAACTATGGTAATTTCCTGGATGGTCCATATTTTTTAATTACCTTTAATTTTTCCTTCAAATGCGCTGCAAACTGCGTCCTAAGGAATTAAAAGTTTTTTGTTGATTGAAAGAAACATGGCACGATATGATACTCATTACACATTTTAATAATCATCCTACGGAAGTTCAACGTTCTGCGAAGTCGAAATTAACCAAACATGAAATTTTTCATTGTTGTATCATCTTAATTGGTTTTCATCATTATTACATGATACATTTATTGATTGTTTTCGGTACCGTTATCGTACTGATTCAATAAATGATTATCACAATCAAATACCGTGCTATATTTAGCACAGAGGACAACATAATTGATTGACAGTAGTCATTATTGAAGTTGCTCGCTATGCTGTACTTTACAGGAAGGGTCCGAGAAAATGTCAATGAGTAGTTTATTTACTACAAGGAATCTTGCTTCTATGAGGGTTATTGCTGAAGTTGTTTTGCCAATTTGCCAATTTTTATGGAGTCCAACCATGAAGTATAAACTACTATTAAGTTCAATAAAATTAAATTTCTAAATACTAATTCGGAAATTGCAAAGTAAAAATTTGAACAGCAGATTTGCATTTAAGTAACGGACCCCATCTAGTTTCACAATCCTGTCTAGTGCCATATACGTACACTGATATCCTTAACATGAATATGGCGCTTGGTCCCATTTTCGATATAGGACTTCGCAAGATCCAAAACTGGCGATTTCGAGCAATCATATTTTCATCTACGGCCATGAGAATTAATAAGGATATCCATTCTGCACACAGAAATTATCTACAAGCCTCATTTTCAGGAAAATTTAACTCATTTATTTGCAAGCCCATCTAGAAGCATAGATTTCGCTGAAAATATGGCATAATGAAATGATTGGTACGAAATTGCTAAATGAAAATATCAATGGATGATGAGAAATCTGAATTTCCACATAAACCTACTCGATAGGGTATATTGGTCGGCAGGTCTCCGAAAGAAAAAAAAATCCGTGATAAAATTCAGTTAACGAGGATGGATACGATGCAAAACCAAGACTGGTAGATACATTCAATTGGATGAGTTGCGAGCTCTTGTAGGCGTCGACTCTTTTCCGACATACTAAGGAAACTTAAGACGAGTTTATACCAAAGTCTTCCACTAAGTTTTCCACAAGTTGCGGCAATTTGTTGCTTTTCCCACAAAATACAGCAACTTTTTCTGTCTTCCTCTTGTGGAGACACAAATCTTCCACAATTTTGGTTTCCCGCGGAGTGTTGGTAAAGATCAGAGAAAGTTGACAACTAAAAGTGGAAGATTTGTTGTTACGCGCTTTGCACAAGCAAAGTGTAGGAAACTAGTGGAGAACTGTTCCCTTTCCACGCGCGTGACGTCAGGCGCTAGCAACCCCCCGCCCTACGCAACCCTTGACCCATTACCGTAATAATGACGGCATCATTGCACGTGTGTACTTCAGCTGCAGGTGTTCTCTGTGATTTCGTTTGTTTTTTCGTTGTTTGTGTCAAGATGGAAGGCTGTAGTGAGAACGAGTGGACCAAAAACAGTGAACTCATTGAACTTTACTGGAGCAGAGAGGTTCTCTGGAACCCAAAAGACCCTACATTCAAAGACAAAAACTTAAAAAACTACACCTGGGGAGAAATTGCAGCCCAGCTGCAAATTGATAAATTTGAAGTTCATACCTGTTTCCGAAGAGATACAAAAAAAGAGAAGAGTGGTGCCCGTGCTTCGCAATCAGTCGAATAGTGGGCGTTTGAGTCTCTACTATTTCTCAAGGACACTACTGCCCCTTTTGCGCTAATTCTTTGGCAGCAAGTTTTCCACTTGTAATTCTAAATTTGAGAAGAGCAACTTTTAGTTTTCTACAAAACATCTTCCATTTGTTGCTCTAATTTTAGAAGAGCAACTTTTACTTGACAACTTTTTGTTTTCTACAAACAATCTGTTGACAACTTTTCAGTTGTCAACTTTGGTGTAAACGCGTCTTTATGTACTACTACTTAAGTTCTACAACAGTTTTCTCATCTAAAACTCTCTGAGTGAAAGTGCAGCTAAATTTCTTGACCCGATTTTTTGCTTCAGCCTTCTGCAGGATGCTATACGTAATTAAGCTCCTCATCAAATAAGCACATTCAATTATTGCGTATGCAATAGAAATAGACTATGAAGTATAAGGAGAATATTAGACACCCCGCTAATATCAGTGATATAGCAACTGGTACACAGATTTGCGATGCCGGTAGTTGTTAGGGCTAAGATGAAGGGCGCAGTTAGGGCTGAAGGAACGTCTGATGATTCCTCCTGTTTTACCATGTCTCCTATAATGCCAGAAAGCAATATATTTGTACATTATCTGATATCTGACGGTATAATTATTAATAAATAACCCGTTGAATTTGAACTTGAACAATATAACTACATCGCTATCTCTAGGTTCTAAAAGAACTCCAACTATGATGGATCTAGATAGAATTCTAGAATGTCGATGTAGTAATTTTATGGAAGTCAGCGCAACGAAAACCCAAGCTTGTCTTCCTCAGAAAGCTCAATCCCAGCATCACTAAGAAAGTAGTCGTCAATATAAATACCATTGAAGTTGTCTGTTTCGATTTATGATTTATACCTACTGTTTACTTCATTGCAATATAATACTGTAGAATATAGGTTCGTTTATAGAACAAGACTTTTTTTGTTCTAGGGCTCTCTCAACGATCCAAACTAAAGTCAAACCGCCAGTTACAAGTGCCCCAGTGTTCTCCAAGGAAGAAAGCAGAGAATTCATGGCGATATTTCCGGATATCGTCAGAGATTTAACTGACGCTGGTCGTCACACAGACATTCCCGAAGTGACCAAAAGGTTCGCCAAGGTTTTACAATACAATGTGCCTACCGGTAAAAAAACCAGAGGACTCACGACTGTGATCGCTTATAAAATGCTCGAGAAACCGGAAAATTTGACGCCGGAAAATATCAAACTGGCCAACATTCTGGGGTGGTGCGTTGAATTGGTGAGTTGGAATAAGTATTCTTGAAACTTGGTCATATGAATTAGAGAGAGTAATGCTTATATGGGAGATGGTTCTAGGAAATCACTCGTTGGCTGACTTTTAATTTAGATAAACATAATTTACACTAAGGCTTCACACTAATAAAACGTAAGCGCTTTATTGATAGTAATAAAATTCGTTCGTGGAGAGAGGTCTTTTGCAATTAATACTTATCTGTGATTAGCTATATAAATTCAGTTCATTTGTGAACTATCATTAGCTGGAATAGATGGTTAGAATAAACTTGGCTACACGCATTCAAGTAGTTGTTGTTATAAGGTCCATGACAAGTGGGTCTCACAACTTTTTCATTATCTTTCCGTCTGCTGCACAAATAATGGGGTCAGCAACATAGGAAGTTTGTTAGCGAGTTTGGCTGTAAATTCTTCAGGGAGTAATTTCGAAGTAAACTCTTCTTTGTATAATTGACTTGTAAACGTTCTCTTGTAGTTACGTGATGCTGCGACATGATTTTGTACAGTTTAAAGTGACGATACTCTAATATTCGATCACAGTCACATCAGCTGAGTGAAACTCCGTGCCTAAGACGCTTCAAGGTTATTGCATTTGTTGTTTGTTTATTACAACTGTCACTTAAAAAAAAAATGGCTAGATCACGAATGCTCACAATCAATCTAAATAAAATAAGTTACTCAACATTGCATTGTATTTAACAAGTCCAACATTCCTTCATTTGCTGATACTTCCTGTAACAACCACCGACTGGTAATCGAAAGCAAGAGACTATCTGCATACTAATGTCACGGTTCACCCGCTCAAAAGTGCAGACCAGGCCACAATATGCAATTGATATATAGGAACCAATATGAGCACTCCGACTCGTTTGTTTGAAGCCAAAGAAACTTACTTCATTATAAAAAATCGATAAATCCCTTAAATTAAATTTGATTATAAATATTCCTGCCTTCCGCACATTTTTCTAGACTATAGGATTGTCGACAAAAGTCGAAAGAAAACATATTAAACAGCCCCAAATTATGTTTGCCAAAGTCCACGTGCTTGTACTCATATTATTTTATGCCACTATCTTTGAATTTCAATAAAAAGCATCTGATCATAGAATAAGTAGTAATAGTACTTAATATTTTATTCCAAATTTGATGTATTCCTAAATTTGCGTATTCGTACCTTCCTTTATTGTTAACGACACAACCTGCATATTTTTTCCTGAATATAAATTTTTTCAATAAGTTCTTATTCCTTTTGCCTCAAACCAAGTATTAAATCACTTACTGAGTACCCACATTCATTCAACGAAATTGGTGATTTATCTATTATTCTGAATAAATGTTAATTGAATTTTTGAGTTGTCACAATCACGCCCAGTGTTTTTCCCAAATTGAATGAAATCAACACCAAATTCATAATATTCATATTCAGCGACACGCCTAACAAGCAAATGACAGATAATAATTCCAAATCATGAATAGTAACCTATTCCAGATATAATGAATTGACTGGTTAAAAGTGTTTTCGAACTAGATTGAAATCTGCGGTTTTGAGGAAAGGAGTCAAAAAGTGCCCCTTTGAAGAAAAAATTTCGAATCATGGATATACGTCAGCTGGTGTGCCTCAAGGACCTCTTTTGGGCCTATCGTTATTAAGTTCCTCTTTTTCTTCTGAAGAGGTAGAAACAGTCTGTGCTGTAATCAACAGTGAACTGAATTTCTGCATAGCATCCTCTGAAGAACACTGCCTTATAATTAATGCAAATATATCTGGTGATTCTATTTGGTCCCAAAATGAGAAGAGTGCTTGTTTTCCCCAGTGTTGATATTCAGATAGATAGGGTATCCTTTGATGATTAAGTTGATGAAGTGGTATTATCATAGAAGTAAAATGAGATTCCACGAACACGTGAACCGACTCAATCAACGAGCAAGAAAGTAATTTATGGAAACCATCAACTCTCACCAAGGAATGTTAAAATCACACTGTGTGATCAATTGATTTTGTCAAGATTCAATTACGCCTAATATATGGTCCTAGTTTAACCGTTCAATATCAGTATAGAATACAAAAATTTCAGAATTCTTGTTTGAGATTGACTCATGCCAGTATTGAATAAATGCAATATCGTTCACAACTCGACCACGGAAATATAATGTGTTGTACTCATCAAGGGTCAAGAAGGGCGATGAGGTTCATTCTCAAAGGAGGGAGGACTTTATCAGCCAATAAATGTTGACATTTGAAGGAAGCAGGTTCTGCTGCCGTTATATGACGCATTCTATCTGTGACCTCAAAAGGCTTGTTCCGAAGTGTTTATTGATATATTCTCTGAATTTTATTCATAGTAAGTGGTTTAAATTATCAATTAGACTACTCGCTCCAAGACGATGCGTAGAAATTTAATGAATAAACGATCAATAAATATATTGCGTTTCAATTCAGTTATCTATACATACATGTTGTTCAGCTGTAAAGCTCTAATTCGAACGAATATATTAATCTCCAACAAATAAAAAAGTTATATGAGATATGAGCGCTTAAAACAATCGCTATCAAGAAAAAATTTTATCCGTTCAAAAGTTTGCAGGAATGTTTTTTTTTTTCATAAATATTATCTATCTAAGATTTGATTGAATGTTATATTAGATTATACCTACATTAAAATGTTCTAGTATCCGACCCACTGAAAAATCTGAAAACTCTGATTATATCTTTTCAGATAATAAAGGAACCAATATGAGCACTCCGACTCAGGCAGCTACAATTCAGGAAATATTAAAAAAAAGATCAACCAAATAATTAATTAACTTAGAATCGTATAAATAACTTCTATAGAATCCTCGCTGGCTGTTATTCCCGAATCATTTTTAAAACGAAAGAAAATGAAAAAAATTTAAATCTGAGAATAATGTTTTTCTTTTCTTCAGCACCAAAATCTCGTAAATTTAAGAATATAAGTAGTAAAATAGATTATTGAATACGCTCGTATCTACAGAAAATCCAAATACATGAAAAAAAGTGTTCGATAAATTTTTTTGATTACAAATCACAAGAAACTAGGGATAGTATAGAAATTTTCGCCAATACCGATATTTCAACTATCGGTCGTTAAAATATCGACCATTCGATTGATTCTTGCTTGACAAAACATTTCATTTGGTCGTTCAAAAACACACTTCCAACTATTATAAATAAACTTCAACCATAAATTCTCTCCAGTCAAATATCATTACTTATATGTTTCTAGAATACATAAATGATATTCGACGTAAGGAACCAGAACAAGAATTAGTGTTTCTAGATGTTTCTCCAAAATTCTTCGAAGATTTCTAAATGTTCCAAGGCTTATCTGGAAATGATTCACAATGTTTGAAGCTAGTACCAGAATCGCTACAGTAATCTAAGATATAATTATTATTACTGTGACAAAAAGCCGAAAACGAGCCGTTCAAGGAAATCTTTTGAAGAAACAATTGATAAATTATGAGAAAAAAGGAAGTGCAATTTTCAAAATATGCCAAACATTAAAGGAAAACGGCTATATGTCAAAAAATACCCAGTGAAATTTGTAAAAATAGTTACGTAAAGTTGTAACTTATTTTTTTTGTCTTTCTAAATTCATTATCGTATCTGTCCCGGTATTTAGCAGGTACTGAGGTTTGATTTTCTGCAAATTTCATGTCTGAATCTTTACTTTCATGGTGGGAACTCATGTCGATGAAATTTAACTAAATTGAAATGAATATGTCAAAGTTGACAGTAGGTATACTTCAAACCTTTGAAACGCTTGCTTGTTACATGATTCTGACCATTAATTTCAGGAATATCAACTTATTTTGAGTAAACAAATAACGTTATTGGTAGTATATTCCTATCGTGAATTCATATTACGTTACGACAAGTTCCACATCTCATATCGTAATATGAATTTTTACCATTTAATATCGTCCACACATTTCTCAATAATAGTGGTCATTAGCATTATCTTCCTTTTTTGAGAGATTGATAACTTTCTTACTGATACGAAGGGGTTGAAGCCAACAAGTTCTTTAATTTTCTGAATTGCGCAATTTCAAAATTCATTAACTGAAGAAGTTTTAACTGGATAAACTAGTTACCACACTCCATAAATTTCACTGCAAATAAAACGAAGTTCGATGTTTGTGGCTTCGTCCTATTTTTTGTAACATTTTCATAACACAGTGTTGATGAACTTTGCACATATTTGTATTCATCTGTTGAGAGCTTATTTTTAGCTACAGAATTGATATGCTAATCGTTATGCTTCCTCTATATATGGTTTAGTTGTAGTAAACAAAGGAAATTGAGATAATTTGTTACTTTTGTCATGTTTCAATTAGCATAGATTGTGGAAGGTTACAGCTGGCGGGTGTTCGTTGGATGAAATAAAAGGAGCTTGTTTTGTAGGGAATTATACTACACGTGTCAAATCGTTTGTTTCAAGTTGACAACTTGAGGATTTGGTGAATTATAAGAGGTGGATCAAAATAATAATGTTTGTTCGTGAGTCTAACCAATGACGGTGATGTTGAATGATGCGAATTTGCGGATTTATTTGATGGTTTGAAATTATCGAAATATTTTTTTCAACAATATGCTGTCTTTCAACTATGCTTCATCCATTTACAGTAGAGTTATTTTGCAATATTAATAACGAGCAACCTTTCAAGTACGATCAACAATAAAAATCTTCTGCTAAATCTGCTCAGAAAAATGGACTGTAAACCAGCCTATCGTCATCTAACTACTAGACCCTTTTGACCATTGCTTAATCTAGTAAGAAAAAAATGAACTGTGATCTAGAAAAACCTCACTGTTTTTGACAGGTTGTAATATCTTCATATCGTTTGTTGCTGTTTGTTGTTGTTGGTTTTATATAAATAGATTGAACGTCAAATATTATCGGATGTAAACATGGGTCTTCAGTGAAATATCAGACTTGATATTTGGAGGTGATAGTAAATGTTTGATGTTCATACAGATTGTCCCAACGTTAATTGTCCACTCCGAAATGACAATAGCGCAATTCATTTTTTGTTTCATAGTTTTTTTGTTGTAATATATTTTTCGAGTAATTGTGAAAATCTATCATTATCATCTAAAAAATTGCAATCAAGTACATGCATTATATTTTCAATTTGTGTGCATTATTAGAGAGATATAAGCCTCTAAAGTCATGTGAAATATGTGTCCTCTCTAACGTTGTAGCTTCGCGTTTAAAAAACTTCCGTCTTGAATTTTGTCGAGGAATTACGTGGCATTACTTTCGATTGCGAAAATCTAATAATCCACGTTCTCAATGAAAGGAACACTGTTCAGGCAGCTACAATGCCAGTTGTGGCATATAAGAAAGCAGTTCATACCTTAGAATATAGAACTAACAAGATAAAGCGAGTCAATCATAAATCGACAAATGTTGTTCGGACAAGTATCGCCGATTTGCCTAGCAAATAGAAAAAGGCAGTTTAAGAGAAAAAATTCCACTAATGAGGCCGATAGCAATCTCTTCAAGAGTATTCTACAAGCAGTCGATGAAGGAGACCCAGCGCTGTTTTTTCCTTGATCTCTCCAAGGCATTTAACAAAGTAGATCATGTTCTCTTAGAAGCGTTAGAGAGAATATAGATGAGGACGATTTCTGGCACGTTCTTCATTAGCTATTTATACAAGGGAGAAAAAATTGTAGAACTTCGCCAAACTTAAAGCATCAGTGAGGAGGTTTGGTGTGGAGTTCCTCAAGGCACCTTGCTGGGGCCAATTTTAGTATTATTATATATTGGCGAAATCCTACTCCTAGGTACTGTTGATGAAATAACAAGTTTTGCTGATGATACAGTAGTATTTCACAGTAGAGCTTTCCTACCTTATATCAAGAGAGTCACCGACCTGATTGAAAAAATACTGGAAAAACACAACGTTAAAGCCATTTACAAACCGACTAGACAGATTAGTACTTTGCTCCAGTCAGCTAATAAAGACCCACAGACCGTGCTCGTGTGGGTCTGTATACATCGGCACCACCCCCCGCAGCGTAAAAACCAGGCTCTCTGAGCACCAGAGACAATGTAGGTTGGCCCAGACGGAAAAGTCTGCCGTTGCATTGCACGCCTATGGAGAGGGTACTCATATATCCAGTTCCAGAATTCGGGAATGCTCTCGACCACAAGACACTACTATGCCCGCCTCAATAGAGAAAGAAGAAGAACCAAAAAAAATAGACAAACACAACAATAATTTCAACAGAAAAGAGGAATCCCAAAGATCAACAAAACCTGGTACCCAGCCCTAAAACATACGAAAATAAAATCATCAAATAACACCACTGTTATGCAACCACTTCAACACACCACACTTGACCAGGTAAGACTGGGTAAACATGACACCGTAATCAATCAGGTAGACAATGGCAACATCCCGTCCGGTCAGGTAACCTAAACACACCAAGCAAAACAAATGAAAATTATTCGAATCAAAGTAATTAGCCAGGCTGTGACTATTAATTGCGAGGACCCTTCAACCGCCGTATCAGTATCACGTCGCTCTACGACTAAGACAAAATCCACGCAGTTGTGAGCGAAACGTCCTTAGAAACCACTTCTTGAGTATGCAGATTGTCACCTATTGCGATCAACATTTGATTTTTTTTCTACGGGAATATTAAATAAATAAAATATTAGATTTCCTATTTCAAATTAATGTTTTTCTATCTAAAGCATTTTATTCTTGAGACTGCTCTCGAGAATGTTACGCCCATGACAGCACAACTGTAGATAGATTTTAAAACGTACGTAAGCGATCACTTCCACTGTCAATGGGACTAATGCTTCTAAGAGAACATGATCTACTTTGTCAAAGGCCTTGGAGAGATCAAAGAAGATACACAGTGCTGGGTCTCCATCAGCAACTGCTTGGAAAATACTCTTACAGAGATTGCTAATGGCGTCAATAGCATATTTTCCTTCATTTAAACCTAACTGTTTTTTAGACACTAAATTAACTTTATTCATATATCTATCCAATCTCTGTTTATGACTTTCTCATTTTTATTGGCCAAAGTATTGATCAATGACATAGACCGTCAGTTCACAGGTAGCCTCTGTCCCTTTTTAAACAACTACTAATTTGAATTCATTAGATAATGTATCACTGCCTATTATCATATTGAATAATTTTGTTAATGAATAGAATATCTGTTTCAATGTATGTTTCAAAATCTCAGTCTTATCCTGATAGTTACTATAGTTGTTTCAATTTTAATACGAGTTGATAGTTTGAGGGAGTAATGGTATGAGTTTGAGTATTTAGTACTTATTTCGCGGCAGTACTTAACTAACTGTGTTGAACTCGGACTACCCTCCTTGGTCAAGAGCTCTGTATTTATATCCGCAGTAAACTTCTTTTGGTTCACTCCAAATGCTTCCTAACTCCCTGTGAATGCATGCATGCATGCATGCATGCATTGCGTGGAACCAAGTTTTCTTAGCTGCGAAGTTTTCAGTATTTTCCAATGCCGTGCGTATAATAACATCGTCAGAATTTTGCAGAGTACAACTTTTAATGTAGTTGGCCAATTATTCTACTTCTATGAACTATTTTAAAGATAATTTCATGTTTTACAGTTTAGAACTAGAAAAGTATTGGAATAAGGGGAAAATGGATAAGGATGCCAAGTTTAAAGAACTTCTATTTTGTCAAATTCTTATTGAAATGTATTCATAATAATGATCCTTTCTACTTCCATATTATGACAGTAATTATATCGTTGAATCGCCCTGTTCAAATCACGCGAGGTGGTCGTGCGAATTATTGTTGCTTTTAATTACAAATTCAAAATACCACACGTTTATTCAATTTTAACGCTAGTCTATTTTTAGTAGGTATGTTTGAATATTATGTCCGAGATTAACTTAAAATGGAAAAGTAAAAGGCTTATGAACAAATAATTATTTAACGCATTTTTATTTTGCTTGGCTTGGAATGTTGATAAATTATTAAACGTAGTTGGAGAAAATAGATTAACTAGAAAGGAAATTCGAAAATAAATTGATCAGTTGAAGACTTAAAACATAAATTGACTGGTTTTTAGGTGAAAAATTGCTATGCTAAAAATTACCGAATCTATTTTAGATACTACATTTACGATCACCCTATTTCTAGAATTTCAGTCTGCATCACAAACTCAGTTCAACAGTTTCAATTATCGATCCTGTTGAAAATATTACTTAGGAGGGTAGAAAAGAGAATTCATTGGATGAGGAATTGTTAGTTACGAAAAAACTACAGGAGAATAGAAATATTTGAACCAAAACATGAAGCTTATTTTGTAAATTGGAATCTACCAGCGGCGCACTACAAAAAAGTTCAGAGGGGGAAAAGGGAACATGACTTCCAAATACGACTCGTTCTTCAAATTTTATCGTTAGTTTTTTATTTTCATTGCTCAAACACGTTTATTTGGCAAAAACATTCAAAAGATAAAATCACTGGTCCAGAAGGACTCGTGAATTTATTTTTACCAAAGAGTTTTCGTGAAAAATAAAAATTATCGATAAAATTTTAAGCACCTTTGAATGAACTTTTTCATTTGTTTTCTTTAAAAATCCCAAACCATTCTGTTCAATTCGTGATTTTGATTTCTGTGGTTCTCAGTAAAACGATGTGAAATGGTGCTTGCCACAAGAGGATTTAAATCATAGCCGGACGAATCAAGAAAGCCGTTTTTTTTTTTGTTCAAATCCTCTGCTCAGAGCATATTGAACTAGACCCTAACAACACGTACCCTATGAATGTAGGGAGAGTACTCATTTGAATAATGGTAATTTCAAAAATTCGTTTTTGCTCCTTTCACCCCCACTCCGCTTAAAAATTAAGTGTAACACGTTCAAATTCTCAACTTCTCGATTGTTGAGCGTTGATAGCTGACTTTTTTCGTTTGCTTTCCCTCTTTCATGACGTAAATTCAATCCTATATCATTTGCATTAATGTCAGTCAACTTTTTCATTGTGGCGATTACATATTCTATTGTGCATACCTATGAATATTACGTAATGACTATTGTAGGAGCAAATATATTAGAGATCAAGAAGTTTAAATTTCTGCGTGGTTATAGTTGTATCTGATTTCAGCAGATTTTGCTAAAATTTCAGATTGCATGTGCTTATGATCACGAACAAATGTAGTGCACCAGTAATTTTATAGGCCCATGAAGTCATACAAAGATCGTGAGTTGGCATTAACAGTAAGAGTTATTCAAATAATTACAATGTTCTTTCGTTTTATTTCAGTTTTTATGTTAACAGTTCTCGACATATTCGCGGTAAAAATACAATAGAATCAAAATTTAATGCCAGTCTGGTGATAAAGAGATTTGTCAGATTTATGGAGTTTTATTGTTCATTGCACATATTTTTACAAAAATATGGTGACGAATATTAGTTGAGATTTATGATTTTACCAACGGAAAGCAATTGTCGATAGTATTTTTTTGACTAGATAAGTATCTGGAACTTTTTTTACGATTTCGGACGTCTATAATTATGGTGAATAAAAAGTCTGTCGCAGGCTCAGACCCCACTATATCTTCTCGGAAAAAGCTACGGAAACTCTCGAAATTGAAATTGGAAAAATCCGTAAAAATAGAGAAAAATATCTGACCTTCAAATAATTGAGTTTCAAAAAATGATAGCCCCCTGTTTTCCATCGAAGGCCAGATAGAGAACGCATAGGAAATTTTCCGGTCAGAGACTTGGAACCCACTCCACCTTCTCGAAAGAAGCTACGAAAACTCTCGATTTTAAAATTAGAAAAATCCGTAAAAATAGTGAAAAACAAGTGACCGTCAAACAAGTTTCAAAAAAATGTAACCCTCTCTCTGTTCTCTCTCGAAGGATAGATAGAGAACGCGTAGGAATTTGGAAAATTGTCCAAAAGTTTCTGACATAGAAAATTACGGCAAAAATACTTGCGAAAATCAAGTCAGAAAAATACGTAAAATTAGTGAAAACATCAGATAATACAATGATTCAATTTCAAAAAAAGATTCAACTCTGTCTCCATGAAGGTTAGATAGACAACGACTGTTTCGAACTTTAGAGAAAATTACGACGAAAAACAAATATCGATCGGTCTAAGTCGGACCCCCCTGTCCTCTTTGAAAAAGTCGTAAAACTCACAAAAATGTTATCGCTTAAATGTGTAAAAATTGTGAAAAACATGAAATCGTCGAATAATTTTCGTAGCTTGATGAGTGAGGTGGGGACGTGCCGGGAATCTTTGCAACTGGCTCACCTATTGATACAGATAATTGAACGAATTCTCAAGCCAAAAAATACAAAATAAAATAAATGGTTGAAACAAACCTAAACAAAAACCTTGTTAAAATGCGCCAAAAATAAAATATTAAATAAAACCTTTTTCAACTTATTTTCACTTTTATTTTCTAACGGAAACCATTTATTCCGCAAATTTTCTTCAAAATTTATATTCTACATGTACACTTAATGATCCTGCGCACTTGATAATTGGCGAGTTTGTTTTTTTCATTGGAATATAATAATATAAAACAAACGTAAACGTACACAAACTCAATTTTGATGATTTGCGCATGATTATGGTTATGGATTTTCTTAATTCATTCCACATATTTTAGCCTTCTATTTTTATGAGTTTTGTGGGAAAAGGACAATACTTTTTGGACTAAGTACTCCGTCAAATATTGTCAATATAGAAAAACAGTACACGGAGCAAGAATATTCAAGATCTTAGTGTCAGCTATTGACTCTGACGATTCATTTTCGTACGCGTAGTTCTGTTGAAATCAACTACTGCTGTCTATGATTTGCCTACCGGAACGATAATTTTTTTTTTTTTTTTGAATAGTTGCAGATTTGTCTACCGTTTGTCCATTGTACTTGTTTTTGTTGCTATATCTGTATTATGCCTGTTTATTTAATCGTATTACTTCCTTTTCAGCAAAAACTAATATTGAAAATATTTAGTGATAGATTCTCAATAGAGTTCAAAACTTTAAAAACCTAAGGCGTCCCTCTGAATTTAATGAACATCAACTCAAAAATATCCGCGGTTGAAGTATTAGTAGACTTTCGTAATTGAGACGCATTTAACTAAACGAGCAGTGGTACTAATTGCATAAGTCAAAGTTCTTTCTGTGAGATTGAATCTATATATTCAAAAGATGTAAATGTGTTGAACGAAGCTGGTTCTGTTAAATTCGGTAAGTAATGATTTGAGTTAAATTTTGGTTTGTGCCAACATTATTGCTATCAATATTCCGCATGTAAGTAGGTATGATTTTCAATAAAAATTTATTTCTATTATATTTTGTACAAGAATTATGTATCAGGAGAAAAAAAAAACAGTTAATCTTGAGGTATATTTATAAGTCTTTATTTTTATGCATGCACAAATACGTTGTAATCTTAACCGATACAAAATGTTCAAAGCAAAGTATAATAAGTATGCCTAGTCAGTTTCCTAATAGTCCCAGAGGTCAACAGATAATCTACTTCTTGTGAATTTTGAAATTTAAATTCTGGCGGAAAAAACGAAATGGGAGGTTTTCTTCACATGTTAATAGACTTTTTGGAGTGTTTATATGCTCAAGCAGGTCGTTAACTGCATTTGTATTGCGCAATACAAACGATGTATCCGTTTCTGTTGGAATTTTCGATTTACTCAAGCTCGTCTCTGCTCATTCTGAACCTGGCGAAATCCTCGAAGACGATGTTGTCTTCGTCGTCGTTAGCAAAGCTCTGCTCGTATCTTCCCTTGTCGATGGACTTCATCTTCTTTATGGCTTGAGCCCGCTCCTTCTCCATGGTGCCGGGAGCGGGATGCAGCAGTTTGAAGGGGACATCAGTCACCAGCTCTCCACCAAGGGTGCCGCAGTTTAGTTTCACCCTCAGCGAGTAGGAGATCACGATACCAATGGCGTCGATGGGGCATTTTCCTTCGGGAACCAGGGTGGAACTGGCCAGATTGGCGTCGTCGTCGCGGAGTCGTCCGTCCAAGGCCACTCCTCTGCGGTCCTTGTTGCTGGACGCCAGGGGTACCAGGTACACCACTTTGGTGAAGCTGGCGCCCGGGGTGATGGGACACCCCTCGCGAGTCTCCAAGCTTGCCACATATTTGGAGAATTGGGCATTTACCATGGTCACCTGAAACAAAATGGATTAGGTTAGATTTTTTGGTTGATTCGATAAGAAAACTCTCGAAGACTTCTGAGGGTTGCTCGTAAGGGTACAGCCGATTGACGGATAGAAAGAAATATTTACGTCCGGTGAATACATTTTTACAGTACGAGTAAGATGTTTTCGGACAAGGATGTTTGTAAAATGGTGTTTTCCATACTAAAGTCAAGTATGTGAAGTCTGTTTTACAAATCTGTATGAAATGATAGTTTTTACAGTAATGTATACACTGGTAAATGATGTGCCTTTCAAGGAGCTCACATAAATTTAGAAAATATCTCATGATTCTTTGATTATCCTAGACATTCGATTGAAAAAGTTCCTATCGATATGTTTTCTTTTTTGCTTGGAAACTGAAGTGGCAATGGAATTGATAAATATTTCGTTTAGGCAAATATGTCAGAAAAACTCTTTGAAAAAGCTTTATTTCGCAAAAAAACTCTTTGATATCGTTTAATTCATATTACTTGCAAAATTGCGCTCTTTTATCATTAAAAGCTTTCATTTAACTTAAAAAAATGTTAGTGTGTTGGCCAGTTAGATCAACCTTGATAGCTGAATTAGAACCACTTCCTCTCCTACAAACTTCAAATTTTCATGTTGGTTCAATTTTGATGACAATACAGTATTGTCAAGAAAAATGTACCCCCCGGCCCCTTGAAGGTTAGGTAGATAACGCATAGTGTTTTGGGAAAAAGTCCGACGGGTTCAGACGTCAAAAATTAGGGTGATAAAAAATGTGGGCGGGGACTTGGAATAGTAGATATATTTTGGATGCAACAACGTATAAAGTTAAGAAAGAATATATAAACAGAATACTTGACCATCTGTCACTTTGACAATCTGAACTGAAGTCACTGACATAATTTAATACGTGCATCTATTATTTATCATGAAATACAGGATGTATCTCCAACGGACTTCCTCTTTCTCGAAAAAAGTTGCGGAATTTGCGAAATTAAAATGGAAAAAATCCGTAAAAATGGTGAAAATGTCTGACTGCCAAATTATTCAGTTAAAAAAAATGTCAACCCCCTCGAAGGGTAGATAGAGAACGTGTAGGAATTCGGAAAAGTTTTTAGATATTGAAAATTGCAACGAAAAAAATGTTATCTTGGTCCTCTTTCTTTCCCGAGAAAAGATGCAAAAACTCGCGAAATTAAATCCGTAAAGATAATGAAAATCATCTGATAGTCGATTCTAGAAATTTTACCATCTCTCTAAAGGCTAGATAGAAAATGAGTAGAAATTTTGAAAAATTCCGTCTGTTTCAGGGGTGAAAAATTATAAAAAATTATGTGACAAGGGACTTGGACCTTCCTATTTTTAGAAAAAAGTTGCAAAAACTCACGAAAATAAAATTTGGAATGACCGTAAAAATTGTAAAAAACATCGTCGAATAATTTTCGTTGTTTGTGCTGTATGTATTCATCCAGTGGTGCTGAAAAGCTGGCACCTGTCGCACCTTTCGACACAGATATCCGGACAAATTCTATTGTTAAAGTATAAAATAATGTGAACTCGCAAAAAAAATCGAAAGTAAAGCTGAAAAACGAGGCGAACACTCGCCAAATTGAAATAGAAAAAATCCATAAAAATGATGGAAAATATTTGACGCTCAATCAATTCAGTTTGAAAAAAAATATTACCCGAAACCTATTAGAGAACGCTCTAAAATTTGGAAAAGTTTTCAACGGTTTCGAAACCCCTTTTCGAAAAAAGATCTGAAAACTCGCGAGAATAAAATCGGAAAAATCCTTAAAAATAGTGAAAAACATCGGATAGTCGAACAATTCAATTTCAATTATGTTTACCAGCCTCCTAAAGAGAATGAATAGAAAATTGAAAATATTCCCAACAGTTTCGGACATGGAAAATAGCGAAAAAAAAAATCGGTCGACGGGCTCAGACCTCCCTATTTTTATGGAAAAAAAAAATCCAAAATTTCAAAAATTAAATTGGAAAAAAACATAAAAAAACAGTAAGGTGGGGTATTTGCTGAAATGCTGGCACCTGTCGCACCTATTGAGACAATAGATAATTGAACAAATTCAAAATTAAATAAACTTGAAAAAAATCTGAAAATATAGCTTTTATTTCAATGCACTGATTCAGAAGAAAATAAACACAACCAAATCATGTTGTTGCATTATAAAATTGTATGTGATATGTCTTGAATACATTAAATCTTTTTTTCATAGGTTTATCCACATTTCTATGCATCTTTAAAGGCAAATGCTGCTAGGCGATGGGGGTTATCAACTTTGGACTGGAGACTTCGTTATAGAATCCAATAACTTCATATTAAATTTTAGAGAAAAATATGAACAAATTTTCATTTATTTTGTTTAAATTCACGCCTCTTTTCTTGAAATGATCCTGTAGGAAGTATCATCCAAATCAATCTGTGTATAATGCTTTCGCATTATTTAACAACAAAACTCAACGTTACTGAACCTTGAAAACCTGTATTCGCGTATATGAAAACAAGCTGCGATGTTGTAATATTCGGCGAAAAAACTGGTTTTTGTACTCACCTCGCAATGTTGGACTACGTATACTTTAATATTGCGCACTTGCTTCCTGGAGTTGTTGCTGATCATGAGGTTGGCTCCGATCTTTTCGCCGTGATAGTAGATATCTTTGTCGAGGGTGACTTCGAGATTGATCTTTCCGCTGGAGAAAGTGAACCCTTTGGAGATCAAAGAGCTCGGCAAGCGGCTGGCACCCTTTGCTGGAGGGGCGAATTGCAATTTTTTTATCGCCAACTGGACAATGCTGCGTTTGCTGCCTTTGTCTTCTTCGTTGGAGCCTACGTAGCATTTCACAAAGTATTCCACACCAAGAGGTTTGCCTTGGTCGTCCTCACCTAAAATCAAATGAGGAGTATTATTATTTTCGACTTATGTTTGTTTTTTGGGATTTGAGTTATTTATTTTGAGATAATTCTTTGTTTAAAGCCAACGTTTCGTCATTTCATTTTGACATCTTCAGTATACTAAGAACAAGAAGTGTGTCAAATTCATAAAAACGAGAAAATCAATTGATAATCGAATATATTTGCTACTATTACTTCTCCAGAAACAACTACTTAACTATATTTAGGTAAATAAAATAAAGTAGCTCTCAGTGTATTCCAGAGTAGAACCGATGAAATAGCAGAATTTTTACGATTGAAAAGCCGTTGGAGAAAAAATACCACTATTCATAGTTTTCATAAAATACTATTATTTATAGTTTTTATGTTATTCTCGCTATTAGATTGAAATAGGCTCCGTTAAAGTTTTCTAGGTCTTTTCTGAAGTTGAGTATTTAATTTTATCAATCATTTAATTTTTAAATTGTTTAAATTTAATTTAAACAGAGAAGATTCAAGAGTTGATCTGTTTAAAGTGATGGTCGATTGTAATTCAATGATTATCCAACGAAGTAGGGTTTCTCAGTGTTAATTTGTTTTCCATGCTCCCTTAATGTTCTTTGTGACGTGTTTCCAAAAATATTTTAGTCTGACCTACGTAACTTTTTCTGTGGGAGAGTGTGGAAGAGACTGTGAAGGATAAGTAAATTCAAATAAAATACGTCAAACCTAGACAAATATTTTACTTGGTGGGAAATAATTTCTGAAAGTGAATGGAATGTATACTTGGTAATAACTGTGAACATGCAAACACTAGCTCATTAGTACTTCGTAGTATTTGGAGGTGATCTTGGATGATTACATAAAAGGATGTTACTGTTATACAGTGCGGCTTTTAATGGCCCCCCCTGTTAACTTTTGAACGGTTTGACGTAAAAAAAAAACATTCGGATAGTCTCACCGATACTACTTTTTGAATTAAAACTCATTGTGATTGCTCGATAGATGGCGCGGGGGGCACATCAACTCAAAATTTTCAAATGACATGGGGGTCAAGTGTCACATCGTTGAAAAAATAATTCAATTCTCTTTTCCACCATTTAAATTTTTTACAATTTCGTGACACTTGACCCCCCATGATTTTTGAAACGTTTGGGTTGATGTGCCCCCGCGCCATCTAGAAGCAATTACAATGTGTTTCATTTCAAAACGTAGTATCGGTTGCAACCTCCAAACGTTATTTTAAGTTTCCACGCAAACTGTTCGAAAGTCAACAAACAGGAGGGGACTATTAAAAGCCGCACTGTACAAGTGAATCGTTGAATAAAAAGTAATTTTCATGTGATACTTCAGTAGGCATAACAATCGAGACTTAGTGAGTCATGATCGATTAAAATACTCCAACATTGAAATATTGCCACGTTAATGGTGCGAAATAACTACTAACAATTTAAATGAAATTGCAAACATCGATTTATTATTATTATTTGCGTTTCGATGTGAAACCTATGAACAAAGTTCCATAAATTTACTGATAAACGTAATGACAACTGATTGGCCGTGATGGTCATGATGGTAGAGCGCTTGTTTCCTAACCTAAGGGTGATGGGTTCGATTCCCAACATGGTCATCGGTTTCGTGCATGGCTTCACACGTTTAAAGGTAAGGGATGCGTCTTCCCTAGCTCTGACAAGTCTTTCGAAGACTTTTGAGGGTTGTACTCTTAAGGATGTGCAGCTGGTTGACGGAAATAGCAATTTTAACAACTGAATTTAAAATAAAAAATTGTTTTTAAAACTGTATTTATCAAAACGGTCGTATTTAAAATTGTTAAATTGATGATTCATCAATAAAGAAACGTTGGACAGTAAAACGAGAAAGCTTGTTAAAAAGTTGTTTTAAAAGAGTTTTATTTTGTTCTATGACGATAACCCTCCGAAAAATGAGACCTTTTTATATTTTCTGAAATAAGTGGAAAATACAAACTTGTTGAAATGATAAACACCTTCCCACATATTTCCGTGGCACATGAATATTTTCTGGGGCATTTTGCAGAAATGGTTGTCTTCAATGTTCTTGGACTCAAAGATTTTGATTGGTTTAACATACTAATTCTCGGAAATTTCACTGTATTTTTATCTCAATATACCTATTTTTCTAAACAACTTACACAAAGGAATCTTGGTATGCTTTCCAATACAAATAGTTGACGAATGAAAAAAATATTTTGCGTTTCTTACCAGGTTGAAGGGTAACGGAGCAGGGTGCCATATCGGGGAAGGTAAATGTGAACGGATGAGCACTGGGTCCCAACTTCTTGATCAGTTTCTCCTGGACAGGGGTCAAAGGTTGTTTCTCCTTCATGGATGGGACTAGTTGATCGCAAGCTATGACCATTTCTTTGCTGAACTTAACCCCCATAACCTCGTCTTCTTCGCGACCATACCGGTAAAGGGTGAGCACCTAAGCACAGGAATGAGAAGAATAAGAAATGTCGAGCACCCGAATATAAATTTTCAGTTGAAACTGTAGTGGCTGAATTGATTTACTCACAGATATATTTTGTAGAATAATATGTGCATTGAATATTCATTGGCGCAGTCGGTTAGATATATTTCTGATCTTTGGTAGAAAATAACCAAAGTCAATTTTGAGTGTTTAGGGTGAAGAATCCACGTCTTATTTTTTGTTCAAATGATGTATAAGATTGCATGTGCAAGCACTTGAAATTTCACAGTTGCGTAATGTCCGATTATGATTTTTCAGTAATAATCATCGTAAAATGTTTAAAATGATATATTTCTCTATCTACATTCTCTAAAGAGTTGAAGAACTTGAATTTCTGGGTATAGTCTTTCTTCAAAATCTCTTGTTAGTCCTAATCGAGTACACTATTTATATTTTTAAAATATATATTTTCAGATACTTTCAAAATAACTATAGCTAAATTTTTGTTGAATGATTGAAAAAAAAGAACCAGTCGTATTTTCGAATTATCATAACGTTCGTACGTAAAGAACATTTTATGCGCAAAAAATTATTCATTCAAATAGACAAATATTTGTAACGTTATGGAATTTGGAGCCTTTTCATGTGAAAATCGTGAAATAAAAAGGAAAAATATTTTGGCTGAACAAAAGTCTTCATAAATGATTTTATTAAATAATATAAAATAGATGAAGCGACACATTGTCATATATTTCATTTCCTTCTAAGTTACAAAACATTCTATTCAGAATGCCACAAATTATTTTTACTGGTGGATGAACACCGAGTAAGAAAAATTAAATGGTTTAAAACAATAACAAGTTACCTGAATGAACAAAATCTTCAAAATATCAAATGATAAAAGAATTTTTTTCGTTCTTTGTAATCAACGTTTAATTTTTTCCCTTGGAATAAAACAAATATCTATGAAATAAAAGCACTTTTTATGAGCACCAGTGAGTGTAACAAAGGTATAGTCACTGCTCTTACTATTTGTCGTATCTCTCTTAAAAACGTAATCATCACCCTTTCGTTGTATTCAATTGTTTCGAAGCAATACATTTCAAGTCATCAAATCAATATGCTAGATAGAATCCGGAAATGAAAAATGTTTGCCAGTATTAAAACAGGAACTATTGATACATGTGAGTTGGGCACTGAAGACATTCATTTTCAAAGAATCATTGCCTTCAGCCAAAGTATTTAAAACTGATGAAAAATCATAGATTTATTTAAGTAGGTGATAAATTTGAAAAAAATGTCCTTGGTTTGAGTTTGCTTTGTTTATTCACTAATTGGTACGGCTCTATGAACCGTGTTTATAATTCTATTTACCTGGCCGAATACCTTCCTGCCCTGAAGATATCCATCTTCGACGACGATAACGCCATCAATGGGATCGGTGTGGTCGAGATGGTCGATGAAGTCCCTCTTGCTCAGATAAACCGTGACCTTACCATTGGGTGTTGTTTTCTTGAAAACTTTGACGGCCACCACCATTTGTCGTTGATTCGGAGAGTTTGGTCAAACTTTTTCACACGATTCGTGTAACGATTGATTTTCGAGTTGATTTTCTGATGCTGTTCCACCAGAAGTGGAGCAGATAGAATCGGTGGTTCTATTTAAAGGTATCGGTAGGGTTTCTTAAGTAGATTATGATAATTGGATAGTGATATAAGATTTCCTTCGAAGAATATCCTCGCAAAACGAGGGTGGGATTTGTATGTTGAATTGCGTAAAAGTCTTAACTTCGTAAATGCTTTGAAATATGTCATTGATTTGGAAGGCAGAAACAAAATTGGGGTGTTGTCTTTTATTATCATTTCAATGAATCCTGAGTGGACGCACAGGTACATATGTATGGTACTGAGCGCAGTCTTATCTATTGTAATAAAAATACACTCAACTATAATCAACCAATTTATTTTAATTCAGTTATTTGCACTCAATGCATTAATTTATTATTCAATTTCAAGTGTGCATCATTGGCCATTCTAATCATCTAATTTGAATATCTGCATAGTCAGCGCAAAATATGGGGTCTTGAGTAAATGCTTTTACTCATATTTCTTGAAACTTACTCATTTTGTTAACTTGAAGAATATAAGCATTCGATAGTGTTAAATACTCCTTTTGAAATAACCAATCGCGAATTTATATCAAAATCGATGCAGGGAAACAGTATAAAATAGTCCTACCTGGGGCTTCGTGGATTGCCTTGGATGGTTTTGCCTGCTGGGAGGGATAGGTCTACCATTTCACCACATCATGCAAAATGTGCATGGTGCTTCTTCAACTTTTAGTGGCAACTTTTCTCTTCAACAACGTGTCTTGGTCTGCCCTCGAAAAGATACTGTTCCACTGCGTTTTGCGCGGTTTTTATAAAAAAAATAACTAAAAAGTCAAGTACGAACAAAACATCGTTTCTGTTTTTTTTGAATGATACAGAGTGTACCATAATAACATTATAAAAAAGGAAATATTGAACTAAATTACTTAAATTTTAATTTAAAGACGGAACACAGCTTCTATTTAGATTACTTGTTCAATGAGTACTGCCATCAAAAATTCACGAATTATGGGAAGCTGAAAAAAGAATTAATAGAAGAATTGTGGTTAGATATATACAATCAGGAAGAAACAGAAAAAATTGCTGAAATATTCATAAAACAACTCCAATATTAAATAAAAAAGAATGGACCTACTTAAAGAATCAATAATAAAATCGGTCTAGATCTAAATGGATTACATCTGAAATTATAGACATTGTGAATAAAAACAATGCATTTCACCTAGGGACTTTCGCACGAAAACATCGAACTCCGGGAAGAAAACAAACAACAAAAAAATAAAATAAAATAGTAAGTATAGCCAAAAAGACATATGCGAGTAAAATCATCCGACAGAATAAAAACAACACAAAAGGACTCTGGGACAGTGTCAATGAAATATGCAATAAACTAAAAGCATCCACAAATATAAAACATATTAAAGTATACGATCAAATAATACACAATAAAATCGATATTTCTAACAGTTTCAATTAATACTATAGTAAATTGGGAGAGAAATACGCTAATAAAATCACTGAACCTGAAAACTTTTCCCCTAGAATGGACAATCATGGAATTAAAGCCAAAAAAATCACCAGGAGATGACAACATCCGCTCTGAAACACTCAAAGAAATCACTAATGAAATTAAAACTCTGCTAACATATTTAATAAATCGATGTTTAGCAACTAGATGTTTTTCAAAAATTACACCATTAAATGAAAACGGGGATAAACCAGAAATGATAAATCTCCAACCACTCTCTTCAATCTCAAATGTATCCATAATAATAGAAGAAATACTTAAAACAAGGATAGTTACCTAATACCTCAAATAAATATAATGTCATCTCGAACAGACAGTATGTCTTCAGAGAAGGAAAATCGACAGAAGATGCAGTACTTACCTCAACGTCTTATATTTATGATGCATTAGATAAAAAACAAAAATCTTTATGCATGCATATTCGCCGATTTATTTAAAGCATTCGATACTGTCTGCCATCAGAAACTTTCGAATAAAATGTTAGCCTATGTATTAAGAGGGAAAGTGTATTGAAAAGTTACTTATCTGAAAGAGAATAACATGAGTATTGATGGAAAAATAGGTGAAACTAGGACTGTTTCTCACAGAGTCCCACAAGGAACAGTGCTAGGACCATGTTATTCACAATGTACATAAATGGTCCACTCGAAATAAAAACTGAAACAAACATATTTCTCCATCCATACTCAACATGAAATTCGGCGACATAAATTTATGTATCTCTTTTTCCGTATGCTGATAGTTTTGAGGATTTGAGATGTTCTTATGCTGTCCCTTGTTTATACAAAATTCATTACCAGAATTTTAGGAGCGTATTTTTCAGATCAGAATATTTTTCTCATAAACGTGAGATATTAAGATCAAATTTGAAAAGTAGGTTACGTTTTAAGGCTCACATCATCCAGCATGTCGAGTGATTTTAATAATCTACAGACAGATATTTTTTTCAGGGGTCAAGCCTTTTTTTGTGGTGCGCCGCTAGATTCTGAACGAATTATTTGTTTTATTTATTAACGTTTTTCTCTCTAATAATTTTTACGTATCTACGACCGTTATCGAGAAAAAACTGAAATAATTTATTTGTAACTTGCTACTTACAATTAATACATTTTTTTTGTAAAGAGGGAAATCTATTATCACAGTAAAAACAAAAATGGTGCTTATTTGGTTTTGATCTAAATTACTATCGCAAAAATAAAAGACCTTGACTCTTTTATAAAAGGTTCTGGAAATGCTCTCCTCCTTCTGCGATATAACCCTCCACTCTTCTTATAGACTTCCCTCAGCGTTCTAAAATTCTGGGACTGTTTCTTACGGTTTGGAAGGCATCCATAATTCGTTCACTAAGAACTTCGATGGAAGGCACTGGTTCTGCACCATTAACTAGGCCCTTTACATGTCCCCCAAAAAAAGTCCAGCGGGTTGCAATCTGGGGGCCAAGCAATTGGACCTGCTCTGCCAATCCACCGATTGGGCAACACTGTATCTAAATAATCGTGGATAGTGACTCGAAAATGAGAGGTGCATCGTGCATAAACCACATTTGTTGACGAACTTGTAAAGGCACGCCCTTCACTAATGCAGGCATTTCGTTCTGTAGAAACTTTAAATATGTGTCACCATTTAAAATTCGCAATAAAAGGACCAGTCAAAGTATTTCCTACAATTCCTGCTCATATGTTTACCCAGAACTGTTCCTGGTGTCAAGATTGTCTGATCATGTGTGGATTTTTTAGTGCCCAAACATGAACGTTGCGGTTATTCACTGTTCTGTCCCGTGTAAATTGAGTTTCATCGGTAAAAAGGATAAGAGTTAAAAAAAAATTCAGGATTTCTATTACACAACATCCATCTGGAGAAATGCAAGCGCCTTGGAAAATCTCGAGAAAGCAAACCTTCTTCATCCATCACTGGGTTGCATGCTTGTCGCGGTCTACCAGCATCATACCTTGGATAGTGAAATCTGCCGTATTCCTGAAGATGCTGATGAAAATTTATGAAAAATGTATAGTTGGGTAGTCGGCGCTTGGGAAATCTTAGCGCATACAACTTCTCACCTTCAAGTCCGTTATCATTAGCCATACCATAAACAAAATGGATTTCAGCCAGATGTTCTAATGAATATGGTTCATTTTCCATTATAAAGTTGAACAAAATTAACAAATACTCGTTTATATCTGTTTATATGGATTTCTACCTGAAAAATCTTCAAACTGAATTTTGAAACACCGTGTATAATTTCGAACTTCCACAGTATTTTTGCGGGCTTCGAAACCATGCCATACCAGGCCTAACTATTTGAGAATATTTATAATTCTTCATTTAAACATTAATTTTTCAGAGGATTGGTATTATCGCAATCAAAGGTGCATGAAAAGTAGTTTTGGTGTCTGTGTCTGTGACGTTATAATAGAGGTGCTTATCATTCCGCTTGCTTATCAAACATCCAGGTATAGTTCGACCAAACGTGAATTTTACCGTTTCTTTGTTGCAGCTTAGAGGCTTTGGTGTTGTTGTAGATGACGTGATCGACAATTCAGAAGTGAGGCGCAACAATCCTTGCTGGTACAGGAACGAAAACGTTGGCCTGAATGCAGTCATCGACGGTACGTTATTGGAGAGCAGCGTCTATTCGGTACTGAGAAAATACGTTTCCGAACACCCCTCCTATGTTCCGATCTTGGAGTTGTTCCATGACGTCACGCTGAAGTGCTCCATGGGAAAATCTCTGGACGGCGTCATCATGAACCACGCTGAGCCGGATCTGACCAAATTCACCATGAAAAACTACAATCTGATCATGAAATACAGAACCGGCTACCATAGTTTTCAGTTGCCCGTTGGCGCCGCCATGTATTTGGCCAAAATGTATGACGCAGAACAACACAGACAAGCTAAAATGATTTTGCTGGAGATGGGGCAATTTTTCCAAATACAGGTTAGTAACTCTTGGTTATCTTCATATTTTTCATAGAATCGTAGACGAATCTAAAAATGACATTGACAAATTCGTTAAGAAGTTCAAAAATATGGTCGTGTATCATGAAAACGTAAGGTAAGGCTGGTAAGGTAATGCTAGAACGTAAGCTGAGGTAATGGAAATGTATGGTTCATAAAAACGTGAGGTGGAATATATGTTTCACAAACGGTACAAAACACACGATTGACAGTTGACATTCGAAGTTGCATATAGTATTTACTCCTCGGTTCTTTAGTTTTTTTCTCATTGTTCTTATCATTTTGGGCTCAGTGAATAGAGAAATAGATGGAAGTGGTTATTACAATTCACACCACGTTTTTGAAAGTTCTCTGATTGGCCAGAGGTAAAAACGCAACGCAGAAAGTTGAAAGTTGAACAACTTTTGCACCGCCCCACGTTTCATACTTTACATTACGTTTAATCATGAACGCTTCTACACAATTCCAGTAGTTTAAATTTCTTCAGTTCTTGCGTTACCTCACCTTACGTTTACGTGAACTAGGCTTAGTTTTGACAGCTATATATATCGATACTATTGGAACCAAGGGAAATTGATGATATGACGGGCCTCTACTCTTTCATCACTATACAATAAATTTCAGATCTTTCTTGTGCGAAGAGCAGGTCACATAACCCTGAAATGACGTTAATTTACCAGTTTCATTAATTTGTGTTCAGCTGAAGTACGTATGCCTGACAACGCAATAGTCTTAGTAGCCAAACCTTGCTTAAACTACTACTCTCCGGGCTATAGTGCCTGTAAAGTTAAATGTCGCTGGTGTGAACTTAAGAGAGAATTTCAGCAAATCTACTGTCCTAGCTATGATAACAGATGATATAAGAGTCACAAATGAAATCAAGTAGGAATTAATAAGTATACTTCATTGTCATTAAGAATTAATCTTGTGGACAAAGCTTGCGTTAAATAAATAGATATGTAAATGTAGAATTATAAAAATGTAAAAACTATTAGTACTTCTAAAATGAAGTAAAGTTACAACATAAAACTATACAGTTAAAAGTCAATTTTGTAACATCACAGTTAAAATAATTGTATAAGTTGTCTGGTTTCGGTGGATAACAGTAAGGTGTTTACCACTATGGATCTAATGATTTTATGTAATAAAATTGTCATAATGCGTTCGATAATGAAGCGATCAAATTAATCAGGAACCATATCAGTAATCATTGT
The DNA here is from genome assembly GCA_958502065.1 of Chrysolina americana. NCBI lineage: Eukaryota > Metazoa > Arthropoda > Insecta > Coleoptera > Chrysomelidae > Chrysolina > Chrysolina americana. The sequence continues at coordinate 93,022,935 of OY293411.1, forward strand.
CTACGTGTGATGTACAACACAAAAACTTCCTCTTATCGAGTTAACACTTGTGGTGTTCCACAGGGGTCAGTACTTGAGCCTTTGTTGGTCTCTGTTTATGTTTCAGTTTGTCACAAACATCTGCAAACCTGCACCCCCTATGCGTTGATGATGCGAAAACAAGTTGAACCTCAAGGTGAAAAAATCCACTTCCTTGTTATTTGGCCTGAAAGATGAGCGAGTCGATCACAATATTAAATATTAAAGTCATTGGGGAAAAAAATTCATTCATCAGCAAAAAAAACTTGGAACTGTAGGTCTCTTGTGTATAATTTAAGAGAAGAGAATATGGCAAAATATGTTCAGAATTTGCTTCTCCGTTTGTTTCTGTTGTTTCTGTTTGTCGAACTTCTGAGCTGAATGACGGTTATCGATTGGAAAGCATCCGTCACTCTCTATTGTCAGTCATTCTTTGTTATTAGTAGATTATCATAAACAACATATTTCGCGTGTTCTTGTATGTAAAAATCTAATAGTGCTAGGTCAGGAGAACGTAGTGGTCAAAAGTGTGGGCCTGTATGGCAATCCACTGATCATCAAAAGTGATAAATGCTGGTGTTCCACATTGGTCCAACACTGTTTCTTTTCCACCTTGATGATTTGTTGAGAGCTACCTCATGGTCCGTGCTTACCTTTTTAGATAATGGTACCCGTCATACCGCTTTCTCTTCCAAAGCTTCAAACCAGAAAATAGCAAGAGAGGAACGCAGACAATACAAATATGGACTTGTGAACACTCTAAAATGGGAATCCAACAATTTGGTAGAATACAATGCAAACAAAACCCATCAAGTTTTTTCTGTAGCCAGTGACCAGCTTAATTATGTCAGGAGTATCCTTCCACGGAAAAACTATGTGAGCTCCACTGTCGAAAATGCATTTTAAAAATTTGGTTTCCTGTTTCGTGTCAAGAGCTATTTGATTTCCAGTCAACTAATTATGATTTATAAGGCAGGAATGAGACCTGTTCTGGAATAGTGTTCCCATATATGGAGTGCAGCTCCTTAGCACAACGTAACTTTCAGATTCTGTCAAAAAAAGAGCCATTCGTCTCGCTATCTTCTCTGAACGTTTGCAGGAAGGTTTGCGATGTAGCTCTGTTTAAAAGATAACTTCATGGACGTTGCTTCTCTGAAATATCAACAATCGTTCCTCAATTCTCACGATGTTCTCTGAACCTTGCAGGATTTTCCTTTTTATGAAAATCAGAACATACATAATAGAAAAAAGATTTTAATCAGCAGAAGCTGACGTTGCTGCTGTAATGAAAGTTTTACCTCGTCATTTACAATTATAGTATATATTTATCACATCAGATTTTGATAACATAATGAGTTTGTTGATATATTCATATATAATTGGAAAAACACTTTAAAGACTATTGACGTAATATGGGCTTTATTTAACGTCGTCAGATTGAAAATGCTTTCAATAAATATAAGTACAGAACTACCAGTCTATTAAAATATATCTTTGGAATTGTTCAATTGGGTCCCTAAACGTTTCTCTGACAACGTTATAGGTATATGCTGCAAGTATAATATCAATTAATTCCCAATCAATACACTCAAAAAGTTTTATATCTGTAGACCAAATAGTTAACGAAATTGCGATTCTATGGCGTAGTAGCTGTCTAATAATAGCAAAAAGATAATATATTGGCTTTTTTTTCGGCTTTATATCTGAAACATCATATTTTAATGACCCCAAGGTCGACAAGGACTGTTATTATTGTTATTAGCATCATCATTGTTGAAATGCTCTGGATTGTGCTTTAAATAACAAAGTCGTATCAGTTTGTTTATATGTACTACAAAATTTGATAACTGAAGGAAATAACTTCCAATATTCCTTGAATTGCGAAAAATAATAATAAATGGGCTTTCATCATTCTCGGCAGATTCACTTCAACTTATATTTTTTAACTACTCAGTTTTATGTATATTGAATCTTAAAAACAGGCAGGACAATACTAGATAATACTTGACACAAAACTATTATTAAATGAATGATGAACGAACGAATTCCAAGGTTTTCCACCAGGGGCGTATCCAGAATTTTTTGAGAAGGGGTGCTTTCCTGGCGACGCGGTTTTTGCGCCATGTACGACGTGTTACGCTCAGCGATAACGTCACCTACTTCTCCCCAAATATTAAAGTAGGACTTTTTTCCTACAGAAAGCAACACGTTCGACGATGAACTGATACGCTCTACACGTTTGACGAGTCTTATTCGCCCAGACGACACCAACGTTGACAAATTGTGGATGGATAGATTTGAAAAAACGCTTATTGTGACGAAAACCTAAAAAATCGAAAAAATACCAGTAATCTAACCAAGTATCACTGATATCCATGAAGTATTACCCTGCGCGCGCAATAGTTGATATTCCCGATATTTTATTGAATTTAAAATTGGAAATAAATCCAGTAAATAGCGTAAGCAGGGCAAATTCACCTGGAAAACTTACGGGTAGAAAAATTACAATTATATATTGTAAATTATAAGCAAATCTAACCTGACCTGACTAACCTAACGTAGACAGAATATTTTGATTCCTATTTTCACGCGTTCAACCTCAAAATATGAAATTTTGCGTTAATATATTAGTAAACATCTTTGTTGCAGTGCGTTGATAGTTAAAGTCGAATTCAAAACATAGTCCATCAACAATTTGCGTCACAGTTCTACCACTAAATTGAGAAGACATATTGTATGCATCCAGAATTTACCCGATTTTTTCAAGACGTACATATTTTATTTAGAAACCCTTCCCACCTCCCGCAAACATTATTGACTGAGACACCGACGTCTATTTAAAATCTGATCCATCCACATTTTATTTTGCAACGTTAGTACCGTATGGACGCATCACGTTGTTTGTACGTCTTCTCGAAGAGAAGTCTATTGGAACGTGCGCTGTGTGGAAGTCACCTGGTCTTCTTTCCAGAAAAAATAATAAGTTTGAAAGATCACTACAAGGAGGGAAAAAAAGGTTCAGCAGAAACTGCTGCTAAAAACGGGCTATTTACTGGGACCTAGAAGGAAATAAGGAAGGTGCTCCCACTAAGTAATTGTCTTGATATATCCCATCCTTGTTGCCACAAGTATTTGAAAAAAGATTCCAATTATGATTGACATTATTTTCAATCCTTGACAAGACATCGAAAAGTGAAAATGTATTTTACACCAACAAACTTGACTGTAACAAACAAAATAGTACAAAGGTTTCAATTAAATGAATAGAATACAACACTTCTGAGAAATCTTCCTGCCATGTGCAAACACTTACTGAATAGACAGACCCCTCTATTCCCGGAAAGTACAAGGTCTGAGGGTTCTGGATTCGAAAGACCAATTTGCTCTTACTATTTGAAAGAAAGACAGGAAACATTTAAAAATAATCATTGCCATGCCATGTCAACTGAATACATCAACACTTCGCCCATAGGTAAACAATAAAATACTGCGTAATACTTTTGCTCCTACCTACGTGATTGGGATGAAACCGGTTCCTGCTGCGAAAAAAATGCGTCGCTAGAAAAACAGGCCTTGAGAAAGTTTTAAACAATGATTTGAATTGATTACTTTCATTTCGGACTTCCATAGTCTGAATTGTTACTTTGAACACGACGTTTGATCAAGTGCCTGATGATCTGTTTCGAGTTGATGAGAGAAATGTATAGTACCTGTCAAAAAGCCGCCCCCCTTTTTTGGCTACGCCACTGGCCTCAACAAAATTCCAAAAAATGCCAGTTTCATCGATAATTGCAAACTACTACTGCCCTTGCTAATACCAATGAAGTCTTTCAACGGTATACAGGTCAATTCACAGAGCTTCATCGATCGATATCAGTCAATTCTTAAAATTGCGAGATAAAATTTGGTACTTTGAGTTTTTGTGATAATCCTGATTCATATAAAATATTTCGATGATTCTTCATTTCCGGATATAATGGAATTTGCTATGAACTTTCCATTTTCAAATTAGAAACTCTTTTTTTTTGGATGATTATTATGATTATATACTATGCATGTTTTTCTCAAGGTGTTTGTGATCCACATTTGCTCTATATATATATATTTTATTTCGAAAAATACGTTGTTAACTGATCTGTGGTAAATAATCTATTGTACGTGTAGAAACTAAAATGCTGTAACTGCGTAGAAAATATAAGAAAAAAAATGACTTGAACACCGAATATTTTATGCACAGCATTATTCATAAATTAATCATATCTCGTGGGGATTTCCCTGTATAGGAGGTCCTCCATCTTGAATTGGCAGGAAGGCACTTGCTGAGTTGTCTTACGGAACATGTTCACTGGTAATTCAACATTTAGGGTATCTTTGAATGTCATTTCTACGAAAAGATTAGATAAACGAAATTTGAACAATTTCCTGAATTTTTACTTTCTCAAACAAAGTTTTTTACGTTCGCTAAATATAATTTCCTTTTTCCTCTGTTTTAGAAAGACTTCTTGAACTGCTTTGGAGACAGTAAGATCACCTGGAAACTTGGTTCTCACATAAACGAAGGCAAGTGTTCTTGGTTGGCAGTCGTAGCTCTGCAAAGGACGAATCCATCACAGCGAAAAATAATGGAAGAATATTACGGGAAACCGGGCGAAGAGGCCGTCGAAGCCGTTAAAAATCTGTATATAGATCTAGGGCTTCCAGCAACGTTCGCTTCCTACGAAGAAGAAAGCTACAAACTCATTCATACTCACATTCAACAGATATCCAAGGGCTTGCCGCACAAATTGTTCTTCAACCTTTTGGATAAATTGTTCGAGTATCAGTGATTTTTATTCGTTAATCTTTGCTCATTTTTTGTATAACTTTGTAATACATATACTAAGGGTGAGGTGAAAACGATTATTGTGTGATATAACCTAATATTTAGGTTCGTACTTTTTTATTCATGCCATATATTATGCTTTACGAAATCTACTAGGGTCCAATCTAATAAGTAAGCAAGGTAAAGCTTTGGTAGTGACTTTGGTAATTTTTTTCTACCGATTTTATATAGAGGGTTTATGTAACTTGTTAAAAATAAAATATATGTTACTTTATTTTAATGGGTTTTGTTTCATTTCACATTTCAGAGTGACATAAATACGCACACTTCACATCCAATATAGCTATAATTCTCGAGGTAGAAATCTAGGTTCAAAGAAGTAATTTTTGTACCAATTTCTACTGAAATCTTAAAAATGACCCCTCAAAATCCTTATGGAATTTGGGACTCAGTGGCTGTGGATGTAGTTCTCAACCAATTTTACCATAGTGCCAACCCCAAAAAATTAACAGTTTTTCTAGTAAGGGACTGTGAAATAACCCCTTGCTCAGAATAGACTAAATTGTGCATTTTATAAAAAAAACTTGCATCTTCCCCTTTCCCTAAACTTCTATTATTAAACACAAAAAACATTTCCCGATTACTTTTAAATGCCTTGTCGAATGTTTAAATATGCTTGAATTAGGGGCAACAAAACAATTGTGGGGAATTTTTGTGAATTTTCATTAATGTAGTTAAGGTTCTTCTTGAATAGGAATTAATTGGGTTACAAATCCCAAAAATTAATAGATATTAATAGGAAACAATATTTTTACGTGTTGTATTGATTCTAAAACCTTCCCATTATCCGTAAACACACTAAAATACGAAAGTAATCAAGTCTGGTCTACTTTTCAATGCGTTATCAAAATAAATGTGTTAATCAGCTAAAATTATGGAAGTCGTACGCTCATCTAATAGGACATAATCTCAAAAATGCACGAAAATTATACATCAAAAAAGACTAATTTTGGATGATTTAAATCAGTTTACAGAATACATAGTAAAAATAATTTTCAGGATGAACAGTATATGCAAAATAACATGAAATATTTGCAGTCGTAATACACACACAAAAGAAGGGAGGGAGGTATAATTAAATAAGTGTACGACCCATTTAAACGTAGTCAAGAATTAATTATAATCGTGTTATAAAATGGGGGTTGCGAGTTAAGTGAAAATTTCAATTTTTAAATTACAATATCATTCAACATAATCCAAAATATAACACGTAGAAATGTTGTTCACGCCTATATTAATAAATAGTCCATTATGAGCAAGGTATGATTAAACGACAATGCTCTCTGGAACTCGGTATACCAAAATACAAAATTTTGGAGGTATTTCAATTACTTCATACTCTTAAAGATGGAAACAAAGTTCCCGTTATTGCAGCACCAAAAATTACAATATTTCCAGAATATCAAAGTGTGATATGGCATTTTGGTAAAAAAAATTGAAGGGCCATTTTTATCGAAGGCAGCATGAATTCAGAAGTTTTTGTCAGTTTTTTGAAAAATCAATTATGGGATGTATTGAAAAACCGATAGAGGTACGACGGAAAATATATTTTCAGTTGGATGGTGCAAGTATTCATAATGCTTCACAAATGCGCGCTTGATTGGATGCCAAGAAGAAGATTTTTTTCTAATGGGTTACCTTGAAGCAAAACGTGTACAAGTCTAGGACTATAAGTAGAGCAGAAATGCAAGAAAGAATTTTGGAAGTATGTTATAGCATTACCCCTAATATTTTAAAGGCTACAAACAATGAAAGAAGAATTCTGAAATGTATAGAAAAGATGGACGATTAATTGAGAATACTATAATATGAAAAAAAATTACACAGTGTATTCATGAGTTATTATTTGTTTTTGTTTTTAAGTATTAATTATTGCATAAAATTTCATTCGGATCACGATTTTTTTCATTTTCTTTCAGTTAAAAAAATATTATCATAGGAACTACCAAACTGTATAGAAAAAGCAGAAAACATCAAAATTCCATTCAAGTGTCCATGAATTTCAGAATAATTCAACTTGAAAATTAATTAATTTCTAGTACAAACAACACCCTTTGATATGTGCAGACACAATTTTGAACAGATATTCAAGGGGTATCTGAATATATATTCATTATATTAAACTTTTCTTTTTTTATTAATTTTGTTCATGGAACATTTATTCTCAATAAAAAACAACATGAATATGATATCGAAGTGAAAATTTGAACACTTGTTTCAGAGCATTCTCAACGTGTTGAGAACATTAGTTTTCTGCTGAAAATTTCCCTCATATTACTAACTGATTTTTTTGCATTTTCAATTGATCATAATTGACCGTGTTAAAGTGCAATGAAATAAATGAATAATGAGAAATGTAGATCTCATTGAGCACTACAGGTTGAAATAATCCTTTTCAAATCGGTCGTCAAATAAAAAGATACAGCAGAGGTTGTTCTGCTCAAAGTGGGACACACTGTACATCCTGAAATTGAAGGATTTTTTGTAAGTGACTCGTGGTGGAGTGCGTATTCATACGCACAGTTGGAATAGCAATTTGTGTAGGTATCTAGAGCGCAAAGTGATAGATTGCCGCTTTACAAAGAAAATTCCGCTCCGCTTTGATAATCTTTGGAGAGCGTCAATAGCACCTGAAAAAAGTATCCCTAAAAGAGATTGAATCCGGGTCTGCTTATACCTCTCATAATTCACTATTGTGGTTACTTAGAATGCCATTCAGTGTCACTATTTGCCAACATACAAGAATGCGTCCGTTTTGTAAAAAAGTGTAGACCGAGCGATCTTTCAATATTTCTGCTCTATAGTCAACTTTGTGATGAGATCTCAAAGAGTCGGCTGTAGAAAAACAACATTTTCAACGCATGACATAATTCTGATATATCTCCTGCGTTCTCTTAACCATGATTAAGTGAATTAACAAATATTTTATTTAACAAGATAACTGATAAGCCACAGCAATGTTTGGTTTCATATCTGTTTTCGTAATAGGGTCATGTTTTCTTTACATGTTCACATTGTTAGGAAGGATTTAGTTTCTCCTTGTCGGTATAAAATTTCACCAGTGATGTGGAGAAGCGAAGTTATTTTCGGATATGTTGCCATACGCGGGAAGTTTTGATCTCTACAAATAATGATGGACAAATATATGTCTTGTTGATGTGTGAAGAAATTATAGCTTCTATTGAAAAAGATAATTGAGTCATTATTGTATTGTATTATATTTACTCATAAATTATGGGAATTTAAAATATTTTGTCAGACCAGACGCAAGCATATCTAGAGCAGTTCCACGGATTCCATAACGTTCCAATTTCAGAATGAGTAGATTATGATTTGACACGGTATAGCATTCTGGGACAATTTCATAACAAGTTCTAGTTAAATGGACTTACGAATAGTTCAAAATGTGAATGACATTCATTGAAAGTTGTTTGAAGGTTCACATTCAAAACCATTAGTAGGTCTTACGGGAATCCATCTTTCCTGACAAAGACACAGCCAAATTTAATCATAAATTACACTTATTTTCTCTCTTATCAAAGTATTCAATTGGTTACAGCTGCAAGCTCACTTCATCATCTTGGACGATATCATGGACCAATCCGAAACACGCAGAGGCCAGCCTAGCTGGTACAGAAATGAGGGTGTCGGTCTTTTGGCCATCAACGACGGTCTTCTCGCAGAAAATAGCCTCTATTCCATTCTCAGAAAATACTTCTCTAACAAACCGCAGTACGTACCGATAGTGGATCTGTTCCATGAAGTCACCCTCAAGACGGCTATGGGACAATCGCTGGACACACTGTGCATGGTGAACGGAAAGCCCAACTTATCCCAGTTCACCATGAAGCGGTACAATTCCATCGTTAAATACAAGACTGCATATTATAGCTTCCAGTTGCCAGTGGCTTTGGCTATGTACTTGGCGAACATGTACGACCAGGAACAACATCGCCAAGCCAAGACGATCCTGTTGGAGATCGGGGAGTTTTTCCAAATACAGGTCAGTAACAGAATTTTGATGGAGGCATTGCTGATATGGGTACATTTTTTCACCTAAAGTCAGGGGCGGATCCAGAACGTCTCCAAGGGGTGGGAGGGTGCAATAATGTAGAGTAGGAAAAATGCATTTACTTTCCATACTGACACCTTGAATCTGTGCGCATTTTGAAGTTGATGAGTTAAAACGAATGGTTTGAACAGGGATTTCACATCCGATCAAATAACATAACCTAGATGAGTAACTCGCCGCACACGCCTTTAAATTTGTTTGTAAAGGACATCTTCCCTCACCGATAGTGTCGTGCGTTGTTCACAGAAATGTTGAGGTTCAATAAAATAGAAATAATGGAAACCCAGTATGGAATGGAAACCTGAAATTATGATGGAATAAACTTTACAGGATTTTGAGAACAGCCGATGCTTTAATTGACATGTTTTTCATAATTCATTCATTTTTCTCATCTCCAATTTGGTTTCCCTTTCTCGATAGTAACGAAACTGGTAGCTTACCTATGAAATGACATATTTTGATTTCCAGCTTCAAATGGTCTTTTACTCATTTCTCAATGCTTCACCATTGCTTAATAATAAAAACTAACGATAGTTTTACACAAATTAACACAGAATTTGTCATTTATTCACGAAAAAAACTCCAATAAGCCAAATACGAAAACAAACAGAAATGTTTTTTGTTGTTCTGTGAAATATCAAATGCAGCGTTGCTGTACTGACCAGACTATAACGACAACGAAGAATCTCCGTTCGGCGATGGAAATACTATCGTTTCTTCATGCTACCAACAAGCTGCAATGAACGTTTCAATTGCCTTCTTATTGTTATACATAAATTTCATGCAAGACAGTTTTTTTGGGTTTTCGTTGCCATGAATATACCCGACAGATATCAAAATCTAGCTGACGTGCTTATTGAGGGATTACATTATAAAAAGATGTTACCTTCAGTACTATTTGAATATTACTCATATAGGTTGTGATACTTGATCGGAAGATTTCACCAGCAGCTCATTTCTTCAAAGGTGTCTTCAGGTTACAAGTATCGGCACATATCAAGAACGCCATTTTCTGAAAGAGTAATAACAGATTTACCTAATTTTTTTTCATTTCCTCATTTCAATTCATGAATGTCTGTAAATCTTATGAAATCTTCTTTTACCCAAAACTTCTTCACCACAATAGCTAATAATATAATTTTGTGTCGTTTAAGAAATATGCACCACCCTATTCATTCAAATCGCCCCGGAGCGCAGATTAATTATTTTTTATGTTGATTTTTTTATTGTTGCATTAAATTTTTTATAAATGATCATTCCTTGTTGCCCTTAAAATTGAATTTTTCAAATGATTTTGCAAAATGACATCTCCAGCACGAATTCTCATTTTTGAAAGTGCTCAAAAATGTCCTTCCACCTTGGATCGGCCAGTGCCTGAAGTATATTTTCGTAATCTCTCTAGTATTTTTTTGTACTGCCAAATCATGGTTGTCGATGGGGTATTTCAGAAATAAATTGCGCAAAAGTGGTAGCAGCTGTGTTGTGTGAATTTTAAAATTCTCAAACCTAATTATTTCGGAATATATTAAATACTTCTTCCGTCGACCTCGTATTAATATGTCTGTTTAATGTTCTTCAATGCAAACGAAATCAACCATTAATGATCCCTTTTAATGGCCGATTTGTTATTAATGCATGATTTTTCAAAATCGACTATTAATGACACCTATTATTAATGTTCGATTTCGTAGCGTAGCCTCGAAATGAGAGAGAGTTTCAATAATTTTACGATTACAAATTTTAATATAAGTATATTCAAAAAATGATTGAAAGATTATCATTAATGATCGATAGAGTTCGTATCTACTAATAATGATCTCGAACATTAACGCGTGAGCATTAAAATATCTCGATTATTAATCGCCTTCATTAATGCACTAGTTGATTAAATAACCATTAAATAGCTTGATAATTCTGATCATTCCCTTTTCCTTTCCCAAGTTTATTAATCCTTTACTGTTTGTGCTAATGGCAGTACTGTATTTTCTTGCTATGATGAAGATCCGTATGAAATTATATGTTTGGATTCATGAAGTAAGTTGAAGGGTTAAGTGGCTTTTGTTGATTATCGTTCAACTTGAAGAAATAATGAGATCTTCCTGGTAGGGACAATCATTCGTCGCCTCAGGCTTTACTGTCCAATTATGTGCACATTTTTCATTATGTTTTTTTTTTGGGTCAGCTGTTGTTAACATTCTTAAGTTGCACCTAAATTCTTCATCCCACTGATTGTACCATCATCAGGCCTCTCTGCCTCAGAAGCTTTTTTATTCATATACAATGTCTTATTAACATGTATTTCAATTTCGTTGTCTCAAGGTAAAGAAAATGTTCACATTTTTTACTGATTATCGTTATTTTCAATAACAACTAGGAAATTGTAACCGTCCACGGTCTAATAATAATAAAAATTCAATTCAAGGAAATCTGTGGGAGATTTTTGTCTTGAATAATATTGTTCAATTTTGTCAGTAACGTATTTCATTGCCCTTCTACACTTGTACAGATGTCCTTGAACTGCAAGTTTTTTTAAATTTGATTAATAGAAAATCATTCATTAACAGGGATCATTAATCAACGATTTTGAGTGCGTTAAAATACATCGTAAATAAACGGTCGACGGAAATAGTTATTTAATCAACTGTATCAATGAATAATATAAGAGTTGATAACAATATTTTTCCATCGACCTCATTCTTGTTTAAATATAGGAATTCTTGATTTGAAGATATTTACGAAATGAACAGTAAATACAAATTCAATTGAACATCAATAATAATTTTTTGATTATTTCAATACAATTATATTAACATTTGTGATGGTAGAATTAGAATAACTGAAAGGAGTCACAGAAAAAGTTCATCTTTATACTCGCATTTTATCGCTGCGCGGTATTATTAATGATCGATTTCGAAAAATCATGCATTAATGACTTGTTGTATCTTTTCAGTTACTCAAAATTATTCAAATATAAACAAAAATCGGATAATGATGATCCAATCAAATAAATAATAAACACGATAAAAGTTTCACAAAAACATGAAGTTAAATTTTTGATAATCTGTTCTCAAATCATTGACAAGTTTTTAATAAAACTTTCATTTTATTTTATACGACCTGAGTTCAACTGTTTACCACCATGACCCAAATTTGTTTTTTGAGGCCGTAGTATATCCTGGGATATATCCAGTGTTTTGTTAAACTACCATAGGAAATAGTATACTTTTCTAAAATATATCAAAATCGTCTGTTCAACCTGCATTAGCCTTCATCAGAATAAAACAAAACCATTAGCATTTCTTTTTCAATTTTTAACACATTCTTTTTTCTTTCAAGGATGATTTCCTAGATTGTTTCGGCGACTCCGCTGTAACAGGAAAAGTCGGCTCGGATATCAGGGAAGGAAAATGCACTTGGTTGGCAGTCGTGGCTCTGCAGAGAGCTAATTCTGCTCAACGAAAAATCATGGAAGAGCACTATGGAAGGACGGAAGCAGAGTCGACCGAAATCATCAATAACTTGTACAAAGAGTTGAGTCTTCCAGCAACTTTTGCTGTTTATGAAGAAGAGAGTTTCAACAGAATTCGGACACATGTACATCAAATATCCAAAGGGCTGCCTCATGATTTGTTCTTCAAAATAATGAAGAAAATTTACAAACGTGATTCGTAGATTAAAATTGTTACCGTTTAGATAACTTTGAATACAAATTTTATTTTAGACCCAGTTTATAATGTAGTAGATCAGCAGGTCAGTCTGTAACATTCGGCTAGGTGTAATTATTGGTTAAAAATATCAGTTATTTTTTTTATTATTTTAATCGCATGTGGATACTTATGTTTTTCATATTTTTAAAATATTGAACAGGATATCATTCCTACTATTTTGCTGCAACTTCATTTCACTGAAAACGAATATATATTTATTTGCATTTCTTGTAAAAAACATTCACTTAATTTTATTTTTCAAACCTGTCCAGAAAGACTTATTTGAACAATCAATTCATTTTTTCCATTTATATATCAGTATATTGTTCGAAAAGATCTTCCTCTATATATATGTACTATTTTTTCCTTTCCTTTCCTTACCAAACATTTCGAAGTTTTTCTGGTTTCCTTGTAAGAACTTTTAGGCTCAATCTGAAACAATTTGTTGCATAGAAGCAGTTTTGTTCATATACATACACCCCACTATGGCGTCAAAGTATATGCGTACTCATCATGGGGCCAACGGCGTTAATTTCTTTGGGGGCCGAGAGTCAGTTAGTGTCTACTGGAGGAAAATCAGAGCCAACAAACCAGTTTGCCTTGATTTAGATTTGGATTTCTCGCATTAACATCAAAGGGTTGGCGTTTGATTGGCAATATGTCACCTTCAAGTGTACACGGAGAACCGAATCCCTTGGTTTGATGTGAATGAGGAACCCAACGTCGATGACTTGGCGACTAAGTTTTTGAAGAAAGCACCTCGAAAGCAGAGCTTGTGCGAGCAAGGGAGATCCAGGACCTACAGCTTGTATAAATGTGGAATCCGAACCACTTTAGCTCAGTAGCAGGCGGTGGCCCAGTCAACACTGGGCAAACATCCACATCTCAGGGGTGTCAATATCGTCAAAAATGGGATTTAGATATCCTTGTGATATATCGTTGACATTCCTGCGATATTACACCGCTACACCCCTTGGATATCAAAATCAATAATATCCGAATTTAGATGTCCCTGCGATGTCAAATTGTTTCTTGCCATAGACATCATACTGCGAGATCATTAAGACATCAAAATCTATACTTAGATATCTCTGCTACTATATTTTTATTGAGTTATCTCCAGATCAAGTGATAATAGTACTTTCACTCACATTTATTTGACTGCCGATCACAAGGATGCCATCTGTCCTCCACCACGGTCGAAAGGCGAATCCTCAATTTGTGTTAAATGTTTATTTTGAAGTAACGCGGTAAGTTGGCAAGAAGTTGGCAACACAGATCGTAGACAATGTTGGCCAACCTGAAAGCGGGAGGCGAACGCGTGACCGGTTGTTGCTGTTACCGTATCGTATAACCATATTAAGTTCTAGTTCTTTTTTCTTTGTATCGATGCACAGATCGAAGCTTTGTTGCTTTGAATGTTTAGTATACCGTTACCGTTCATGTTCTGATATTTCCAACTGGAGCTGAAAACATTTTAGTGTCCATAAACTGAAAGTCAAAAGTGAGTATCGTTGTTGAGTATCAACAAAGTGAGATTCCATTATTTCCACTTTGCTTTAAAATAATTATGTCCATGCGTTCTTTTTCGAGTTATTCATACCGACATAAAAGACGTTTGATAAAGAACGCTTCTGGTATTTTGGACTGTGTTCTGGGTAGCGATCAAGATATCATCAAACAAAGGCTCGACAGGAAAAGGAACCAAAGCAACTGACTTTTAGTTTTTTAATTAATACATTTTTTTACTTTGTTAATTTTTAATTTTGTACTTTTCCAAAATATTTTTGTTAGTTATATTTATTTTTTTATACTGAAAATATATATATAGTTTTCTACTTGTTATTTCTGTCTGGACTATTGCATAGATGTTGACGTCTTACCTTTTAACAGTGAAAAAATTGCTGCTTTGTCGCTTACATCCCTGATACGTTATTAGGAGGCATCTTGGTGGCGTCTCAGAACTACATCGCATAGACGTCGCGAGCATGAGTGCGACGTAACGATGCGAGTCGCAGGTCACGAAGTGACATCGCAGCAATATCTTAGAGATGTATCTGTGTTAGCTGGGGGGGACCGATGCCACGACGCCTGGGTGGGAAGCTAACGCTCTAACACCACGACAACGTCAACCAGCTGCACCCTTACGAGCAACCCTCAGAGATTAGAGACTTGTGCGAGCTAGAGAAGACGTACGTAGCTCTTACCTTTTTACTGGTGATGCCATGCACGAGACCAGTGACCTTGCTGTGAATCGAACCCACGTCGCTATGATTGAGAGGCAAGCGCTCTACCATCATGACCACCACGTTCCATAGCCTATAGTTAAAAACGTTGCCTTATCCCTCCCGAATACACATCTGCCGATTCGATTTGCATCCTTTGCTCGAATGAAGAGTGTCGCTAAAGAATATCTTAGATGTTGCGGTTGATGATTTCCCTGCTTATAGCCATTATTATTATTATTTCGTTTGGAATATCCCAGTTGGGCCCTGTCTCCTAAATTCCGATGCATCCGGATGGCGCTTGGGTTTCTGTCGTATTACGGTAAGCCGAATTAATTTTGAGATTCGAGAGTATTGTGTCTGTCCACCAGGGACGCGATCAGAACCATCATTTCAGTAGAAAGGTTTGGGCAAAGCCTGCAGAGATCAAAGAGTGATATTTAGCTCATTCTTCCTCATCTTTTCGGGCAGAGTTCATGTCGCCAAGAGCTGAATCTTACTTTGATGGTCTCATATATTGGCTTGTATTGTACTGAGGCTGCATATGTGATGTTGTATCAAATGCCTTGTGGGAATCAAACCAGGTGATGCCGCATGGAATCCTCTTCTTGAAACATATGTCGAGCGGTTCTTCTTCCAGTTGAGCCTTTTTTTCGAAGCTCCGATATATTAAGAGGTTACGTTTGGCCGCTAGGCCTCATCATTGTCCTAAAGACTACTACTACCCAAACTACGGATAATTAAGCAACCATTGGGTCTGAGTATCGTGTGCCCTGAGCAGACGCAATGATGACGTCTTGTGACAAAATGATATACGATTTCCAGTTTCAAGATTAGCGAATGCCAATAGCATATCTATTATAAGAGCAACCACTTTCACAGAATGCATATGGTCTGGGTAGAGCATTCGAAGGGTAAATCTTGAAACCTGAGACGTCATCCGTTTTTTCATGTGCTATCAGCAACAAAACTGCACCATTCGCAGCCATTATACCAGCTTTTTGTCCGAGTCCGAGAATCATATTTCCTGAGTAGATGAAGGTACTTAACAAAGGATGACGGTCCATATCTTCTCCCCTCTCTTATAGTAAAACAACTTCTCTAGATCAAACGATGTTGTAGAATATCAAACACCTTGCTGTAATCGATATATAGGCTATCAAAAGGTCACATGTGTTGATAAACAGGTTCTGCCTGCAGCCAGCGACCCCCTTCTGTGGCCGTGTATTTGTTATTTATTTAAATGGATATATTCGTTAAGATGCTCGTTATCATCATCAACAATACCCTTTAATTGAATGAAGAACCATATATAAAGGTCCATTGCCAGAAATGTCTCTCTAAAACGTGATTTTTTGTTGCGTGAATCTGACCCGTCCTGATATACAGATAATCTCACGAACATAGGAAAAAATAAATAAGATCAATTACTATACCCTGCCTACTGAATAAAAAAAGCGAAATACAATAACATGCCATGAATTATAAATGACTTATGAGGCCTATTCTGTAACGCATAACGATGTCCTTAGTGAACGATAATCGGTAATTAACGACATTTTGCGATTCTGTGGCTGAATATCAGTATCGTTTTATCGTTACTCTACGATAAAATTTATCATGTGTATACGACGTCGATGGAGGTGTCTTAATATTCTCGTTGGTGGATATCAAACACGAAACATGATATAATTCACAGAACATAAATATTTATAGGTGATTATTTGAAATTTGAATTAGAATCTAAATATTTGGAAATAGGAAAGATAGAGTGGTTAGCACAAATTTTGGGATATTTCAAAGTGGTGTGATTGTTCAATAAAAAAGGAATAACCAGAGACAACTAGTACAGCTAGTTAGAGAAAATATATTGCGCAGGTGGAATACATGAATTCTACGATATTCTCAGCACTTTATTATATGAACTTTCAAAAATGATCTGTAAAACTATTTTAGACAACACATCGACAGCGACTCAGAATACTGAGGGACACAAGCAACCCGTTTGAGTTACCAGATATTCTTTTCGGCAAATGTATAAGATCGATTAAAGAGGCAGCACAATAATTATTCAATGAAGTTGTGGTGTTCATGTGGCCAGCACAATGAAACACAGGAACAGCTCCTCTTATCAGGGTGGGATGAAAATATAGATGCCATATTTCGAGTGTGTCATTTGTATGTTCAGAGTTTTTTAGCACATTATCCTTTCTGGCGCATGGCAGCTACCAGAAGCCTCTGTAGGATCAGACAGACACAACAGTTCATCTCAACCGAATGTAGCAGATCTGTTCATGAGGTTGTTGATAAAGCTTTATAACAAGTATAGTACTTGCAATTATGTGTCCGTGAGGAACGTTGCACAAATAGAAGACAGATATAATTGAATATCCGTAGGGGGAAGTAGTTGTTTTCTGTCAGATATTAGCCTTAATTTCCATTGTGTGGAATTATGTGGAGAGACAGGAATTTTTCGGTTTTACGAAATATTTGATTCATAAAATTGAACTCTCCAATATACATACTCGAACTTTGTTTCGTTTTATTATAGTGAATAATCTTGCACAGAGATAAGAGATATGTGAAATTACCACAGACTGCTGATGAAATATTTCACACAAAACATGAGTATGTAGCAGATGTTTAATCATAACAAATAATTGATGAATTTACAGAGATTCTTAATGAAACATGAGATACCAGGAATCCTAGGATGTATAGATTACACCCATACAAAAATTGTTCTCATTTCGATGAGAAATGCCTCAAATTGGCTCTTATAGTCGTCTTTTATTCATACCCCGCTGCTTTCTTTGTTATCGGTTTGGCTGTAGTCATAGTCAAGTCTGGATGAAAACAATCATTATTTATTAGAGATGATATTGAAGTTTTTATTATTTATGTACGTATATTCAAACTGTAACCAAATTTCATTCTGACAGCCGTCAACTCCGTTCAAACGCACACACAAGTATCGACAAACGTTTTTGGTCACAAGACATTAAAGATCAAGTACCAACATTTACCAAATCCATTAGTACTGTTACCGGATTTTGTTTTAACGACATCAACACTGAATGTATTTTAAGAATTTATTGTTAGGAATGTCGTTAGCGCAACGATATCGTATTCTAACGACAATTTACTGAATAGGCCTCTATCTCTAAAATTGTCGATATAGTGCCATCCGTGACCGAAGGTCCTGTATTTATATCAGCAGTAGATTTCTTTTTGATCATTCCAAAAACGCCAAAAGGCGACGAGAGAGGTCGCTGTTGTTTAGAATAGTCAGAAGAATTTTGTAACTCGTAAAGCTGTTTTTTGGCGTACCACTTTTTTAAAATTATTTGGTCCGTTTCAAAAAGTTAGCGTTTTGGCGTTGTAACATTGACGTCATAGATGGAATGTTTTTAAACCTAATGCAATATTCTGACACATAGTCAAATCTATGACATAAATTGAATAAGTTTTCAAACAGTTATTGAATGCGGTTCAACGCCAAAAAATAGCTTTGGATTGCTCTAACCACATGACCAGGGGTGATATTCCGTGTATCATAGAATTCTATAGTCGACGGTTATGTTTCTTTCTCTCCCATGAATAGACCAGTTTAGTGTGACGTCACGCCGCTTGAGTGTCACGGGCCATTATCCAAACAAACCGTATTTACCATTGAAAGAATGTCTATGTGGTATATTTTTTTATTTTTTCTCAAAATTAGTGCAGAGAAATGAGTGAAATAATTAAAAACATTGCATGCTCTACCATTTTCAACCTACAAATGAAAGTTATATATAAAAATATAATGTTCAAATTTTACCATAGTAACTTTGTTACAGTATTATTTACACATAAGATACTTACTGTTATTCACTTTGAAACCCTTAAATAAATCAAATATCCACAAAAATCCAACAGCTTATATAGGAATCATATACACAAGACAAGTTTATTTGGTTAATGCATATGAAATAACTCACCAAAATTGACAGTTCTGACGTCAGCACTTAAATGGTGTATTCAACAATAATGTCATCGCACTTATTCCGTCGACTATAGAATTCTATGGTACACGGAATCCCACCCTGAACAATGGCAGACATGTGTAGTAGTCGGGTCTGAGCAAGAATTCCGATCGACCAGACTTCGCATGGGCAACTCACATGGACCAACCAGAACAGTTGTGAGGCGGTAGGGTGGGATGGTAAAAGACTGACGAAAATGCCTGACCTGAAAAACTTGCGTGTATTGGCAGAAAATTTATAATTATTATTGTCAGTTGATTATGTGTAAATTATTTCCCAATCTTACCTGTTTTGAACTAACGTAGACAAAATAACCATCCAAAATTGAACAAAATCTTCCAAATTAGACACATGTTAAAAATATTCCAAATTAGACACGCCCACTCCACAACTGTTCTGATTGGTCCATGCGGATGGCCTATGTGAAGTATAGGAGCCACCACGCGACAGATCCGGCTCCAGGATTGTTACAATATGTTGTAGATCCTGGCAACTTTATGATAAATATAGTCCAATTTAAAGATTGATCCTATGACCAGATTTCGAGCTGCTAGGTGTCAAAACTGTGATTTTGTTTATGAATCGATTTGATTTTTGTACTCCAATTCGAGATTTATCTTTCTCAAA
Organism: Chrysolina americana; assembly: GCA_958502065.1. Taxonomy (NCBI): domain Eukaryota; kingdom Metazoa; phylum Arthropoda; class Insecta; order Coleoptera; family Chrysomelidae; genus Chrysolina; species Chrysolina americana. The sequence continues at coordinate 93,042,491 of OY293411.1, forward strand.
GATAAATGCATCATTTCAATACAAAATAATATCTCATAAAGAAATTGAGTCTTATATTTCGTGGTCTACTGTGACTACTCACCAAAAAAAGGGCAGTTGCTCCCCTTACTAGGTATATAATATATTACGAATTCTATGGGTGCTCCCTGAGACATACTCTGGAAATAAAAAAAACACCAGTTCCCAGTACATTCCCTTGGTTTCCAGAAAGTTCTCAGAGTCTGAACATTACGGGTTTGTTCTTTCATGGAAACTAAAATCAGAACGTTTGTTGTTTTTGTCCTATGGTATTATCGGACAAAGTTTAGAGCTATTTTTTGGCGTTGAACCGCATTCAATAATTATTTAAAAACTTATTCAATTTACGTCATAGATTTGACTATGTGTTAGAATATTGCATTAGGTTTAAAAACATTCCGTCTATGACGTCAATGTTTCAACGCTAAAACGCAAAATTTTTAAAACGGACCAAATAATTTTAAAAAAGTGGTACGCCTAAAAACAGCTTAGATATCTTTAGAAAATGGTCCTGTCATGCTTCTACCTAGCATCTAGGGGTGAGAAGAAAACTTAACTCTATAGCCAAATAGCGGATAAGTAGATTCCTTTTTTTTTTTCAAATTTCCCAATTGACAACTGACAATTGTAAATTGTAATGGCGGATAGTTGAAGGACAATAACATTTATTTTACTAAAATTATCAGAACATTTTGTGTAAAAAATTGTATTTTTTGTTGCAGATTCCGTGTTTTACAATAGTCCTTTAATTAACAAGTGGTTTCAGATATCTTGTTTTTTTAAAATCCGTGCATTTTGCATTCAATATGAATTAATGTTATTTGTATTTTTTGTGCTACTAGTTCAAATAAGGTTTTTGTGAAAAAAGTTATTAAAATAGGAAGAACTTCATTGTTTTCGTTATGCTTGAAGGTGGCTCGCCCCACATCAGATAGCTATGGCGAATTTGAACTTTACAAGGAATATTGGAGGTAGCAGCCTCGGAAGAACAAGTGTTAGTTTTGGAAGTAATTCTATGTCAGGACATGTTACTCCTGTTTTTGGGCAAAGAACACCTTCTGAACGAAGAACCCTACCTGCTTTGGGGTAATTATCAGTAATAATTATTGATGATTGGATTTGTAATAACATGTTTTTGTTTACAATCCTGCATGCTTTTCATAATATCGCTCTCAACATTCTCATGAGGAAGTATAATAGGTTATCAGCTAAAGAATGAAACTGTGGTTTACACTTTGTATTCATTATCCTAAAAGGATTACTGCTTTTCACTAGTTGCAGTAAAACATCTGTAGTATTAATAATTAGGAACATTATGTTAATGAAACATTCTATACATTGAAAGTGATATTCCAATCTAGTAGCTTGTTAGTTACAGTGTGATCATTTCTTGTTTTGATTTCTTTCAAAATAGTATAACCTGTCTGTCTGACACAGTTAAGACATTTATAGCTCTCACAAATGTGCAATATCAGTTCTGTTCAATATAAAGGAATTTTCTTCATCATTTTATTTCATAAAATTCACATCTCTGGAAGGTAAAAGGGAAAGTTTTGCATGAATTATTTATATCTCTAGCTTGTTGCAATTCAGAAGAAAATGGGCAATCCATAATTTTTTTTTTCTATTTTTCAGAAATAGTAATCAAATGGGTAACATGAACACGCTGGGAGGTTATAGTTCTTTCAACTCTGTGTTTGGTTCGGGAGATACAAATACGCCATCTCTCCTAGACCTTAGTGAGTTCCCATCATTGACTAATAGAAGTTCTGGTGATAACGTCCCCCAACCAAGTCCTATGCCCGGAGTGAAACCTTACGTAGGAATGGTTAAACAACCGACGTCCGAAGCTAGTGAGTTCACTATGTCGTCCGAAGACTTTCCTGCCTTACCTGGTACTCAAAATAGAGAGGGTGCGTCTCCTGGTAGCAGCACATCCGGTGATAAGAATGTTACAGGTGGTGCAGGAGATGGAGTGTGTTCGAGAGAAGGAGATAAAAACTGTTCTAAATTAGGTAAGTTGATAGCTAATAACTAAAGTGCATGATGATTTTTTCATTGTCATATAAGTAAGTTTGGTTAAACAATATGCTTAGGTTGCGGAAATATAAAACTTTGTTGATATAGTAAACGTTCAACTACTATTCAGAGATCCAAGTCCTGTGAAGCTTAATTGCATACCAATTTGTACTTCAAGATGATGAATAATAATTTTTTCTAATAAATAGGGGCTCAGGTGGCAGACGAGAATTGAATCTAATTGGACACATTTATAAAAATCTGTGTCAGAAGCTGTGGTCATTGCAGAAACCTTAAAGAATATATAGGCTTTATGACCCAGAAAATGTTTGAATTTTTTCCTGACAATCTTTTTTTTATTTAATTTTTTATCAATTCAAACATAAATATTTATACTATAAGGCATATAAAACATTATTACAAAATTAAAATATAATATTTCCAAAGGAATAACATGAAACAGTCAGACTCTTACGTAAAACAGGTATGAAGACTGTTTATATGAACATTTCAACAATTATTGTTCTATAATAATCTCAACTAAAAGAAGAAACAACTAAGAAAACTAAAAATAAAAAAGTGATACACAAAGAATGGTCGTTGTGGTGATAAATTAGGGTTTTTTTGAGAAAGCGTACTTTAATCTATCTTTAAATTGAATTATATTATTGGAATTCTTGATCTCATTCGGCAATTTATTAAAATTTGAAAAAGCTGAATGTGTGAATCATTTTTGTCCAAAAATTGAGCTAGCCGGATCAATATGGAACAAGTTATGTTGCATAGTATGATAACTATGTATTTCAGAATTTCTGGTCAGTATGAAGTTTGATTTAACGGTTTTATTCACTAAATTGAAAATTTAAAGACATTCTTAAAGTTTATATTGTAAAGATTTCTTCTAACGAAAATTTTTCTGTAATTATGTAGAGTTGATCTTATTGATTAACAAAAAAATGCTCCAAATTTTTTTTATTTAAATATCGACAACACAGAACGTTATCATATAATGAAATAAAATAACAAAACAGAAAAAAAATTAAATATTCACATTTCATAAAGTGCAAAACAGTGGAAAGCTCTTTTAATTTCACATACATAACTATATTTAGAATTTCACACTGTTCCTCTATAGAGAAGTGGAAGGAGATGAAAAAATTAAATAACAAACAAAAGCAAATAACGGAATTAATCACTGAGAAAGTTTGAAGAGTACAATCACTTTTTGATTGAAGAACTACGGAATAACCATCATACAGATATTGAGTGGCTTCATTATTACAACAATAATATGGATGAAAAGCGTACAAATAGAAGAGAAATTTCACAAATTATTAATGAACTGAGGACTAGAGCTTTCAGTTTTGACTTGAACATTCAAATTAACATTTTTTGCTGTCACTGTATTGTGCCTTTTCTCACTGACATTTTCAATAGCTGCTTAATCAAAAGTTATTTTTCTATACTGCGGAGTATAAGTATCCTGCCAACACCTTCAAAAATTTAAATTATGTGTCGGAAAGAGAACTTTTACCTGCAAATAAATCTGGATTTAAAAGCGGCTATAGTTGCTCAACGTGAGTGCTGTTACTGATGGAATTTTCTCTCATTTGATTACTAATTCTCGTGCTCTTGATACACTGAATCATCAAATTTTTATTTCAATTTTAGATTTGAGTCGTTCTATACCAGTCATGAACAGTAGGTCAAAATATGTAATGAATTATTGACTTGTTTATCTCTGCAGCAAGGAGTACCACAGGGTAGCATTTTGGGCACTCTTTTATATATGTCGCAATTTCTCTCTTATTTTTCCAACTGTAGTTATTATTTATATGCAGACCATACATAAGATTATTATGGTAGGCCATAGAATAGCAGAATTATTTTTGTAATATCGATAAATGAAAAAACCAGTAATATGTAAAACCAACAAAATGGAGAATCAATTATGTTTCCGAATAACATTTTATAGGTCTTAAAAACAGCAGAATTGAATGGATAGAAATGATTTATGATCCAAATTGAAATTCATCTTATATGTTTTTATATGAAACAATAAAGCATCATACGCAAAAACAGTAGAACCAGATTTCATAGGTCTGAATTCGGCAAGATTGGAAATCTGAATAACCTTAGCTCTTCAAAACATAAAACGATCACGCTCAAAAAATATCGAAATGTAATTCCATCAAAACAACATATAATCGTATCTAAAAACGTAAATCCAACAAATTATCTGAAAATGAATCTGTGGTAACATAAAATCCTTGGAAACAGAGTGTGTCAGACTGAAAACGGTCAGAATCGAAATCTAGCAGAAATTGTGGAGAGGATGAGCGAAGAACCATGCTTGTAGAGAACGATCTCCAAATTCTGATATTTTTTGGTTCTGTTTTTTTCGATTCTACTATTTATTCTTCTGATTATTTTCAATTGGAAATTTTAGGTTTTGTACTCTATGGATTCGACGATTTTAATTCTTATAATATTCTGTTCCGATATTTTTCCACTTCTACAAAATATTGATTTTCTGATTTGCTGGTTTGGTCAAATATCTGTCTTCCCATTTTCTGTCATTATCCTTTGACGGTATTACAGTTTCATATTCATATTCATATTCAGTAATGTTCAGTTCTTCGAATTTCAGTTCTTCGAAAGATCGATACGATCATTTATGATTCTCGAATTTTTAGATTTTGATGAATATCCGTTACTGCAAAATATATTGATTTTCCAAATTTCACGTTCGATTATTTTCGATTTCTTTAAAATTAATTCTGAACCATTTCGCTTCTCTAGAATATCTTTACTGGATTTTATTGGTTCAATACTTTTAATTCATATTCAATTTCAGTTTGAGATTTTACTTTTCTGATGGATTATATGTAATCATTATTATTCTTTCAAATTGAAAGACATACCTACCAGCAAATTATATGCTTAATAAATAGCAAAAACGTCATTTGAAAATAAATGCCTCAAAGTCATGTTGAAACGAAAATGAGAGAATGGAAAGTAGCAAATGAACTACAAATATTATTACTCATATATGAAGTATTGTACTTTAGTGATTGTGTCAAAAATCTAGGGCTATATGTAGACTTACAATTCTGATTCAACAAATGTGTTTCCTAACAATAAGGTCTTCTATGTCACGTCACACAAAAATAAAAAAAAAATCAAAATTTGGTCAAATTGATATGTAATAGTTTGTGGAAGATACGAAATCTTGACAACCATGGCAATAGAAAAATACAAACTGAACGGGAATACTGCTTTGAAAATTGTCAACGATGATGGAACAATATATCAAGAGAGAATATCAAAAAATTATTGATACTGCTTCTGCAGCTATTTTCAACTTGCTACCAGCAAGATCTGCTTTTTTATTGTAAATGTAAATAAATTAGTTCTTGAGCTTGCATTCATACTACTACTTTTCTCATTCTCAAATAATTATATAAACTCAGTAGGGACAAAATATGTCACATTCTTCCCAGGGAATAATACTTAATTTCTGCTCCTTTTTTGTAACTTCTCCTCCCACCTGTGTAAAAAAATTGTATTATACTGTTTATGACCAGAGGCCACTGATAATTTCCTTACATTAATTTTTTCATTTGTTTATCTTTATAATTATAAATATATACAAAAGTGAAAGTTAAAACTGATAATTTAATGCAGATTTCTGAATGACTCTCATGAAAATGTATATTTATTGGACATCTGTTTATTTTTTCTGGTTAGAGAAAGCTTTAGATTGAACTAGCCAATAATAAACAAGTTTTAACATCGATAGAGGTACACCGTAAAGTGCCTGTCTTACAATAAAACAAGTGCTATTTAGTTTTGATGAAGTATTTTGTCAATATGTTTCTGTCAAGCTATGTTTTTTCACATCCCTTTGACGTCACTTTGGAGATATGCCAAACATCTCCTTCTCATGGCTCGTTCTTCTAAGAAATGACAGAGATTTGGAATTCAATGCCTCTCATGTTTGAAAAGAATATTTACTTCGAGAATTTATGAGAAGTCTAGTTGGCAAAAAAAAAAAACTCAAAAATTTCTGGAGACCTTCCATATCAGTGAAGTATATTTGTTACAAATTAGTATTCTTGCCGATCTGGAGATTCTTGTAAGTACTGGAGCGATTGTTTTGGTGTTGTTGAAATCTATGAAATAAAAATAATTAATCTTTAACCCTTTAGGTCTTACCGTGGAAAATATGGCACATGCAATTAATAAATCATTAAAATAATTTTATGAGTTTCTTGTTCAGTTCTACCTTCATTGTCGTATTTGTGCGTGTAAACAGAAACACTTGTAGTGGATGAATGAGTAAATGGAGTGAGATAAGCATTACTACAGCTTGACAGTACATCGATCTTTATCTAAACTGATATAAAGTAGATAACCTTCAAAAGGATGCTGTTTAATAATAGAAAGTCAACATTGAGTAGGAATACAAAGTACAACCCCATTATGATTTTATACGTTGTTTCAATCCAGATTCTGATAATTTTTTCCTCATTGTTGGAAACTCTCCATTTGAAACCCTTGTATGTTGAGACAATAACTGCCGTCTTACCAGTCCTTTACTTTCTTCAAGTCAGCTGATATAATGCAATACACAATTTCGTATTTTTGCAAGTGACAAACAGCTACTTAAATAAAATAATAATTGATATTATGTTGAATACTACCTTCACTTAATTTTGTTGTATTGAAATGTAGTTTTATTGTATTTTACATATTTTTATATTACTGTGTGTATGACTTGTCAAACTTAGCTTAAGAATGCAATATATTCTATTCTATTCTATTCTATTGCTGTTGTGATAGTGATTTTAGTTTCAATGGGGTGTACACAATGGATTATAGAAACTGTTGAAAAATTATCAAGGTAAATTTGTAAATGAAGTTGCGACACGCTCGGTGATTTCCAAAATAAACATCTAAGGCTTCAATATCGGTTTTTGTTGATTTTTCAAATTCTTTTTTTTTTCAGGTATTCAGACGTCACCGGATGGCAGAGTGACGAACATCCCCGGCAGCATGGTGAACGATCAGTTTGGCATCGTTGGCCTCTTGACGTTCATTAGGGCGGCTGAGACTGATCCTAACCTCGTTTCGCTGGCGCTCGGCCAAGATTTGACGGCGCTCGGTTTGAATCTCAACTCTCCAGACAACTTGTACCCTACATTCGCCGGACCTTGGGCGGAACATCCGTGCAGGCCACAAGACATAGACTTCCATGTTCCTCCAGAGTATCTCATCAACCATGCCATCAGGTATGTCCTATTATTCTCTATATCAACCTGTAAAAGTCATCCTCAGAAATTTTTGAATCAGTAGTTGATTTGTCACCTCTAGAGTTTGAAATACCTGTTTATATGTTTTTTCTTTTTAATATGAGCTAGCCCAATTTCGGGGAAAATATAATTTGTGATAAATAAGACACAAATATTCAAAATTCCAAGTGAATTAACTGAAAATAAAATGCAGCATTATTGTTTGTTTATTGTTTATTGTTTATTTAGCTATAACACTAATTATATGTCGATTTACAATTTTTGTCAATTTACAATTAATATAACACAAGTATAAATTTCAAGATAAAACACATTGCAACAATAATATCAATCAAACAAGATAGAATCCCTGAAAACTTTCTCACACGTTGAGACCAAGAGGCATTCATTCACTTTACTTTTCAATTGGTTCAACAATTTTATTCCACATCCAAGCCCCGTTATTTTAAAACATTAAGTCGATTAAAAAATCCCTATACTATAATAGAAAATCACATAAAAGTAGTTATATCTCCAGAAAAATTCTGTTTTCAGTATCTCATCTCAACCTCTCATAGACAAAAATCCCAAGAATCGTATCCCACCGCTGTCACCACTGTAACACTTTACTCTGTATTGTTTAAAGATGACCTGTTAGAGCCGGTTCTACTATTTTCTTGAATCTAGATTTGAAGGGTGGATTATGGCATGTAGAACTGGTCTCATAAGACCAAGAAATTACGATTTTCACTGTCGGCTTAGGTTTTTGGCAGTTCACAATTATGCCATTTGGGCTCTGCAATGCTCCAGTCACATTCGAGAGATTGATGGAGACCGTTTTGAAGGCACTTATCTGTAAGACGTGTCTAGTATAACTGGATGTCATATTATAGTTAGCAGATTATTCGAAAATTTCGTGAAAAACCCGTAGGAGAAGGTATTCCTGTGACTGAAATACTCCGGATTGAGACAGCCCGAAGAAATACCATATTTTCCAGAAATAAGTACAATATCTCGGACACGTTGCCTCTGGGGAAGGAGTAGTAATAGATAAACATTCAAAGCAGTGACGGATTGGACCATTCTAAAAGAAATACACTGGCATTGGAGTTTTCTAGATTCTTGCACTACTATCGCTAATGACGCTAAACGACTCGCATAAGGTCAAACACAGTTCCAGTGGCCTGAGGAATGCAAAGATTCATTCAGGAAGCTGGAAGAAGCTTTGCTCAATGCACTAGTTCTGGGTGTAATTCCGTGTACCATAGAATTCTATAGTCAACAGTTATGTTTCTTTCTCTTCACGATTTCAACGATAACGTCATCTCACTTATTTGATCGACTGTAGAATTCTATGGCACACGTAATTTCATCCCTGAGCTATCCTGTGCCAAACAGCAAAGGGGGATTTGGAGCTGTCTTGTCTTGTCTTGTCTTGTCTTGTCTTGTCTTGTCTTGTCTTGTCTTGTCTTGTCTTATCAGATCCAGGAGGTACAGGAGAATGTCGTTGTTCAATTCAGTAAGATCCTTAGTAAAACTGAAGCAAAATTACTGTGTCACCAGGCTGGAGCTGTTGGAGGTAGTCAAAGGAGTAGTGTAGAGAGCAGTGAAGATGAAGGAATATGGGTGCTAAAAGCTACATTTCAATTGTCAGCTGTTCAAACTTAAATAATTATAAGGACAAATTAAAGGAATATGAAGGACTATAATTAATCTCAATTCTTATGATTATTCTAACGATGATCATGAAGAAACAGCTAACACTCCTCATAGAACAAAGGCCGTGGTTAGATTCTGGGAACAGTCCGGCGAAATCTATCCGATCAAGTAACACAACCTAGATGAGTAATACTCAGATAGAACTGAAGGTAACATCTTTTCATGATGTTATCCCTAAAATCATGACATTATTGCCATGTTGCAATTTTTTAAGGATACAATAAGCACGTCAGCTAGATTTTAACATCTGTTGGGTATATTGGGAAAGAGAAAAATGAATGAATTATGAAAAAACATGTCAATTAGAGCATCGGCTGTTCTCAAAATCCTGTGGAGATTATTCCATCATAATTTCAGGTTTCCATTACATATTGGGTTTCCATTATTTCTATTTTATTGAAACTCAATATTTCTGTTAACACACGACACTGCCGTTGGGGCGAGTTACTCATCTAGGTTGTGTTATTTGATCGGAGATTTTCCCAAATGGACTACAAATGTTGTAACGACTCATCAAGGCCTTAGCTCGTGTTTGAGGTTCATTGCTGGCAGCACATACAGCACTATTTCTGCACCCGTCTTTGGCAATTGGACCAGTTGAATTGTTGCCTCACTTTCTGAAGGGTATTTTGTCGTAGATTTCTTGGAGCAGTTTCTTTCTTGGTACCACTGTCTGACGTCTTCCCCACCATCATCGGACTGCACAGACGCTTCAGTTCTATAACGGCTAGCGAATAACTTTGACGGTTTTTGATTACTCTTCTTCCAGCCAATGACTAAACCACGATCTTGGTCTTTCTGGATCTAGATGTTTTTCCGGTTATCATCTACTGACGTTCTAGAAATTATTGCTTCCTTTTGTTCTGCTCGTCAGCAATGTGAGCAGTCATCTTGGCATGACAAAGCATCTGCATTCTTCGTTAACAACCGCCAATAGTTCAAGTTGTTCAGTTAACTATAGTCTACGCAAAAGCGTGATGATCACTCTTTATATATCTGAAAAATTCTTCCTGCTTGGAGTACGATGAGTTGAATAGTTATACCATCAAAGCAGTCGCTGAGGAAATTGAACCATTGACCACATTATTCAATTTATGTTTCACGTCTGGTACATTTCCCGATTGCCTCAAAATTTCTAAAATAATTCCCATTTTCAAAAAAGGGGACCCAAAACTAGTCGACAACTACCGGCCAATTTCAATTGTTCCAATTTTGGGCAAAATTCTGGAAATTCTTTTGAAAAATAGACTAGCTATATATTGTTCTGCTAAACATCTACTTGACGATGCACGATTTGGTTTTCGCTCTGGAACTTCTACAATTGATGCACTTCTGAAGATAGTCAAGGACATAGTGGAAGGCCTTGAGAGAGGGGAACATGTTGCTGTTACCTTGTGTGACCTCTCAAAGGCCTTCGACTGTGTCTCCCACGATATTCTTCTAGAAAAGATGGAATTTTATGGTGTGAGGGGAGTTGCCCTCGGGATCTTAAAAACATATTTAAGCGAAAGAAAGCAATTTGTCTCTGAAAATGGGCAATGGTCAACACCAATGACAGTAAGACATGGGGTCCCTCAGGGTTTCGTACTCGGCCCTCTGCTCTTCCTTATTTTCGTAAATGATTTGAACTTCTTTATGCAACCTGTACAATGCATATAATACGCTGACGACACGTCATTGGTATCGAGGAACAAAGACAATAGACAATTGATTCTGGAATCCAGGGCAGCAGAAGAGAAGGCTTCTTCCTGGTTCCTAGCAAATAAACTTAAAATAAATAATGATAAGAATCAATACATAACTTTCTCATCTAAAACGAATAACTGAAAAATTTGCAGTGTCAATCTTCTTGGTATAATCTTAGGGACAGCTGCAAACCCCTATTCCTCAGTTTACATCTACAAAACACTTTTAGAGATTCACAAAAACGAAGATCGCTATATTAAACATTCGAAAATTCACGGCCACAACACTAGATACTGTAATCGGCTGGTCATACCCCGATTCAGACTAAACAAGTGTCAGAGAAACTCTCCCATCTTAGATCTTTAAGACATGAAAAATCTCCATCCAGAATGTTTTAAAAACAAACTCAGGACTTTTTTATTGCGACACTGTTTTTATAACGTCGAAGAATTTTTCAAAACACCATTTTCATAAGAACGCACATAATAAGTATTTATTCACTTTTATTGCCACAGAACTAATGTATATATGCATGTATGAGTATACATTTATACATAACATTGTTAAAAGTAGGTATGATTTTATTGTAAATTATGATTACGTTTTGATTTTATCTTTTACTGTAAATCTGTCTATCTTATTGGAGAAATCTCCTTGCTGACGACATATTGACGCAATTTTATACTCCATTTTTCTTGACTTGCAGCAAACAATTGTAATTGTATACGTTGTTAAATAAATCTATCTATCTATCTATCTATCTATCTATCTATCTATCTATCTATCTATCTATCTATCTATCTATCTATCTATCTATCTATCTATCTATCTATCTATCTATCTATCTATCTATCTATCTATCTATCTATCTATCTATCTATCTATCTATCTATCTATCTATCTATCTATCTATCTATCTATCTATCTATCTATCTATCTATCTATCTATCTATCTATCTATCTATCTATCTATCTATCTATCTATCTATCTATCTATCTATCTATCTATCTATCTATCTATCTATCTATCTATCTATCTATCTATCTATCTATCTATCTATCTATCTATCTATCTATCTATCTATCTATCTATCTATCTATCTATCTATCTATCTATCTATCTATCTATCTATCTATCTATCTATCTATCTATCTATCTATCTATCTATCTATCTATCGATCTATCTATCATCTATCTATCTAATCTATCGTGCTAGGAATCGCACGTTAAAAGGTAAGACCTCGTTAATCCTTAGCTCGCACAAGTTTCGACTTCTGAGGGCTGTCGTTCGTAGAGGGATGACAGCTGGTTAACGGAAAAAAACAAAAACAGTAAAACAATCTATCTATATCCACATTAAACTTCTTTTGGAAGATTCGCGGGGTTTTGAGAGGCCGCTCCTACTGTTATTTAGAACTGGTTCGATTGTTTTTTCTTGGTAATATTCCTAGTGACGTAACAGGTACCTTCTTTCGAGCGACACGAAAGCGACAAGCAGACAGGCCTGGCTCGTTACATTATCTTTCAATATTTATCTATATAGATTTTACCCATGATTTGTCAACAAAAATGTAATTCTTCGGACATTAAAGTATGTTTTTATTGTGTGAAAGGAAACCGATAAAATATAATATAACTTACTAAAGTGACAATGTTGACGATGCAAAAAAAGTTATCACTCTCCAAAATAAAACTGACCTCCTGGTGGGTTTCTTTGCATCAAAGCTATTATCACAACCAAAATCCCTTTCTCAATGTTGGAATGGTATTTGATGTTTCAGTTGATACTAACCCTGTTTTATTGTTACAGGGATAAACTCGCATCGATGAAATTGAGTCGATATAAAGATGATCTCCTCTTTTTCATGTTCTACAACAATGTTGGTGATGTACTTCAAATTGCAGCAGCCCAAGAACTGTAAGTCCAAAAGATGAAGTCCCAAATAATTATTGAAATATAAATAGTTATAGACTTGATCAGTACTAATATTATTCGCCCTTTGAAGAATATTTCAAAACCTGACTCATTTTAATCTTACGTCAACTCAATGCTTCAATCTGAGAAGCTATCTGGGTGAAATTTTTTACTATTGTTCATTAATTTTATTGGTGCTAATAATTATGTTACACTCAAATCAGGTACTCTGTAATAATATTGAATAATAAGTTTTAATCGATCATGTAAAATAGTAGTATCAGAACAAATAGAATGCAATAACTCTGAAATACAACAATAATAATTAATGAAACTCTCAATCAGGTACGCGAGGGATTGGAGGTACCACACAGAAGATAAGGTGTGGATCACCCAGGTACCTGGTATGGTTCTGATAGAAAAGACGTCAACTTACGAGAGGGGGACATACTACTTCTTTGATGCGCAAAACTGGCGGAAGGTAGCGAAAGAATTCTACCTGGATTACAGCAAACTTGAAGGCCGGCCCGTGATGAACCAAAACATGCACCACAATTCATGAGTCTTGATCCATGACTTTGATCGACTATAAATAAATGAAAAGTGTATACATTATGAATTGTTAATTTTAAGGTTAACTGCATCTGGTAGATAAGTGAGCTACTGCACTTATTTATTAGAATTGGATAAGTATTAATTGAAAAGATTAAAGTTATATATCTATACAGTTTTCATTTTATTTGTATATTGTACATTATAAATAAATGATTATCATGAACCGAAAAATTCCGTACTTATAGATCTCATTGTGTTAGGGCCTTGTACAAAAGGTCCTTGAATATTACTTGGTAAATAAATGAATATGAATTCAAAATGAATTCTGTGGATTACCCAATTCCTTAGACATTTCACTTATTTTGTATGTGGTTTCAAATGTATTTGTATAGAATTTGTATGTGACGCAAATTCGGTATAAAAATTGGTACATCACAAGGATCCTATCCCAGAGTAATATTTTGTTTTATTCAAAACCTCCTCATAGTGTTTAATTGAGAAAAGTTTCTTACAAAATAAAAACAGATTCAACAACTGTCTGCAATAATATATGAAACAAAGGAACTCTGTTATCAGGCATTTGAAATGTATTAACGTTTCTGTTTGGACTGTGTCACAGAAAGAATATGCACATATTCGTACATTGAGAAAAAACCGACATAAATATCCGAATATTTGGTTTGTTCTTTCTGTGTTCCGGTTCGGGACACAAGAGACTTGTGTGAGTTAGGGATGACAAAGGCTTTGAAAAATGTAGATTATTATTATTTTTCTCTGAATGTGTTCTGGTAGGCTATGATACTAACTCCATACGCCATCTTAGGAGTAGCACTGTTAATTTTAACGCAACAGTGAATCGTGCAGGGCTCACCCCAGTCAAGCCACGAGATTTTGACAATTTAATCGGTAAAATTAAATTGAAAAAATCCTAGCTCTGACTGCGGCTCGAAGTCGGACGCCATACCACTTGCGCCATGCCCGACCTAAAAATGTAGATTATAGACAAAAAAATCTATTTATCAAACTGTTGAAGCAAAGGTTTTCATAATTATACGTTCTACATTTATGAAAAAAAATATTCACTGATCATTATGGGCCTTGAAAATTGTGAAAAATATGCAAATTGAATATGAAAAGCAAATATTGGGCCTATTTTGAATGTTTCTATTGAAAAAAAAATCAAGTGAGTTTGTCTCTTACTCAGGCGGCCCGTGTTCGATTTCCACCGCCTGCCACTGAGCTAAAGTGGTTCGGAATCCACTTGTATGTAAGCTGTAGGTTCCGGATTTCCCTTGCTCGCACAAGCTCTGCTTATGAGGGTTTGTAAGTTTTTCCCATGTGATGCAAACTTCTCAGAATACACTATAAACATTGAAGTTGAACTTTCTGATGAATAAATGTGGAGCAGATGATTTTTGTTATCTGAATTTAGGAGGTCCAATGAACTGACATTCTATATAGTTGTGTGTCGTCAGAATTTCTTTCTTATGAATCTCTAAGATTGATCGGTATATGTAGATAGCAGGAAAGTAACTAAAGGCCTGCATCTTTACTGGGTTTTAGAATCTTCGCTGGTGTCACAACCATCGATGCTGTAGAAGTGACATCTATCGACACCTCTTAATATTAAAATTGATTGCTGCTGCAACAATTCGTCCATTTTCGTAAATTACTCAGAAGTAGTTCTAATTTTTAATGTAGGGCGTAAGTTCAAAAGGACGCCAACAGATGGCGCCACAAGCATGTCGCTTCAATCTACCCCGGTCATGAAAGAATAAGGTAAAGTACGCCCCCCCGGGTTAACAATCCATCGGGCACCTGACCAACTCAAAAGTGACTGTCTTCAATGCTAGATAGGATCGGAATTGAAATTATACAGAGATTAATCAAGAATATGAAAATATGTAATATGATTACAATAATAATGATTGCATGGATCAAATAAGTTTTAATTGTAACTCGTTTTGCTTGCAAGCATTACCAACCCAACCTAAATATAACTCATCACTTCCTTTACTTAGGCTCGGTATTTATCAATTGACACAACACAACCGTCGACGCTATAGAAGTGGCGACATCTATTGACAGCTCTGAATATTAAAATTTAATGCTGCTGCGAAAACTCTATTTATTCTCTTAAATTACTCAGCAGTTCTTATTAATTTTTTTATGCGAGTTTAAAAGTTCGCCAACAGATGGCGTCACATACATATGTCTCTTCAATCTGCCGGTCCTGAAAGAATAAGGTAAAGTACGCCCTAGATGGGTTAACAGTCCATCGGGTGGGCCCCTGATCAAATCAAAAGTGACTGTCTTCAATGCCATACAGGATCGGATTTGAAACTATATAAATATTAATGACAAATATAGAACAGATCTGATATGATGATTATAATAATAATGATTGTATGGATAAGGTTATAATAATTGTAGTTCGTTTGCTTGCAAGCATTAAAACCCCAACCTATATATAACTTATCACTTATTCTTCATTGGTTCGGTATTTATCAATTGACACTACACAACCGTCAACACTATAGAAGTGGCGACATCTATCGACAGCCCTGAATATAAAAATTGATTGCTGCCGGAGCAATCTATTCATTCTCGTTAATTACTCAGAAGTAGTTTCTTATAGTTTTTCATGTGAGTTCGAAGGGACGCCAACAGATGGCGCTACATACATGTCACTTCAATCCACTTGTCATGAAATAAACCAACATTTTTGTACATAGACACACAACAATAAGAACTTTAGGCAAATTTGGGTGGTTCAAAAGTTGAAGACAGTTAGTTTTTTAAATTGTTTTATTTTGATTGATCCATAAATAAACATACAATAATTTTTTCAAGGAAATTGCTTGGGTATATTTTTACATAGGACATCATAAATTTCAGCGCTGAAAATTCACAAGGAACTACTCTGCAACGAGTTTTGAAATGTGAACGCAAACGTGAAAAATTCACAGCGTTGAAAAGTCAGGAACAGAAAATTATTCAATTCAATAAGCTCATTTAGTCATCATTTGGAAGCAGTACATTATGACTAGTCAGGCTTACACTTCAAAAGAGTCATATATGGAGTAAATTCGTCGGTTAGGTCGGAGATATGCTGCTTGAAAAATTGAAACACAACGTTTCTTATATGAAGAGTTGAAAGCAATCTTATCAGTTCAAAGATAGTTTCGGAAAATTCTTCAAAAACAATCTTGACTCTGAGCTAATTGGTCCACCTTTTAAATTGAAAACTATAAGGAAAATTGCCACACTTCATTATGAGAAATTAGGAACATTCTTATGCATATTACAAATCTTAACGTAACTCATACTTATTTTGGTCACAATATCTATGTAAATGTGTATCATAGACAAAACCAATGAAAACATATGACCAATGTACTGCATTAAGTAGGTTTCCTCATTCATCCACAAGTTGATAAATAATTCATATAATTTAGAAGGTTGACCTTCTGCTAAACCAAAAGCGAAAGATTTCAAGCTTGTCTTCAAAACTATTGCCTGAAATTCCTGAAGACCTCCGAGAAAATTTGGTGATAGGAATAAGAGCATCAGAATTCGAAACCAGTGGTGCCGGTTTTAATCCCAGGGAAGAACACTTTCATTTATTCTCGAAACAATTTTTATTCTGGAATTTAAAGTCAGTTTGAGAGTCTTTCGCTTTTTAGTTTGAAGTTGCAATTCGAGGACGAGCTAGATTTGGGTCACAGGTTCAGATTCGATTTACAGATGTATGCCTGCTGAAAGGCCTATGAACCAAGATCGATTGTTTAGTTCACTTCAAATACCTATTCTTTACAATTTTTAAAAACCTGGAATCACATTTTTCTGAACGTACACCACCTTTCACGGCCTGGCTAGCATCTTTCATTCTTCAGATGTTGCACGTTGTCAATTACATCACATATGTGTCAAAGATGCCGGCAGGTAATGTTTTTGAACATTGCTACCTCCAACAGCAGAAAAAAATACATGAATAATATTAAAGCTGAGATGTTTTCTTTTCATTTAGCTTATTTTTGTGTGGTTACCCTCCTTATTTTCAATTTTTATTCTTCATTCTCCATATCAACTAAATACTGACCAACAGTTCAAAATGATTTCACGTACGAAATCTTTAATGTTGAATAGGAGTGTTTTCTGAGTTACTTTGATTGGAGTGGATTGGTGAGGTGACATCTGTATGTGATTGTAATCTCCACTTACAATATTGCATGCTTTCTTGTATGAATTATATTTAAATGTACTGTACATTTTTCTACAGTTTAAATATTTCATAAAGCAGCTTCGGAGCATATAATGGTAGCGTTCCCTTTTATCTTGGCTGTGTAGCCATTTTTATTTGGGAATAAATTCAAATATTCCAAGTATCTACAGCTAGTAAAGCTCCAGGATTACAAGTGGAGAGTACTAACTCTGAAAAAAATTGACAGGTGGTCCCCCATTCCATTTTGAATTTAACCTAATAAATATCACTATACTTTATAGGTATCACTTGTAAAGTTGGTCTTGTGGAAACGTTGAATGGTTATCTGATATACGTTATCAAATGATCGTCGAGGTACTGTCGGGACAGCAACTGTTTTCTGTTAGAAGCTTCTTCAAGAAATGGCTATTGAATAGAATCATGCTTGAAGCATTGTACTCAATATTGATTTGTTCATTAGTAACTCATATATGACCCTCTCATTGAAATCTATTCGTGCAAACTGTCAAAGAAATCCGACAGGATGAGCATTTATAGCCCAGTGATTTTTTAGAATATGGCATGTGAGAGCGATACACTTAGCAATATTTTGTGTACAAATAAAATCTATCCTCTCGTATAATAGATAAAAGGCGATACCTACGCGAAGAGACGTTTACGGGAAGGTATTTATGATATGAGGCAGGTTTACTATAAATTCTAATAAAAAATTCATACAAATTGTGCATCAGTACTCTGCTTCATATAATAAATATTCAACACAGAATTTCTACAATCGTTCGAAAATATCGATATATGCCACTAACACATTTTCCAAGGAACATAAATTAATTATTTATCTACCACATTTCCAACATACAGGTGCTTTATCAAATTTTCGAATGACTGTATTCAGAAACGAAGGGAAAACACATACCATTTAACAATCAACATTCAACTTGACGTGTAACATATAGGATGATCAGTTCTCAAGTTCCATCCCTTCTGGAAAAACTGCTTGACAAGCTGCTACAATTTTTACCTAGTCTATTTACCTACACATTTAAATACAAGAGAATGTGTTTAAGTTACCCTCAACACTTGAACGTAGAATTTGTTAGACTACTCAAGACTCAAATTCAACTTGTCAACAATACTGGATGAATCAAACCACTAGAAAACATTAAAAATTATATAAAATAGTAGGAGTTTGAACGGATTAATGAAGCAGTTTATTCCATTGGCAAATTGGGCGATTCCTTCAACACTAGCTGTTGTTTCAACATAAAATTTACTCCTAGCCAATGAAATTCTCAAGATGGATAGAAAGGCAACCTTTCCCTGAAAACTATAGGTGTTCTTGCACATTATTCTCCGTGGTCTCATCTTCTGATACTTACAAAGGTGGATTCATACAAGACATTTCAAATCTTACTTTTACTCGAACTTGAATTATTGCTTCTTGCAATAACTCAACTCTGACTCCCTAAGAATTTTAAAATATGGTCAATTTTTATTCAATACAGAATCTTGTTAAGAAAGGTGCTTGAATCCACCTGGGCATTTTTATATGAATCTGATAAAAAAGTTGCAAATGTCACCTTATAAAAAAGTTGCAAATGTCACCTTAAATGTCATGAACTCTCGATACAAAATATTTGAGTTCTCAGCAGGTAGACAAATCCTTCTGGAGTATTTTGAAACTGTTTTACTGTCTTCATCCATCATATGATTTTCATGGCAACAAGCAATATTTCCAGTTGAAATTATCAAAATTCTCACAAACCTTGCTTGGTATGTTGTGCGCCCATACAGTACGGAATAAATTAATTATTTCTGAATCTGAAGATATTTTGGAAAAATCCTCGGATGACTGAGACTACACACGATTCAAAAAGTCAAAAGTCTCTGTTGCACTCATCGGGCATTTAGGAGATTTTTTGTCCATCTCTCCACAGCCGTGCGACATGATACCATCAAATTTGATATCACTCGATTCTTAATGATGATCTTTAACCAAATATGGAACAATATACATAGTGTCCCATTAAAAGATAATAATCTTTATTGACCCAAGAAACAAATGTTTATAATAGGGTTCTAATTCTCTAATTAAAACAATAAATAACGAAATTCAAAGAAATGATTGCAACAAAAAAAAAAATAGATAACCATACATACTTTGAGTAGAGTTCCGTAAAATAAAATCGACCGAGTAATTTTCAAAATATGTTCATATTCAGATATAAATAAGTTATTTTATATTTTATGGAAACACTTGTTTATGCACTTTCAATTGTAAATTTGCTTTTTCATTTTGATTTTTAAATATTTTACAGTTCCCCATACTCCAATTCAGAATCAAATCTTTTCAAAAATGGATCAACTTCATGAGAATTGATTTTTCATATCCTTCGTAGCAAGACTTATAAACTCAAGATAGGAACAGTCATTCATAGGATGCTGTGGAAAATTAAAGAAGATATACGATGACTACAATCATCTGTTATTTTCTCTGCCCAGAATTGAAAGTTACTAATATATTTTGCATCAGAATAAGGCACATGTTAGACCAATCTATGTTGTATATTTTTTAATTTAAATTCAAATGTGCACTAGTCTAAAATGTACCACAATTGTTTATGAGAAATAATTAAGTTCACTCAATCTAATCAAATCAAACATAATTGCTATTCAAGTCCAAATTATGGCAGTGATCAGAAGATAAATTTCACTTTGTGTTCTTTGGAAGTTTTTTTGAAATGCAAGTAATCTGAAATAATTCTTTTTATTTTCATTTAGATTTTTTCTGATATAAGCTAACCAACAAACTTATAAATTGTTCTCATATTGTGTGCTCTAGACAAGTTTCTCTTTCAAATGAATCAACTGGTTACAAGAAAGAACATCAACATAAATGAAATATGAGATGAAATCGGCTAAAAATATTAACCTGTTTACAGTGATTGGCAGGTAACTAACTTGATATATTTAAAGAAGTAAATAAACTGATACAAATCCTTTGTGAACAAAAGAATGTAGTTTTCCAAAAATTCAAAATTTCTCGAGCATTTAGAAGGCTACCAAAGATTTTAAATTGAAATTGTTCGACAATTAATCAAGTTCAACAAATTAAATTTGTCCAGAAAAAAATTATGTATATGAAGGGTGCTCATCTTGTATTTGAGTAATTTTGATATTATCTAGGTAACATATCAGAAACTTTGAGATAACCTGATATGAAAAATATTCAATAGTCTTCTGATTAAGGCTGACTAGTGCATTGCAAGAACTACAGATGATGGACTATCACTGATCATACATTTTCTTAGCTTTCCCAACTCATTTAATTTCTAGAATTGATCTAAGCTCAATTAGGTATATAAATTAAGTACTCACCACATTCAAGTTATGAACAATAAATTCAACTTGTTTATATATATTACGACCACCATGAAAAAAAACTGCAGTACTATTAAAAATGTCTAACAAATCCTACAAAGTAACAACAGAAAAACAAATAGTTCACCTTAAAAATGTACCTTCAAATATTATTTTGAATACCTTTTCCCCTGCACTACGTGATATGATGTGTTATGTTTCATGTTACTTATACGTACTGAATAGTGATGAATGAAGTAAAACAAGATCGATGCACTCTTAAAAAATCATGATCAAATAAGGTGAAATGTTCCGAATCTGATTACAGTTTTATTTGGAGTTCAGCAAGCTTTGGCCAAAGAACTGGGGTACAAACATAACGGAAGTTGAAGGAGGCTCAGTTTTGAAAAAGTAACCACATATTTTGTGTAAGTTTTTTTTTATAAATTTCAAATTTATATTAATTCCTAAAATATTACAGCATATTTTATTTTGAAAACTCTTGTATTTGAGTTACTTGTTGTTTGTTTCTTTTGAAGTTTTGGTGAGTCACACAAAGTATGGTTACTGGTTTTGAAAAAATGTATAACATTGTTTCATTTTACCGAATGAAGAATTCTCCGAAAATTGCTTTCAAATGAAAACAATTAATATTTCAATTTTCTAGGATTTGATACAAAAGAATATTCAATAAATTTCTGAAATTTCTGTTTTTATAACGTTCATAACAGCCGTTCATCAGGTTTTCAGGCTATCGTAAATTTGAATTTCTGAAATTACGTTATAGCTTCTTCAGAGAAACTTCTTCCATATTCGATGTTAGTAGTAAAGTGACTTGAAGCCGATCATATGTCGGTGTATTGGGAGCGGGGCTAATTTAATTGTTAATCTATTGATCAGTACGGTTTGTGGTGTCTGATTGGTCGGCGATTCATATCCCGACATAAGTACAACTTTCGATCGGCACCAAGTCGGTCTACTACCAACATCGAAGACGGAAAAATCTAGCCACTCGAACTATTGAAATGTTACGAAGAAATTATTATTTACAACGGCCTCAAAACCTTTTTCGTAGTTTTTAAGTCACACTGGCCACGAAAGCAAGATTTTTAGTTATATTCTATCCCTGTCATCGAAACCAAACATGATGCATCTGGAAAAAGAATTTGTCGAATTCGTTTTAGGGAAGATACCAGACACAGATTATCTATTAAGCAGGTTAAACAGTCACTTAAAGCATCAAATCTCAGGGAGCGGCAAAAACCTCCATACACAGTTTACATTCCCGTTTTGAAATGAACTGTTCGAGGTCTTTTGTAGATTTTTGCTATACTTATTCTGCAAATTTCCATTTAAAAAAATTATTGAAGTAACGGAGATATTTCCGTGAGAAGCCAGACAAATATGAATTTTTCAAAACCGAGTTCATGTGGCTGTTCGGTTCGCCACTGGTCAACGCATAAAACATACACGAAATGAATGAAGAAGAAAAGTGATATTTTTTCATTATACTCGGTAGATATAATTCACAAGTTTCCATGGTAATTTTTTTCAGGAACAAGGTTCGCATGGAACCTATGTAATGAGACATTTTCATTATCCTACTGATGAAATTAACGAAATGCGCATCTAGGAATGAAATTACTAGTGTGATGAAGGGAAAAACTTATTTTATTCTCATTGAGTGACACCGCAGGCGTCCAATACCCCATTTTATATAGTTTAAAGTTAGAATTATTCTGTTTTCAATGTTTGTTCTGTTGTTTTCGTTTTGTTTTAATGTTCTTGTTCTATGAAGTTTTTTCAAAGCTTAAAGTCTTGAGAAATTATAAGAAATTTGTTGCTGCCCGAAGAACGCTCTCAAACCCTTTGGACACTTCAACTTTAGCTGCATCTCCACGATGTCTTTGAGTTCTGACACTGACACTAAAGTGTATTTGACCAGTAAATCGGCTTTGTAATAGGTGTTCTATTGAAACTTACACATCTGTTTGAGGCGCACTTTTCTTCTTACTTTAGACAAATTGTAACAATTTGAATAGTTATTATGTTATTTCACAACACAAAAAAAATGAAACATTTTGATTTCAATGATGTTAATATGCCAAATTAGGTAATGATGAGAGATGTAGCAAATTTTTACATAAAATGATCAGGTAGTTGAATCTTCTTTAACGGTTTATATTACTATAAATTCTCGTAATGATCTTTGGTAAATTTGCCTTTTGGTTGAACGTTTTCAGTGTAATGTTAGTATTCGGTGAAGTCACCTAAATTCATCTATAACAGTGATGCGAGTTATGTCCTCCAAAATATCCATAACAAAAATTAAGAACCCCTTTTGAAAAATTGTTAACATTTCCCAAATAGATATCTGAAAATTTCCCATTATCTCATTTGATTATTTTTCTATCCGTCTCAGGTTCGAGTTCTATCAGACTATAAACGCTTCTTATTATAAATCACTATTTGATCTTGTACACGTTTTCGTTTACTTCATATTAGAGTACCCAGTAAATATATGAAGTAAAATCAAACTCAATATCAACTTCATCAAATAGGTGATCTACGATCAACATTATAAACTTAAAAGACCTTGCCATTATTTTTGTGTGACCATAAATAAATGAAATACAAAAACAAGAAATCAATCGCAAGCAATTCAAATACAGGAGTATTTCAGGAGATCCAGAAATATACAATTGAAAACACAAAAAACGAAATTTTGCTATTTTGCAGATCTGATGTGCATTGCATAACTCCCAGAAATTTAAAACAAATGAAACAGTTACTATGATGATAAGTTCTTGTTTAAAAGAAGGAATACACTATATACAGCTTGATTAGATGTTGGGTTTAGGTTGTCTTAGAAAAAAACCAGTATTTTTTAACAAGCAAACGTTTCGTTAATATATTTCGCCATCCTCAGTGGCAAATACCAATAACAATACCAGCAAAATGTACAAACCAGTCTGGGGAAAATATCAAAAGTTTTCTGTTAACAAATAGACTTATTTGAAGGATTTTTTTGGTCAGAGATTATAATAATACTGTATGAAATAAAAAATGGCAGACATAAAATTGGGCAGTAGTTTCTGCCTCAGAATTGAATATATCAGCGATTTCCACAAAAATCTAAATGTTACCATCATTTCTTTTGGTCGGTAGATTAAATTTAGAAGAGCTCTGTTTAGATTTTCAGCATATTTTCTATAATTATCAGGATTATCACACAGTAGTTAGTGCTTCCCCTTGGCAAGTGCTGGACCCTCGCTAATTCTATCCAGCATTTATCTTATACATAGGAAGAAAATTCTTGTAAACCTCGTTTACAAAACATTATTATCATTATATTTTACGATGATAATCATCCGCTGAAAGGTGCATTTGAAAAGATAGTTTTGATTGCCAAAACTTTCGTCCATATCGGAGTTATGATAATTTTTTTGAGCATGTTCTACAAGAGATTTGCGAATTTTCAGACTACCTTTTTTTCTTTTAAACTCCTTCATTCACAAGAATGTTACAGTATTATTATACTTTCACAAATAAGTCTCTCAGGTGATAATAGAAATCTTCAGAAATTATTTCTCTACAGACTGGTTTCTGAATTTAGCTGGAACTGTAAATATATTTTTGACTCCATACATTTACACGTCTGCTCAGAACCAAATTTCATAATTTTTTTTTCTGTCTGTTTTTTATTTTTTATTTAGTTCTTTATTTGTGAGATTTGCCTCTAAATTACCTTTCTTTAAGCAAGTGATGAGATATATTTAGTTTGTTTACCCTCTTATAAAGTGTATGTTTCTTGGGAAATGAATAAAGATATCTATAATGCAAAAAAAAAATTCAAAATAATTTTTGTTCTAAATTTTATATTTATATGTAATGTTTCTGTTCAATGTTTGCCAATAAAAACTCCTATAGTATGGGAAATTTGGAAAAGGCTGGATTATTAATAATCTATTTTCATTTTGTGAGATTATATATGTAATTTTTTTTTCCTGGTGTTTTGGCATCGACTGCTATGGTCATTAGCCGTGTGTTTTGGATAGGCCTTGTTACTAACTCCATACGCCACCTTAGGAGCAGCACTGTTAATTATTAACGCAACAGTGAATCGTGGAGGATTATTCCCAGCCGACACGAGCTTCAATCATTCATCAGACTTTCACATCTGAAAATGAAAAAACCCGCCCCGGCTGGGAACCGAACCTGGAACCTCTCGGTTAACAAGCCAGCGCTCAACCACTGCGCTAATCCCCGCCCCTATATAGATATATATGTAATTGTCCATGTTTTTAAATAAAATGGCGAGATATATTGCCAAAAATGTTGGCCTGTCGAAAAATACTGTTTTTTGATGATTTGACCCAAATAACTTATAATGTTGCATATACATTTCCACAAAAACCAAATTTTAACCAGCTCTGACAGGCATCGATATTATTTTATCATCCATCTACATGCATTCATTCCATTTCAATGATATATTTTCAATTTGAAAATAAATACAATCAAGACTCTTATCCTATACCTTCCAATTATACTGATCTTTTCAAGTATGTTTATTACAAATACTTCAGCCTTAAATATATTTTATAAACATTTTACATTCCTAGGGAATAAAATATTTTTCTGCACTGAGAAAATATTTCATCATCATTGTAATTTGTTTCAGATTACATGATAGTCGAAAATTCGAATATAATAGTTCATAAATCAACAACAAGAAAAACTTTTGATAAAATTGCACTAATATTTTATGAAAAACAACAAACAAAAGAGTTTTGTACTTGAAGAATAATATAACCAAAGTATTATTGAGATTCAATATATTATGCACAAATTCAGAAAAGGAAAGAAAAAAAGTGGAGAGTGAATACACAGAGAGATCAGCGTGATTTATTATATGAAGCTTAATACTGCGGAGTGAGGAGATTCTCTCTAGACTAGATTTATCTAATACTAAGAATAAGCGATTGACAGTTTGTTTTTATACGAGAATTTTATTTCTCAAAACAACTATAAAATAATCAAGCGGTTATTGAAATCACTTCTGCACCTTGAAGAGGTGATATCTGACATTTGAAAAGATGCCCTTGGATTCCAGGTTCTAATTCATTTACACGAATTTGTTACCAACCAAGCTGCCATGAAAATTAGACATTGAGCAAACTTCAGATCTAGAAATAAATATAACTTTATCATTATGGAAATCTCACTTGAGCAAAAAAAATTAAACGTCTTGTTGGAGCAAGTTCTAGAAAGAGAATAATTTCGATATTATTTTGTAGTGGCACTTTCTAAAAGTTGGCACTTTCAAGTTGACGATATTCAGCATTCATAAATTCCAATTAATTGTTCAAATATGGCACATTTCCAACTAACCGACTAATTTCAAGAAACTTTTGAATCCCCAACATGTTAATAACAAATTTCGGAAGACCATAAATTAATTCTCAACATCACTTTTCCATTCAAAACAAATTACTAAACACTTAGTAACATTGATTACTCAAATTGTGCTCACGTGACCTACTCTGTATAATCACTCATGGAAAATAAAACTGATTGATGACAATAAGCTGCCTTTACAAGGAGACAACAAAATCAACAATGCTCAGGTGATTTTGGAGTCACCCTTCTCAACAGGATTTCCTACCAGCGGATCACCCTGATTGGAGCATTGAACCGTGAGAACTTTTGTCATCAAGTTTTGTAACATATTTAAATATAAATATATACATATGACTAGTAGATACATCGATAGTTCCCCTCCATTCGAATAACGTAACGAATGCCGTTATCTGTTGGAATTTTGTTCGACACGTAAACACCATCGTTTACTTATCTAACATGTAATATTATTTTTGAGAATTCATACAAACAGGAAGGGAGTGGGCTATTGTCAGGGGAGGCGGGTATGTGAAACTCTTCATCGAATATCTTTCATGTTTTGCTTTGAGCCGAATATCTTGAGCATTTGTTCCTCATAATCGTTAATGTTCCGCTTCATTATCTCCATGCATGGACCCAACAACCTTTCGAAAGCTTCTACGTCCAAGACTGAAAAAAGGAAAATTGATTAATAAATAAAATCGATACTATCAATAAGAAATCAGATAGGAGAGGGTGGGCCACCATAAGACACTCTTACCATGAGGCAATCGTTATTATTTGAAAAATGCGGCACATTTTGTCGCTATTCACAGAAACATCAAGTGGCAGGCATGTTAATTTTATTCCTGTTGTCGAAGTACGTGCGTTCCCGAATTTTTTGCAGGCCTCTATTTATTTTTGACATAGTGAAATTTTTTGTTTCTGTGCGTTTAGTCAGTACCTCATAAGTGGTTCCCAATATAGATCTTTATTGGTCTGAGATGTTCATTAGAACATTTCATTGTTTATGTGTATTACTAGTCAATTTTTTTTACGTTTTACTAAAATATTGCGGTTTGTAACTAAGACCTACCATGGGCTACAATGAGACACGAATTTTGGGCCACCATGAGACGTGGAAAGAAAATCTGAAAAAGGCCTTTTTAGTGCCGAATCAATGAAAAGGGCTGTCAAAGATTTTATTAAACACAAATTAAGCTTGAGGAAGGCAGCGGAGAAAAACAATGTGAAACATCAAACATTGGCGAGATACGTTAAGAAAACACAAAATAGTGAAAGTAATGAAGAAAATTTATCCTACCGCCCTCATTACGACGGCCGGAGATTATTTTAAGACGAACAGGAAACTATTCTGAAGGGTTTCATTATTAAATGTAGCCAATTGTGCAACGGCAGATCTACAAAAAATGTGCGAAAGCGAAGGTAATATTCAATGGCTTTATTACAACCAGCATTTGCAAATAGTGTCCTCTCTGAGGATCATTGCACAAATGGATGACAGATGTAATTCAATGTCCGTAGCAGGAAGTAGTTGTTTTCTGTCAGATATTTGCCTCATTTTTCCACTTTGTGGAAATGTGTGGAGAAAAGGGTATTTTCGGCCGTAGATAATATCCCAAGACTATTATTTTCTTCATAATTCTATCGAGAGTACCTTTTATTTTGACAATTTAATGTGACCATATGAACATAATAATCTGAATAACTCCCGAGAGCTTTAGCTCGAGGGAGTTATTATTTGATTATTAATGTTCATATGGTCGAATTGAATTGTCTCAAAATACAATTTACTTGAGATGAATTAAAGAAAATAATGGTCTCTATTTGTCATGTTCGAGTGATATTCAGGAAGAAAAATCATTCAAATATAATCGTTCATATACTCTTTACTCTATTTTCTGGGATGGATTTGCTTATATATGCATTGATTTCTGTCATAGAAGACAACCCAAAACGAGACATTTCAATTTTGAGCGACTGAGTTGTCAACGTTTGACACTTATACAAACAAAAGAAAGCTTTGTTTACATGAATAGCCGTGTTTACCTAAATATCCGGTTGTTTACCTAAATAGCCGCTCATATCACATATCATGTGACTTCAGTCATGAAATTTCATTGGTGTAGCAATGTGTGAATGAAATAATCGGAATTATTTCTATTGAAAACTGATGGCATCGATATCCGTTAACACCTTTTGATGTTAGAACTTCAGATATATTTTATTTTTTTTCCATATAATTTTGTAATAATATTTTTACTTTTTTGTTTTGTTTTCGTCTTGTCTCAAAGTGGCTCACTTCGTGGGCTACCTTGAGACAAAATCAAATTTTTTAAATTCCCTTATAAGAAAAACAATTATAATATTGTGTTAATAATTTACTCAAAAAATGTGTGCAATAAAATGAAAGATTATAAAGCATAAGTAACTAGCAAAAAAATTTGTCAATTCTATCCCCAAAAAAGTGAAAATTGCCTCAATGTGGTCCACCCTCCCCTACCATCTTTAAAAGTGAAATTTTAGAAATGATTATGCAAACAATAATTGTAAAACCTTTTTTAATTCTGATTTTATATAAAAGAGAAGTAGTGAGTGTATACAGTAAGTGAAATAAAATAAAAAATTTGGAATTTTATGTTGGCATCATTTCAACTCCTATGAGTTGTGTGTTGGTACATGACAGGAGTTTATGGAAAAAATAAGAGTCGATCAAAAGTCGAAATCACAGAATTTGGGTTATTCAAGTATTAACAAGTAGTCAAACATTATCAATTTATTTCTGTAGAACAAAATAATGAGCATAGAATGAAGACTTTCACAGCCGGAAGTATAATCAAGAAGTATGGTTTCCGGGCTTTGGGGCTGTGGAGGTGGATTCTACGGACGTTTCGCTCACAACTGCGGTGAGCATCTTCAGCGTGGATTTTGTCTTCTCGAAGAGCTATGTAATACTGATATGGCGGTTGAAGGGTCCTTGCAATTGATTGGTCACAGCCTGGCTAATTACTTTGTTTTGAATAATTTTCATTTGTTTTGCTTGGGAATGTTTCGGTTACCTGACAAGTTGGGCTGTTGCCATTGTCTACCTGCATGATTATACCCTGTCTTACCTGGTCGATTGTGGAATATTCTTTAGATAGAGCACTGATCTAAGTCGTAGACAGGTCAAGGATACAAAGACAATGAATTAAAAAAATGCCCATATGATGTGAACTTTGTGTGACAGTGTATAAATAATCCCTCATTTAAATGAGTTTTAATTACGAAAAATTAATGCACAAGTACTTACATGCACATTTAACTTCTCCATCACAGAAAGCGGAAGCAGCCCTTGGACGATGTGTAACAAGAGCCAATTCTCCAAAGTAACCACCCTTAGTGATACGATTGATTTCAACTTCCTTACCGCTATCGTCCAAAACACTAATTATAACCTCTCCTTTTTCCACAAAATACATTCCCTCAGCTGCATCTCCTTGTTTGATAATCCTTTCGCCATCTTGGAAAGTCCTGTTGGCAAATATAAGATATATTAAATAAGAATAACAATATTAATAACTATTATTGTTAATAAGCGAGGTTTCAACCTTTCTTTTTTCCATCCAATACTCGTTGGCTAATACCCGTCGCAAATAAAATATAAAATTTTCACAATTTTATGACGAAGTTATTACAATATAATATATTATTCATAACAGACGGCAACGGCGTTAGATGTATGTAAATCTTAGGTGCAGTGTATGCTAGGTCTCTCTGAGTAGAAGCAAAACGTATAATTGCAGTACTAATGCTACTACTGATTACTCGGGGTGTACCTCAAGGATCAGTACTGGGCCCCTTACTCTATATATTTTATACAAATACTGCTCCTGAAGTTATTAGCGAATATATGGTACAATATGCTGATGACTGCTCGATTATATTCCACCGTGAGAATCAAAATTCAACACAATATAAGATTACCAATACTTTGAATACAATGGCGGAATATTTCACAATGTTATTGAGTCTAAATACTAAGAAAATCCAAATAATCTTTTTCTTTCGAAACGGCATTGTGGACAACTTCAACCATGGCACAGTTTCCCTGAATCCTGTATCCAAACTTTTTTTCTTGGTATCTTGCTCGATTCGAAGTTAGATTGGAAGAGTCATATTAGTGAACTTTCTAAAAACTTATCAAGAAATAGCAGTATCTTGAGAGTCATTTCAAAAAATATTTCCACGGAGGCAGCATCACTAGCATATTATGCATATGTAGAAAGTAAGATTTTCTGGGGAACATCTATTGATGTTAGGAAGATATCCATACTACAGAGGCGATGCTTGAGAAATATATTTAATATACCATCAAGAGACAGTTGTAGGTCATTATTTGTGGATGAAATGATTCTCACTGTAACCAGTATATGAAGCAGTTATATTTGTAACTGAAAATAAGAAGCTTTACAAATGTGACAGAAATCACAGACACAATACTCAAAATAAAAGCAATCTACTAAATGTTAGGTCACACACATACAGAGAAATAGTACTTTTTCAGTAATGAATATTTTCAACAAATTACCAGTCATTCAGGACACAGCCCATCAAGAAGCTAAAAATTACACTAAAAACTTGCTTTTGAGGAAAGCTTTCTATACACTGGACGAGTATTTCACGAATTTATTAGAGTGATGATATTTACTTGATCTTTTATTGTTATCTCAGATACAGAGACTGTTTTTTATCTTCTGTTCTCTGTACAACCAATTATACATGTGCATGTAAAGTATGTATGAGTATATTGCGTGAGCATATACATTGTTTTATACATGTTGTGATTGTCACATTACTCTGACTTTTTTTCATTACTATTGTTCAAAATGGTAGTATTTTGTGATTTTAAAGACTTATTTCATCTTTCGATGTTATTACCCAAACAGCAATTTTTTAAAATATATATGTGTGTTTACAATATATTACTTATAGTGACTGTGATAACGATGTCATTTACTTTGTTTGTGACAATTTAATGTATGTTTTACCAGTTTTCATGTTACTGATTCAGGAGTTTACCTGATTACTTTTTAATATTCACACTGTATTGACGTGTTATTAAGGAGCTAATGAAGAATATCTATCTAACTAACCTGGAAATTTGTTTTCTGTTGCAGACATATTACATTTAATTTTCTGACACTTCTTGACACAGAAGTATTATTATATTTTTATATATAATCGCCTAACTTATATTCAAAACCTTTGCTTCAAAGAAAAAGCTTCTGTGGAAGTGATTAGTTTTTAAGAGAAATTTCCAAAAGACGCTTAGGTTTTGTTCCCATTAAATTCTACAAATTGTTGGATCTCCATTCTAGAATTTTTGCCAAATCTATATGTCAATCGTTCAATTTCTTCCCCGTTTTTTGCTGGGTGAACTGACACGAGGTAGCTCCCATAAATAATAGATTTCCAAAAAGAAAAAGTGTTGGTGCTAGAATGGAACCCTGCGGAACACCAGAATTTAGAAGTAGATTGTCGAAAACTCCATTATTAAGACGTGGACAGATGGGTCTGAGAGAAAATTAGATAGCAAGAATCACAACAAATGAATCACACAAATGTGTATACTCACCTAGGAAGCAGGGCGTCTGCTAAATTCATACGTTCATACGGTTGAAGAGTCTTGAGCATAGGAACGCTTTCTATCAGTGCTTCGTACATCTTCCTCTTTTTAAACGCAGATTTCAAAAGAATTCGTCTGAAAGTCTGCCTATCCATGGCCCACAATGAACCATCACTGAAAGCCTTTATTGTAGCTGCACGAGGCATATTATAGAGAAGGGCGAGTTCTCCAAAGCTGCCGCTGTTGTCATACGTGTGGATGTGTTTTGGCTCCTCGGAAGGATCGGAAGCAACTAGAGCATGGAAAACTCCACTGGAAAGGGTGAGAAGTTAATTAGAGGTGATAGTTATCGCTTCAGATATTTTATGCACAAATATATTTTCTAGTTATATTGAAAACTACCGATAAGAAAATATGAAAATGAAAACGTTCCTTCAAATATCCGTCGAAACGTCAGCAATGGATTAGTTCTGTTTATATGGATTTGGCGTCAACGCAAGCAATACTTAATTTGCTATTAGTATCAGTGAGGTCGCAATCATTAGATAGACAAATATTGAATTCCCATTAATTTTCTAAATGGTTATTTATTTTCCTTCAAATAATTTAAGGTGCTTAATAACTCTCTGTAACTTCCAATTTGCCTCAAAACAGTTACTGACGTCACTATCTATCCTAGTCTAAAGGTGATTTTACGCAAAAACTTGATGTCAACCGATCAGGCAAATTATTGCAATATTTATATTAGTTTCTCTTGCAGGTTGCATAACAAATGAGCCGACGCCGTAAAATTTCCTCGATTCAATTCCTAGGATTGTTTGGATGTTTTTCTGTACTGAATAATCTGGAGAACGGAATCCCGAGAATCTAGTCTAGAGTATATACGGCGACACATTTCACTCGGAAGCGTAGTAAG
Source organism: Chrysolina americana (assembly GCA_958502065.1). Taxonomy (NCBI): domain Eukaryota; kingdom Metazoa; phylum Arthropoda; class Insecta; order Coleoptera; family Chrysomelidae; genus Chrysolina; species Chrysolina americana. The sequence continues at coordinate 93,075,210 of OY293411.1, forward strand.
GAAGTTGAGAAGTTTTTGAAGAATTTCATAAGTGTTTGGAATATTTAGCTAGTTGAAGCAGATCTAAGTGATTAATCAGTCAGTGTAGTAGTTGTATGTTTATAGCAAAGTTATTGAAAATAGTGTAGTAGTGTGCTCGGCGTATTATTTAGTAAGATCGTAACAATATTCGTATTTATACGTGACTCACAAATGTAGTTTTTTGCAAAATCTCACTTTTTCTACTGTAACCTTAGGAAAGGATATTTTCGAAAAGTACACACATTTTTTTTATACAAAGTGTTTCATAGAGAGAATCACAATATCAAATAATTTTTGTATGGATTGATTCAAAACCCTGTACTTTTGAACTGATTTGGGGAAAAGTTAATATAGCCAATATAAGGGTGTGTCTAAGCTTCAAGATATACAAGGTGGTTTATTTGTCGGAACGTATTCTATTTTGAAATAAGTACAAAAACCATGAACACTCTGTATTTTAAATTTTCCCTGTCCAATGTAACCTTCTTCTCAGTATATAATTATTTCAATAACGTCTTAAGAGGTACGATTTCTACATTCGATCCTTAACTAGTTTTCTAGATGCAGGGCGTTAAAGTGGAAAAAGACTTATTTCATCAGTTTATTAACACAAATTGAGAAACTACAGTGACTTATATTGCGTTGGCCGGTTCAATATAAGTGTTGGTCAGATATACATTGAAAGGTACAACTGCTTAAAATACCGATATTTACTGTTATGCAGGGTGATTCAAAAATAATTCACAATACGTTTTTTCGTGTTTTTTGATGGTTTGTTATATAAAAGTAAAAACAGAGAAATCTTTTAGCCACGAAATTGTAAACAGGTGAATATTAACTTCAAGAAATAAGTTCCCTATGTCGCAAATGTTGGATTATTGAGTGATTGAAAAACTTATTGTGAATTATTCTTGAATCACCTTGTAGCAGTAAATTTTTTTATCTCTACCTTTCAATGTACATCTGACCAAAACTTATATTCAATTAACATACGGAATATAAGTCAATTCAGTTTTGAGGAAAAAAACTGATGGAATCAGCGTATCTCCATTCAACATCCTGTATCTATAAAACTGGTTATAGGATCGGATGTAGAAATCATACCTCTCAAGACGTTATTAAAATAATTATGTACTGAGAAAATGGTTATGTTTGTCCACGGAAATTTAAGAATACAGAGTGTTCATGGATTTTGTACTTATCTCAAAATAGAGTACCTTTTGACAAATATACCACCTTGTATATATTGAATCTGAGAGACATCCATATATTTGCGGTATTAACTTTCTCACAAATCAATCCATAAGTACAGGGATTTAAATCAATACATAAAAAAAATATTTGATAAATTGGTTCTCGCTATGAAACACCCTGTATGAAAAATGTGAACTATGCGATATTTTCTAATCAAAATACTATATTGAGGGCTACCTTCATCATGCTTTTCTAAGGATCACAGTAGAAAAAGTGAGATTTTGCAAAAAACTACCGTCATTCATTTATGAGTCACCCGGTAAATATGAATATTTTTAGTGATACTTTGTCTAACTGAAACAAGTAGTAAACGTGTGAATGCAACAGAAATTCAAGCTAGTCGCCACTTTAAATAAGAGAAGTGTGGATCCTTTTGTGATATGCTTTTGGGAGAGGGAACGGGGAGAAATGTAGGTAGCGGTGAGAGTCTAAGACATTTGGGCACTTCCAACTATTCGCAGGGACAACTAGGCGCAAAGACTACTGGGAGTGGAATGTGGAATCTACATCAGAGGGTCCTAGATGGCCAAAACAGGACAAACAATCATGACGAGGCAGCACATAGACGTCTCAAAGGTGATCTCCAAATGAGTCATCCTACAATTTAGAAATTTATCCAGGTCTTGTGGAAGATTGAGCATGGTCGGGACAGTAGGTACTATGAGGAGCTCAAGAAGTACTAACGGCTAGATGAACGAATCATCAGGATTGTTACTAATTACGACCGCGATAATTAGTTGATTTTGTATAATTTTTTGCTACCAGTTGTCCCTGAGCCCAGTAGTCTTTGGGCCTAGTTGCCCTGCGCGTATTATTATTTGCCGTTGGTATGGGAAACCGCAGGGTTGCCAGCGCTTCAGAGGGTCAAGAATAGTAGAATAGTGACTTATCTCTCACGGAAATAGTGACATAATAGTGACTTCTTTGTCTAAACAGTGACATTTTCCCAACCAGTTGAGAAACTTTTGTGAAAGCTGGTCACATTTTTCCTCATCATTCCAGAGCTCATTTGCAGTATTTTAATGAGAAATTTTCAGGACATGGGAAGTAAATGAGGGACAAGACAAATACTACAATAAAAGTATAAAAATATTCATCAAGATTAAAATAATTAAAGTAATTTTTCTCCAAATGACATTAAAAGCGGCCTTTTAATGACACTTGGCAGGCTTAGAAGTTGTACTTTTAATGCCTAGGCAGATAAAGTCCACTTTTACTGCCTAGGCAGAAAAAGTTCGTTGCTAGGCAACCTTCCAAGTAATAATTTAAATCAAACTGGTTATTAAAATTGACAATGATAAAGTAAACAGTAAACAAACAAATTCAACAAACGTCATCAGCGGTAAACATAGTAACGCAGGGCCCAGTTACCTTTGATGAAATAATTTAGTTATTTGGATATTGATAATGAAACGCAATTTAAATATGAAAAAGTCGATTTTGCGTGGAATTGGAACAAATTTGAAGAAAAAATTATATGTTTCACACGGCAGAAAAGCAGATTTAATGCCTTGGCTGGTTTCATAGCCTCGCTACGCTCGGCTATGAAACACCAGCCGCGGCATTAAATCTTGTGCTTTTATGCCTAGTAAAACAAATAACTATTGTACTTTAAACATTGTACTTAAAAACTCACTGAAACTTTTACCTAGCATTCAAAGTTAAGCTTTGGAAAGAAATCTTTTTTTATTGGGCCAACGTTTTGAACTATGTTTAAATCATCATCAGAGTTCTGTAACAACGGATTTTATTTTATTTGTTTTACTTGCCACGATGTACTAAACTTCGACGAGAATAAAAATTTGGATATTCAGGAGGACTGACGAAAATTTTGTTTTCCTCTACTTAAAATGCTTGAAATAATTTCAAAAACGGTCATTTTAAGATTCTTTGAACAATTAAAACAATAACACATACACGAATAGTGAAAACTAAGTAAAAATGTTTTTTTTTTCTGAAAATTTCATAAAACGGACCAAAATAGAAAAAGAAAAGAAATCATCAAAGACATGAATATATGATTAACTTCAAACTAAAAAATATTGTGTGTATGAACCTTCAATATTTCTCCTGGTATTGACACAGTATGTTTGAATTTATGTGAATAATTTCACTGGGTAGTCTTTTAGATAAAAAGAGTTGCGTATCAAAAATGATGGGTGCCATAAAGTTAAAACTGTGACCTTTTTCTGTAATGTGTTCAATCAAAGCGGTAGAGTAGAGAGGGAAATTCTGGCACTTAATTTAGTTAACCACATTTATTTTGGTGTGATATCTAGGGGGTTTTTATTTCTGGTGTGAAGAGAAATGTCTTTCAATGGTGTGTTTATTTTCAAACGCTATTTTTGAATGTTCATCTTTAACAACAGCTGCAAGTCTTCCTGAAAGATTTTTTACATATGGTATTTTGTTATATGTCGATTTTTTTGTTCTATTCGTTTTTTCAGGGTTCTGTTTTTCGCTTAGTATTTTTTTTGACTTATGATGTTTGGTAATTGTTTTGTACAAGGTATTTCTTTTCTGAATTTTTTGATGGTACTCTGGATTGGAAATAGCAAGTGCTCTTGGTTTTAGGTTTTTAAACCACTTCTGAGATCTGAAATAGTGACAATAGTGACCAAATTTTTCGAAAATAGTGAGAAAAGTGACACGAATTTAAAATAGTCACCAATAGTGACTCACTGGCAACCCTGGAAAACCACCATGTTTTCGTGTTGTTATGAGCATTGATGGGTCGAACAGCTGATACCTAGACCGCCAGGTTCAGACAGCACTGACAGCAGACTTCTCAATAGCTGATTCATTCAAAAATATTATGGGAATTTCATGCCATATAGATGGATTTTTTGATAAGTAACTTTCTCGCCTATTGTCCAAAATTGTATCTATTACCATTTCTGATATCCCATGGTGGACATTAATCATTATCTTGGACTTACTGGGTATATTTTATGTTCTATTTCTGAGGAGAGTAGATGTAAGGAAGGAAAGTAGGTGTAAGGGAGGAAATTGGACATAATGCGAGGACATTGTGATTTGAGATCCTGAGGATACCAACTTTGTAGGAGAAACGAGCGTTGAGTGAAATTGACGTCGTTATGATGTTTTGGGTAGTTTCTATTTCTTGAATTTTATTCACACCAAAGGTTCCAAATATTATTTATTTTATTTTGTTCACTCACAAAATAAAAGATTACTTTCAACAATCATATCATTGATAGCTATTCCAGCACTAATAGTAGAACAAAACGTTAATGTAATGTTCAATCCACATACGTGATCCAAACTGGGAATCACATGATGAAAATGGAAACTTTCATAGTAAATAACTAATGTCCTTTTTACTCGATAAATCTTGGACCAAATTAGTTCTCAAAATTATTCTTATTATAGCTCACCGCCAATAGTATCCAAAAATATGTTGCCACTATGCAAACAGATAAAATATATTGGGACATAAATAATAGGGTTTTATGGGTGCCATAAAAATACCAAATACGTGCTGCCGATTACTAAACGTGTTAATATAATTATTTCCAAACATTTGAATGGACTTATTTATAAACAGATACATTTCAATCCAAAATCCTTTATTGATTTTTCGCAGTTCTCCCTTAGAATACTTGTTGAACTTGATTAATCCATTTACCTCATTAGAATCCGCTTTATATTTTCCCGGGAAAACAATTGTTATTCAAGTTAATTCATTTTCACACAAAATGCCCTTAGAAACAACGTTGTGAAAACTGTTGTTGGTAAAATTGTTTTTTCTGTATTCACACGACCAACCCTCAAAAGTCGTCGAGAGACTTGTGCGAGCTAGGGAAGACGTAGCCCTTACCTCAGCGTGAAATGCTATGCAGGGATGACCGTGCTGGGATTTAAACCCATACACCTGCGGATGATCGGATTAAGAATCTAACGATTTACCCGCGCTACCACGTCTCAGGAAAATGAAAGATAATCATGATTCAACAAAGAGTCGTGAAAATTAATGAAACGTTTAAGCTCTGATCAAATAACACAACCTAGATGAGTAACTCGCCGCACACGCATTAAAATTTGTGTGTAAAGGACATCTTTCCCCAACGGCAGTGTCGTGCGTTATTGACAGAAATATTGAGGTTGAATAATATAGAAATAATGGAAACCCAATATGGAATGGAAACCTGAAATTATGATGGAACAATCTCCACAGGATTTTTAGAACAGCCGATGATCTAATTGACATGTTTTTTTATAATTCATTCATTTTTCTCTTTTCCAATTTGGTTTTCCTTTCTCGATAGTTACGACACTGGTAGCTTACCTATGAAATGACATATTTTGATTTCCAGCTTCAAATGGTCTTTTTCACATTTCACAATGCTTCACCATTGCTTAATAATGAAAACTAACGATAGTTTAACACGAATCAACTCGGAATTTGCCCTTTATTCACGAAAAAACACTCCAATAAGCCCTAAAGAGGAAAACAAACAGAGACGTTTTGTTGTTGTTCTGTCATATTTGACATTTTATATTTCAAATGCAGCGTTGCCGTACTGACCAGACTATATCGACAACGAAAGAAAGAGTTCTTGGGCTTCATGTAGTCAGACCGCAGGCACCGTAGATAAGTAAACTGAAGTAGACTCACTCCCAGTCGGCGCCTTTGATGTGTCGGGTTCAGATTTACTTTTTTCTGGCATGCGGTGAGGTAAGAGTGGTCAGCTAAGAGTTGTCCTGTCTCACTTGGTCTCACGTACGGCATTCTATCTCGGATTCATTTTGGTTGCGCGATAGCACAGGGGTATTCCGTGTACCATAGAATTCTATAGTCGATACAATAAGTGAGGTGACATTATAGTTGAATTCATGGGAGAGAAAGAGACATAACTGTAGACTATAGAATTCTATGGTACACGGAATACCACTCCAGAATACATCGGCTAAACGCAAAATTCGGGTTGGGGATGTAGACACAAATACGGTGGCGAGTGATCCTACTTCAGTTTATACTTATCTACGCTGCCGCAGGTTGAAATATGATCTTCCACACTTCTTTTGAAGTCCTTATGATATCATCCAGGTTGCTGTACTTTCAGTTTATCTGAAATTTGTAAATTTGACGAAGACTTTCATTGTTGCTATCAGGGTCGGAGCCTAGTTTAAGACCTCAGGTCTTGCCAAGATTCGTATTTTTCAATTCATTTGTTCCAGGTAACTCTAAAATACTTGATATCCACCGATATAGTAGTTCTTTAACTTGGAATTTTAGATAAGTCATATTCCTCCTCTTGACGTCATTTTACCTAGATAATCGTTTCCTATAATTTCAAGAATAGGGTGCTGCTGTAGGTTTTCGGGTTTACCTACAGCTGAAAAGTTAATGTGCCACTAAAAATCAGTAAGTCGTCCGAGGCGCGACGACAAATAAAAATAATAGCCGTCTTCTAATCATACAGGCTACGCCTTTGGGTACACTCTACAAGTATTCAGGTGGCAGTATTATTTTATTAGAATTATTACGCAAATTGACAAAAAAAGCACTCACTTTTGAATGACGTAAAAGTTGTCTCCATCGTCACCCTGCTTGATGACCAACTCGTCTTTTTGCACCTTTCGCTCAAACATGGCGTCCAGAACTTCTTGCATTTGTTCCTTGTCCAGAGAACGAAACAGCAGTATATTTTTGACCGCCTCTGCTAATCTCTGACGTTGCTCGTCGGATTTCGGAAAAACTTGTTTTGTCCCGTCGTCGTCTTCATCTTCTTCAGGATCGTAAGTTTCTGCAAAAACAGATTTACGCCTGCCGGAGAACCGAGCTACTGGTGGTTCTGAAAAGTAGTGCGTGGTTAGTGAAATATAATACTTAATAATAATTATTATTTTTATTCATCGAAGTAGCTACAGTAAATTGCAAAAAAATATCGAGAACCAACAGAGAAAATAATAGAAGCTGCGTATTGCATAACAACCATAGCAGGTTATTTCGATTCAGGTCGTGTTTGTCTTTCATAAGGCTTTTTTTATTTCATTTATTTGTTTATCGCTCAACTGTTGTTGATTTTACGGGAGTGAAGCTAGCCACATCCACAAAATACACTGAGAAAAATATATAGAAGAATAAAATAAATCATTATCTATGTTAATACACGTTGTACATGTATTTTGATGGCAGGGAATTATTCTAGGGGTCAAATTTGATAAGGGAGTTGTGATATTATATTTTGTTAGGCCGTCCAGGGGGTGGAAAAGGGGTGGATATAGAAAATATATCATTATCTATGGTAATAAGCGTTGTACACGAATTTTTAACACAGGGAATCAATCTAGAGTTCAAAGTTGATAAGATAGTTGCGAAATTATAGTTCGTCAGGCTGTACGAAGGGGTGGAAAAGGGGTGCATATAGAAAATAAATCATTATCTATGGTAATACACGTTGTAAACTATTTTGGAACACGGGAAATCAATCTAGGGTTCATAGTTGATAAGGTAGTTGCGAAATTATAGTTTGTTAGGCCGTCCGAAGGGGTGGAAAAGGGGTGGATATAGAAAATAAATCATTATCTATGGAAATACGAGTTGTACACGAATTTTGAACACGGAAAATCAATCTAGGGTTCAGAGTTGATGGGGTAGTTGTGAAATTATAGTTTGTCAGGCCGTCCAGGGGGTGGAAATGGGGTAGATATAGAAAATACATCATTATCTCTGTTAATACCATTTGTACACGTCTTTTGAACACGGTAAATCAATCTAGGAGTCAAAGTTGATAAGGGAGTTGTGAAATTATAGTTTGTCAGGTCATCCGAAGGGGTGGATATAGAAAATAAATCATTATCTATGGTAATACGCGTTGTACACGAATTTTGAAAACGGAAAATCAATCTAGGGTTCAGAGTTGATGGGGTAGTTGTGAAATTATAATTTGTCAGGCCGTCCGAAGGGGTGGATATAGAAAATAAATCATTATCTATGTTAATACACGTTGTACATGTATTTTGATGGCAGGGAATTATTCTAGGGGTCAAATTTGATAAGGGAGTTGTGATATTATATTTTGTTAGGCCGTCCAGGGGGTGGAAAAGGGGTGGATATAGAAAATATATCATTATCTATGGTAATACACGTTGTAAACTATTTTGGAACACGGGAAATCAATCTAGGGTTCAAAGTTGATAAGACAGTTGCGAAATTATAGTTTGTCAGGCCGTCCGAAGGGATGGAAAAGGGGTGAATATAGAAAATAAATCATTATCTATGGTAATACACGTTGTAAACTATTTTGGAACACGGGAAATCAATCTAGGGTTCAAAGTTGATAAGATAGTTGCGAAATTATAGTTTGTCAGGCCGTCCGAAGGGATGGAAAAGGGGTGAATATAGAAAATAAATCATTATCTATGGAAATACGCGTTGTACACGAATTTTGAACACTGAAAATCAATCTAGGGTTCAGAGTTGATGAGGTAGTTGTGAAATTATAGTTTGTCAGGCCGTGCAGGGGGTGGAAATGGGGTGGATATAGAAAATGAATCATTATCTATGGTAATACGAGTTATAAACGAATTTTGAACACGGTAAATCAATCTAGGGTTCAAAGTTGATAAGGTAGTTGCGAAATTATAGTTTGTCAGCCCGTCCGAAGGGGTGAATATAGAAAATAAATTATTATCTATGGAAATACGAGTTGTAAACGAATTTTGAACACGGGAAATCAATCTAGGGTTCAAAGTTGATAAGATAGTTGCGAAATTATAGTTTGTCAGGCCGTCCGAAGGGGTGGATATAGAAAATAAATCATTATCTATGGAAATACGCGTTTTACACGATTTTTGAACAAGGGAAATCAACCTAGGGTTCATAGTTGATAAGGTAGTTGCGAAATTATAGTTTGTCAGGCCGTCCGAAGGGGTGGAAAAGGGGTGGATATAGAAAATAAATCATTATCTATGGAAATACGAGTTGTACACGAAATTTGAACACGGAAAATCAATCTATGGTTCAGAGTTGATGAGGTAGTTGTGAAATTATAGTTTGTCAGGCCGTCCGAAGGGGTGGAAATGAGGTGGATATAGAAAATGAATCATTATCTATGGTAATACGAGTTGTAAACGAATTTTGAACACGGGAAATCAATCTAGGGTTCAAAGTTGATAAGGTAGTTACGAAATTATAGTTTGTCCACCTCCTGGACGGCCTGACAAACTATAATTTCACAACTACCTCATCAACTCTGAACCCTAGATTGAATTTCCGTGTTCAAAATTCGTTTACAACTCGTATTTCCATAGATAATGATTTATTTTCTATATCCACCCCTTTTCGACCCCTTCGGACGGCCTGACAAACTATAATTTCGCAACTATCTTATTAACTTTGAACCCTAGATTGATTTCCTGTGTTCAAAATTCGTTTACAACTCGTATTTCCATAGATAATGAATTATTTTCTATACGCACCCCTTTTCCACCCCTTCAGACGGCCTGACAAACTATAATTTCGTAATTATCTTATCAACTTTGAACCCAAGATTGATTTCCTGTGTTAAAAATTCGTGTACAACGCGTATTTCCATAGATAATGATTTATTTTCTATATCCACCCCTTTTCTAACCCTTCGGACGGCCTGACAAACTATAATTTCGCAACTATCTATAAACTTTGAACCCTAGATTGATTTCCTGTGTTCAAAATTCGTTTACAACTCGTATTTCCATAGATAATGAATTATTTTCTATACGCACCCCTTTTCCACCCCTTCAGACGGCCTGACAAACTATAATTTCGCAATTATCTTATCAACTTTGAACCCTAGATTGATTTCCTGTGTTAAAAATTCGTGTACAACGCGTATTATACCATAGAAAATAATTCATTTTCTATATTCACCCCTTTTCCACCCCTTCGGACGGCCTGACAAACTATAATTTCGCAACTATTCTATTAACTTTGAACCCTAGATTGATTTCCTGTGTTCAAAATTCGTTTACAACTCGTATTTCCATAGATAATGAATTATTTTCTATACGCACCCCTTTTCCACCCCTTCAGACGGCCTGACAAACTATAATTTCGCAATTATCTTATCAACTTTGAACCCTAGATTGATTACCTGTGTTAAAAATTCGTGTACAACGCGTATTACACCATAGATAATGATTCATTTTTTATATCCACCCCTTTTCCACCCCTTTGGACGGCCTGACAAACTATAATTTTACAACTACCTCGTCAACTCTGAAACCTAGATTGATTTTCCGTGTTCAAAATTCGTTTACAACTCGTAATTCCATAGATAATGATTTATTTTCTATATCCACCCCTTTTCCACCCCTTCGGATGGCCTGACAAACCATAATTTCACAACTCCCTTATCAACTTTGACTCCTAGATTGATTTACCGTGTTCAAAAGACGTGTACAAATGGTATTAACAGAGATAATGATGTATTTTCTATATCCACCCCATTTCCACCCCCTGGACGGCCTGACAAACTATAATTTTACAACTACCTCATCAACTCTGAAACCTAGATTGATTTTCCGTGTTCAAAATTCGTTTACAACTCGTATTTCCATAGATAATGATTTATTTTCTATTTCCACCCCTTCGGATGGCCTGACAAACTATAATTTCACAACTATCTTATCAACTTTGAACCCTAAATTGATTTCCTATTTTCAAAACACGTCCACAACGCCTATTACCATAGATAATGATTTATTTTTTATATCTACCCCTTTTCCACCCCTTCGGACGGCCTGACAAACTATAATATCACAACTCCCTTATCAACTTTGACTCCTAGATTGATTTCCCGTAATCAAAAGACGTGTACAAATAGTATTAACAGAGATAATGATTTATCTTCTATATCCACCCAATTTCCGCCCCCTGGACGGCCTGACAAACTATAATTTCACAACTACCTCATCAACTCTGAACCCTAGAGTCATTTTCCGTGTTCAAATTCGTTTACAACTCGTATTTCCATAGATAATGAATTATTTTCTATACGCACCCCTTTTCCACCCCTTCAGACGTCCTGACAAACTATAATTTCACAATTATCTTATCAACTTTGAACCCTAGATTGATTTCCTGTGTTAAAAATTCGTGTACAACGCGTATTACACCATAGATAATGATTCAATTTCTATATCCACCCCTTTTCCACCCCTTTGGACGGCCTGACAAACTATAATTTTACAACTTCCTCATCAACTCTGAAACCTAGATTGATTTCCGTGTTCAAAATTCGTTTTATTTTTTATATCTACCCCTTTTCCACCCCTTCGGACGGCCTGACAAACTATAATATCACAACTCCCTTATCAACTTTAACTCCTAGATTGATTTCCCGTAATCAAAAGACGTGTACAAATAGTATTAACAGAGATAATGATTTATTTTCTATATCCACCCCTTTTCCACCCCTTCGGACGGCCTGACAAACTATAATTTCGCAACTATCTTATCAACTTTGAACCCTAGATTGATTTCCTGTGTTCAAAATTCGTGTACAACGTGTATTACCATAGATAATGATATATTTTCTATATCCACCCCTTTTCCACCCCCTGGACGGCCTAACAAACTATAATATCACAACTCCCTTATCAAATTTGACCCCTAGAATAATTCCCTGCCATCAAAATACATGTACAACGTGTATTAACACAGATAATGATTTATTTTATTCTTCTATATATTTTTCTCAGTATATTTTGTGGATGTGGCTAGCTTCACTCCCGTGTTGATTTCGAGGAAAACGTATAGATTCTTTGTAGAATCCCCCATTTTGCTTCAAATTTGAAGTACTTTTGATAATTTTACTATGAACAGGTAATAGTAGTTTACATAATAATTAACGTTATTAGAGTTTTTACATTACGAGGGAATATTAAATTGTGTGAGTATGAGAAGAATGGTAGGTATTTGAATTTATCTCCATTGAAAATGAGTGAAATATTTTGAACCAATTTTTGTATTTTCTACATATCACACTCTGCGGTACTTTCGAATTTCATTTTATATTTTTAAATGAAGCGAAAACAGATGACGGTACCTTTCAAATTCTGTTGAAACAAGTTGTTTCCACAAACAGTACAAAGAAATGGTCCGAAAACAGCTCCTTGAAGAACAGCATATTTTACTGTTCTTACATAGCTCGATTCATGAAAAATTGTTGTGATCTATTTAAAATATTACTCTTTAAAAGGCTGTTTACGTTTCGTCCAACGCAGTCTACTTAATTCAATAATTTTTCATGGCACAGCTTTCGTGATCAATGAGAGTGCAAGGGTTAATGGTGAGCGTCTTCCGTTATTGATTTCCCTTCTTGAAAGCCAAAATATTTTTGATTAAAAATATCGAAGACGTAAAACGAATATCCATCACAACTAAATATGTTTTTTTTTTTTAACTTGAAAACGATACCACATCAACTCAAAAGTATCCAACCTGTATTATCTATACGGTATGATGACAACAAAGTAATAAATTCATCAAGTAGTACCATAAAGAGATTAATAAAGGTACAAGGCATCAAAATATATCAATAACATTTCAATAAAAATGCGATGTTTCATAATAAATTGTAATCCTTTTTACACGCTTTCTAATAAATTGACTTAAATAATATGTACCTTTCTAAAGGAATCATTAAATACAATTTTCATCCACTTTCAAAATAATCCAAATAATCTAAAATTTGGTACACATACCAAGGACCAATGACAATACAGGAATTTCATAATAATATTATCATAATTATTACAACTTCAAATATACCTAGAACAGAAGCGGATATGTAGACATTTGGGCGCGAGAAAACACAAACATTTTAGCCTGTTCTTACCAGAAAGACATATTGGCACGAGGAAATTAAATACATTGATTTTGAGGAGAGGATTTTTTTTGTATGTTAGCTTACGTAGACATTTTGGCGCAAGAAAACACATACATTTTGCGAGGGGTAATTTTTAAGCTTGTTCTTACCAGAGGCCGGACTCCGATGATTAGAAATGTTTTATAGAGTCGAAATGTGACGTCATATTCGAAATATCGGTACTATGCTTCCCATTTCTAACGTTCGAATATGACGTCACATTCTCGACACATTTCGATGCTATATTTCTAATCACCGGAGTCCCAGTGCAGAACAAACTGAACTTACATAGACATTTTGACGCGGAAAAATTTAGTACCTACATTGATTTTGTGAGGAGTATTTTTTTGTATTTTCTAATCTTACGTGGACATTTGTGCGCGAGGAAACAAATTTACGAGTAATTTTTAAGCCTGAACGAACTTACCTACATAGACATTTTGGCACGAGAAAATTAATAAAATTGATTTTGTGAGGAGTACTTTTTTTAGTATGTTCTAACCTTACCTAGACATTTGGATGCAAGGAAACATACATTCTGCGATTTAAGCCTGTTATTACCAGAACAAACTAACCTCACATAGACTCATTTTTTAGCCTGATCGAATTAACCTTATATAAACATTTGGCCCGAGAAAATTAAGAATATTGATTTTATGAGGAGTAATTTTTTTAGTATGTTTTAGCCTTACGTAGACATTTGGGCGCAAGAAAATATATTTTGCGAAGGGTAACTTATAAGCCTGTTCTTACCAGAACAAACTAACCTTACATAGGTATTTTGACGTGAAGAAATTAAATACATTGATTTTGTGAAGAGTCATGATTAGTATGTTCTAACCTTACGCAGATATTTGGGCGCGAGGAAACACATTTTGCGAGGAGTCATTTGTTAGCTTGAACGAACTAACCTAACATAGACATTTTGGCACGAGGAAATTAGGAGCATAGATTTTGTGAGGAGGAATTTTTTTAGTGTGTTCCAACCTTGAGTCGACATTTATTTTGGGCGCAAGAGATACGAAAATTTTGCGAGGGGTGATTTTTAAACCTGTTCTCATCAGAACGTTAGTTACGTTGCATATACATTTTGGAGCGAGGAAATTAATAACATTGATTTTGTGAGGAGTAATTTTTCTAGTATGTTCTAACCTTACCTAGACATTTGGGCGCAAGGAAACATACATTTTTCGATTTTAGCCTGTTATTACCAGAACAAACTAACCTCACATAGACATTTGAGCGCGAGGAAATATACATTTTGCCAGGACAAATTTTTCAGCCAGAACGAACTAACCTTACATAGACATTTGGGTACGAGAAAACTGAGAACATTGATTTTATAAGGAATATTTTTTTTAGTATGTTCTAACTTTACGTAGATATTTGGGCGCGAGGAAACACATTTTGCGAAGAGTCATTTGTTAGTTTGAACGAACTAACCTTACATAGACATTCGGCACGAGGAAATTAGGAGCATAGATTTTGTAAGGAGTAATTTTTTAAGTAGGTTCTAAGCTCACGTAGACATTTGGGAGCGAAGAAACGAACATTTTGCGAGGGGTAATTCTCAAGTCTGCTTACTAGAACAAACAACAAACCAACCTAAAGGCGGTTTTCCACCAAACCAACATAACATCAACAAAACAGCAACTCGAGTTGGAGTTGCCGAATTTGGAAACATTTCGGCAACATTGTGTCGCTGGCGACTGTTTCTGGCAATTGTTGAAAGTCCCGTCTCGGAGCGGAAAGATCAAAAGGTTTTCTTGTTGGGTTGCAGTTTTTAGCAACACAGTTGGTTTAGAGGAAACATACACAATAGACTCGTATTCCGGTATGTTTGTTGTTTTAATTTTTTAATAGGTTACGCGAGTTTACGCTTCGTGCATTTACAATGAACAAGAAAACGTGGACAATAGAAGAAGTGGATAATTTAATTGAGCCATATCGAGAGCGGCCTAACTTATGGAATCCGAAAAATGTTGACTATAAAAACAGATATAAAAAATACGATTTGCTAAAGGAAATAGCGGAAATATTTGGAACAACCAAGGATGAAATTGAACGAAAATTAAAAAACATAAATACACAGTACCAAAGAGAAAGAAGAAATTATAAGAAACACAACACAAATAAATCATCGCTCGTAGACGACATTTTCACACTGTTTCCGGTCTCTTTAGTAGAAACAGCTGAGAACAAACCGAAAACAAAAATATCTATTTATGTTGCTTTGGTGGAAACATAGTTGAATTTTTGTTTCCAAAGACAGCAACTAGTTTTTGTTGCTCTTTTTGGAAACAAAACGAAGTTGCTTTGGTGGAAAACCGCCTTAACACAGACATTTTGGGGCGAGGAAATTAAATACATTGATTTTGCGAGGAGTGATGATTTAGAATATTCTAACCTTACGTAAACATTTAGGTGCAAGGAAACACATACTTATATTTTACGAGGAGTGATTTTTTATTTTGTTCGATTATTTAGTTATTTTGAAACAAGTAAATTCTGATAGTTACAATAAGTTACTGACGAAACTAAATAATTGTTTCAACAGTCATGTATACTTATACTTTAATTTCCTTATTTTTTTTCAGTGTTGAAAACCAAAAAAGTATGTTGGAGTTGTATAAACACTGAAAAATATAAACCTACCTATGAACAAAATCTCAACTGAACTGTCTATGAGAAAAGGGGTGTACTTTGTAACAAGGTCAGAATGAAAGTTCGGAATGACGAGAATCGCCAATTTAGAATGAAAATTGGCGATTCTAACAGACAAAATTTTAAATGTTATCAAATGGAAACGTAACAAACGATACTACAATGACAGTCAAGGCTAACGTTATTATTTCCACAACAGGTTTTGAGTACTTTTATTCGCAATTCTTCCTTACAATTCCATTATTTTTTTCTATTTTCTTCGTCTAAAGAAAAATATCAATTTCAAATGCGTCATTTCCTACGACTTTCATGAGTTATGAAACTAATATTATTTTAACGAATTTTATAATTATAAATAATATGAGATCGACGCGATCGAATCAAGTCTATTAACGTCCATCTGATAATCATTTTTTGGCATTCGTAGTTTTCATAAAATTAATTTCAAAACATGAAGTAATCAAGACATTATGGCTGGTAGTGATATTGAATGTCACGCGGAAGAATCAGATTGAAATCCTGTAATTTGTAATTATTATTTTCAAACTATTGTTCCATATTTGTATTTTCAATGGAGGCAGGAAAGTTTTTGATAAATCTACAAAAAATAACGCATGATACGCTCGTACTACAAAATTTCATATGCCTACTTGTGGGAAATGTGTGTCATTTCATGCTCATTATATATTTTAATCAATGAAGAAATAAAGGAATACATTTACCTATATTGCATAGAAACGGAAGTGTTGAAAAATATTTCTTTAATCTCAAAAGAGAGGATGTTAGCATTATTTATTAAATTTGATTTTAGAATTTATAAATTCTGAGATGGTCATGAAGATACATGTTATGTATACTGAATTATTGAAAGATAAATCGTGATTGAACTTTCAATAAACCTAGTCTCCACTAACTTATTCTTGTCATGTAGTCAGTTTTGATGTTACGGAGCGCGTAACGGTTTCTTGTACAAATTTAATTTAATGCAGATACATTTATATCGCTTTTTTTAGTGGAAAATAAATTTCAATAGGGACTATTCATGTTGGTGTGTTCGATGAGTATAATCATAAAACATTAAATAAACAAAATTTGTTTTCACTTGTAATCCTAGACATTGGATTATTATTGAAAATGCCTTTGCTATAAGACAAAATTTTCTCAATAAATGAGTGTACGAGAAAAAATCTGGATATTAATCTAAGATCGTGGGAGATTTGGCAAGAAAATTTCACACCAAAATAAAATAAACGAATTAAAAATGACATTTTGGTTAAAAAATATACGAACAAAACGTTTGGCAAACATATTTTCACTTACAGAATATTAAAATGTACTGATTTGATTGTGCAAAGTTATTATTATAAATAAAGTTTTGTGTAATAAAAAAAGGATGGATGTATTTTTCATATATTTGCCGGTGTTACCTATATAACTAAACATAGAAGGGAGAAAACTTCCGCTTGTTTTAAATATTCAAATTAACAGAAATTGTTTAAAATAAATCCATTATTATGTTTTACATTATTTATCTTTGTGTTATAACAAAATAAAAAAAAACAATGTCCCACCGATTTCAGATCAATAAAACCCAGCAAGAATTATTCAAAATTAATCACTTATAACCAACCTGTTTGATCACTGCAATAGGTGGAACGTTATTTTCTTTACATTATAGTTATATCTATTTTTGAAATAAAATCTCAAATCTATTCCATGTGTCAATATTTTGACATATATAGCTATTTCTATATATTTTTTGAAATTTTAAAAGTTATAATTTCCACGGTATCCCAGAGAAATATTATGGGTTTTTATGGCAACCAAACTAAAAGCGAGTATACGATTGACTTCAAAATGAAAATGTGAAAATTTCATCATAATAATTCATGTCTAGATCATCGATAATCGACCTGAAGTAATTCTGTAACGCCAATTTGAGCAATGAAAACTTTTCTAATTTTCCACGAACCATGCATCTTAAATATTCTGAATAATTCATAAAATTTATATTCCATTAGTCAGAGAGAAAAAAAATTTTTTATATAATGCAAAACTGATGAGCCACAACTAGATGAAAATGGGCTTCGCAAAATCACTATTTTGAAACATCAATCGATAGATATCTACAGCGTTGAATAAGAGCTAAATATGGCTTACGTAATTCGTAGTTTTTTCAAAAACACTGTTTTGATATACCGGAGCTAAACACTTGGAAGTCAGTTTTCCATATATACAGGGAACTTCAAGACTGTGTTCCACATCTCCATTTGGGAAACAGATAGGAATAGATTTTTCTATAATGTTACCTTATAGCTAAAGCTCGACAAACAAAAAAATTACTGGTCACGCAGGGGGATACATTTTTTCTTTTATCGGTTTCAAAAGGTACTAATGGTAATGGTGATGATAAGTATTGATGGTGACTGATACGCTGCGATACGCTAATTAGATCTATTGTGCCCCATCTTCTTCTGCTATTTCAAAGTGTTCTCGTTTACAGCAGCCCCTCAAACTCCAATTCCTTGAGGAATTTAAGCATTTTGAAGGGGTCTATTCGTGGTATTTTTCCCACAGTCAGCTGGTGTGATCCCAGTATATTCAATCTTTTGTGATGCACAGCATAACACTTCATCAATATATGGTGTGGTGTTTCTGGATGTTCAGAATCTGCAGGTGCTGTCCTCCTCTAAGCCTAGCTTCCTCAGGTTTTCTTTCAGTCTGTAGGGCCCCGTCTTTAGACTAATTTTACTGAGGTTAATCAGTGTCTTCGATCTTGCTCGGTTGAAGTTGCCGAGGAGAACTTTGGCCTGCCTTAGCCCTGGAAGTCTTTGCCATTATGTTGCTCTCATTGCTTCTTCAGTTTTACTGAGTTCTTCTTGGAAGTAAGATTTTCCAAATCCGCAGAATGGTTCTGGCCCGATCAGTGACGTTGACGCCCCTTTTCGTGCCAGGGTATCTGCTTGTTCATTGTCCTCCACTCCGACGTGCCCCGGCACCCAGAGGAGGATCACCTTGTTCTCTCTGCCTAGATCATTAAGTTTGTCTATAGGCATTCCCAGACCATCTTCGAGTTGATGTTATATGAGCTCAACGCTTTGATGGCTGCTTGACTATCGGAGAGGATTGCGATTTCCTTGTTCGGGTATTTCCTGTCGAGGTTGCACCTTTCTATGGCGTGAATTTTGGCTTGAAAAATGCTGGGGAACTGGCCCATGGGTTCGGAGTATTTGGTGCGAGGCCCAAAGACTCCTGCTCCAGTTCCAACTGGAGTTTTGGACCCGTCCGTGAACCATGTTATGGTATTCTTTCCCAGTGCTCGAATGGATTCTATGCTCCATCCACTCTTGGTATTTAATTCCTTTCGAAAAAATTACTCGAAACTAAATTTCCTGGTAATTTCGTCAGTTGGGAGATCGGCAAGGTGTGCACTTTCGGTGGGGGTTGAGCCCCTTACGTTGTGTGCTGTCCCTTGAGTCCGACTTCAGCTAACCTGAGGTTTGCTCCCTAAGCGGTTCTCCTCACCATGATATGGAGAGGAGTGAGGTCCAGAATTACCTCTATTGCTGCTGATGGAGTCGACCTCATTGCTCCTGTTACACAAAGACATGCTAGTCTTTCACCTTCTCCAGGATTTTCTTTGTTATGGCGAGTTCGGTTCCGTAGGTGATCATAGGTCTCACTATCATGGTGTACATCCATCGCAGTATTGATGGGTTACAGCCCCACGTTTTTTCTGCAATGTTCCTGCACACCATCAGTGATGATTTTGCCTTGTTAACGATCTTTTCTACGTGTCTGTTCCAGAGTAGTTTTGAGTCTAGGGTAAGCCCTAGGTACTTCATCTCTTGCTTCCATTCTAAGTCTGCTCCGTCGAGGCGAACAGCCCTTAGGTGCTGAAACTTTGTTCTTCTAGTGAATGGTACCACTGTGGATTTTGATGAGTTAATTCTCAACCCCAAAGGTACTTACTTCAAGTATTTTTTTTTTAGTTTTTTTCTTGAATATTCGTCCCTCATGATACTTATATACTTAGGAACAAGTCTCATCAAAACTAATTTTTGGTCAAATATTATATGTTGGTGCCTTTCTCAACCGATATATATGGTTTAATGCGTTCTTCCATAGGGATGCTTTGTATCTGAATAATGTATTGTCCATTGGAACAAGAAAACTTTGGCTGAAAGTGGTAATTCAGGCCCGTAGTGAAAAGAAACATTTTTTGCAGGCTTCGTATTATTATTTTCAGTATTGGCAAAGTCTCTTCAGTTTTGAGACGTGTTTTTGTCCAAATTTCGAGTAATCATGACCATCAAAGATGATTCAATTTCTTCTCAAACGCCTTTCAAAATGTCATTATAATTGTTTCTTTCGGTTCGTCTAAATTACAAGCAATTACATTCATTGAGCATTCAGACAATTTTTATGCCGATTTGCAATACTCCAAAAAATTCCCAATTGTCAAACATTGTGCAACCTTCTTATTAAAATTAAACAATTATCAGTGAAAATACACCCGATTCAGTTCAAGGTCGCTACTATATTTTTATATTCTCAAACGCAACATGGACTCCTAATGATCGAATTCGAATACATTCAACCGTATTTAGCGAACACGAGAAGCACCCGTGAATATCTCTGTAACCTGTATAATGTTGAAACAAACAAATTGTTCCATTAGGAGAGAACTATTAATTTAAATACGTAATACGATAATGGACATTTAGATGACTTGTCGTCGAATATATTCTCGAAAGTTTTTTGTAGATACAACTAGCACAGTCGACTTCTTGCCTAAGGATACATCGTCGAACAGGTTATTGGAAGTAGATCGGAATAAAGTGTCTTGTGACCAACTTTCTCGACCCTTCACAGTATTCAATCTAATTAGTAATTACAGTAGGTATACATTGATCTGTTGAAAACTAGAGACCAGCAATAGCTGGTAAATTTCATGAAAAAAACTGAATAAATTCATTCACAAAAACACAAAAGGCAGAAATTAGACAAACTAGTAAAGTTTTTATTTTACCAATAGCTGAAAAATAATATGAATTGATGTGGTTGAGTGGCGTGCTGTGGGCCAAATTTTCTCTTTGTCAGTTTTTGCAGTTTTTTTCGAGAATGAAGGAGGCCCGATCCTAGAGTGACATTTTTTTTAGGTAATTTTTCACGTTCGAAACCGTAGGAACTTTTGAATTCCCTACGCGTTTTCTATCTAGCCTTTAGGGAAAAGGGGGGATACAATATTTTTGAGTTGAATTATTTGACGGTTTGCAGTCTTTTCTGCTTCTTACGCGCACTATCTTGCCTTCTGGGAGAATGGGAGTAACATTATTTGCAATCACATTATGCGACTATTCGATATTTTTTCACTATTTTCACTTATTTTTGGGATTTTATTTTCACGAGTTTTTGCAACTTTTTTCAAGAAGTTGGGGGTTTATTTTCTATCTGGCCTTCAGGGAAACAAGGATGTATGAGTTTTTTAAAATGAATTATTCGAGGGTTTATGTTTTTCAGTATTTTCACGGGGTTTTCCGATTTTATTTTCGCAAGTGATCGCAATGTTTTTAGAGCAGAATGGGGTACGAGCCCCCTGACCGACATTTATTTTTCGCCGTAATTTTCGACGTCGGAACTATTGTCAAATTTCTACCTGTTGTTAGCAACTTTTTTTGACAAAGAAGGCGGTTCAAGTCCCCCTCCCCTGATGGGAATATATTACTGGGTTGTCATCGAAGTTGTTTTTATCGTTGCCAATATTTTCATTTTTATAAAAAAAACTAAAATTTATTCAAGTGTTTCGTAGTTGAATTACAATCTAATGAATGAAATATTTCATCTAACAGTTGCTGGTTTGTTTCTCAGAAGAACAAAAATCTGTATTTGTCTCATATATCCTACCTGACGTGATTACAGATATCATCGAAATGAATCGCACTAATACATTAACAAGTCAATACAGAAAGATGAAATATTTGAATAGTAAATTGTCTGGTAATGAAAGCTATCGAGTGTTATAGGTTTGGATATCTTAGGGAAGATTTTAAACATTATTATTGATATAATCTACTATTTACTTATCTGATTTTCGTCTAGGTATTTATTACTTCATATTTTTTTTGTTCAATTATTCCACGCGATATTCACTAAATACATGCTAGCTTCTGTTAACCATTAATGACCTATAAAAAATACCCGAAGAAAACAACGAATGGAACGTCCATTACACAATACCTAATGTAATTACTCAATTATTCACTTCTATAATTAGTTTAGTACTGGCTCCAATTCACTTTATCTGTACAGCTGTTTTTTACAAATATAAACTCCAACAATATGGTGCAGAATATTCTAAAAATATTGTTACAAATGTTCGACAGATTTTTAGGATAATACAGCGCTGTTCTCTTTTATTGTTTCATTATTTTCTTGCTGCAAAATTCGACATGTTGCTCAAGACTTTATCTGATAAATCTACAAAGTGGGCTATATGGCATATGCCAGGCGGAAAATAAGTACTATCTTGGATGATACAGATTGAATCATACCTAACAAGATGCATGAGGGCGGACCTCAAGGTCAACTCCCCCCAAAAAAAAACAGGATTATTTCTTCCACCAGAAAAAGAAACCTAGAGACCAACAGAGCTCTTCGAATTTTTGCCGAAAGCCTACAAATGTCAGGAGAGTAAAAATACCTGGGGTTAAACCTGGACTCGAAAAAAAGTAGGTGGGCCAACGGAGGGATATTTGCAGCTAGAGAGGAGGGTACTATAATTAAGACGAAATAATATTATGTCATAAAAGTTCGTACACATAGACTATCAAAATGAGTAATTTATCGGTTGAAGTTACAGAAATATTCTGGGTCTGAAAAACGATTTAAACACAATTGAAGAAAAAATATTCCGAGTTCCAAAAAAAATTAAACCAGCATTTGATGAAGGACATCAGGGAGGATATAGATATGTAGGTCAAATCAATCGTAAAAGTTGCTAAAATGAAGGTTTCGTTCAGGCAGTATCAAATTTTGTGATGGAGTTGGAAAAAGTGCCCAAAATATCACAGAAAAGGCTATTCAAATTAATTTGTAATGCCGTCAAAATTACTGAAAAACAGTTTCAAATAGCAGCAGTAAACTTCGTACAGTTGGAAAAAGGAGCCAAAATGGGTTTCTATGAACAGTCAGAAATTATTTTGAGGATTCCAGGAGATTTAGGTGATGACTGATTTTCTTTGAGATATTCTGGTGGGGTGAACCCCTGTTTACACCTGACAGAGATTTGCTAGTAAAGCCTAAATGTCTAATTATTGATCTTGAGAAACTTAATTCAATTATTTATGGATTTTCAAAAAAATTGATGAATAAAAAAATTCAAAATAATGCATAATGAATCTAATGATATTTGGATGAAATAAATGAACCAATATTCAATCGAGACTTATTAAAACATTTTTAAAACATAATTTAATTATTCATTGGTATTTTCATTCACTACATCTTGCTACAAATGCGAATCTTCATAAGAAAAGACATGGTAATTAATGTAAGTATTTATTTATTGTTTTTTTATTTACAAATGCGAACAAAAAATTTTAGTGGATGAAAACCTTCATAATTTCAAGGTATAACCAAGTTCCTAGGCACAATTCACGAACCAATTTAGGCAAAACTTGCAACTCTCGTCAAATGTTTTGCTGCAAATAAAAAGAAACAAACGTTATAGACTTTTTGAATGTATTTATCACTGGCCAATTGTGATAGAAATAAGTCATAGAGATATTATTTTAAAAAGTAATGGAAAAACCGAAATTGGTATTCAGCTCAGAGTAAAAATAAAGTTTTTTCTTTATTTGGGGTTGGTAATTTGGAAAGTTTGAAGCTTAGCAGGTAGTGTAATGAAAATAAACAATTGCTTTCTTTTTATTATTGAAATAATTATAATACTGGCTGGAACTAGGAAAAAAAAGTTTAAGCATGTTTTTAAACATATTTTTCATTACAAACGCAGGGCATAAGACTGCTTCACGGTGGATGATACATTAGAAGTATCTGAAGAACGAAACAACACATAATTTCGAAAATATTTCCATCAATACAATGTTGCCGCTTGTATCAAAAAGTAATAACAAGTTTGTTATTTCAAACGGTACATCCCATATATTGTGTAATTTTTGGAATCCTTATGATTTCTCACAATTCTTCCTTACAATTTTCTATACCGGTCTCCAACAGTTTTCGCGATCTAAACCCGAGCACAGAAAAATTACGATTATTTCATGACACAAATTTACAAAAGATTGCAATTTGCGACATAGTTGCATAGGACCATTGAGTATTCAGGAATGATCAGAAGTAAGTTCGTTCTCATGAAAATTACCGAAACCCAGTTTTTTTTTGTATACAAGCGGATGCAGAATTTCTATTGATGATAAATTGGGCGAGTTGATGAAAATTTCTTCTTTAAGTGGGTACAGTTGCGGCAACCAAAATGGGACAGTTGTTATTTTTGTGATTATTCCACCTTTCGTCATTGCATTTATATGCGGCATAATTACTTTCTAATTTGGGATTGTTTGACAGATGTCAAATATTCAATGTTGCCATATGACATATGCATATCACATATTCCAGCAGCTAGAATTGTAAAAAAATATGCTATAAGAGTTGTTCCATTTTTTATTGGCCGCCACTGTACCTACTAGGATATCCATATCTAAAATAAGTTGGTTCTAGAACCCATCAAAGAATAATTAAATTCAACATAAATAGAACATCCTTTATCATTTGTGTGAATTACTGCAGCCGGATAAGGTTCTTGGTCCATAGGGTCTTGTTCGGGTCAATAATTGAAGCAGGCACACAATTTGATGTAGAAGGGGATCTCACGTTAAAAGTTAAGAACTCGTTAGTCTTGGCTCGCACAAGAGTGAAAAATGGGATGAAAATAAAGTATTTTAGTCAGTTTCGAGCTCCTGAAGATGCCAACTTTGTTGACAAAACGCGCGCCGAGAGAAATTGACGTGGTTTTGGTGTATTGGAGACATAGTTTCTTTGGACTAGTTATTGTATTCATGATTATTGCTGATAATTGATTTTCTATGAGTTCCGGAAAGAAATCAGGTATTCAAGTTTTACGGGATTTCTATTTTTGGAAAAGGTAAGTGCATGGGACGATGTTATTAATCAACACACCTCTTCAATGTTCGAAATAATTATGGACAAGGCAGTTAATCAGATAAAATTGAACAACTCCATAGTCTATGAAAATAATCACATTAATTAATTGTCCTTGTCTAGTTATTAATAAGTAACCGAACGCAAATAAGTTGATTGTTCAACTGGGGAATTAATGATTCATAATAATATGTACATTTGAATAACATGCAGTTCAAGTTGAGACTTATTGTAGATAACTATTTTGGTTTATAATTTTTTAGTCGGCCCCGCTCAAAAGAAACTGACGTCATTACCTATGTAACCAACAGTAAAAATTCGAACATTTTGGCAAACCCGCATCTGATGAGTGAATCATCATCGTTATGAAAAACGTAATTTCAAACCTATCCCGCCAAGCCCCTGATTCGCAGGTATTCGGTGTTACTTCTGTGATTTACATTTTTAAATGATTCATTTTGTCGTTAAAAAAATTGTTGTAAATTGTTTTTTTCGTTAACCAGCTGTCGTCCTCCTACGAACGACAGCCCTCAGAAGTCGAAACTTGTGCGAGCCATGGATCTACGAGGTCTTACCTTTTAACTTGCAATTCTTAGCTCATAGCACAAAGAATTTCGTAGTTGCCAAATACGTATAATCCAAGAGCCTTGTAAAATAATTCGGGGTGTGCTGGACTCAATTCCGAAGTTATCGAAAATTTGAGAGTTACTGTCAATCGGCAGTGGTGCCATTACTCCTGATGGGGTGAACTGCTACTTGGAACGAACTGGTGGCATTACCAGTATGAAATCCTGTCTGGAGCAAGGTAACTTTCATGACTCAAAGTTGAGGCGCAAGGATAAGGTTGTAACCCTTGCATCTGTAACCACATCCCTCAAAATTAAAAACAAAATATTTTCCGTCGACCCTCTCACTCTCTTTCAACTGATCTGCATCACCAAACAGTCAGAAGATAACCTGAGGAACATGTTCAAATATGAGCTTCCTCCCTTTCCTATGCATCTCCTTGTACGAGGCATTCAATAAGTCTACAACCAGCAGTACAATTCCACAGGCAACATTTCTTGCAAATGATACTAATAAGAAACATTGTATCGCCTTGCTGTTGCTGGAAATGGAAGCCAATGGCATTCACGTAAAGCAGGCCAAAGAAGACGCTAACGTGGGGACTACCATCACCCAAGCTATGAGCTACGACAGCGTCACCGTCACCGGTGAATATGTCGATCTGCTGGTTTTGCTGACGGGGTTGGGTTCTTCCAAAAAGAACAGATTTTTCCAGAAAAGTGGAAGAGGTAACATCCTAAGCGTCCTATATTCATCGCTTTCCTTCAAATTCAATTGCAAGGACATTTTTTTCATGCATGCGATGACTGGATGCGATACCACGTCAGCTCTATTTGGAATTGGAAAAAAAGTCCCTGCAAGTGCTCGGAAAACACTTGTCAGCATTTTCTGGGACACTGAAGCGACGCCAAATCAATAGTTCCTGGTTACGCTGTATGGAGGGACAGTTGGAGTGGACAACTTAGACGACATGAGATATTTCACTCTGCCATTCTTGCAATAAACGGTTTTCATTCTTTGCAAAACATCCCAAAAAATATTCAGTACCTACCAATTCAGTATTAAAATTCTTTGGCACCGTATAATTCTCTCACGTCAGTAAACCACGTTGTATACTTTTTTAATATGAGATTGTAATATTGATGTTTTCCAACCACTAAGGTAACATTATGGTGATAAATGTAGACTGAGCACGTAAAGGGGTAATAAATTCCCTTGTGTATTTTATGGGGCCAGAGGAGAAAAATCGCTTGAACAGGCCAGGCCAATTTTAATATTGAAACGTAAATGTGCTGACATATAATAATAAATTTTTCTCCAAATGACATTAAATGCGGCTTTTTAGTGACACTTGCCAGGCTTGAGTCATTTTGCCTAGGCAGAAAAAGTTCGTTGCTATGCAACCTTCCAAGTAATAATTTAAATCAAATTGGTTATTAAAATTGACGAACAGATCTTGATTTATCCGGTAATAGGTTCAATTCGACATTTCACGCCTGGTCTCTTATCTCAGATGGTGTTAATGGTATTAACTCATCCCTCACTTTGAATTACATCCATTTCTAAATTACTTTTCACATTTGCTCACTTTCTGGGTGGGTGCCAGGGGCCAGAGTTATCGTAGTGCCAGTTAACAAAACCGATTGGAAATCAATTACATATTGTGACCGAGTCTGTATGTACTGATGAGCGAGTTGAAACGCGAAACTAGTCTGCAGATGTCACATGTTTTCGATTGCCAGTTGGTGGTTGTTACAGGAAGTATTGCAAAGTATATTCTTGTAGAAAAACTTTGCCAGGCGTTTGGTAGACGTGATTCGGCAATCGTGTATGGGGCTATTGTATTATTTCTATTCGACGTTTGCCGACAAAATAGTATAGGAAAATATGCGAATGGTTGGATTATTTTTATAATCAAATTTCATTCATTCTGAAATTATTGCCTTTCGTCAAGTACTCCCAGTTCCACATGTAAAATATTTAAATATATTTCATGATGAAATTTCTTCATTCGATGAAATTATGAGCAATTTCACATTGTTTCCGTGATTTTTCAGGTAACAGATATGAATGGATTTTGTTTGCTGATCTAAATCACCCATTTCAACTTCCATTGTATTGTTACGAGATCGAAAAAAATCATAATCGTAACTTTTTTGCATCTCAAATAAACCGGCGCCGTGAACATTTCCTCATTACTGGAATTATTTACATGTTTTCTGTACTGGCTAATCTGGAGAACGGAAAAATCCCTAAAAATCTACTCTGCCCGAAATGAGTATATATATATATAAAGGCAACACATTTTACTCAGACGAAGTTTTAGGGAGTTTTGAAGAAGTTCACAAGAGTTTGGAATATTTGGCTAGTTTAAAGTGATCTAAGTGTTTTACAATTTAGTAGTAGTAGGAAATATCGTAACAGTGGTGTCAGAAGCGGGATATCAGAAAAGCAGAAACTATTTATAATAAATAAACTATTTATGGTGAATATGAGGAGTACATCGTACGATACAATGGAGGACATTGTAAAATTTATACAAAATCGATCTGCGGATTTGGAAAGAAGGCACCAGGAGGAAAAACAAGAAGAGGAAACGCGGCGTCAGGAGAAAAAACAAGAAGAGGAAATGCGAAGGTTGGATGAAAAGAAAGAACAGAGAAAAGAGCGAGATGAAAAACAAGAACGAGAAAAGGAAAAACAAGAACGAGAAAAGGAAAAACAAGAACGAGAAAATGAAAGGAAAAAAAGAGAAAAGGAATTAGAACGAATAGAAAAACAAGGGAAAACAGACTTGCAGAAGGTTCTAGAACATCAAGCCAAATTCTTAGTTCTTCCAACATGCATTACAGAAAACCGAAGTACAAACGCGTCTTATGAACTTTTTTCTCACTAGCAGTAACATTTGTTAATAGTGATTTTATTTTGTTCGTGTAGTTGCTCCACTCACTGACACTCGTATCGCAATATTCCCCACTCACAAAATAAAATGCCACCTTCAACACTTGTATCATAAATAACTATAGTGTGACGACATAATTGTATAGTTTTTTTTAAGGCAACGTCTTTCAAATGAGTGTTTTATATGATAATAAAACATGAAATGCAATACAAACTTGTATCCACGCTGATATGTTATAAACATGAATACTTTTCCTGTTTTGGGGGCTTCTTAAACGTTTATGACAGTTGTCGAGAATGTTATGATGAGACGTTTTTCATGTAGGTCGTCGGAAAAATCATTTAAAGTAACTAATTTTTGTAATGAACCATCCCACGGAAACATAACAAAATTTAATTCAGTTCGAGCGAGAGCCAATTTCTCATTATGTTTTCGTGAGTTTTTTTTTGGAAAAATCATCAATACATAATGGACATAAGGCATTGATGGCGATGCTGGAGATTGTGTTGCGCAATAACTAAAAGAAAAGTAGTTAGTTACTCTTAGATTTCGTTTAAATTCATCCGGCGTTTGAATATTAATCACTCAGCGAGTAATTGAGAAAAGAAGGCCAAGCTAACGGTGACGATGATACTCACCAAGAAACAGTTTTGCCATTCCGTAATAATTTCAATCAAAAACAGAATTATACAAACACACATAAACTGCGAGACGAAAACGGACTATTTTCATTACATTCGCTACGAAACAACCTACAGTTTGGCAGAACAACTAATAGAAATATCGCCATCCAAATTTGTAAAAAACAATAATTACGGTGGGCATACTAACTTGTCGTGGGCATACTACGTAACATATGTTATTACATTTTTCTGAGAATCAAGAATATAATTTTGAAAACTGGCATATGTCCAAACCATTCGGAAGTATTTTATGTTAATTATATTTCACAGAAGTAATTCCTGAAACCTTTAGGCAGGCAGCAGTCTGATTCGAACTTAATTAGACCCAAAGAAATACCTAACGAGATTTTATGCTCAGAGGTGTGTAACAAATGTACAGAATGGGCCAAATCGGACACTTTTAAAGAAAAAGTACTGTTTTCAAACTAGATATACGAAAACTGATGGCTGCGTCTGAGGGTCAAATATTATGACAAATTTATTGGTGAAAAACGCATATCGACATCTATCATCGTTTCTGAGTTACAGCATGTTTTTCGAAAATACGTATTTACGAAAAGTTGCTGTAACTTTTTTCCTGTCGAAAATTTCCTGTTTCCAGAGCACTTTATTACGTAGAATTCAATGGTGTAAGTAACTTATTTTTTCAAATAAGTTATCCATATAGTTAGTGATGGATTTTTTTTTAAACGATACACCCTGTATATTCCTGCATATTTTGCATATTTTGCACTATGAAATAGATCAGAAAATTACGTTTTTCGCACTACTTTCGCACTACTTAGTGCGAAATGAAATATTTCGCACGGTCTCCTTGCTCTACGGTTGGTACTCTAATTTTTACCCATATTTCAAAGTGTCATTGTGTTGATATTTATTAATTGTAATCTGTTCAAAGTTTTCAACATGGAATTTTTCCAACGATGAAATAATAGATTCTACTCCCCCGTCCACAATTTAGCAAGCGAAACAACCAAAAAATTGCTACCAGAAAAATCAACAGAAGTATGATTTGCCATATAATAATTTCATGGCATGAAAAGAGAAAAATAGCGCAAAAAACTTCTCCGAGGTTGTTTTATTGGCTTACGTAGAAGAATTGGGAAATACGTACAAACACTGTTTCGATGTAACGAATATCCTTACTTAATAGCAAACCATAACAGAACATCAATACGCAAAATTCAGTTAACTTGTTGAAATTCTGTGTATGAAACTTCGTTTTGATAGTCATTCAAAAATATCATCACAATATACACAATATACTATTCCAAAACTGTAGCACACTTGATGTTTTACAAGAATCATCTTTGAAATACAGAGCTTTAAGGTTTTTTCATGTCAACTTTAAAACGAACACTTTGAACAAGTAGGCTCTGGACGACGCGACGCGGGGAAAATACAGAAAGAAATTGTACTACGAAATAATGTCTTATTGGAAAAACAGTATATTTTGCAACGATGTTTCAATGAATAACCATTATTCCTAAGGATTATTACAATCACGAGCGAGCGAGTTTTATATTAACTATAATTTTAAGTAAATTATTGAACTGTTAAGAGGTAGGATACCTTCGAGGGAGTTTTTCACGCACAAGAGCGCCGACTAAGATTTTGAATGAGCTAGTAGGAAAAAATCTTGATCCTTCGAGAATTGAGAATTAAACTGAATCCAATATTGCGTACTCAAATTATTTACAATTATTGCTTTCAGTTCAACATGGCCAACTTGCTCAAGGCAATGATTGATTAATAAGACTGTAAACCTATCACGTTTATCCAAGATAACGGGTTTTTGTGAAGCGAAAATTATATATAAAGGTGATTCATTATAGGTAACCTTCCTTTAAGACGAATGATACCATCTTGATACAAAAATACAGGCAATTTGATTAAACGACTGAGTTCAAGAAAATATCCCTGTTAGTTTTGCCCAAGAGCAGCAATAGTCCTCGGACCCCCAATCGGAAATAAAAATTCACTACCAACCGTTGAGACTTCGTATATCGGTTCTTCATCTGGAGTTGGACAATTTGCTATTTGAAACAGTTCTCGGTAGCTGGACGTTTTTTAAAGAGACTGTCCAACAACTATAATGGCCCAAAAATGATGTCATAACAAGGCCGATTCGGTCATAAAATTTATAGCCCCGGTATACCAATTGTCTCAAATAGCTTGTTGTCAACTCGACATGAAAAACAGAAACTTTTCACTTCGAATTTTTCATATCTATTATTTTGAAACTTCCTGTAACGATGTACTTAACAATGAGTTGAAGGTATTTGGCTCAAATCTATTTCTACAGTGGGATAACATTTTTGAAGTGAAGAATCCAGACAAAAATTCGGACGAGTCTATTTCATTTAGAATTTAGCCCATCCACATTTACAAAATGAGACTCGAGAATACTTTTGACGTTGGGGTATATTATCAATATCAATCAATCAATATATTTAATTGTATGGAGAGTTTAATCTTATTGACAAAGCATGAAAAATATAAAAATAAAGTATAAATAATTAAATGGATGAATGTCAACTGGATAAAAATGTTCAATATAAAAGATGAATATTACATGTTTGCCTAAAAACATACTGTCAAGTAATCTTAAAAAAAAGAAAAGCTATTGAAACACAACACATTATTATAGTGTCTTTCAAAAGTATCGGAACGGTCTCATATTTCAGAAACGGCCCAGATAAAATTTATGAAAATTTCGCCAGAGTGGTTTTTGATGATGCCCGAATTAATGGCGATATCGGCAGGAAAAACATGGGGATGTAACCCATCAGTACTGCGATGGATGTACACCATGATAGTGAGACCTATGATCACCTACGGGGCAGTAGCATGGCAAGGCAGAACCGAACTCGCCACAACAAAGAAGATCTTGGAAAAAGTGCAAAGACTAGCATGTCTTTGTATAACAGGAGCAATGAGGTCGACTCCAACAGCAGCAATAGAGGTCATTCTGGACCTCACTCCTCTCCACATAATGGTGAAGAGAACTGCTTGGGAGGCAAACCTCAGGTTGGCTAAAGTCGGACTCATAGGGACAGCACACGGCGCGAGGGGCTTAACCCCTACCAACTGTGCACAC
The DNA here is from genome assembly GCA_958502065.1 of Chrysolina americana. Classification (NCBI taxonomy): domain Eukaryota; kingdom Metazoa; phylum Arthropoda; class Insecta; order Coleoptera; family Chrysomelidae; genus Chrysolina; species Chrysolina americana. The sequence continues at coordinate 93,107,463 of OY293411.1, forward strand.
CTTGCCGACCTCCCAACTGACGAAATTACCAAGAAATTTAGTTTCGAGAAACTTTTTCGAACGGAACTAAACACCAAGCGAGAATGGAACATAGAATCGATTCGAGCACTGGGGAAGAATACCTTAACATGGTATACGGACGGGTCCAAAACTCCCGAAGGAACTGGAGCAGGGGTCTTTGGGCCTCGCACCAAATACTCTGAACCCATGGGCCAGTTCCCCAGCATTTTCCAAGCGGAAATTCACGCCATAGAAAGGTGCATTCAGTTCAACCTCAATAGGAAATACCGGAACCAGGAAATCGTGATCCTCTCCGATAGTCAAGCAGCCATCAAAGCGTTGAGCTCCTGCAACATCAACTCGAAGATGGTTTGGGAATGCCTAGACAAACTTAATGATCTGGGCAGGAACAATAAGGTGACCCTCCTCTGGGTGCCAGGGCACGCCGGAGTAGAGGGCAACGAACAAGCAGATACCCTGGCACGGAAAGGCGCAGCAACGCCACTGATCGGGCCAGAACCATTCTGCGGACTTGGAAAATATTACTTCCGAGAAGAACTCAATAAAGCTGAAGAAGCAATGAGAGCAACATACTGGCTAAGACTTCCAGGGCTGAGGCAGGCCAAAGATCTCCTCGGAAATTTCAACCGAGCAAGATCAAAGACACTGATTAACCTCAGCAAAATTAGTCTAAAGACAATCACGGGATTTCTAACGGGGCATTGCAGACTCAAAGAACACCTGAGGAAGCTAGGCTTAGAGGAGGACAGCACCTGCAGATTATGTGGGGAACACCCAGAAACACCCCACCATATATTGATGGAGTGTTACGCTGTACATCGCAAAAGATTGAATATACTGGGATCACACCAGCTGACCGTGGGAGAAATACCACGAGCAGACCCCCTCAAAATCCTAAAATTCCTGAAGGAATTGGGACTTGAAGGGCTGCTGTAAACAAGAACATCTTGTGACAGCAGAAGAAGATGGGGCACAATAGATCTAATCAGGTCGCAGCGCATCAATCACCATCCATACTCACCAATACCAATACCAATACCAATTATAGGTAACCTTCCTTTAAGACGAATGATACCATCTTGATACAAAAATACAGGCAATTTGATTAAACGACTGAGTTCAAGAAAATATCCCTGTTAGTTTTGCCCAAGAGCAGCAATAGTCCTCGGACCCCCAATCGGAAATAAAAATTCACTACCAACCGTTGAGACTTCGTATATCGGTTCTTCATCTGGAGTTGGACAATTTGCTATTTGAAACAGTTCTCGGTAGCTGGACGTTTTTTAAAGAGACTGTCCAACAACTATAATGGCCCAAAAATGATGTCATAACAAGGCCGATTCGGTCATAAAATTTATAGCCCCGGTATACCAATTGTCTCAAATAGCTTGTTGTCAACTCGACATGAAAAACAGAAACTTTTCACTTCGAATTTTTCATATCTATTATTTTGAAACTTCCTGTAACGATGTACTTAACAATGAGTTGAAGGTATTTGGCTCAAATCTATTTCTACAGTGGGATAACATTTTTGAAGTGAAGAATCCAGACAAAAATTCGGACGAGTCTATTTCATTTAGAATTTAGCCCATCCACATTTACAAAATGAGACTCGAGAATACTTTTGACGTTGGGGTATATTATCAATATCAATCAATCAATATATTTAATTGTATGGAGAGTTTAATCTTATTGACAAAGCATGAAAAATATAAAAATAAAGTATAAATAATTAAATGGATGAATGTCAACTGGATAAAAATGTTCAATATAAAAGATGAATATTACATGTTTGCCTAAAAACATACTGTCAAGTAATCTTAAAAAAAAGAAAAGCTATTGAAACACAACACATTATTATAGTGTCTTTCAAAAGTATCGGAACGGTCTCATATTTCAGAAACGGCCCAGATAAAATTTATGAAAATTTCGCCAGAGTGGTTTTTGATGATGCCCGAATTAATGGCGATATCGGCAATGTTGCCATATCAACAGATTTTCAGATATTGAGGAAACCTCAATTTTTTCAAATGGAACACCCTATTTGGTCGGTCGGTGGCTAAGGTCTCTCTGGAACTTCTAGCTCGCATCAGACAAACGTTCGAGGCTCGGGTACGGAATCTTTTTTCTCAAATACACGGGTTTCTTTAGGTGGCCACATGCCTTGTTGTGAATCAAGTGTGATGTGAGTTGCCTAGATGCCAAACCCGACGTCTGGTGCTAGCTTGAAGTGCGCACCGACCAACCGGGGTAGTGCTGTAGGTTTTCCGGGTTTTCCTACAATATCAGTAAGTCGCCCCGGAGCGACACGGCAAATAATAATAATAGCCGTCCTCTACCCGCACAGGCTATGCCTTTGGGTACACTCTACGAGTGTTTATGAGGGAGTATTATTATTATTATTATTATTTGTTTTCATTGCAATGAATTCAGCGACACCTCATCACTTATGTCTCCAAATACCAATTTTTAAATTAATGTAGTTTTTGAAATATGACAACATGGCTTTTTCGTTCAAAAGTCTGGGAACGTTCCAATTTTATGCATGCTGGTTTTTGATGATGCCCGATTCAATGGTGATATCGGCAATGTTGCCAAATCAACAGTTTTTCAGATATTGAGGATAACTCAAGTTTTTCATATGGAACACATATTTGGAGACACAAGTAATGAGGCGTCGCTGAATTGATTGCAATGAAAACAAATAGGGTATTTCATTTGAAAAAATTGAGTTACCCTCAATATCTGGAAAACTATTGATTTGGCAACATTGCCGATATCACCGTTGAATCGAGTATCATCAAAAACCACCCTGTCGAAATTTTCGTGAGTTTCCTCAGAGCCGTTTCTGAAATACAAGACCGTTCCGATACTTTTGAAAGACACTGTATAGGAGTAAGAACATTATAAAATGAAATGTCATTACCAAAAGGGTAAACCTTAGTTTGTTGTCTATAATTAGGCCTAGAAACTTAGTATGTAGCTCACCTATTTGTTATAATCTGGTTATCTAAGTACAAATTATCAAAGTCGAACTTGAAAGTGACTAGAATGGTGGTGTAATATGCAAAGAAGATTCATTTTTCTTGGATGCGAATAGTGGCTAGATCGTTTAAATACAATAAGAATAAAAGAGGACCTAGAACCGACCCTTGTGGAACGCCCATAGCAACTTTGCCACTGTAAGAGTAGTTTTCCTGTATTTTTACTACTTTGCCCCTTTCTGACAAGTATGTGCGGAACCAGTAGTTGTAGTTTGTAGGGTATTATTTTCTGCATACGGTATGATGATAGTGATTCATTCTTACATTCGAAATAGCTACAATCCTCCCAAGTTTCCAAAATGAGAATCGATAATTATAACATTACTTTTATTATTAATGATAGTAAAGATCTAGTTGTTGTTCGTCATAGTATATGTTGTAACATGGTTAGAATGAAAACTCGATGATTTCGATGCGAGTGGGAAGTTCTTAGCGCTAGCAGATGCAAGAGCGAGAAACCACGAGCTTCGCGATTTTTTTTTTACCATTGTACCACACTGATTTCTTTATGATCAACATGTTTAAATATTATCAAACGGAAACGCAACAAAGTCCTCTACAACATAATACGCCATGAGTGTCAGACGTTGAACAGCGTCAGTCTCAGAGAATAAGCACAATAAGGTTGTTATAACAGGGGGAAGTTGTGTTCTGAAATCAATTGAGGACGTCACTTCGAACATCTGATTAATTTGTATTTTCGTTGGTGTTTCATTTCTGCAGAAGAAAAATTAACAACCTTTTTCCATGATGTTACATTTTCCAAATATACGTGTACAGTAAATGACCGAATTACGCATTCAATGCCTGATACCATTGAAAAATTGTATAAGGGACGTTATTTTTTTTTCTATGAATAAGAAAGTTACAAGACCGCGAATATTTGGCAGAATCACCCGGTATTTATAATTTGAATTATTTGAATTACGTGTTTTTTAATTTTTTTTGGCAAGTTTAAGGGGTAGTTTGAGGATAGAGTTGTGGGTGACAAAATATTTTGTGAGATAAGTCTTGTTCACCACTGTCTGTAGAGTCCAAGACCGGCATAAAAATCAATTTTTCTCCAAATGACATTAAAATCGGTGGCAATGCTGAGATTCGAACTCACGCTCTCTGGCTTATGAGGCGAGGACTCAACCAGCACACCACCGGAAATATTTATGGTGAATTGTAAACAATTATTATTTAATACAACTGACCCCTCCGCACTTCCCACTTTTTTCGTAAAATTAACAACATTAGCGAAAATTATTGAAAAGTTGATGAAGATTAGATTATTTGCATTTTTAGTCAAAAATAATATCATAACTAGTGCCCAGTTCGGTTTTCAAACTGGAAAAGATACAAACGATGCAATTTTTTCTTTTTTTTATGGTACCTATATACTGAGATAAATCAAGGTGAAGTTACTGCGATGGTAATTTGTGATTTATCGAAAGCGTTCGACGCGTGAACCATGCAATTCTGTAGCGAAAACAATATCACTATGGTCTTAGGGGAGTTTCCCTGAAATTAATGAAATCTTATGTCAGGTCGAACGCAAGTTGTGAAAACGACAACATACTCTGACTGAAGAGTCACCTAAAAAATGTGGTGTGCATCAGGGGTCAATACTCGGACTAACTCTTTTCTTACTTTACAAAAATGACTTTGTCAAAACAAAAATTTCTGGAAAAATAACACTGTTCGCGGATGATACAAGTATATTCTGGCATAATGAAAATTCCGAAACACTTAAGATAATCAAGGATGATATGTGTGAGGTGAAAAAATTGTGATTCAAATCAGTCAGCTATGAATACCAATATGATGTCATTCAAAGGTGAATTAGATGAGTTAATTATGGGTGATAATGTTATAGAAAACACTAAAAATCCAAGATTTCTAGGTATTCAAATAGATAGTACAGATTAAAATTCGATGAACATGTTTCCCTTTCGAAGTGTACACTCCTATAAAGAGTTACATCAAATGAACTTGGATTTTCTTTGTCTAAGGTTTGTCTACCACTTTTTAGTAGAATCTCACTTGGAATATGGGATCTCATTAGGGTCAGTGTTAATAAACATCTCATGGACTCAGTGTTTGTACTTCAAAAATGGGTAATAACATAAATGTGTAAAGCAAAAATTTGTAAATCCTGCAAACCCCTTTTTATTAAACATAAAATATGAACAGTATTAGCAATTTTTTCAATGGAAACGTTATGTTTAATTGAAAAACATCTTAATGAGTTTGATACTACCTCTACACGTCACGCCACATGTCAAGCAGGCAACATTAAACTCCCGATTCCATCACTTACTTTAGTCAAAGACTCAGTATTTTATGGAGGCTGTAAGTTCAAAAGAAACCAAAGAAATTGGACCATATGGAAAATTCACATACAGTAAAAGAGCTCTTCCTGGATAAGGCCTATTATAGTTTTTCAGAATTTTATAATGATACTTTTTAACTCAAACTCGTTTTCAATAAGTACCTATGACATAAAATGTTTCCATGTGTTAAAATCTACGAAATTTTGAAATAAGCATGATGTATTTTATTAGAATGCACCGGCAACGTTGCCCAGTATATTCTTTCCCACAGGTTAGTTCCAGAAGAGTAGTAATTTTTTCGGCCATTTTACCGAACTTGTAATACCAATGAATCGTTGATGTGCTCTACCGTTTTTATACTTAAGAAAGAAACACAAAGTTGAAGGTCTGGAGGCTTCACAATTTGAAGATTCCATTACTACAAAAGATCTGATCTTTTGGTCTTAATATTTAGTAGTATAATTTACAATTTATCAAACATGTCATTTTTATATCATCCGTTTTCATTTACAAAATCTCATCACATCTACAAGCGCCAGCGACTGCAACAATAAGTACAACCTAAAATATGAATGGAAAAGTAGTATATTCCTACTTTTGTGTTCAAATACAGTTAATGTAGGGGCTCTGATAAAAATGTCTTAATTTCTTTTCTTAAAAACACGGGATTTTCTTGCATTGAAACCCGATTGGAAAGCATCTGCCTGCCGTTTTAAAGAAGCTCCTAACTTTGCCAAATTAATATTGATTTGCTTCTTCAGGGTAGCTTGAAACATTGAATAGGTAGACCATAACATTGAAGGAATAATTTTTTTTGAAAGATCCTAAATTTGTGAGATTATATACAGTTCTTTACATATCCGGTAGTAGATTCAATACCATATTTTTTGCCAGGTGTCATATCAGGTGGTGTTAATGGTAATAACACATCCTCAAAAATGTTCCCCCACGTTTGTACAAAAGCACCACATAAGATGTTTTATTGCACTTGTAGAAAAAAATCTTGATCCTAACTCGTACAGATAGGCATTTTCCCACACTTAACTGCTTACCCGAACTTTGCTTTGCATCATTTGATAACAGATAATGGCAGTTACATGCAGGAAAGGTACTCTTTACGAAAAATACAACCAGAATTCTTTTTCAGAATAAATCTCCTGTAGATAATCAAAAAACAAAGTTTCCATGAATCGATTTCTGGCTGGGACAAGAATTGTTATTTTGATTCACATTTTCAATTACACTCAACTTTACAATGAGTGGAACTTTTATTACCCAATCATATATTGTAGTGAATATGTAGCGCAAATACTTGATAATACTACTTAGGGTGGATTTCATCAATTGAGAGAAGAGATCAATTCAGAATATGGTCTGTTCTGAAACATAAGTGTGAAGTCATCTCAGGTAATTTTTAATAATATCTGAATAGAAAAATCAACGGTACTTAATTCACACCAATATTTCATTAATGATTTTTCGTAGTCATTCAGTCATATTATATTATATTATACCAAAATTATTTATTGAAGGATTTGCCATTCAATGATGTGTGTCACTTACCTTCTTCCCTAGACATAGTTGAATCATCTGGTGAAAGAGGTTCTTCAGGAGCTCCGGATCCATCGTAAAGTATAGATGTTGTTCTAGCTTCCCGAAGTCGTGTGAAGTAATCTGCTGCATATGCTATAACATCTCCGGGTTGTTCTAGTAAATAACTAATTGTGAATTCGAGAAGAACTTCACGCAGATCATCTGGGACTTGAATACGTGGTCCTGCTTGTCCTCGGCTCATATCTCTCACTAAATATTATTCCAGATGTTTTGTGCACTTATAATTTACCTATCAAGTAATTACTCTAATAGGTGTAATTCAAAAGAGTTATTTACAAATAATTTGAAGAATATCTAGGGAACCTAATCAACTACAGGTTAAGCGCACAGCAAATCTCATTAATTTTTAAATCGCAGGTTCAGCTTGATGGACTAAACAGATTTATTAATGTTGAACATATCACCAAATATCACTTGCTAAAAACTGTGTCAAATTTAATAGCACCATTCAATTGTTTGAAGTCACAGGATCTTTGATGATATCGATGAACCAACGCTAATTATCAATCCCAAGGCGAGCCCTTTACGAAAATGGAGGATGACTGGATTTGAAATCCCACTTCTGTTTAAGGAAATAAATAATCTGCAAAATGCCGGAGAAAAAACGAATTCAGTGCATCTTCTTGTCGCTTAGGCGTCACTGATAAAAACCTGCACTCTGCGCCACTATAATCAATGATTAATGATCGACTCGACTGACAACAGTGACACTTTCAAGATGACAGGTGGAAAACTGGAACTAGCGGCGGTGACAAAAACTAAACGTACATTCCAAATTCTACCTGTGACATAGATGACCCGTTCTACCAGTGCCGTGGAAAGAGATGAAATCTGGTCGGGTGGCAATAATATTTCAACTGGTTATGAAAATGGTTTTCTCTCAACTAAAAGACCTATAAATTCTTTTTTTTATGTCCTTTTTTTCCTAACATAAGAAATCGGGATGACCTTTTAGTTCACAGGACACGAGAGGAACAATCATGAAATTACGTGAGCTCAGAAAAGGAATGAATGGTGTGGTATATTATCGTTTGTAAAAGTATTTCTTTATTTTTTGAGTCACCATTGATAAAAGAATGAACCGAAATCGATTAATAATATAGCTAATACAATAAATATATTACTCCCTTATAACACTAGTAAAATGTATCCAGAGGCTTAAAGCATCTGCGAACAGAGACTGGCTAATTATTACTTGCCATGGCGCTCCAGGCAGTTTTTTTGTGTGTTATTCGCTTTTCAATTTTACAAAAACCCAAAAAACGGATAGTCCTTGTGTGCATTCCAAGCAAGCATTATACCTATGTCGGGATCGGGAATCGGTATCTACGCAACCCACATCACACATGCTTTTCAAGAAGGCACGTGGCCGTTTATTGATGTAGTAGAAGTTCAGCGGCCACTATAACTGCACCGGAAATAATTATAAACGGATGTTATGATGTTCATTTTGGGAAATGCCTATAATCGATCACTATATATGCCCTTCCCACCAAACATATTTTCACGACGTGGAAAAGTATGAGTCAATTATCTGACAGGAAGCAACTACTTCCCCATCTCTGTCAGAGACGGAAAACGAATTACAACTAAAATATATATCTGCATGTACTCCTTCTAATCAATTATTAGCAGATATTGCCCTTTATTTGACAGGGGATATAGCCACCTGACATGTTTGATGTTCTTGTCTCTCATCAGTGCTAGGGTAGATCACACATTTAGAGTCGACATCAGTGTGTCTCAGCCAACTGAACTATACTCTGTGTATTCATGGTATTTCATCATACTTTTTGAAAAGATGTATTTAGGCTCACCTATACAATTATTGTAAAGATCTCTTGTTATTGATCGACATTATCGTTTCTTGGCCGGGAAATCTAGTCTTCACCAACTACCAGTGTATCAAAATGAAATAATGAAACATTTAAATCGGGAATACAAATAATAATAATAATAAGAGCTTCTGGCAAAACGAACATTGTCCGAAAAGAGAAAAAACGGACAAAATATCGAGACTTACTCTGTGAACTCGCAGGCTTTACCCAAACCATTCTGTTGGAATGGTGATACTGATCATATAGGGGTACTCGGTGGAATGATGGACATTCTGCTTTCGAATTTAAAAATTATACTGGCTTGCCGTGACGCGGCAGAAATCTTAGCCCTAGGAATGCAGAAGGCGTTGTTATTCTTGGTTCACTCCAGCTTCTCAGAGCACATGATTCTCGGATCCAGTAATCACTCACCCCACGAACGGATGAATCGGGGCAATGAAGACAAAGCCCGACTCGAAATTTCCCAATGGAAGGAAAAAATAATTGTAATACCTTCTCATAACATTCATAGACTGTACCCAAAGGCATAGCCTGTGCAGGTAGAGGACGGTGGCTATTCTGCCGTGTGAAGGGTGAAGGTAAAAGTAAAAGGGCAGAGAAAGTAATATTTTTCCCAAAATGCAGATATTCATATGTTGCAGACCTCGGCAGACAAAGTGAGAGATTTCTTTCTTTTGTAGAAAAATAATACTTATTCAATAACGTCAGTATGAATGCTCTTTGATTTGAAATCGAAATAAAAATAAATTGCGTAGGGCAGAAAATACTAGAATGGCAATAAGTAACTCAAAATATCCACTCTTGCACATACTGCTCTTTACCTTCACACGGCAGTATTATTATTCTTTGTCGTGGCGCTCTGAGCGAATTACTTTCTTTTGACGTCGGGATTGGCATCTAGGCAACTGACATCACTCTTGCTTTTCAACAAGGTATGTGACCGCCTTTCGGAACCGCTGTCGAACAGGTCTCAGATTATAGATAAAACATTGAATCGGAACGAATCTTAATACCTTCTGGTGTGCCGCAAGGGTCTTATTCAGTTTCCCTACTCTGTTTACCTCATTTATAAATGAAGTTGCTGATGACTTGAAGTTATAATTGCCTATTAAAAGCACTGATATTTAATCTCTATATGTTCGGTCTGAAAATAACGGCATGTCTTTAAATCAAGGGAAATGCTTCTGTATAACGTTTGCTACAGTTAACTATACTCTTGATAATGTCAATCAAAAACGACTCTATGAAACTAAGAATTCGGGTATAATTTTCGATAAGAACCTGACATTTACAGCTCACATAAACATCATTCTCGAACTTCTTGGTTTTATTCTCAGATACTGTACACATCTATCAGTTGACGTCACTAGAATTGTTTATTTAGTATATACCTATAAGATCTGTTTTAGGATACCTGTCATCATAACGTCCATATAAGGAATATTAAAAAAGCAGTAGATAAAAAAAAGGTTTCTGACATGTTACCTTCAAATTAGACCTCACATTTGGAGAATATGCTCATTAAAATATTATCGATATTTTCAATCTTAACACTCTGTACCTTTGCAAAAAAAAAACAACTTTATTTGAAATTATATCAGAACACACTAATTGTAACAATCTAAATCTAGTTATTCTCCTACCAAGTACCTGTTTTTCAACTAGGAACAATGATCTTTTCAATGTCCTTAAACAAAAGACCAACTATAGCTGTGTCAATGTTCACGAGAGAAGCAAACAGTTTTAACAGTAACATTTTAAAAATCTCACTGAAAAATAAAAAATAAACAGTAGAACTAGAATAGAATAATTGCATGCATTCTCAATCTATATATATACATTTATTTTTCACACATTTATACATATATTTAAGATAAGTTAGTATTAAGTGGCATTATTGTTTTTGTACATATATTTCTTTTCTTCAAAAGGATTACCCATATGCATAAATATACAATAATTAATTTTAATCAAAAATTAAGCTGCAACTCACAGTAAACAAGCTGCAGCACCAGTTTTGGGCAAAAGCAAGCATACTTTCAATATTTGTGATCATCAAAAGTTGTATATTGTAATTGTGCAGACTCTTCTTACCAATCACAAAGCATATGCGTAATTTGAATCATTTTATTGAATTTAAAAAAACTGAATAATCACAAAATATGTTTTCTGGTTCTTGCTGCTAATTCATAGAATGTCTGCCCTATCCAGGCCACTCCACCAAACAACATTTGGGTCTTGAACAACCCTGGTACTATGAATCAATTCCAAAGCAACTTTTATATGAAAAATCCATGAATAGTTAAGATTTAAAAGTCTGAAAAGCACAGATGTATTAAATAAACCATATCATTAATCACTAGAATAATTTAACTTAATAGTATAACAATAAAACGAATCAATTCTATGATAATAAGGCAATGTTTCTAAAGCAGCTAAGTTATGATGTGATTATATAGCTAGCCCATAAACAGACACAATGCAAAACATAGTTTTATTTTCCCAACGCACAGTACAGCTACCATCCGTATTATTGTCCCAATAACACGAACTTGCTGTATGTAATCCAGCTCCATTCTTCTGCATTATGGTACATGTAACAATATATTTATATGGTTTCATGAGCTTCGTAAGCTCAGAAGTACAAGCCTCCACAACTGACGTAGTCCAGTTGTTAACTTTATTTTGCTGATATCCATTTCCCCCAATAACTGTTTCTATCGCGTCCTTGATTATCTTACTCACATCGTCCACAACAAATTGACCTTCCTCTTGTAAATCCTGTTCAACTACTTCCTGTTGAGCTTTTTCCATTGATATGCTGAAGCTAAAACAGTCATGGTTTTGTTTTGCAAAAGAATCAAGAGCTTGCAGAATACCTTCAGTAAATCTGATGTTATTCAGTTCGTTATATGTGATATTTTTGTTAAAATCGATAAACATATAATTCAATTAGGATGCCGAAAACAAAACACGACATCTATTTTATGTTTGAGTGATATTTGACAGTTTTAAAGTTTTGACACTTGACACTAGTCAGACTAGTGACGTGAGACTGTGACTAGTTCTTTGTCACTTGTCAATCTTAGGGTAAGTTCTCAATGCATCGTTTTCGCTTTTTTGCGTCGCTCATCACGCATTTTAATTGGCAAATTGCGTCGAGCGTCGGAAAATTTCCCAATCAGAATCCGCAACGTGCGGCGCTAACACTATAAACGATGCATTGGGAACTCACCCTCAATCTTGTAATTTTTAGCACAGGTGTAAAGGCGGATTTATCAGAGGCATAAACGTAATTTATTCACTAAATGTACAATTCATAAATAATTGAACTTTATTATTGCATAAGAGATTAGAAAAATAACTACTTCTTCAATGCATAAGCATAAATAGTTGACAAGTGACAGTTTACAGTCTACGCAGGCGCATAAATTATTTTTCCAATTCATTAGTGAAGTTATAAGTTGGGAACTTCATAGTTATATGCATTATAGAATGTGATATTATGTAATTATAAATTATGAAATGGATAAATCATTTCATTTGAGTCCATGTGTTGCACTTTTATGAATTGTGCAATAAAATTACGCAGATGAAATAAATTATGCATTATTCCAATAAATCCGCTACTCCTCTGGGTAACTTCAGGTAGCTTCTGAACTGAAGTGATTTGACTTTGACAGTCCATGAAAAATCATTTTTTCTCTTTCTATGCCTTCGCTTTCGTATGTTGCAATGGGCAAAACAAAAGAAATTTAGAAAAAAAAACTCATTTATAAAGTCAGGTGCGATTAACGTCAGGTTCAGGTTTATGAGTATAATAATCAATAGTGCATGATACATTTTGGGATGTGAAATATATTCATCTAATTCAAATTAATTCCTTTTTACTCTGTATTTACTCTGAAAAAATAAAATCTAAAAAATTTGGAAATCAAATTTCCAAAGCCCGGTAGTTCCCAAGCTCACGATCAAACAGTTTGACCCATCGACATAACATGTCGATGGTTCGACCGAATTGTTTTGAAGTGACGTCACTTCAAAACGGTTTGACCAAACTATTTGCCCGTGAGCCACACGGGTTCCAGAGTCAAATATTTTGATCAAACTGGGTTTGTTTCACACAATTTCAAAGAAACCGATAGAAATTATGTCACTTCAAGGAAGTTTAGTCAAAGTATTCGACAGTGAGCCCCGGACTTGATAGACCAGTATTTTTTTTGTTACTTTAATTTTATTTGTTGGCATGTTATGTTGGCAATGTTGGGCCAATTTCGATTTCCCGCCAAATAGGTGATTGAGTTGTCAAAGTTGTTTATTGGCTTGGTTATTTAATATCTTAAAGTTTTTGGTTTTGATTAAATATTTATAACGAGAATTTCTATATTTCTGTTATTAAAATGGAAGGGTTCGATGATCCAGGTGTATTTTTCAGTGACAATTTTTCGGCCGATGATAATCAAAGCGATACACAGGTTAATTTACTAGCAGTAAAAAAGAAATTCAAAGAGTTTCTTCGTCAGTATCATACTGATAATTTCAACTATAAATATAGGTAGGTGTAGATATTTCAAAAATAAATCAAGTTCAATCTTCATGATTTTTGGTAGAGATACTCTGAGGAGAAACTATAACTTGGGTCAATTTTTTCTGGATGTTAACATTGAAGATGTAGGAAGTTTTGATGAAAATTTGGCTGATAAATTATACAAACAACCTTCAGAACATTTACCAATCTTTGAAGAAGCAGCCAAAGAAGTTGCTGATGAACTCACTGCTCCAAGGCCTGAAGGTGAAGAAGAAGTTGAAGATATCCAATTGACATTGTCATCTGATGCACTGCCATCAGATTTGAGAGCTCTAAAGGTAGATTATCCAATATGCATTAGCTTCTTCAGTAGTACTGACCTGCAGTACCTGTTTTCAGTCAGAAGTAGTTTCCCGCCTGGTTAAAATTCCTGGAATTATTGTTAGTGCCTCAGGTATCCGGGCTAAGGCAACTAGAATTTCAATACAGTGTAGATCCTGCAGTAATGTGATACCAAATCTACCTGTGAAGCCTGGATTGGAAGGCTATATTTTGCCAAGGAAATGCAATACGTTAGTGAAATTTTGATGAAATTTGCATCTTTCCTGACTTTCTCAAAAATATTCTTTTAGTGACCAAGCTGGTAGAGCTCAATGTCCTCAAGATCCATACTTCATCATGCCTGATAAATGTCATTGTGTTGACTTTCAAGTATTGAAGCTGCAAGAACTTCCAGATGGTATTCCCCAGGGTGAAATACCAAGACACATTACACTGTATTGTGACCGATATTTATGTGAGAGAGTTGTTCCTGGTAATAGGGTATTTGTACTGGGAATATTTTCAATCAAGAAAATTATTAAAACTTCCAGAGTAAGTTCAAGTTAAGCATATGGAAATATTCAGGGAAGCAATCTCTGCAATTTATAAGTACTGTTTTTGAATTAAAAATTATTGTCATACTTTTGGCAGTACACAAATAAAATTCTAATCTCTGGACTAACAAACATTGTAGATTAGATGTAATAAGTTCAGCTATGATTTCTTAATTTGAAGAATTGACTTTATTTCTGTTGGAATAATCTGTATGTAGATATGTCCCTGAAAATAAGCTTCCTGGTACCTACACAGATGTATAAGGTTTATTAAATTTGATGATTAATCATGACAAATTCAAGTAACTTCCAGTTTAATTTATTTTTTACTGTTTATTACTTGTTTTCTTTATGTTATAAATATGCAGTGTGGCCCATTTAAAATGGAAGCACTATTATAAAATATATATTTTTTAACTAATTGGAATGATTTGTTCAATTGTTAAATGTAAAATTATGTTGAAATGCGTTCATCAGTCAAAAAGTTTGAAGATAATTAAATTTGAAAAATATAAGTACCAATTAATTAACCCACTTTAATTTCAGTACTTACCAAAATTCTGACTACACCACTTAATTCAGGAAGTTGATAAGTATCACCGATTAGAGCTTTATCTAAATTTGTTCATAAATAACAAAAATTATGAGAGAATGAAATGAACTATTCCTAGAATTCAACTTTTTTCAAATTTCATTCTTTTATAACTTTTTAAATTATAGACGTATTTCAACGTTTTTTCAACATTTACTATTAGAAAATGTCACGAATCCACAGGTAACAAATAAGAACAGTTGAACCTGAAAATAAAGACGTTTATGAAATTTTGTGTCTCAGTGGACTTTTTGAATGTGTCCTAATGAAAAAATATATAAATAAATTATCATTCCAATCAGTTGAAAAATTGATGTTGTAAAGAAGTTGTTTCCATTATAAATGGGTCACACTATATATATGTTTGACATCATACTCCTTCAACTATTATTGAAATTTGCGACCATATTTCAGAGGGAAGGTCGAGAAAAAGCCATCACAGGTGTTCGGGCAGCTTATATGAGAGTTGTAGGCATTACTTTAGACACTCATGGCTTAGGAGCTTCTGGTTGCTCAGTAGTTTCCTCGGAGGAAGAGAGTACTTTCAGAAGATTGGCTGCTTCTCCGAATGTATATCAAAAAATAGCCACCAGCATAGCCCCATCAATTTTTGGTTCTGTTGATATAAAAAAGGCAATAGCCTGTCTGCTTTTTGGTGGTTCCCGCAAGAGACTTCCCGACGGTTTAACTCGTAGAGGTGATATCAATTTGCTGCTTCTAGGAGATCCTGGTACAGCAAAGTCCCAGCTGTTGAAGTTTGTTGAAAGAGTATCTCCCATTGCAGTTTATACTTCAGGAAAAGGTAGCTCTGCTGCCGGTTTGACTGCTTCAGTTATGAGGGATCCATCATCGGTAAGTTTTTGTTATCAGTTTCTTGCACTTACACTCCAGTCTCCAACCTTATCATACCCAGAATTTTTATGGCGTTTGTTACTTAACTTGCCCTCAAATATTGGTACTGGGTGTAACAGGATCATGGTACACCCTCCGTAACTCCATTAGTTTCAAAGGTACTTAATTGATTGAAATTTGAGATATCCCATATACATAATAAGCGGCACCTTTTGACCTACAAATGATACTCAAATAGAACTGAAGGTAACATCTTTTCATAATGTTATCCCTCAAATCATGCCATTATTGCCAGTCGCAATTTTTTAAGGATACAATAAGCATGTCAGCTAGATTTTGATATCTGTCGGGTATATTCATGGCAACAAAAACCCGAAAATACTGTCTTGGATGAATTATATAGCAATAAGAAGGCAACTGAAACGTTCATTGCAGCTTGTTGGGAGCATGTAAAAACGATAGTATTTCTATGGCCGAACGGAGATTCTTCGTTGTCGATATAGTCTGGTTAGTACGGCAACACTGCATTTGGAATATTGAATGTCAAATATGACAGAACAACAACAACACATCTCTGTTTTTTTCGTCTTGGGCTTATTGGGATGTCTTTTCGTGAATAAAGAGCAAATTCTGAGTTAATTTGTGTTAAACTATCGTTAGTTTTTATTATTAAGCAATGGTGAGGCATTGTGAAATGTGTAAAAGACCATTTGAAGCTGGAAATCGAAATATGTCATTTCATAGGTAAGCTACCAGTGTCTTAACTATCGAGAAAGGGAAAGCGAATTGGAAAAGAGTAAAATGAATGAATTATGAAAAAACATGTCAATTAGAGCATCGGCTGTTCTCAAAATCCTGTGGAGATTATTCCATCATAATTTCAGGTTTCCATTCCATATTGGGTTTCCATTATTTCTATTTTATTGAACCTCAATATTTCTGTTGACACAACGCACGACACTGCCGTTGGGGGAAGATGTTCCGTGCACACAAATTTTAATGCGTGTGCGGCGAGTTACTCCTGTAGGTTGTGTTATTTGATCGGAGATTTTCTCAATCCAATGCTACCACATGAGTTTCATTTCAAACTTCAAAATTTCTGATAACCATGCCCTAATTCGCAAACCCGCTAACTCTACGTACGTGGAGTTAGCGGGTTTGCGAATTAGGGCATCGATAATTTAATTTTTAGTTTTCCATTTAAGTGTGCCATGATGGTTCTGATTTATTCCAATTGTCCCGTCTAATCCTAAAAAATTGAAATCCCGTCAAAAATACTGAATTGCGTTTTTTTATGAGCAAATAAAGTTCATCATAATCGATTTTGGGGTAAAACAAATTTTTTTCAAATGGTACCATATTGGTACCGTGGTACCATTATCGTTGAAATTACGTTTTCTTCGAATGCCGTTGAAGGTAATCAATTAATATTCTTGAATTATGGGAAGGAACAGCAATTCCATCTTGTTGGAAATACATTCCCTGTCGTAAATGGTCAGAAGTAATTCAGTTAACCTGTCATCAGTTTCATTTTGCAGAAATCCTAAGTATCTAGCTAAAGGGTCCTTCACGACCGAGTGTATTTCAAGCCAAACATTGAAACCGAACCGCACTCGAAAATTACAATCCCGCAATAAATTTTGATTTTCTTGTGACCTACACCTTTTATTTTGTTAGTTAAATAATCCCATATTTGTGAACCTATACTCGTCCGAAAATAAAATTCTTCCCAAAAAGCATTGTTTGGCTGCAACTGCAAGATTCAATTGCAATATTTCATCCTATGTTCATAATCATTTTCGTACAGGTACTGGTGCAATTGATATTTGAAAGATATATAATTATGTTTGTGCGAGATTCGGCTTACCGTTTGGTGATTAATTTCCAATTTGAACCCAATTTGACTTAAAGAAACAGTCTTTTCAACTTCTATTCGAGCTAAAACATTAATTTCCGTTCCTTCGATCATGGTTAGGTTAGGTAAAATAATTTCTCATTGGACATTGTCTATCAAGATATCGGTCGGCATAAAGGTGTCTGGCTGCAACGGCATTTTTTTACAATCCCCATAAATGATTAACATGTTCACTTTTTTATTCCTTTGTATAAATGTGCGGCATTTTGAACAAAAATTACAACAAATGTAAAGACTTTTCCAGTACACAATAAAAACACTGATAAACCAACAAATATTGATTTGACAATCTGAAGGAATAATTTCATTGTTTTCAAAGCCTCCTTAGTAACTTCTCAACACCAAATTAGAACAAAATAATTATTGTATTTTCTTGTTTCTTATCTTTTTATTACCAGGTATGAATAAATTACTAATTAATGGTACTTAAATGGTACCATGGTGATATTTGATTAGATTTTTGTACATCCTTTAAACTGCGATTCAAATTTTCTGTAATTTCATGTGTACATTTTAATATATACCACAGATGTTCTTGCTATATTAAGTTATATTTATAGATTTTAGAATTCTTTGTAAATGTCTAATTTAATGAGCATTTCTTTGTGGATAAATGAATATCTAAATATTGCATGTTCTTCGTACGAGTATATTCAACAAATGGTTTGAGTTTAATTCTAATGTGGATTCCAGCACAATTTTGTTATGGAAGGTGGCGCTATGGTACTTGCAGATGGAGGTGTTGTATGTATAGATGAGTTCGACAAAATGAGGGAAGATGATAGAGTGGCCATTCATGAAGCTATGGAACAACAGACCATTTCTATTGCCAAAGCTGGTATTACAACCACTTTGAATTCTAGATGTTCTGTTCTTGCTGCTGCTAACAGTATTTTTGGACGATGGGATGAAACTAAGGTAAAGTATTATGATTGCCTGGGATTAGTGAATTCCCAACAAGAAAATAAGAAATAATTTGATAACAATACAAAGGGGTGGTAAAACAGAGAAGCCTTGTATGATGATTTCCCCTGTAGAGGTGATGGGAATTGAATTGAGATTTACTTTAACTTATTGATTACAAGAAACATTTCTGTTTATAGAGGTATTGCATTTTTTTACATGAATTGAATAACGGCAGTACATGCATATAACTTGATGAATAAATTTAAAAATCAATAGAGAGTTTTCTCTCACTTTATGCTTGACTTAACCCAACACCATATAACTCTAGTATTCTATATTCTCTTCTTTTAGTGTCTTTATTTCATGCTGCTGATTCAATTTTGTCTAAGTGTTTATCCATAAGGAATATCCCCAGCAAACACTCCCCACGTCCGTGGGGTGAGTGATTACTGGGTCCGAGAATCATGTGCCCTGCGTAAACGGAGTGAACCAAGAATAACGGCCTTCTGCATTCGGTTAGGTTTTCTTCCGCATCACGGCAAGCCGGTATGATTTTTAGATTCGAGAGCAGCGTGTCCATCATTCCACCAAGTACTCCTACGATCAGAACCACCATTTTGACAGAATGGTTTGGGTAAAGCCTGCGGAGTTCAAAGAGTAAATTCCGTTTTTCCTCCTCTTTTCGGAGGAAAGTGTTTATGACTATTATTATTATTAATTATACTTGAGAAAATGAGAGAATGCCAATAAACATTATTATTATTAAAGTTCTATTCTATGCCCATTTGTTGATGAAATGTCTTGAAGAGATTTCAGAAAATGTATGCTCAGTAAGTGTAATGAGTGTAAGTGTGATATGTTAGTTTCAGTTTAAATGCCCATTTTAAGTGTTTTGTGCTTTTCAGGTTTTCTATTTATAGTCTTTTCTTTTTTCAGGGTGAAGAAAATATCGATTTTATGCCAACTATATTATCACGTTTTGATATGATATTCATCATAAAAGATGAACATGATAAACAAAGAGATATCGTAAGTTCATCAAGTTTTTTATCACGGTAATTAGAAAAAAAAATTGTATTTTTTGCAAACACTAAACAAATGTGACGCTAGTTTGATTTTGGTGGTAGTATTTTAGAATTTCATTAAACATTTCTAAATAATTATTCAATTATGCCCACATACAATTTTTTAACAAACAAATTTCATAATTTAACATCAGGTTCAATTTACATGTCATATATAAGTTCATCAGAAAAATGTATGTATACCAATCATATCCATAATAGTCGGGGAGTGAACAAGGCTATGTTAACTTTTCATATAGAGCTTGTGGATTTTCTTATGGGCTATGACTCATACCGTAGCAGAGGACACATTTATGTATTGGGGCAATGAGTGTGAGTGAGGGATATATTCAACGTCATAGCCCATCAGAATATCCACAAGCTCTACCTCACATTATCTACTGTTTCTTGCATAAAAAAATATATGTTGAATACAACAGTAACAATAAATTATACAATAAAACAACATATTAATAAAACATTTTACCTGTAATAAGCAAGTAACTGTAATATCTTCATTGTAAAGAATGAAATCTTCAGGGCTTTTATTTGTTGAGTCTTGTTTGCCCTTCATTGTGCTTTCAAATTCTGAATCAATCTGGGTCTCAAAAATAACATGGAGTGAAAATAATTCGTTTAATCCTGTTTTCCTCCGAAATTTTAATATTTGAAATTCCTCTTCGATTTAAACACAATTTGACCTTGATGTCGAATAACTTATACAAATATTACATTAGGGTCACTAAATCAAGCAGGCCGTCCCGTCCTTACGGGTGGCCAATAGGCGTGGTCTAATACTTGAAGTAGTTCGAGTGTTCAAAATATCCCACAGAATCGCCAATGAGAAAGCAGGGAAGAAGTTGGGTTAGGTATTTTTAAATAAAAAGAACTTTTGTCACTTTCGGTTAATTTTTTTCCATATTTTATTGTTGAATGGATAAATACCAGGTACTAATTCTAAATTTGTTATTGATTGTAATTGAGAGGTGCACAAACACAAACTTGAATTACGAAAAAGTGTTCAGTAGATTAACGGGCCAAGGGCAGTCCCGTCCCGACAAAGGGTAAATTACAATATGGAGATTCAGGTTCAGCCGTCGACCTAGTCCCATAAGGTCGGGAATTATGAAGTTAAGTTAATAAAAAAACATGAAAAGTTGTCCTACGATGGTCATTGTTGAATTCGCATCGTAGCCTAATACTTGGAAAGATTTTTATAGGCCAGACTATTTACTATTTATTATTGGCCAAATACATATTATTAGCACATAACCTTTGTTATTAGACTAAAAACAGTAAAAACTGAAGTTATTAAGTTATTAGAAAGCATCCATGATATACTGTGAGTGGATGAAGTGGAAGTACAAATCTCAAGAAGCCCGATTGATAAAATGTAGTGTGAAGTGAAAAACAAATTTTAAAGCATTAAGTAGACTGCCAGACCATATTTAAAATAATTTTTAGAAAGCCATTCGATTTTACTCCATTAACTGTGTCATAAATCGTATTTTTGTTGAAATTCTTTATTGTAATATATGTTATTCTGTGGTGATACAGTAAATGTCATTATTGCAGTATGCTTACCAGGCTTAGAGAAGGGCATGATTTGCTCCAGAAGTCCTGGAATGTCGGTTTTTTGGTATTTGTCTCGAAATCATTAGCCCCAAAATGAATCTGAAAATTGACGAAATTTGTCAGTCCTAGTAAATACAAAAATATCAATATTTACACTGCACACACGAATTTCATGATTTTCCACTGAACGATTCAGCAGTGAAAGCCATTTCTTCCTCAAGGTTTCACAATACTTCGTTTTTAGGGAAAAAGTTAATCTTTAGAGTAAGAAGTAAACAACTCTCTACACACACAACACTTTGTTCCTATCTCATATCGACTACCGTATTACCAAGTATTACAAATGTATATGAATGAAAATAGTTTATTAACATGACCTGCTTGATTTAGTGACCCTATATTACATAGCCTTTAAGAGTCCTCAAACGGTGAAAGTTTGAACCGTGTGAAGTAACGAAACAAACATCCGCCAGGGTCGCTAGAAGTACGTTTTCAAATGTGATGAAAAAAGTTGCTCTTTCAGTTACGAATTAGATGAAAGAAAACAGAAGATTTCAAATTCTGAGTATGTCACTTAGCTTCACGAATGATAACGTTCACGTGCAAATAAAAATATCGGAAAACGGGAATACATGCCTGTTCCCTTTTGTGTAATCTGTTGTTGAATACCTATTTGAATGACTGATATAATGGGGTTAATGGTATTTTCATTTTGTGGATTAAAATCATAATATGGTACTCCCTAGTTATATTTTATTGAGAGCTAGTTCAAAATGTCACCTATTCTGCTTTTTTGCTCCATCAATGTATATATTTATTTTATTATCTCGACACCTTTATTCATATTCAAAGTTATTTTGTACTCAGCTCTTAGCCTGAATGACATTATTGGAAATTAATAAGTTTTTTAGGTGAATACAAAGTATATAAAAAAGAGAGAGATTCCAACAAGTGTTATTCATCTCCTTTAAAACTCCAAATTTAGATAGGACTGTTTCAGAAATGATTGTTTTCAATTGCAGATACTTGCCAAACACATTATGGGAGTTCATATGACCGGGCAAGCTAACCAGGAGCCCAAAGAAGGTGAACTGTCACTGGAGTTCATAAAAAAATTCATCCACTATTGCCGAACGTAAGAAAATTTATTATTAAAATTTGAAGTTTTTCATCATTGCAAAATAAAGGATGAGCTGTTCAAAGCAGCATAGCTTTTTTGTCATTACAACATATCCAATTAAATTTGTCACTGACGAATAATACCGTATATTCCATCATGTTGTACTCCCGTGAATATCTGTTTTAAAATCATTTATCATTAAATTTGCATGCCCCATATTTGTATCTTATAATAAATAGATGAACTATTTAAATTACTTTCTGTCTACATTTATACGGGGTGTTTCCGAAGTTGGAGCAATAAATGAAATGGGTAATAGAAAACGAAAAATTAAAGCGGAACGAAAGAATACATTTTTCTCGAAAAAAAAAACTTTATTTGGGAAAATATTGAACTTTGAAGTATTCGGAAAACTCTGGTAAACTTTAGTGAACCCCTGGCCAGAGATCAGCGGCCCCTAGATGTAACCAAAGCGGTGAAAAAATGCCTGTGGGTAATAAATAACTTTGACAATTTTGCCGACGTCAAGTGTTGATAAATGGTATGATGAAGTAAACGATATTTTTTCTTCGAACAGTTCTCCTTTAAGGGATACTCGGAGCTGTGGGGGTCGCTGAGTTGGCTTGGTCTCGGCCGCAACAACTCTCATCATCATCAGTTCCCCTTAAAGGGCAAAGCTTGGGAGCTAATCGATTTAGAGTCGTATATTGTTTGTCGTGGTATTTTTCGATCATATCGCTTCTTGCATTCATTAGCTTTGTTCTGGTTCTGAAAATTATTAGTCCTGGGACGTCAGGATTATGCGCAGTTGAGAAAAAGTGAGCGACTATGAACCTTAAGAGCACACTTCTCGTCAACTGCGCAGTCCCAGGACTGATAATTTTCAGAACCAAAACAAACCTATTAGGATATTTGTGACTATTTTACGTGCATATCAAAGATGAATTTTGCTTATTAAATCGTTTGACGAATCCATACGTTTTATGTAGGTAGATACCTAGATTCTTGTTGTGTTTTGGTATTCGACTACATTCGTATTTTCTTTACCTATATCTCTGTTTTTCGAAATTCCTACAATCCCTAATGGACTCACCATTACGGATGATGTTAGGTATTACGCATACGTTATTTGCAATCGCGGTACTTTTCCAGGAACTCGATATTTCAATCGGATAATAGACGAAAATTTCGATGCAAATAGGTAGGTAGTTGGAACCTAGAAAAATAACAACGCCGTTCAACAGATGCGACAACAAGGTAGTTTTCAGCGAGCTTGTGACTCGTTACTTCGTCGTGCGAGACTGCATAGAAAGTGGTGAAATCCTGTGAAATCAAAATTCTGTTTATTTTCATTAACTTTTTAATTCCCTGTTATGAAATGAGAATGTTTCATTGCCCTCATTTTGATTTATTTCAGTGTTTTTATTTCGTTTCACTTCGAAGCCAAATGTAATAACTGGCAAGGTTTACGAAATAATAATAAACTGGCAACGGTGCGGGAATACGAGTAATAAACACAATACTAGAAGATATGCGCATTAGGAACTGATGAATGAAACCAGTGCTTCCCAAACAGTCGTGAGTAAATGAGTCTATTTTTGGGAAATTTTTAAATGCTCAAGAAAAAAAGGTAAATGCTTTTTATTGTGCCAATATGTCTCAGAACACCCCATTTTATTTATTGCTCCAATTTCGAAAACACCCTGTATGTGTATGAATTTTGTTAAAAATAATCTCCTATATCAAAATTAAACCAATATTCACAACCATAATACCAGACAATCACAACAAATAAGAATTGAGTTGACAAGACTCAGTCATTGCCGTTTTTCTAAAAATTAGTATGGCCAAGTTTTCTTCAGTAAACTATATACTATTTTATATTGATTTATTTTAATATTGAATAAAAATCTGTTTGGAAATTGGAAAACGTTTTTTTTTTAATTTTGATGAGTTTGTGATTGAAATTGTTCAACTGACTTGTTTTAATTACCTTGTATTGATCAAAATAGGTTTTGACGAAACCATAAAGTATTGTATTTTCCACGGTGTATGAAGGCTATTCTATTTTATTTTTCTATTCTATATTATATTATAAAAAGCTTTGTGAAATAACAAATTGATAAACTTATTGTATTAGTCGCTGTGGACCAAGATTGAACAAAGAGGCTGGAGAAAAGCTGAAAAGACGTTATGTCATGATGAGATCAGGAGCTAGCCAGCATGAGAAAGAATCTGATAAGAAAAGTTCAATTCCCATCACAGTCCGTCAATTAGAAGCTGTAATACGTATATCTGAGAGTCTGGCCAAGATGCAGCTGCAACCGTTTGCAACAGAAACACATGTTGATGAAGCCCTGAGGCTATTTCAAGTGTCTACATTAGATGCAGCCATGAGTGGAAGTCTTGCAGGTAAAAATAAGAGTAGTATAGAGTACATTTTCAAGTCTCAGTTTATTGAAAGCTCAATTATGGAGTGGACATTTCTCTCTCCAAGATGTTTTTTTAATCTAGCTCTAAATATAGAATTTTTTTGCAACAGTTTTTTTCGAATTTCCAACTTGTTGAATGTTTTGGATCTGAGGTACAAGTGACTCCCATGGTAAAGAGAGGTTGACTGCTAGCAAATCTCTATCTCTAGCTCTAGTACGATATAGATGTTTTATTTGAATTTACTCACATTTTACAGTAAGTATTTGCAATTCAATGGATTTCTTCATGTCTGCCGCCCGGTCAGCTGTACAATTATTTTTCGGGCATTACAAAATTTGCCTCGTACAAATTTAATAGTTGCAGTTTGTCTCACAGTGTTGGCCCAATCAATGGATGATCTAACCTAACAAAAATACTAGTAGGAAACCGACTGTACCATCACATGAAAGACAGTTCGTTATTATATTCTGTTATGTTTTGGACTCGCAACTGGCATTTATTAATTTGTTTTAAACATTTAAAAACAAATAAATATATATTGTTCATTTTCTTGCTTATAAAATGAAATCTCATAGAACGAAATGGTTGCTCCAATGAGAGAAATTGTAGAGAATTGAAATAAGACAAAATGAGATTTTCTACGACGCGATCGGATCATTGGTAATAGAGAAAATTTGAAAAAACGGAATATTTCGCCATTTGAAAAAAAAATCATAAATCGTACATTTTTCAAGTTGTAGGGTTGAGGGGAAGCGTATCATCACGTAACGCGTTCATAATATAACGATTTCGAGACCGGTCCTGGGGTGGGATTCCGTGTACCATAGAATTCTATAGTCGACAGTTATATTTCTTTCTCTCCCATGAATTCAACGATAACGACATCTCACTTATTTGATCGACTATAGAATTCTGTAGTACACGGAATCCCACTACTGATCGCCTAATTAATTATGCACCCTCAACTTGTAAGTAAACAAGGTCTCCGCTCGCGAACACGATGACTCATAACGTCAAGAAAGAAGGAGAACTCGCTAAGGAATGAAATCGAAGTTACGAGAGCCATCTGACTGGATCGACGTGCAGTCCCGATCGTTCGAGAATTGTAAAAAGGATCTGCTTGTGGGTATATGAGGCGCTCTTCAGGAGGGGGCGGATATAGTGATATAGATAGCCGCAGAGAGTGGCAGATATAGTTCGTGAGTCCGCAGATAGAGAGTGACAGTGACGATAAATGGTGAATGCCACGTTTGATAAAAGTTTTTTGGAAATTGAATTTATTGGAAGACCTTAAAATAATGACACCACTGAAGTATTTTCTTCAGGTGATGCTTCGTTATTAAACAAAAAACAATGTTCACTACATGTGATTTCATTTGTTCACAGTCAATATGGCAACGGTGCCAACCGAATTTGCGGTTCAAGGTGGGCTTGGCCATAACGAAGTTCCAAGTGTTTTACCAGCTGTTCATAGTCTTCCTGTTGTTGGGCGGTGTGCGTTTGTAAAATATTTGTTGCTTCGCCACGCAATGCCAGTGTCAGTGCTAAAGCTCTTTCTCCAGCATTCCATCCATTTGCTTTGGCAGCAGCTTCGAATTGTCGGTGGTAGTTTGACCATGGAGTATTTCCGTCGAACTGAGGCGGTTTCAATGAGAGCGTTCCTGGTTCCGTACTGACCTTAAAGTCTTTTACGTCTTTTTGAACTTTCTCCAGGTTCATACTCAGGTCCAGCATTAGGTTTTTGTTGTAAGTTTCTGGGGTGTGCGCAGAATCCATTCGCTTTTCCAATTCACTGAATTTTTCTTTTATTCTGCCGATTTCTGTCTCGATTCCGTCTTTTATTTCATCGTGGAGCGATTCCTTGATTTTTTTTATTTCTTCCACCATGTCGTCTTTGACTTGGTCACTTATTGTTTCTTTCAATTTTTCCATTTCTGTCTCGACAGTTCCCATTCTTTCTTCTAACCGATTCGCCACACCACAAAGTTCTTTTTTTAAGCCTTCAGAGTTTTCTAGAAGCTTTTCTTGAAGTTTCACTTCTAGACTTTTCGAATTTTCTTCAAGCTTTTCTTCCAGATTTTTCGAATTCTCGTGAAGCTTTTCTTCCAGGCTCTTCACATTTTCTTGAAGTTCCTCTTTTAGACAATTCGAATTTTCTAGAAGTTCTTCTTTCAGGCTGACAGAATTTTCTTGAAACTTTTCTTCTAGATTTTTCGAGTTTTCGAGTTCTTCTTTCAAGCTAACCGAATTTTCTAGAAGTTTCTCCTCCAGACTCACCGAATTTTGTTGAAGTTCTTTCAGACTTACGGAATTTTGTTGAAGTTCCTCCTTCAAACTATTCGTGGTTTCCTCGAGTTTGTTCATTATAGCACTCAAATCGACTCCAGAAACTTCGAACAAAAATGTTTCGGGGTCTTCTCCTTCTTCAATCAGTCCATCTGAAAGTCTCACTCACTAACTGTCTATTAGGCGCGATAAATGTCTATCAGTATTTCAACGCGACGAACACTTTAACACTTGTTTATTTTAAACATCCGACTTCTGACAACAAATGTAGTAAAACTGCACTAACTAATTTTCCTAATTTATTTAAAAACACTATTTACAACAATTATTCACTAAAACATTTACTTCACTAGATTCAAATTTATTTCTACTGTGTCAGTCTCTATCTGCGAACTCTGGGACTGTAACTAACTCTGAACTCTGACTGTCCCGCTTATATACTCCCAAGCAGTTTCCATTCACAACTCTAGATTATTCAGGAGTATAGAACATTTCATCTAGATGGCTCTTCGAATAGTATCGAACAATCGATTTATTCCAGCTTGTTCTCGGTGATCCGTACGCCAGCAGATATGCAGTTGTAGTTGAACGAGGGTGCATAATTAATTAGATCAGGGCCGGTCTCGAAATCGTTACACTACATATTGCCGCATTCACATGACAGCTTTCGCCTATCGCAGAAAGCTTGAAAAAAACGAGCGCACTGTTCACATGAACAATGTCAAAATAGCCATAGGCCATAAGGCCATGCTTACTATCCTGTCGGTGGAGACGTGGAGAGCTATCTTTTCTGAGGAGTTGGAAGAAGTTTCAGATAGTTTACATGATTTGAGTTGTTTTTTCTGAGAAAAAAATATTCAAGCTCCGGCATTGTATTATAATTATTAAATACATAGAAAAAGAAAGAATCGAAGGATCTGGGTGATCCCAATCCTTCTTGAAAAAATTAAGAAAACTCAAGGTTTTGGTGAACATGAGATTGATGAATAATAAGAGAAATGCCGTTATTGTACACGTCCCAAATAAACACAAAACATTTTAGAACACTTTTTTTATCAATTGTGACATCGCTTTGCTTTCTAACCTATAACTATTAACTTTCATAGCTTTTTTCCGCGAAAAGTCGGACTGTTATCGACTTTTTGGCTTATGACCTTGTAAAACGCTTTCAGACATTTCGGACACTATTCGGCCAATGAGATCACAATACACTATAAGCCAAGAAGCGAAAAGCCAGCATGTGAACTCCCCATATGACGTCACAATTTGATTTTTCGCTTTTTTTAACAAAGGTCATGAAAATAATGATAAATTACAAAATACGTATCCCTTATTTTTGGAAAAGCTATACATTCATGACGAAATCGAAATGTAGTGGCATTGGCCAATTGCAAATATAGGTTTAGTGTATTTTCACTACAGAAGAATAATTCCCATCATACACTTCCCCTCATCTTCCACCCTCCATCCCTTCCCCTCATCTCTCAGTATCTCCTACTACTCAACCGCTTACAAGCATTTTTCACCCATTTCGCAGCATTGTGGTACAAAATGAGAATAAATGTTTTGTAGTACCTACTATACTCCTCCTACCTTCAAAATCTGTTTGAAAAATTGAAATCGTGCTATCACTAGAGCACCAGGAACGCTGGAAGATGGTGCAAAAAAATTCAAATAGTAATTGTGCCAAAACTAATAATCTGACAGCGCCTGTTTTGTGCACACATAAAGTACATTTGATTCAATACTTTTACGAGAAGAGCCAATCCTGTAACTTGAAAAATGGCAGTTATGATATTATTTTCCGACTTTTTCAGTTTTTCCTCGCTACTAATGATCGGATCGGGTAATAGAAAATCTCATTTTGTTATTATTTCAATTCTCCACAATTTTCCTTATTGGCGTAACTAGATTGCTGTATGAGATTTCATTTTAAATGAAAATTAATTAATGATAGTTGCGAGTCCAAAACAACAGAATATATCTAGGGACTGTCTTTCATGTGATGGTACGGTTGGTTTTTCTACTTGTATTAAAAAAATTGCTTATTTTATGCTATATTGATTGGTGTATGTATCAATATTAGGACTCAAAGTGAGTTTAAATGCGGTTCTGCTGATATTTAGTATCATCTACATATGCAACTACATAAACTTTTGAAATATTAAGAAAGTTTTTCGTCAAATAATTGTCATAGTTTAAAGAAAGCAGAGATCCAAGTATATATTCCTGTGGAATATCTTGTTTCATTTCTGAGGACTCGTTCTGTACAGCCTTGAATCAATAGTTTTTGTGACCTATCTTGAAGGGAAGATTTTATCATATTTGGAGATTTTGATAACTGGAGAACAGTAGTTACCAAAATACTATACAGGATGAACTACCAGCACTCACAAAAAATTCATTAGGGCACTAGTCTGTCATGTGCGAAAGCACTTGTAGAATTTGAAAGCTATCCGTTATTATTTTTTTTTATTAACCCATATAACAGAAACGGCAATGAACTAGGAAGTTGCGTAGACACAGCCTACAAAACGGTCATCGGTCGTTCGGAGGTGACCTGCGGCCGCAATTTTTTTTTTAATTTTTTTTCCATGTAATCGTAAATTTCAATGTTTTTGATGATAGTGTCACCTTATTTTAAAGCGATCGCCTGTCGAAAATAGTTTCAGTAGACGTTTCGGCGAACGTTTGCACCTTCAGAAGCCTCGAAATTTACAATTTTTTAAAAATGTGTCGTGTTCATCAATGGCGTAGAACATGGGAAAAATAATGAAAAAATTCCAAAGATGTCGGTAGTATTTTTTCTCCTGGATTGGCCGTTCGGAGCTAACCTGCGCCCGCCAGAAATTTTTCTAATTTTTTCCTCGCATTATTCATAAAATTCAATGTTTTTTGTATAGTTTCACCGAAGGCGTTCCAACGAACATGTTGTCTCATGTTACGATCGCCGAGTGCAGAGTAGAAGAGAATCAATAAAGTTATGGTCGATGTAGTTTTTTATTTGTCTTGGTTGTACACCTATTGCACAACGAATACTCATTGTTGATAAAAAAATCATCCTACGAAATAACCACTTGGAACCTTAATCGTCCTAGGTATAGACATGTGATGCAATGGCAATCGTGCACGTCCACTTGTCATCCGTCAGAAATATAAGTCAGTTTATTAATTGAAAGTAAGTAAATCACAATCAATAGATTCAAAAGCCCTCCTGAGATCAAGAAAATCAGCTACTACGTATTTATAAATCGAGTACAAATTAGAGAACGATAAAATGCTTGAATGGGTATTGTAAGATGTTAACGCGCATCTTATATGCGAATACTCTCCGCACTTGACCGGGTGTGAGGACGGATAAATGACCATAGAGAGCTGGAGAAGGGAGTCGCTGGCTTCAAAGAGCACTTGTGGAATGCGTTGGACAGCTGATTTCGCTCTAGAAGACTCGTTTTACGATAAGATCTGGTCGAAGCAGAGCAGGTAATTTTATCTCAGTCCTCTACTTTTCTGCAATTCCCTATTGATATAGTCCATTCAGTTAGGAACCAGTAGATTCTGATGAATTGTTGATAATTTTCATTTTTAGGAGCTGAAGGCTTTACAACAGAAGAAGAACATGAAATGCTGGCTCGCATCGAGAAACAGCTGAAGCGTAGATTTGCCATAGGTACACAAGTTTCTCAGCAGACTGTGATCCAAGATTTCACTCATCAGCAATATCCTGAGAGGGCAGTATTGAAGGTTGTTCAGGCTATGATCAGAAGAGGCCAATTGCAACATAGAATGCAAAGGAAAATGCTTTACCGTATCAGCTGAAAAAAATAATCTTTATACTTATCTAATTTAAATTAAGTGATATCTAAGTTTTCATTCAGCTGTACACAATAATTTGTCTGAAATAACTGTTTTGTTCATGAGTTGATTTTTTTATACAATAAATGTAATCTGAAAACATTAAGTAAATCGTCTCTCTTTGGTGGTCGAGGAGGTCTACACCTCAGGCTTATTAGCTTGTATTTGCATGTGGGTGGAAAATGAGCGGTTCCAAATGATTCGGCCCTTCTCGTTCTCCACAATGGACTCAATATCTCTTGGTAACACCGGTGTCTCGTCCATACCGTCCTAGTGCCGTAAATGGTAGTAGGTATAACGCTCGCAGTGCCGCGTCATGTTTGTGGATATATGCTTGGACCACATAAGCTTGACAAGATGACAGCAAATGCATCATGGTCTCAGGCGCCCCACCACTTGCTCTGCATCTAGTGTCCGGGACGTCTATAACCAGCACGCTTCTTCGTAGACCAGGGTGTTGAAGACAACATCCTGGCAGGCCATTACGAATCTCTTGGTCTCCTGATTTCAGCTCACTTGACCTGAGGAATAAGGCAAATTTTTGGACAAGCCAAGGTCTTTGATGTTCTTGAAAAAGATCCCCAGCATTGGCTTTCCTTGTGTATTTACAGGAGTACTTTGGTCTCTGCAGATTTAATGTGAGATTTTCGAAAAACGGGTTTCAACTCGTTGACAGAGTTTGGCGACCCCGTTTAGTGTCGAATACGATACCAACTTCTTCGGCTATACTGACTGCTGTTTATAAAACTACTAACTACTCCAAATCACTATGAGATCATAAAAAGTTTCAAAACTTTTATCGAATATCCCCAAATTGCTTCAGTTATTGAATTTAGAAGCACTATATTTTTATATGTCACACGAACTGTTGCAAAACAGTTGATTGTTGGAACGATTATTGAGGATGGCGGAATTTTTGTTTGCACTTTTCTCAGAGTAGCAAGTTCCTCCATTCTTTGTCCGATATCTATTTTCATACTATTCTAATATTTTCTACTTTAATTTAACCTTCTGGTGGAATAGATTCTAGAAAATCGTCTAGATTCGTAAAATGAGATCGGGAAGAACTACTCTGTGAGCGTGTGATGTTCAAAACCGTTAGATCTTTCACTCATGAGGTCAAGAAACGCCAGTAAATCAATCAATCCAGTAAAAGTTGCCACTTTTCAGTGTATTCATTAGATATAAAAAACATGTAAGTTACTATCAGTTGAACTCTACTGGTACTCAACAACTAATCTGTTATATCTAATTGATTAGCTAAATGATGCTTAGTTTGAAAATATACCAATTTACACGAACAATATTAAAAATTTCGTTGAAGTAAAAAACTGTCAAAATTCATCATGAAGATTGTCAGATTGACAATTTGACAAGATTGTCACCGACCAAATTTTCAAGCACATTGGAATTTTAAACATGGTAATTTTGAAAACCGCTCGACGATGATTGTTCAGTGTGAGTTGTCCGATAAGGATACACGTGTTGGAAATTTTGGTCGTAGTTATTGTTGTTGAAAAAAGAATTGCTATAACTCTATCCCATTTCACAAATGAACCAGATTTCAAGTTACTTACACGAAACAATCAAAAACTCATCTGTAAAGTAACTATCGAAAATTACGTTTTGGTCCAACCCAAGAAATTTTAGATTGTTTGATAAATACCACGGAAGTGTGTGTAGAGATAGAATCAGACATTTTCACACAAAACCGAACTCATTTTTAGTACACTGCGCTTTGATTTGCAAATGAAACAAATAGAGACCATGTTATGTTATTGTATTTTTTATTATTTCTCTGATAAACATACCCATGGATATTGGGTATTACTGCGGTGATGAACCAATTGAAACATTGAGATTATTGAGAATTTGTTAGATGAATGGTTTTTCATGATTGAGTATATACTGATACTGATGGTGATGAAGCAGAATTGTATTGGACGTAACAATGACCCTTGAAACTCATATAGCAAAGTTCAGCTACCAACCAGAGTCACACTGAAGGGTAGTTCTAATGTAACAAACTATCACCAATGGTATTATGTAAAACTTTCTGAAACACAATTCATGAATAACAAATAACATTCCCATGATCTAATTAGAGCTGAAATTTTGCCATTTCCCAGCTGAAGTAATTTAGTAGTATTTGGATCATTGAACAGAGGCATTTCGAGTATAAGGCAGCAAACTTGCAGGTTTGAGAATTTTTAAGGACTACCCAAACTATTCTGTCTTCCTTTCATGGAAATTTCGAATTGTAAATTCTGTAGAAATGAATCCTGAATACTTATCTATCTACAAAAAATATTGTGTTTAATTCAGGTTCGGTGTTTCTTAAAAGGATATTCCGGATGTTTTTGTACTCCTTTGAAAAATAGAAAATCGAATATTCTTCCATCCTCTTTCTTGTCAAGATTGTTTAAGATTTCCAGGTCTTCATTCGATAATTCAAAGTTGAACAAATCAATGTTTTCCTTTATTCGATTGGGATTTCCACTTTTAGGTATCACTATGACATTTTGTTGAACGAGATGTTTCAGTAAAATTTGTCCTGGAGATTTGTTGTATTTCTGAGCTAAACTTTTTACTATAGGATTTCCTAGAATATCAGGAAAATCGTTCAATCTGGAAGAGAAAAAAAAAACATCAGATCTAATTTTATTGTAACGATTTCGAGACCGGCCTTGATCGCCTTATTAATTATGCACCCTCAAGTAAACAAGGTCTCCGCTCGCAAACAAAACCGAAGTTATGAGAGCCATCTAACTGGATCGACGCGTAGTCCCGATAAATCGAGAACTGTGAAAGAATCTGCTTGCCAGTATATAAGACGCTCGACATAGGTT
The DNA here is from genome assembly GCA_958502065.1 of Chrysolina americana. Classification (NCBI taxonomy): domain Eukaryota; kingdom Metazoa; phylum Arthropoda; class Insecta; order Coleoptera; family Chrysomelidae; genus Chrysolina; species Chrysolina americana. Next base: position 93,141,148 of record OY293411.1, read on the forward strand.
AGGTTAGGTTAATACGGTGGTCCGGGATGGAACCCACATAGGCCAGAGGCCCGTTGCGATGCCGTATGGGGTGGTTACCACCCCCATCACCACCGTGAGAACCAGTTGCTGCTGTTGATAAACAGCATGATGCTTTTGATACCAGGCGACTGAAGATCGGATAGGTTGTCAAAATGGGGCAGTGACAGAGTAGGTGGATCATCGTCTCTTCCTCCTCTTCGTCTTGACAGCTTCTACAGAAATCATTACGTTGTAGAATTCCCATACGTGCAGCATCGCATCCTCCAAGCCAGTGTCCAGTGATGGCCGCAAAAGCGTTTCCAATGGAGTTCCTGGAAAGAAATAAAATATCTTTTGTGCGTCGCAGGTTAAGCTCCGGCCATACCTGTCTTGACGAGGTGTAAGAAAGCTCCTCCCGCCACCTAAGGTTGGTTAGGCGGAGTACTTCCTTCCGGAGGACCAACCGCCGTTCAGCGATAGGTGCCCCTGGTCTAGTATTAGCGGATATAGCTGTGAGCATCGTACCAGCTCTTGCTAACTTGTCCGCCATAAAATTGCCTACTATGTCCCTGTGGCCGGGTACCCAGACAACATTGACTCTCACTTTAGTCGCCAGTCGACCTTTGAGGTCAGCTGGACTGAGTTTGGAGTACCCATTTGGCTGTTTCATTTATAGCTACCATTTCTGCCTGGAATACACTACAGTAGTCCGGAAAACGAAATGATAGGTTGAGGGGTGGGGACTTCCTACTTTCCCCTCTAGTTTTGCGCCATCTGTATAAAAGAGCGTCCCATTTGGCTTAACTAGGTTCGCCGTCCACTTTTCTCTGGACGGGATGTCCACCGAGAACTTACGGCCGAACATCGGTGATGTGATGCTTAGAGTGAGATTGAATTCCTTCAGAATTTTGGAGTGGCCGTAGTTTACCTTAGACCATGGTGAGACTGCATTGAGTCTGAGAGCGGCGCTAGCCGTGCACTCCTTTCCATATAGGTTTAATGGTGTCAGATGTAGGATCACTTCCAGGGCTTTAGTTGTTGTATATATATCCTTACATAGGGCTGGCCACCATACTAATGATCCATACATGAGTGTGGGTCTTACGACCGCCATGTATAACCAATGGACAATGCTCGGGTTCAACCCCCATTGTTTGCCAATGGTTCTTCTGCAGGTGTATAACGCAACTGTCGCCTTTTTCACCCTTTCCTCTATATTTTCTCTCCAAAACAGCTTTCGGTCAAGGACAATTCCTAGGTACCTAGCTCGTTCGGAGAGTTTTATTTCTTGGCCTCCTATATTGGGAAGGCGAAAGGAGGGTATCTTATGCTTCCTCGTGAAGAGAACTAGCTTCGTTTTGCCCGGGTTCATTTAGTGCCCCCTGTATGACATCCGACAGAGTCGCTGGAAATTTTCCTGAAACTATAATCGCAATATCATCGGCGTAGGCCACAATTTTAATTCCTAGCCTTTCCATTTTCTGGGGAAAGCCGTTGAGGGTAAGGGTCCACAGTAGGGGTGAAAGCACTCCCCCATGCGGAGTCCCCCGATTGACCACTCTTTGTATCTGAGAGCCAGAGATCTCTGCGTGAATCTTTCTGTTGCAGAGAATGTGGTTAACAAGCTCGACGATTTCTCCTGTAACAGCCCTAGGGAGTATATTGTTGAACGCCCCCTCAATGTCTGAGAAGGCTATCAGTGAGTATTCGTTGCAGTTTAAAGACTTTTCAACTTCTAGTACCAGCGCGTGGAGGGCTGTTTCTACAGACCTCCCCTTTCAGTAGGCATGCTGGGATTGGGAGAGTATTCCTTTCCCTAACAGTGAATCTCTTATATGCGAATTTACTAATCTTTCTAGCGTTTTTAGTAGAAATGATGATAAGCTCATAGGCCTATAATCCTTGGGGGAGTTGTGCGATTGTTTACCCCCTTTAAGGATAAATACAACACCCACCTTGTATATAACCTCTAGCCAAGAAATCACCAGGTTTGAGACTACCTGAATTTCCGCTGGTATGATAACATCCTTACCAGGTGATTTGTAGGGTTGAAACTGTGCGATAGCCCATTCAATCCTCCTCGAGGTGACGATTGATGGGTTAATGAATTGTTCGGCGCTGGTTCGCATTTCTCACCTAGCTGTTGGCCAGGAAAGTGTGTGTCTACCAGCAGCTCGACGGTCTCTACGTCCGTGGTCGTCCATGTGCCATCAGGTTTGCTGAGATAGCTTGGCGCCACTGGATTGGACGAGATAATTTTTCGTAGCTGTTGCCTTCTGTAGCACTGCCGATGCTAGAACAGAATTCAGAGCATGATTTAAATTTTGTGAGTCGACCACTCTTTTTGAAGCTATTCAGACCGGCTTTATAAGCACTCCATTCATTGGTTTTCTTAGCCTGGTTGAACAGTTTTCTACATGGTTTCCCAAGGTCACTGATTTCAGAGGACCATCAGACCGGTTTGGGTTTTCCCCACGCTCGACATAAGGATGAGGCGGGCAGATAGTCGCAGAGACTGTCAGATACAGTTCGAGAGTCCGCAGACAGAGAGCGATAGTGAAGATAAATTTGAAATAGTGACTGTGATATAAATTATTATTTAAGACGAGTTTTAAAATAAATCAGCAAAATTACTACATTATTGATTTGTGAGGTTCTGTTTTTTTTTCGATTGAATAAAATCGTTCATCCTAGATATAGCGAATAGTTTACAAAATTCTTCTTTAGTTTACTGTATACTAAATTCAGATTAGAAAAAGTGGGTTCCTATTTGAAAAACAGTGTTTTAATTTGAAATATTGAGTTACGACCGTTTTGAACGGTTTGAATGTATATTATTTCTAAGTAACCCGGTATAACCGAAAGTAGAAATTGAATGAAAATACACTTACGAATAATTGTATTTTGTACTGAAATGTGTATTGGCTCCAGGGCTGCCCAAAGGTGAGTATGCTGTTACAGCAATATTCAGTTTTTTACAAGTTCCTCTCAGTTCTTTTTGCTGCAGATAGGCATGTAATTCTACTTGTAACACTGCTGGTTTTATTTCTGCTGAGTCATAAATTCTTTGTACCTGATCGGCGTTGAAGTTTGATAATCCTATGGCTTTCGTATGGCCATTTTTGACTTGCTTTTCCATTTCCTGAAAAAAATCGAACAGTTATTCTTTTACATGGGATAAACTACATTTCAGTGTACAAAAAACACGAGTTGAAATTACAAATATCACATATCAGTAACTGTCACCAACTCATACTGTACTTCATTTTCAAAACGATCCCAAGAGACTCCAATAATGCTGATGTCTTCAGCTACAAGCGGAGTTCCCCAGGGGTCTTTCCTTAGTCCACTTCTCATGTTGTTTATGCAAGTGCCCTTGCAAGTTGTTCTATGTCTCTGCAAACTGTATGGAAATGCCGCAGTGAAACAGCAATTTCTTCAAAAAGACCTCAATTCCACAAGTTGGTGGTGTGCGGATTGGTTTTAACCTCTTTACGTCGACAGATGCTTCGTGCTCTGTAGTGTACAGAATGAATAAAGAATGATTCATGAGTATGACGGTTCTGATTATTCAACCTTACTAGGGGAATTCATTAACTGTAGGGTAGTGAGAGAGTGGAGATGACCGACGTTCGGTGAGAGACAATAAAGAAAGTCAAAGGCAGGAACCGAAGGAATAATACATTAGCGACGAGAGAAAATCTGGTTAGTGAAGTATACTTTGGTTTGAATGAAAATTTCGAGGTGAAGATGAGTTTGTAGTCAACTATGGTTTGTGTTCGTAGCAATATGTACCTAAACTCTTTAACATAATGAATAGCAACGCAGGTAGGAGCCTGCGAGATCAAAAAGCCCGCGGTTGGGATACCGCGAGATCAAAAATAAGCCGCGGTTGGGAGACCACGAGATCAAGAAAAGCCCTCGGTTGGGGTACCGCAAGACCAAAAACCCGCAGTTTGGTAGCTGCGTGATCAAATTGCCGCGGGTAAATTCCGCATGAGAAAAGATTTATTGGCCATTTGTATAAATGGAATAAATTGTAATCAATTCTGGATACATTTTCAACAATATGTGAAGTGATATGTGATTTTTCAAACAGCGAAGGTATATTTAAAAGAATACGAACAAACCAAGAGTTTGGACGTTATTCAGGTATAATTGTGTGTAGTTTACGAGTATACGTAGATATACATTTTTGAACTGAAAGATTTGCCAAACCAAAAAGAGGTAGTAGATTCGGAACAAATTATTGAATTTTCAGAAACCACTACCAATCTGGAAAATGGAAAATTTACCTTTGTTGGAGGCCTTCGAGTGTGACGGTGATCCTAGTTCAGTTGGACTACGCTGGGAGAAATGTAAACGAGCATTCGAAATATCTTTAGTTGCATCTAATATAGACGACCCGAATAGAAAAAGAGCCTCACTCCTGCACACCGAGGGTATGAGTTTACAGGAAATTTATTACATTTCCCACATCGAACAATCAGATCTGCAAGATGGACATGATGTTTTTGAGGTGGCCTTGAGGAAATTGGATGAGTACTTTTATCCCAAACAGAGCAAACTTTATGAACAGCACATTTTCCTACAAATAAAACAGGACGATAATGAAACTTTTGATGAATTTTTGGTTCGACTTAGAATTCAATCTTTGAAGTGTAAATTTGACAATATAGACGAACATTTTGTCGAAAAATATGCCTCGGTAGAATTAAGGAAAAAGATTTTGAGTATGAGTGATGACGTCACCATTGATACTATCATTTCTGAAGCAAAAGCTTTAGAGACAATTAATCGCGAAATGGAACGATTCGGGGGTTCATCATCCAACAGTTTTCAGAGCGTAAATAAAATAGATAATTCATTCAGATTCAATGAATATTCTAAAAATATATGTGGTAAGTGTGGTTTCAAACTGCCACAATCTGAGAACAAATGTCCCGCAGCAAATTCCGAATGTTGAACGTGTGGAAAACTTGGTCACTATCAGATATGTTGTAATGGACCCGTACAGAAAAATAAAAATACTTTCAAAAAAAATAAGTGAGAAACTAAGCATAAGTTTCATAGGCAGCCAAAGTCACGACATGCTCAGCGTCAGAATGAAATAGACTGCGTTGAAAATCCCCAAAATAAAAATAAGAATGACTATTTTTCCAAATCAATGACGATTGTTTGATTCAAACAAGCATTGGCGGAGTTTCAGTTGAAATGCTCATCGACTCTGGAAGTAAGAGCAATTTGATTAGCGATAAAACTTGGGAATCTATGAAATCTAAAAAGTTATTGTTTGGAATCAAATAAAGAATCCCGACAAAGTGTTCCTAGTAAGGAACCTTTGAAAGTATTAGGTTCTTTTCAGTCCGAAATTTCAGTGAACAATAGAACAGTAACTGCAACATTCTATGTTATAAGAGAGAGTTCAAAAAAGTTATTAGGTAAATCAACAGCAATAGCTTTGGATGATCTGAGGATCGGTTGTTCAGTGAACGCTGTTTGCCAGTTTCCGAAGTTTATGGGTGTTATCGTTGATATTCCGATAGATAACTCTGTAACACCAGTCTGTCAACCTTATCGAAGAGTACCAATTTCCTTGGAACAGAAAATTGAAGCAAAAAACTAAAGGAGCTAGTTGAATCCGACATCATAGAAGAAGTCAACGAACCGTCCAGATGGATCTCACCTATGGTCCCCATATTGAAGGGAAATGGTGATATTCGTATATGTATTGATATGAGAAGACAAATTCGGCAATAATACGTGAAAACCACCCTTTACCGACAATGGATTCACTAATCCCAAAACTCAGAAATGCCCGACTGTTTTCCAAACTTGACATAAAAAATGCATTTCATCAGATCGAAATATCCCGCGAGTCCCGTTTCATTACGACATTAATCAGCAGCAAAGGGTTATTTCGTTATAAGAGGTTAATGTTCGGAATTTCATGTGCTCCTGAAATTTTCCTGTGAAGGCACATTGAATTTTATCGATGACATTTTGATCTTTGCTTCTGATGGAAGTGAACATGATAAGCGGGTGGAAAAGACACTTCGCACTCTCAAAGAAAATGGTGTTACGTTAAATGAGACCAAGTGTGTTTTCAAACTCAAGAATGTTGTGTTTCTGGGACATTCATTATCACCTAATGGTATAATATAATGAGTAGCTATATTGATTCCATAAGATCTTTTCGAACTCCCAAAACATTGGGCGAAATACAGAGTGTTTTGGGTCTTGTGAACTGTATCGGGAAATGGGTGGCAAACCTAGCAACACTAAATGAACCATTCAGACGCTTCATGAATCTCAAATTATCAAAAAATGCCAATATCGAAAAACTTTTGACTCGGGAGCATGAGTCAATCTTTCAAAATCTCGTAACACAACACGTACACAAAATTATGGAACTGGCTCGGCCAGTAGCTATTTCTCTAGATAAAATCAAGGAATTTTCGATGCATTATGAAGAAATCCATCGATATAAAGAAATCAAAGTAATGAAAACCATAACAGCGACAAGACAGTGGAAATATTGCAAGAAATATTCTCCAGGTTAGGAAACCCGTTATCAATAACATTAGATAATGGGCGGCAACTTACGAGTCACGAAACAAAAAATTTCTGTACAGAAAGGGGCATTACCCTTCATCATACAATCCCCTATTGGCCACAATAGAACGGCGAAGTAGAGAGACAAAATAGGGACATCCTAAAAAGGCTTAGGATTATTCAGGCAATGGGAAATTCGTGGAAACAAGAATTGATTAATTACTTAACGATGTACAACAGTAACGGGAATATCTCCTTCAAAACTATTTTTCCACCGACAGTTCAGAGACAAGATTCCACAATTCCAATACATTGAACACAAAATCATCGATGGGGAAAACAAAGATAAAGATAAAATCGAAAAAGAAAAGGATAAGGAATACGCGGTACAAGAAAAGGAAAGCCACGGAAAAAGTTTGGAAAGAGGCGATAAAGTGTATTTGAGGAACATGGAAAAAACCAACAAGCTGACATCAAACTATAACTCAATCCCACATTCAATTTTGTGAAGAAAAATGGTGGAGATTGTCATGTTCGAAATGATGAGACTGGGATAGAAAGCCGTAGAAATGTTGTTCATTTAAAGAAAATTGAAGGCCAATGGAAAGTGTTGAATGATGACCTCCCGGAAGAAATGAGTAGTAGTAACGTAGACAATCCATAACTCTTCCAGTCGATAATAAAGTAGGATTAATGGATTTTGTATTATTTTTGCTGTTCGAAATGTAATTATAGATATTTGTTTGTGGGCATAGAATAGGTTGTTCGAAAATAATTAATTTATTTAAAATAAGGGAGAGATGTAGTGTACAGAATGAATAAAGAATGATTCATGGGTATGACGGTTCTGATTATTCAACCTTCCTAGGGGAATTCATTAACTGTTGGGTAGTGAGAGAGTGGGGATGACCGACGTTCGGTGAGAGAGAATAAAGAAAGTCAAAGGCAGGAACCGGAGGAATAATACAGTGCTCCATCAAGGAAAACACAATCCATTCCACTCTTACATAATAAACGATCAATCTTTACGTACAACGTCCTCACATGTGGATTTGGGAGAGACTATTAATACCTGCCTACCTTGATCCGAACATATTATATCCACACAGTGCGACCATCGTATCACGAAAAACTGAGGATGGCAAAACTGATATATTTTGACTAACGTCGACTCTGTGGGGATCCCGGCGTTGTCATTGCGTATAACGAATTTTCTGGCTAATCGTATTTTCAAAACATGGAATAACTATACAACTATGTCGTGACATTTGCTTTATTGTGTTTGCATGTGTGTATTTTTATCCTTTCTTGCATGCATCGTATTAACTTGTTGATCTCTATTTTGTGGGCTTACCGAGGTTTCTATCCTTAGCCTTTATTTATATGTAGTAATAATAATAACCTGGCACCCATCGCCAGTGCCGGATTTTCCTTGCTTGTACAAGCTTAAGGTTTCTTAGAGTTTTAGAGGTTTGTTAAAAAAATATTCTTCATCTACCTTCCACGTTGCTATGATGTCACTATTGAGGTCCAAACTGAACGTGCCGTCTTCATTGGCCAGTGGTGCAAATGCTGATGCATCGCAGTGAAAACTAAATGGCATATGAATGAGGTATAAATCCAAGTAACTGAGATTCAACTTATTCAGAGACAATTTGATGAATTTTTCTACATCTTGAGGCCTATTTCCAAAGTTTGGTAACTGAAAAAAAGAAAGCAGTGATACTCAATCAGCAGCGTTTCAAGTGAATTCGGTAAAGACTCGACAAAGGAAAATATGTGGTTGCAATATTGATGGACTTTGATACCATTGATCACTCAACACTTTTGAAACAGAACTATAAGCGCCAAATCTATTCATTAATAGAGGGTTCCCCAGGGTTCTATTTAGGTTCGATTTTATATTTACTTATATTCAAAATATTTCCAGAATAGGTTTAGAAGGAAGTACACCATTTTTGCAGACCATACAGTGATTTTATATGAGAACTACGATCCTTTAATTCTAGAAACTATGATCAACGAAGAAAAAAGCATTACAAGTCTTGTTTTGCAGAGTGAATAATAATAAGAGGTACTTCCTCATGATCATTCTCCAGGCTACTTATTGATTTTTGGTGACGCAGTTACATTTTTCCTTTAGGAAAACCCACAAAATCCAAAAGCATACCATAAGGTGCGGATTAATACATTTCATTGATTATTTTTTCTAATATTTTCAACCGCTCAGAACGTAGAATTTAGATACGTTACCTTAAGTAATATTAACAATAAATAAGTACACACAAAGTTACTCCACAAATTATATAAATTAAAAAATTTCTATTTCCATATTAACCAATTTCATATTGCTACAAACGAACTAATTCGCAGTAAAATTTTGTCAACAATAGATATTCAGAAAAAGAAAAATACTCTACCTATATAACTACAGACCTATCATCGCACTGCGATATGTTATCTTGAAGATCATGGAAAAAGCCACCAATATTTAGAACACATAGGAATTGTGAATTATTATATGAGTTTCCACCATCAGAGATCAACTGGTAACCTGCTTGTCTATTGCCTGCTTGGATTTTGTTTCAAAGGTCAAAATAAAACTCTTTTGATTATGCAACAAGTTATCGATGCGTAATCTGATTATGTTGAGGTATTTATAGTATTATTACTGAATATACCTTGGTTGTAATAAAAAGATCTTCTCTCTTTCCTTTTCCTGATTTTATCCAATCATTTACAATCTTTCCTATTGATTCTTCTGTGTTGTAGTTGAATGCAGTATCTGAAATGTTTTTCATAATTAATTATTTGAATTTTCTTTCTGATTCTTTATGAAAATGGATTTTCATGATGTAGGTCTTGAATGACTAATCCGAACTATTTGACAGTAATACAAGTATAATTCATAACAAATAAAAATGGATTTTTTTGTCCAGAATAGATTCTATGAAGGACTGAGAGGTACAGTTCGATTTTTGTATCGTTACCCATGCGTCATCAATTTATGATCGAAGAAATCACACATCCTCTATCGAACATATCTTTCTAACAACCGCTATGAGCGTTTACATTTGTCTGCTAAGCTAAGAATTATGGTATTGTGATGATGACGCACGGGTAAAGATATAATAATCGAACTGTAATGTTGAAATTATTATAATAAAATTCTTTGGTTATGAAGATCATAATGAATTCAATTAAGATTTAACAAAGAAAATATTTTATTATTTTACTCTTAAAAGTCGTCACTTTATTTTCTTTAGGTGTTTATAGTGGCATCGATTGCTTAGATCATTAGCTACAATCGTCACTTTTCTTATATTTTTTATTTAATTTGGAAAATAAATGGTAAATTACCATCCCGTCATGATATATTGATTTTTTTTTCAAAGTAAGTTCTGAATTTTTACAGGCTTAGACAGTATGTTCGTCTTATTTTACTATCATGTATAATATTTATTCACTTTATATATAAATTTCAAATCCAGTCAATTCTTTGGCTTTTACAAGTTGTCGGTGGATACTAAAAATGGTATTTTAACAATAATTTTTAAGGATTTATTTTGGAGTTTTTCAAGAGGTCTCAAGACTGAAGTATTGGCGGTTCCCCAAATGGAAATCAAATACTGTAGGTTTGAGTAAATAAGACAGTAGTAAATATTTTTCAGGTATTTGAAAGGAACGAATTTCCTAATCTTGAACAAAACACCAATGACTCGATTAATTTTCTTCCTCAATTTTTCAGTGTTATTTATCCCATATTAATTTTTCGCTTATTTAATGGCCTAATAATTCAGTAACTTTTGTATATTTCAATAATTCGGCATTATTGTTCATGTTTTTTTTTGGAATATACGTAAATGTGGTTTTACTGAAATTCAAGTAGATTTCACAACTTGCAACCATCGTTTGTAAAATATAATAATGTAGTGTCATCCGCAAATAGTTAAATTTTTCCTTTCAGTTCCAAATTAGTGATAGAGATTATATAAATCAAAAATAAAACGGGTCCCAAAATCGATCCTTGTGGTACTCTCACACTTTATGTAGTGTAATTACTAGATATTAAATTTCGAGACAATATTTAAAAATAACCAAAATGTCTGTACAAAGTATTGAAATATTTTCATGAACTTTGCAAGTTTCTATCAAGACTAACAAATACGTTTCACTATTTCTAAGAAATAGGAGGTTGTTTGTGACTATAAAATGTTGATTTTTTGTGTAAAACGGTTATTTTTGGTGCTTGTGACTGTGAAATTAATTAGATTATCTTCTAAACAAGTGTCGTCAAAAAGAAGAAGGCACTTTGTGTGATTTTTTATCAAAATATTTGTTTGAAAATAGGCCATTTCCAAGATTCAGAAGGACATAACTCGAAAAGTAGTGGCGACCTTTACAAATTTTCTTCTGATTTGTGTTCAGTAGACGAAACTACGTAAGTTGAGTCACTTTTTTTATGGCAGAGACCGATAAACTTACCTGTACCAAAACTTTTCATTATTCCTGCATTGTTTTTAGATATTTCAATATTGTCCGAGTTCAAAACTCAAAACTCCCTCGAAACACTCATAGACAAAGACTGTGCGTGTTGAGGACGGCTATTATTATTATTTGCCATGTCGCTCCGGGGCACTAGGTAGTAATTTCCATACAGATAAATTCATAACTCAGCTCTTAGCATAAGAAGAAGGAATTATAGCGGTAATTTTTTTTCGAAATTTGGTAGAGCCTGTTGAACACATATTCGCTTCAAAAATTTATGGAAAGCAGCATTTCTGACGAATCAAGGTCAACTGTGTCAGTTCATTGCACGTATTTTGAATTTTCATTATGGGAGGGGATGGATACAACAAATCGACAGAAATTTTGTTTGATATCGATTTCTTAAGCTACTGAATAGTGAATGAATTCAAGTTACCGACTTTATAATCAATTCAAGACTTACCGATGTGTCTATATCCACTTTCTAAAGCTATTTGGACGGCGTTTTCAGTTTCTTGTGGCTGGGCTCTCCACGTTCCTAGTCCTACCAACGGCATTTCAGCCCCGTTCGACAATTTTATACACTTCATTTTTTCCAAAAATGTCCTTCTCCCGATACGTCCGATAACCTTCCACACGTTTTGCAAGTGCAGTGTTCTATTTTTACTATAGCTATCACGGATAGTTCAACTCGACTTTATTTATAGTTGGAACATTTTTCAAAATTTGACTTTTGATAGTTATCAGATTTTCATCACAAGTGACGCATGCCGTCCTGATTCAAAATCGCACCGAGTTGTAGATAGTGCATGCAGGTATTGATTTTCTTGGAAAAAACGAATCAATGAAGGTGAAGGTCAGGGTCTCATCCCACGTGCACAGCATGTGACGTTTTATATGTTACTGAAACAAAACGGCAGTGACTTGAGTGCTTCCATTGTGTCTCAAGCATTTTGGTATCTATATTCTAATAACAAACATGAAAAAAGTAGACACGCGCCATTCCCAATGCTGTTTTGGGACATTGGCAACCCCACACTGAAATTATGTCGGAGGGGTAGTTCAGGCACAGTATAATACTATATTATAAAATAAATTGAAGTTACATGACATTTCCTCATAAAACTAGATAACAAAAAGTCTTCTTCGATTGCAGTGGGCATCCGAATTTATACTAGGCCAACAAAAAGAATGAGGCATTTTGTGTGATTTCAACAGCAGGAATTTGAGCATGGTGTCCCAGAACGAAATAGACCTATATCTGACCGAAAAAAAATCATTCAAATCTGAATCTGGCTCACTATACAGGCCCAGAGCTTGGTAAATTGGGCCCCCGTGTTTTCGTTTTTAGTGGTCTAGGGCTTTCCAGCTTCGTGCTGTTTCGTGTAAGAGAGTTCTTGGTTGAAAAATACTGTTACAATTCGTAATGCAGCACCTAACCGGTGAAGAATACGTCTCAAAGAAGGTTTCCAACGGAATAATACTCCAGTTACGGCTCAAAATAACTTGTAGAAACAACTATAATCTTTTTAATTATCTGACGTGTTACATCAAAAATTGACAAATCAAAAAAACATTCACAATCATAAAGAAACTCAAACACCGAGTGATGAAACAATAAATGAACTGGTGATCTTCTCAAATCTTGACGATTTTCAACAAATACCTACGAAACTTATATAATAGTTTTTGTATGTTTGTAGTTATATCTTCGATGTTAGCAAGGTTGCTCCGAACATCCAGTCGACTATATCACTCATTATCAGTTACGATACGAAGTACTTTGTATAGATGCAGGAGTACCTTAGTTTCCGCAGATTTGATGTGAGCTTTTCGCTGAGCGGGTTCCAACTTCGTGACAGAGTTTTGGTCACCTTGTTCAGTGTCGAATGACACCAAGTTCATCGACTGCCTTGACAAGAATGCTCCGATCCCTGTTTTGTCATGGTCGTAGACCATGCTGAGAAGGGAATTTGGACTCCCAATGGCTTTACATACGCTATCCAGTACTAGTCTGCTGTGTAGACACTCCAAACTCAGAAGTCCACAGCCTCCCCGTGATTTAAGATGCAAGGTTCTTTGAATACTTATTGCGTAGAGAGTTTTTAACTGAGGCATCGTCCTTTTTCAAGATGAACTGTGGCACATTTGTCAATCCCGAACTCCACGACAATAAAATGCGTTTACTCTTCGACCACCCTTAAAGACTGATGTACATTCTTTTTTCCCGAAGGATATAGTTTGAGGTCATACTTGTATATAGATGGATGATCTTATGCTTCCGGATACTGGGAGTGTCGCAGTTTTGTCCGCGGGTTTTCCTTAAGTGGATACAATGGACAATGGCACTAGGGAGTTGTAGAAGAGAAGGGAGCTGAGGAGCGAGTCTTTCTGAAACACGTCTCGTCTAAAGATAACCTGCTCTGTTTGGACTCTGACTTGACCAGATCTAAAGTTGAAGCAAGTCCTCCAGGGCGACATCAGTTGTCCTATACTCGCAGGTATAAGGTGCGAGTTAACTTCTTATAATATGCATTCAAACATGTTAACTGTCAGACAAATCTCAGTTTTTGGGGATGAGCACTTTTCGCCCAACGACAAACCAATTCGGGATCAGTTGCTTCCTTAATAGTTCTAGTTGAAAACTCTTTACAGATGGTGGAGGGACGAGGGACTGAGAAATAAACTTTCATCAAATAACACAACCTAGATGAGTAACTCGCCGCACACGCCTTTAAATTTGTTTGTAAGGGACATCTTCCCTCACCGACAGTGTCGTGTGTTGTTCACAGAAATATTGAGGTTCAATAATAAAATTAATGGAAACCCATTATGGAATGGAAACCTGAAATTATGACGGAAGAATCTCCACATGACTTTTAGAACAGCCGATGCTCTAATTGACATGTTTTTTCATAATTCATTAATTTTACTCTTTCATTTATTTATTTATTGAAAGAATAGCTTCCAGACAGAAAAAAAAAATTAAATAAAATATAATTAATTAACAATTGAAATAAAAAATAAAAATCATAAATCATAATCACTGATGAACAATTAACAACAATAATAATTGTAAAGTCATAATAACAATAAAAAAAAATCATAGATCAGTCAACAAAGATCAAATCTTAACAGCAATTTCAATAATACAGTTACTCCGTAAGGAAATAATGTGCTTTTTCACAGAGATTTTGAATTTTGAGAAATTTCTGCAACTTTTTATATTATTGGGTAATTTATTGAATTCAGCTAGAGCAGCGTGGGTAAATCTTTTTTGACCAACTGAAGAGGTAGCAGAATCGAGATGGAACAGGTTATATTGTCTAGTGCAATGATTATGAATTTCAGAGTTTCTTATCAAGATGAAATTTGATTTTAATATTTTATTTATAATTTTGAATGAAATGTTTAGGGTATTTATACACAATTCATCTAAAGAAAATGTATTTATAATTTCATGAAGTTTATCAGTTGGTAAATCATATGGAAGACGATACAGCACTTTCAAAGATTTTCTATATAATGTAGATATTTTATTGAAAACATTTTTGGAACAAGATCCCCAAATGATTATCAAATAGGTTATGCGACCAAGTATGTGCGAATACAGAATCATATTAATAATTTTTTTATCAAGTTTAGGGCATCTTCTCAAAGCACCAATGATTGGAGATACTTTTTTCGTTAAGATCTCAACATGTTTGTCCCACTTCAGTTTATCGTCAATCCAAATACCAAGATACTTTTTTTGTTCAGTTTGTTTCAATATTTCGTTTTTGATATTGAGACTAAGGGAAATATTCTGTTTGCTTTTTTGCTGGAATATCATATACTCAGTTTTATTAGTATTTATAGATAGAAGGTTAGAAAAAAGCCATTTTCAAAATTTTTTAAGTCTTCGTTAATAATGTCTTCTAGAATTTGATAGTTATTGTTTTCATATAAAAGTACTGTGTCGTCTGCGTATATGGTATAACTACCAGCTAACCCAATTTCAGATATATTTTGAATGTATAATAGATACAATATGGGCCCCAAAACAGATCCTTGTGGAACGCCCTTATTTATTGGTAGTCTGATAGATTCAGAGTTGTAACATTTGGTACTGATTGTCCTATTTTCTAAATATGATTCCAACAGATTTTTCACATTACCTCTGAGTCCCATTGATTCCAAATTTACCAAAAGTTTTTTGTGATCAACTGTATCAAATGCCTTCTTAAGGTCAATGAATACAGCTACCACATAGTTTCCTGTATCAAGTCCTTTTTGAATAGCTTGTAATACTTGTAGTACTGCCGCTTGTGTGCCACTATTTTCTTGGAAACCAAATTGAATAATATCAAAACCATATTTTTTATTAATAAAATCAACAATTCGTTTTTTGAGAATTTTTTCAAAATTTTTTGAAAATATGATTAATAAGGCTGTTGGTCTATAATTTGTTGGATCTTCAGCATCACCAATTCGGTTTCCCTTTCTCGATAGTTACGACACTGGTAGCTTACCTATGAAATGATATATTTTGATTTCCAGTTTCAAATGGTCTTTTACACATTTCACAATGCTTCACCATTGCTTAATAATAAAAACTAACGATAGTTCTACACAAAATCAACTCAGAATGGGCCCTTTATTCACGAAAAAACACTCGAATAAGCCAAATACGAAAAGAAACAGAAATGTTTTGTTGTTGTTCTGTCAAATATAAAATGCAGCGTTGCCGTACTGATCAGAATAAATCGATAACGAAGAACCTCCGTTCGGCGATCGAAATACTTTCTTTTAGACATGCTCCCAACAAGCTGCAATGGACGTTTCAATTACCTTCGTATTGTTATATATTTCATCCAAGACAGTATTTTTTGTTTTCGTTGCTAATGAATATACCCGACAGGAATCCAAATCTAGCTGACATGCTTATTGTATCCTTGAAAAATTGCGACATGGCAACAATGTCATGATTTGAGGGATTAAATTATGAAAGGATGTTACCTTCAGTACTATTTGAGTATTACTCATCTAGGTTGTGTGACTTGATCGGAGGAAGTAAATATTTGATCAATGTTTATCAAGGGCACTTGACTTGATAAAAAAAAAACATAATAGTTTATTGACAATTTTCAAATAATATTCTCAAGAAAAATTGATTAAAATAAGAGGAAACCCAAAACCTTGGTTCAATGAAGATATTTCCAGACCGATCAATCAAAAAACGTTATCCAGAAAAACAATAATTCAAAGACTCTTATGATAATTATAATAAATGTGTTAGAGAAGAAAATTGATAAGAAATATTATCAAAAAAAATCCTCAATGCCACTACGAAATCCGTGTGGAGTACAATGGATGAAATGCTCATAATAAATTTAAAAGAAATAACAATATCCAGTATATATTGAGGAATGGAAAAAAATATTAATCCAAACAGTTTGTGAAGAATTCAATGAATACTTTAACGATGTTGGCCCAAGTTTGTCGGCAGGATTCGCAACTACAAAGGAAATTCCAATGCAATCAAAATTGGCATCTATGTACCTCAGACCTCCTAACCCAGAAGAAATAGAAGAAATCACAAGTAATCTACAAGAAAATTTATGAAATCAGAACTTGCTCCAATAATGAGTTGATTAATAAATTTAAATTTCTCTTCAGGTTCTCTACCTGAAAAATAAACAAAAGCCGAAATTGAGCCAATTTTCAAAGCAGGGAATAGAGATTTAATGGAAAATTATAGGCCAGTTTCAATTCGTTCAAAAATTATGGAAAAAGCAATACATTAATATATTGTTGAATTACCTGTAAAAAGCAAATTTATTATATAGTGGGCAATACGGTTTTAGAAAATTTTGCGATGAAACTGAGCCAGCTGTCTTAGATTCAATTTCAGATTGATATAGACTCCAACAGGAAATGAGGTATACTGTCACTAGATCTTCGAAAAGCCTCTGATACTGTGGATCACAAAATTTTATTGAATATTCTGCATAATTTTCACAATAATCTTTTAGACAGAACAATTTGTCTATAAAGGTAACAAATACAGTACCAAAAAAATTGTTATATGGGGAGTTCCTCAAGGATCCATCTTGGGCCCAATGCTTTTTTTAATTTACATAAATTCCCTAGCTGCTTTGGATTAATCTGGAAAAATTGAAATGTTTGCAGATGGCACCACAATAATATATAGAGGAAAAAGCTTACAAGATATAAAAAATTAATCGGAAAGTGATCTAAGAAAAATATCATTACGGCTTATCCACCATAAACTGACATTGAATTACAACAAATCTTCATTAATGTTCATCAAAAGACAGTCCTTAAGCATTGATTCGAAAGATCAAATCAAATTCAATAATGAAGTATAAAATACTGTTCATTACTGAAATTCATAGGTCTCTTCATTGATGAAAATTTATCGTGGATATGACTTGTTAGGAACTTAAAGAGGCAGATTTCACTATCAGTTGGGGTTTTATTCAAAATTATGAATTTGCTTTCTCTCAATTACCTCAAAACCTTTTATTATTCCTTATGGCATACTCCAAATTTTAGTACTTGATTTAAGTTTGGAAAACTGCTCAAACCATTAAAAATACTTCAGAATAGTATACTGTGTATCTAGTAGTAAAAGCAATACATTCCCGGACGACAATGTAAATTGTTGGCCGAGGCGAGCATTGAAGTCTGGGAATGTGCTTTTACTACGAGGTACACATACTATATTTTCTGAAATCGCAATCAGCATTATCCTAAATTAAGGAATTATACTTTTTGTTTGCATGCATTCATTTACTGTCTAAAATGTATACAAGCCGTCAAAAATTTTCCCGGATCGTTTACGACATGGGAAAGTACTTTTTCTACAAGCGTGCGTGTTCCGCCCTATTCCCGCACGCAATTTAGTTTGAGAGGTGTCATATTCCCGCACTAGTGCGGGAAAAATTTTCCCGCACGCTAATGTCACTTCAAGTGAGTTTTTCCCGCACTAGTGCGGTAATAATTTTTCCCGCACGTGAAAGTTTGTTCAAGAGCATCACATAAGATGTTTCAATCCTCTTGTAGAAAAAATCTTGATCCTTACTCATACGGAAAGGTACTATCCCGCACTCGACTGCTTACCCGAACTCCGCTTTGCGTCGTTCGGGTAACGGCAGTCTCATGCGGGAATAGTACTCTTTCCGTACTTGTTAGGATAATAACTATTTTCTACAAGCGTGCGTGTTCCGCCCTATTTCCGCACGCAATTTAGTTTGAGAGGTGTCATATTCCCGCACTAGTGCGGGAAAAAATTTTCCGCACGCTAATGTCACTTCAAGTGAGTTTTTCCCGCACTAGTGCGGTAATAATTTTTCCCACACGTGAAAGTTTGTTCAAGAGCATCACATAAGATGTTTCAATCCTCTTGTACAAGAAATCTTGATCCTTACTCATACGGAAAGGTACTATCCCGCACTCGACTGCTTACCCGAACTCCGCTTTGCGTCGTTCGGGTAACGGCAGTCTCATGCGGGAATAGTACTCTTTCCGTACTTGTTAGGATAATAACTATTCCCGTACAGTTTAGTGCCGAAAACGGTCCGGGAAAGTTCGTTGCTTAGCAACGGACTAAAATACTAGATTAGCGTATTTTGAGGCCTGAAGTTGCTCCGAGAAAGTGGGCATTCTTGAACGATTTCAGAAAAAGTATTTTCCCGTACGGTTTAGTGCCGAAAACGGTCCCGGAAAGTTCGTTGCTTAGCAACGGACTAAAATCCTAGATTAGCGTATTTTGAGGCCTGAAGTTGCTCCGAGAAAGTGGGCATTCTTGAACGATTTCAGAAAAAATAATTATTGAATGTATTTTAAAATTTGATAATCAAGAACCAACTACAAAGTTCCACAAACCAAGAAAACTGGTGGATAATAGGTTCTCCATACAAATTGAAAATATGCACGTTATTAAGAATAACCGTAGACATTTTACTTCAATTTTCAAAGTGAACAATTATCAACACAATCACTTGACCAGAAATGCGGAAAATTTATATATTATCAAAATTAAAACTAACTTGTAAAATTTTACGATGAACTTCCCAATCGTCTAAAAACATATGGTAACTTGCGATTTAGAAAATAATCTGAAAAAATACTACTTTGATGATTTTCTTAGTCTATTTCTTTTTTTATTATTTTTTTTGTGAGATTTACCTTTAAATCACCTATTTTCAAACAATAGATGAAATATGTTCAGTTTTCCCTCTTAAAAACTGTATGTTTCTTGGGAAATGAATAAAGATATAGTGAATTGTAAAAACAAATGAATTTGTAGTAAAAACTGTAAAAAATTTATTTTGTACGTTTATAAAAAATATGGGCCAATACATCAAAAAAATACATATATGAACGACAACAATATTTAACGAATTCTTATTCTAAGATCAAAACCTCAAGTTGATTCAATTTTCCAAACACTATAAGCTCTTCAAAAACACTATGAAGTCTTCAACAATGATGGCTCATCGTCAATGTTCGAAACTGTCCTCTGCAGAGCTCTTTTCAGTTGTTCGTTTTGGTACTCTTGTTCCAATTTCTTAATCATCGTCATTCTAACATTGGCTTCTTTGGTGATTTTATGGTAAATATCTTTGCGATTCACGAAACATTTTTCAAAATCTTCCCTTTTCAGTTTATAAATATGAGTAATTTCGATGGCAACAACGGAAATTTGAGATGAATAGTTCTTCACCAACAGACACATTTCTCCAAAAAATCCACCATCTTGAAGATGACAAATCTAAGAAATAAAAGAAAAATAATATTGATGAGTGTAATTACAAGATATAAGTATAATGTTTTGAAACCAAGTTGTGCTGGACTCGAATTGAACAACAGTTTGCAAACGTATGGTTGCAAAATTGAAAAATATCCGGCAAGAACCGAATATTTATCTATGGCATGTCAAGTTATTACCTATATATTAGTGACGCATGGGAGCATTATGGCCATAGGAATGTTTGGAATAATATTATTATTCAGATATTGTCGAAGTTATTCCTTCATTTATAGCAAACAAACTTCCTCTGGAAAATAAAACCGCTACTTTATCGATTCGTAGATAAATCTTAAGGTTCATGTAAACCCATGAAAGAATAAACGGCAAATTAAACAATTCTGAAAAAAATTCGAGTTATTTTGGCGTTCAAATTGAATAATTAGAGAGATGTAGAAGAAAAAAATAAAAACCTAATTTTTAAAGGATAATTTAAGTTTACCCAAAAACCATTCATCACATTCCATTTCAAATATCATGACATATCAATGTGAAAGTAAAAAATAATCACGATTTTTTTCAGAATTTTTGAATTCAACGATCCCCCACAATTTGAAAAAATCAGAAAATCTTGTTATAAAATCAAAGACAGTTGAGAAGAATCGCTTTTGCAAGTGATATTTATATGAAATTTAGAAGACTGAACATTGAGGAACTATTCGTACTATTTTTCAGACATAAAATCAAACGATTTATATTTTTAATAATGATTTTCAAAACCTCGGACAAAAAACGGTAAATCGCTCCAGTAAGTAATTCCTTTGTGAATGAACGAAAAGACAAAAATAGTTCTGCCACAGTCCACAAGGTATTGCACAGAATTATTTTCACTGTCATATTCACTGTACAGCGTTGCCAATAGTTCTAGGCAGCGGTAACCGATGTAATTTGTTTGAGAAATAAATGTTATTATTATTATTATTATTAATTTATCGAAAATGAAAGTGACGTCGATGGGGGTTTGTTGGACTGGTCCACCTTAAGCCTTGGAGTTCTTGGACACAACTGAAGAAGTATAAGTTTTATGTTTTGCGATTTAAAATATCAGTTTCGAAAATAAAACACGATGCAAAACAGAATTGAAAAATAATAATAATAATCATATTAGAGTCTTTTTTGTTTGTCCATTCCAGTTGTTTTTAAATAACTTATTATATACATGAAAAATGAAGGCATAATCGGCGGAGATCAGCTTACAAAGTTGAAAAATATTGATAAAAATAAATTATATTGAGTTGTTCATATTAGCTGCTATTTTTGAATTTTACCAACAATTTTGTTGTTTGTACTAAAAGCAAATCTAATCTAGGAAGCAAGATCAAGCACGGACTGATTAAATCTATAACAAACCCATCAGCACTGCAACTCCGAATATCAGAAAAACAAACGGAAAGAATACAATAAATAATATACTGGTGAACCGGACAAAAAGGGCAATACCAAAGATTCCCAAGATTTCCTTCCACAAGAAAACCGACGGCACAGGCATCATCAATTAACCAAAATCTAAGAAAAAGAATGAACCAGCTTTAAAGAAAATGGTCCCCACCTTTGGAAACACTAAAAACGATTGAAAAGATAACCCCTTTTAGAACAAAAGGAGGTTTCCATGGTAAGCCTGGATGTTCTGCAAATCAACCGAAATTTGCAGACAAGGAAAATACATCACTGTTTCTGAAAAATGCGGTGTACACCCATTACAAAACTGAATAATTTCCCGAAACTTGCAGACATGATTCGGCACTGTGATTGAGTTCGAAAAACGAGGTCTCCACCCAATACAAATCTGAGGGCGCTTCAAATTGAATGGCTTTTGTTGAGTCCTGTCAATAGATTTGATTGAAGCGAAGTGGTCGTGGTGTTAGAGCATTTGCCTTCCACCCAGGCGGCCCACGTTCGATTCCCGCCGTCTGCCATGGAGATAGAGTGGTTCGGAATTCACTTTTATTCAAACTGTAGGTCCCGGATATCCCTAGCTCGCACAAGCTCTGCTTCTGAGGGGTTTTCTCCGAAAACCTTGGTGATTCGTAGAAACAAAACAAAACAAATTGTAGTATCTCCGGTGGCGAAATGAGAGACCTCGTTTTTTGAATTCAGTGGCTTCTGCTGGGTCCTGTCTATCAATTTGATTGATTTTGTAGTGTCTCCCGTTTCTTATTGGATGTAGATTTTGGGGGATCTCGTTATTCGAATTCAGTGGCCTCTGCTGAGTCCTGTCTTTGATTTTGGTTGAATTTGTAGTTTGTCTGGTTTTGGGTGGAGACCTCGTTATTCAAATTCAATGGCCTCTGAAGACTATTGTTCGTGAATTTGGTGAAAGGTGCAGTGCTTCCGGTTTTGGTTTTAATGGAGTCCTCGGGGGCCTCGTGTTTAGAATTCAGTGGCCTCTGCTGGGTCCTGTCTATGATTTTGATTGAATTTGTAGAGTCTCTGGTTTTTTGTTGGGTGGAGACCTCGTTATTCGAATTCGAAAGAGTATTGTCTGTGAATTTGGTGGAAGGTGCAGTGCTTCTGGTTTTGGTTTGATGGAGACCTCGGGACTTCATTATTCGGTTTCAATGTCCCTTGCTGTGTTCTGTCAACAAATTTCAGGAAATTTGTTGCGCGCGCCCTCAGATTTGTCTTGGATGGAGACCTCATTGTTCAAATTCAACACCCCGTACTGAGTTATGTGTGCAAGTTTCAAAAAATATAATAGGAAAGTTTGAACTGAAATTATTATAATAATTATTAAAAAAGGAATTAGATGTTTTCCACCATCATGAATCATGACTTTGTAAGCGTCTCATCAATGTTGACTTTTTACTATAAACCTCATGTGTAATGTCTTGATAAAGGAAATAAACATTTCCGAAAGCTCGACCAATTAACAGAGAGTATTCTATTAAACAGCCCAGTATTTTGACTGCATCCTCAAGATCCATCCGCATATTTCCCAGTCAAGACTGCCCTTCGCCTTATACATATCGTAGGTCCAATGCCAAAGTCACGAATGTACATATTTGATGTTTTGAGAAAAATGCGTTTCAAAAATTCATTATTGAAGAGAAAGAAATTATTAATAATTACTATTGTTAGTAATCCAGCTATCCGTAATATCGCTACACAATGCATTGAACCACATTACCACAATTAATACCAGCTGATAATAATCATCCTGTGAGCTATTTCGCAGTACTTCGAATAATGTTGAGATTTGGCAACAATGCAGTAGCAGTAGGGTTGACCGTTGGATATTCGGTAGATATTCCAGCAGAAAACTATAATTTATTTGGAAATATAAAAGATTGCTGTCACTATGGTATGAAAAACATCATGTCAGTGCAATCTTACAGTTCAGACACGTGAAATATTTGACTTTATATGAACCTTAATGTCATCGATCGGATAAAATTCTCACTAGTTATTCCTTCGTGTGAAACAGTGAATCGAATATGTATACAGTGTGTCCCAGCTAAAACTTGTCACCCCCCTAATATCCGAACTCATGAAAAAAATGGAAAATCGCTCAGACCCGTCGATTTGTATTTCAAGGGGGAACACTTTCACCAAATACACCATCATTGTGTTGTCAACCCCCTCAACCCCAGCACCCCCTACTTCAGAATTTTCAATGGGACTACTATACTTGTGATACATCATTTTGAAGGGAATTCAATCCCAAATACATCGGTGTACTGAAATTGAGGATCGATCAAGTGTTGTTGAAGTTTTCATGAAAACTAATTTTTTCCAGATATTTTTATTTTTCATCACCTAACATGTTATCATCGTATGAAAGGTTCAAAATGTGAACCATTCAGTTCCATACAGAAGTATAAGCGATCTTCGAAATTTCTTCGCACATTGCTCAACATTTCTGGAGTCACTGCACGACACTCCACAACAATTCTCCTGCGTAGATCATCAAGAGAAGTTGGCTGGGTAATATAAACTTTGGATTTCAAATGACCCCATAAAAAGAAGTCTAATGGTGATAAATCAGGAGATCTAGCCGGCCATTCTATTGGTCCTCGCCTTCCAATCCATCGCCCTGTGAAATTGTCATCTAAAAATTGACGTACAGGTGCAACAAAATGTGGAGGAGCTCCATCTTGTTGAAAGGTGAGCTGACCGTCAAGTAACCTATCATCGTCTTCAAGTAACTGAGTGATTCTGGGGTTCACAGTTGTATCAAGAAGTTCAAGATATGTTTGTCCGTTGAGGTTACCATCAATAAAATATGGACCTACAATATGGTCTCCCAGAATACCAGCCCAAACATTCAATTTCTGGGGAGTTTGGGAATGAGTTTCCCTGTACCAGTGGGGATTTACGTCACTCCAGTATCTGCAGTTGTGCCTGTTCACATGTCCATTTAAATAAAAAGAAGATTCGTCAGAAAAGCACACATTGTAGAGGTAATTATTATCACCAATCAATAATTGACTCATGATTTCACAAAACTCTGTACGTCTGTCAGGATCATCTTCATTTAATTCTTGTACATTCTGCATTTTATAAGGATGGAATTTTGCGTCTTTCAGAATTCGATGTACGCTGCTTTTCGAAACTCCAGAAATAGTCTCAAGTTGTCTTAACGATTGAATGTTGTCCATCACTGCATGTCCTACAACTGCAACAGCGACCCCTTCATTTCTCATAGGCTTCTCTCGTTCATGTTTTTTATTCAGCACTGATCCCGACTCCAAGAACTTATTCATCAATTGAAGCACGTACTGATATGATGTGGTGTTTTCTGGATGAATTTCATTGAAACTTCGAGCCGTAGCTCTAGCACATCGTCCATTTTCAAAATACGCAGCTACAATGGATATTCTCTCTTGTACAGTATAAACCATTTTCGAATGTTTTCAAATTGTTGAATGCAGTGACTCGAATACATCAATTACCAAGGCGTAAACAAAGATATGCGTATACAAAAACACATGAGGGAAATTTTTTTTTCATAAAAACGTCTGTCTCACCTTCGAAACTATTAATTCTGACAGCATATTATTTTTCAATACAGTGGCGTACCCACAGTGAACCTTTCTTACGACGCTAACATTTGAGGTGATGAAAAATTAAAATATCTGGATAAAACTTAGTTTTCATGAAAACTTCAACAACACTTGATCGATCCTCAATTTCAGTACACCGATGTATTTGGGATTGAATTCCCTTCAAAATGATGTATCACATTGAAAATTCTGAAGTAGGGGGTGCTGGGGTTGAGGGGGTTGACAACACAATGATGGTGTATTTGGTGAAAGTGTTTCCCCTTGAAATAAAAATCGACGGGTCTGAGCGATTTTCAATTTTTTTCATGAGTTCGGATATTAGGGGGGTGACAAGTTTTAGCTGGGACACACTGTATATGATGTATAACTCGAAAATGTGATCAAGAAATTAAACTAGGAGGCGGAAGTACGTACTTTAAAACCCCAACTCTGAACCAGCTAACATTTTCCAAAGAGGTAATATCTGGACGTTATAATAGACCAAAAACTGGCATGGAAATGCCAAATTACCCACACTCTTTCCAGAGCTATAGCGGCCAACTGAACATGCCGCAGAGTCTTTTTGATAAGACCAAAAATAATCATACTTACGATACCTATCTATGCAGGAATAACTTCTTGCCACCATATTCAAAATTCAAATCCACCCTTATTTGTGTTTTTTCAAAAAACCTTGCTGACCGGGATTTATCAGTGGAGATATTTAATTGAAACAGTAGATTATGATTTCTTGAAATGTACTTTTTGTGCCACCATTAAAAAAATCAGCCCCGTCATCAGACTTTCGAACGAACGAAGCTTTCGATAAGACACTAACTTCGAAAAATTATTGTAATGTAATCGGAAGTGGTATCAATAAATATTTTGCAGGGCAGGATTTCACATAATTTTGAAAGTACGAACAAGGTTCGACAAGATGCCAATTTGAAAAATTATTGTGAGCTGATCAGAAGATTTTGTACTTTCTACTAGAACAGTGTGGTCGCCGGTAGCGAGGTCGTTAGATGAAAAGTAAATACGCCACCTTAAATCAGTAAGTCGCCCCGGTGCGCCACGGAAAATAATAATAATAGCCGTTCTCTACCCGCACAGGCTATGCCTTTGGGTACACTATGAGTGTTTATGAGGAAATATTATTATTATATTATTATTATAACTTCGGATATCTCTCAAGAAAGCCACACAATACCTACTTTTACTATATTCAAAACGATAAATTACTCTTTGTTGGAACTTTCCACTGTGACCAGTTGATTTTTCATTGGTCTGAGTATTGGGAAGGCATTATTTATTATCACTTATAATATCCCAAGGCTATGGATAATTTCGAAATAATTTGTCGTATACTTTCGAAAGCGAGTTGCTGTTACCTTGAAGCAACTCCCTTGAGAAAAGTTAAGACAAATTTTGAGAATTTATCAATAGCCGAGGGATATTTAGTAAGAAAATTTTTTCATAGAATTGTCACTTATAATTATATCGATCGACTCATTTTGGATATTTCTATATCTCCTCGAAGGGACTGACATTTTGAAAATTTAATTGAGTAAACGTCAGTCATAACCATGGTGACTTGTTCAATGGTGATAATTTACCTGGGCACTTATCAGTAGTAATATCCCGACAAAATGCAGAATTTTCGAATAGTTATTTTTGTGTCTAGTGCGCGAAATACTACTTTAGTGATCGAGAACTGATTTTTTTTAACGAGGCGCAGCCTAGTTAAAAAAAATAGTCGAGATCACCAAAGTATTTCGCGCATGAGATGCAAACAAAATTTTTTCTACAAACGTCAAAAATATTGTTCTAAAATAAGTAATATGCTTAGCTTAATATGAAAAATAGTATTGAACTGGCTTAAACTGTTTTTCCAAATCAAGTAATTACTGTAACTATGGAGATAAAATGGTATTTGTTGACAATTGGATTTTTGCTTGATTGAGGAACATAAAGGTTAAAATATAAAAATCCCATATAGTTTACATGCAGTGTGCGAAGTAAGTATTTCGCACACTACTTCGCGCACGATGTCATGGTAACGAAGGAAAATTAAAAAAAGGGTCACTTCGCATATTGTTGTCAATGCGCGAACCTTGTAATTTTTTGACGTTTGTAGAAAAAAATACTTTCGCCTTGCTGGCAGGAAAACTGTGTTGCTTAGAAACACCACGAGAGCTTGCTGGAGTGGTGTTTTGTACAGCAACACAGTTTGAGTGCCTGGCAAGATGAAAGTATTTTGGAAATTCTGCATTTTAAAGGGATATTCGATCAGAAAATTTCACGAATACATTATAATTATGGACTAAATGCGTATTGCAAGAACGGTTCATCTTGTGTAATCAATGTCAGTTGAAGAGTTGAACCGTCAAACTGTCGTTTCTATATTTACCGTACCGTGATTGTCGTATCTATGGAAATGTATACACAAGCTAGAAGCGAGACACCGTTTTGAAAATACCACGGGCTGGAGGAAGTGTTTTCAAACAGTCCTCTTCTCATTGGTTCGAAATGAGAAAATGATGGCATTTGATTGGTTTATATAATATGGGGGAAATTGTCAGTTAAATGTTTGTCTGATTGTTTGTCACTTGGTCACTAATACGTAGATTGATAGGTTCAAATTACATGGAAATTTTTTTCCCAGTAATGACAATCTTGCATGAGATTCCATGTGGGGGTTGATCCAAGTCTTTTCTATGGTGGCACAAAAAGTATGATTCGAGCAATCATAATCTGTTTCAATAAAATATTTTTACTGTAAACCCCCGGTGAGCAAAGTTTTCAAAGAAATCAAAGTAATAAACTATACCGTTATGAGGGTCCTCGTCCGATTCTTTTTTATGGTTGCAAAAAAGCATTTTTCGAGCAATCACAAACTACTATTTCAATAAAATATATCCACCGGGAACCCCCGGTGAGCAAAGTAAAAAAATTACAGGAATAATCTACCCGCATAGGGGGGCTGAATTAAAGTATTTCTATGGTCCTACAGTAAATATGTTTTAAGCACTCATAATCTACTGTTTCAATGAAATGTCTTTACTGGAAAACTCCGGTGAGCAAACTTGAAAAAAAAACAATAGAATAAACTATCCTCATAAGGGGGCTGAACCAAACTTTTTCTTTAGTGGCACAATCAATATGTTTTGAGCTTTCATAATCTACTGTTTCGATGGAATGTCTTTAATGAAAACATCCGGTGTGCCGAATTAAAAAAAAAAGGAATAAACTTCTCTTATAAGGGTCCCAGTACCCTTATAAGGGGGCTGAACCGAATTTATGGTCGCAAGAAGTTTCGAGCAATCGTAATCTACTTATTCAATAAAATATATTTACTGAAAGCCCCGGTGAGCAATGTTTTCAAAGATATTAAAGAAATGAACTACCCTTATGAGGGATCTGGTCCGAATTTTTCCTGTGGTGGCTTAAAAAGTATGTTTCGAACAATTATAAACTAATGTTTCAATAAAATATGCCCACTTATGCGGGGATTGATTCATATTTTTTTCATGATAGCACAAAAAGTATGATATGGGCAATCATAGTCTACGGTTTCAATGAAATATCTTGAATGAAACTCCCCGATTAGCAAAGTTTTTCGAAAAATTGCAAGTAGGTACAAACTATCCTTAGGAGAAGATTGATTGAATTTTTTTTGGTGACAGAAAAAATCAATCTTCGAGGGTACCTATGGGTTAGGAGAAGATGGACTGATATTTTTTTGTGGCACAAATATTTCGGTCAATCCCAATCTACCCTTTCAATGAAATATCTTATCTGAAAAATCACGGTTCTCTTATAAGGGAGTTGATTTGTATTTTTTCTACGATGGCACGAACACCATATCAGACACAAATCAGTTTTTGGGTTTAGTTCGATTACATATTGCCTAAGGTTCTCGTCGGCAGAATGATTTTTTGGTCAGCAAATTATCCACATTCTCCATCAAACTTCGGTAAAAGTCAAGAACCAAAAAATGTAGCGGCTAGCTTGTCTGGGAATCATAGAACTTAAAATTTCTCGTAAAGTTCAACCTCTAAATACGGGATGATCACCCGTTCGAGTTGGTGAATAAGCATTTTGGCTCTGCTTGCCGGTGCATGTGCATAGCAGTATTGTCTACGTGTATCGCAGTGTGCAGGATTTCTAGCTGTTGACCAGGGCCATGGTTATTTACCCATGAGTTATCAGTTTACTAGTGCAGTACTGTTATGTAGTGTAATTGTTTGCAAATACGGCATCGCCTCGAACTTTAATCCCGAAAGTGCTGTCACAACAGGATGTTAGTTAACCAGTTGGTGAAACAAATTGTGCACAATTACGGATGAAATGACTGATCAAATATGATCCGTCGCCTGCTTGTTTATCTGTGCTATTCTCATATTTTATGAACGCCCTTTGGTCTGCAAAACATTACTGTTCGGTACGAGAAAGCAGCTTAGGTTCACTTTGTGACGTTCTCAGTATATTCTACAGGTCCCTTGCAGGAGTATGAATTCTTGTAATTTTCGTTTTATAATCCATTTTGTAGGTACATATACTAACAAGTCTTAAACAAACTTCTCAGCATTATAATTTTTATTCGATACAAGTTCAAACTAATGTGAAACTTACTTCTTGTCCTGACTGCGTATATATTGCTACAGTGCCACTCGATATGAAATACAATGTATTACTCGCCGTTCCAGAGTGAATCACTGTGTCCTTGGATAAGAAAATTTCAGGAGTAAGTTTTGTAACGACTACACCTGTCTCTTCTACAGTCAAATTGGAAAATACGGGCACATTCAAAATCAACGATTTGCATATTTGCATATTAACCTCTTTCCTCAAGTCACCTAAAAGGAAAGTTAGTAGTAGATGATGAAGCTGTAAAAAGGAGAGAATTAAATAAATCTAGCGAAGTGAACTAAAGTGGTTCGGAATCCACTTGTATGTAAGCTGTAGGTCCCGGATTTCCCTTGAGGGGTTTTCTCCGAACACCTGGGTGATTCGTAAAAACTAAATTTTTCAAACAAAATAAGAATACCAAGGTATTTCGTATAAAAATTGAAATCATGGAATATTATACTTACTAGATAGCATATTAGTGATCATTGCATCTTTGAAATATTTTCTCTGGAACTTGAAATCATAATATTGAATTATTCTTTTTCTCAAATCGAACGTAAGATTCTTCTGTGCCATGTATTCATCCAATTGGTTGACGATTTCCCCAAATTTGATTTCCATAGATCTTGCGTTCAAAAACGTCATTGCCAAAACAACTGAAATGAACGGGAACCAACCCGTTAACTCATTGACGGTCAAGACATTAGGCATATTATTTTTTATAAACTTTCATTGATAGATTTGTATTTATTTAATTTTCAACTGTAATCTAGAATAATCACTAAGCATTTCACTTACTGTTTATTTGAAATGTCTCACAATCTCATTTCGAGTTAATAACTACTATGATTTCTTTGAAAAGTAGCAAATTTTTGTGAGTCGGGGAAGATATAAAAAATGATTTAAAAAAACACATCGTGATTTAGAACTACATCTTTCAGATCGTCCCAGTCCATCATGAAATTGTAAGAAAAAAAGCCCATCTCCATTAACTGATTTATTTTTACTGTTAAAATATAACATCCATCCATTTTTACTCACTTATCTATGTATGCATTACTTCATTCGATTCTGCCAATTATGTATTGCCAATGTCTAAGAATGAAAAAATATAACTTTTTTTTATTTGACAAAGTTCCAGAAATCTGTGGTGGTGGCAAATTTTATGTTAATGTTTTCTACGAAATTACTCCCTACATTTGCGACAAACTCAAAAAACGTTCGCATTATTTCCATAATCCATTCAGGTTGGCAACCCATTTTTTGGTGTAAAGTAATAAACAATATGTTGCCGTGATCGGCGGAAGTGGCAAAGTTTCGACGAGAATTATGAAATAGAGAGCAACGTTTTGTCACGTTTGTCCAGCTTTTCAATTTTATTTGTGGCCGAATTATTAAAAAAGTATGAATAAATAATGTAGGTATTTACTCTGATATCAAACTTGGATATGGTCGCGAAATTGGGGAAAGATAAAGAATGATACTCTCTTTGTTGTCACCATTTTGCAACTCTGGTATTTTTTCTCCACGAGATAACTACAATTGTTTATAATATATATTTTTAACAATGTTGTTCAAAGGCGTAAATTTCTATAGTTTCATTGAACACTAAAATACAATTTTTGTGAAAGTTTGCTTTCCTTTGCTATTTTTTTCTCTATTTTTGCTAAGGTGATTGGCATAATATGTATATTTTTATAATGGCATTTGGAAGTTGTTCTTACTCCATATGGCAGCAAGTAGGATTCTTCCAATAACTAATGTGAACATTGAAACCAAATAATCTTCCATCAAACTGAGTTCGTACATTCGTAGCCGTACACCTGAAAAAATATTCAGTAACATTTGAAAAGTCAATTCTGATCCCAACGAGAAAGTTACTATTGATGTGGGGACTCTACATAGGGTTCCGATCAAATAACACAACCTAGATGAGTAACTCGCCGCACACGCATTAAAATTTGTGTGTAAGGAAAATCTTCCCCCAACGGCAGTGTCGTGCGTTGTTGACAGAAATATTGAGGTTCAATAAAATAGAAATAATGGAAACCCAATATGGAATGGAAACCTGAAATTATGATGGAATAATCTCCACAGGATTTTGAGAACAGCCAATGTCTCTCTAATTGACATGTTTTTTCATAATTCATTCATTTTACTCTTTTCCAATTCGGTTTCTCTTTATCGATAGTTACGACACTAGTAGCTTATCTATGAAATGACAAATTTTGATTTCCAGCTTCAAATGGTCTTTTACACATTTCACAATGCTTTTCCATTACTTAATAATAAAAACTAATGATAGTTTTACACAAATTAACTCAGAATTTGCCCTTTATTCACGAAAAAACCCTACAATGAGGCAGAGACGAAAAAAATCAGAGATGTTTTGTTGTTGTTCTGTCATATTTGATATTCGATATTCTAAATGCAGTGTTGCCGTACTGACCAGACTATATCGACAACGACAACAAGCTGCAATGAACGTTTCAATTGCCTTCTCATTGCTATATATTTAATCCAAGACAGTATTTTTGGGTTTTCGTTCCCATGAATATACCCGACAGATATTAAAATCTAGCTGACGTGCTTATTGCATCTTTAGAAAATTGCGACATGGCAATGTCATGATTTGAGGGATAACATTATAAGTTCTATTTGAGTATTATTCATCTAGGTTGTGTTACTTGATCAGAGACATAGGGTGACAAGAAGCATTATTTTCTCTAGATAAAGCTTCTTCAAAGGTGTCCAAAAGGCCCAATAATCTCAAAATTTTAAATGAGGTGCGGCTTAATTAATATTTACATCGAAAAGCTAGTCCCCAAACTGACCCAACGTTGCCCTATCACTGAAGGTCTATCATGAATGAATCTTGGAGTATATCGGGTTGATAAGATCTGAGAAAGAAATACCAATCACATGTAGTTTATTTACGCTCCACATATGGATTATCGGAGTTCCACCCTTCCAAAATATCATCTGGGAACGTTTCGAGCGGTTAGCTGAAATCAAAGCATCCCGGCGCGGCGTTCACATATATATTTCCTTGAACGCTCAGGGTATATACAGTGTGTCCCGCTTTTCATGAATACACCCTAATATCTCAGATATTAATAATGCGATTTTCTTGAAATTTTGGTGGTGATTATATGTTAGGTGAATGAAGTATTTTGGCATAGTGAACATCTTCATCGACCATAGGCGTGCGGTGTGGGGGGGTAAAAAAAGCTGTTTTTTGGGGAAAGGATATTAGGGCTCATTTTAGATAACTTATTTTATCAGAATTAGAATGAGCATCCCCAAAAACCCCCCAATCCATATTTTCGAAATCTCAAGAGCTGACTTGAGGAGAAAAAAAAATAAATTCACTTTTTTCGTCAATGCACCCGAATATCTGTTATTAGCGATTTTCTTGAGATTTTGGTGGTGATTTTATGTTAGAAAAATGAAGCATTTGGCATAGTGATCATATTCATTCACCATTGGCGTGCGAATTTGGGGAGAGAAAATAGGCATTTTTTGAGAAATGAATATTAATGCTTATTTAAGACAACTTTTCTTATTAGATTCGGAATCAGCATCCCCAAAAACCCTTTAATTCATATTTTCAACATCTCAAGAGCTGATTTGAATAAAAAAAAAAGTTTAAGTCTTTTTTTTAATAAGTTCTTTATTTGTAACAGTGGTAACAAAATTACGAATTACTTTATTTTAGATTCTTGTGTTTTCAACATAACTACCTTCTGAAACAATACACTTTTCAACAATTCTTCTCAAACGTACATTCACTTTTCTTAAAGTTTGGGGAGTTATTTCCTGACACGCTTGCCTAATTGCAAAGCAAAGTTCCTCTCTATTACGCGGCTGAGTAGCATACACTTTATTCTTCAAATGCCCCCACAGAAAAAAGTCACATCTGGCGATCTAGGGGGCCATGGTTCCAAAGGAGAATTTCTACCTATCCACTTCATAGGGAGAATTGCATTTAAAAAGTTTCGAACTATCCCAGAATTGTGTGCGGGGGCCCCATCTAATTGAAAGATTAAGTTTTGTCTTTGTGCTAATGGCAATTCCATGAGAAAATCATAGACACCATTTTGTAAAAAATTTAGAAAATTTTGTCCGGTCAGGTTATCCAGGAAATAAGGGCCAACAATCCGTTCGTTGAATATGCCACACCACACGTTAACTTTTTCACTGTATTGGTTATCACAATGAATTACCCAATTCGGATTTTCAGCTGCCCAAAACCTACAATTTTGACTAGACACCACACCGTTTGTTGTAAACGTTGCCTCGTCAGTGAACATCATGTTCTTCAGAAAAAGTCTGTCATTAAGATAGTTACCCTGCAACCATGAGCAAAATTCAAACCGTCGTTCAAAATCACCATTTAACAGAGTATGTAGAAATTTTGATTTAAATGCCCTAATCCTGTTGCGTTTCAAACATCTCCATACTTTGTTTTTTGATAAATTCATTGTCCTTGCAACTGCCCTTACAGTACCATTTGGGTTGTTTCGAAATTCTGCTAAGATACGTTCGTCGTATGGATAGTGTCTTTGATTTAAATTGTACCTCCCTGGTCTTATTTTGAAAACCGCTCCAGTCCTTGCGAACAATCTGTTGATTTTGGCAACGGTGTCGTGAGAAATAGGTTCTCGATCATGATGCCTTCCATTGAAAATTCCAGCAACTTGACGCGTAGATCTTTCATTATTACCAAATAAGCGGATAATCTCTACTTTTTCTCCAATTGTAAGAACTACTCTTCGGTTGTGTGCCATCTTATTAACAGTTAAGTAACACTGCTTGACTTATTGACATTTCGTACTGATTACCGATGTCAAACAAAAACATTTGTTTCAAAGCACTCTTTCATTAATTTGCATGAAAACTCAAATCGGCAAGCCAACGGTAACAAAGTGTGCGTATCTTCGGAAATACCTAAATTGTAGTATAAGGGCAGTTGCAAACGATACAGAATATAAGGAAACGAAGGTGTTTGAAATTTAATATAGGATTAGGGCATTTGAAATAAAAAGTTAGAAATAAACAATCTATTGAAAAAAAGTGAATTTAATTTTGTTTTCTAATCAAATCAGCTCTCGAGATTTCGAAAATATGAATTGAGGGGTTTTTGCGGTCGTTGATTCCAAATCTGATTTAAAAAAAATGTCTAAAATGAGCCCCTTATATCCTTGGATATAAGTGGAGATTATCCGATTATTTGGTAATAATGAAAGATCTACGCGACAGGTTGCTGGAATATTCAATGGAAGGCATCATGATCGAGAACCAATTTCTCACGCCAAAATCAACAGATTGTTCGCAAAGACTAGAGCGGTTTTCAAGACAAGACCAGGGAGGTACAATTTAAATCAAAGACACTATCCGGACGACGAACATTTCGAATTTTGAAACAACCCAATTGGTACTGTAAGGGCAGTTGCGAGGACAATGAATTCAACGAAAAACAAAGTATAGAGATGTTTGAAATGCAACAGGATTAGGGCATTTAAACCAAAATTTCCACATACCGTGTTACATGGTTATTTTGAAAGACGGTTTGAATTTTGCTTAAAAGGACTTATTGAAAAAAGAATTTTTTATTCAAATCAGCTCTTGAGATGTTGAAAATATGAATTAAAGGGTTTTTGGTGATGCTGATTCCGAGACGAAAAAAGTGAATTTATTTTTTTTTTCTCCTCAAATCAGCTCTTGAGATTTCGAAAATATGGATTGGGTGGTTTTTGGGGATGCTGATTCTAATTCTGATAAAAAAAGTTATCTAAAATGAGCCCTAATATCCTTTTACCAAAAAACAGCTTTTTTTTACCCCCCCACACCGCACGCCTATGGTCGATGAAAATGTTCACTATGCCAAAATACTTCATTTACCTAACATATAATCACCAACAAAATTTCAAGAAAATCGCATTATTAATAACTGAGATATTAGGGTGTATTCATGAAAAGCGGGACACACTGTATATGCGGAGAAGTTGAGTACAAAATAATGAAATATTATTGTTGTAAGTTGTCTTGTTATCGAAGCGTCAGTCTGTCGAAATGCATCGATTGTTTCGTAATCTGAGATTTTGCTGGTCGCTGCTTGTTTATATTGATCGAACATTGTGATGCAATGGAAAAAAAGGTTAATTCACAGCCGCCTCAATTTTCCGAGTCATGATGAAGAAATTTGACAACACGGTAATCACTCCCGACCATGCGACAGTATTATTTAATGTATCGTAGAATGGTGAATGTTAGCTTGGATTGTGAGGTTATCGACCTATTCCATTTTTTGCTTCTGGAGAGGATTTCTACTTTATTTATGCCCATATATCTAGTCGTTATTGTATGACAGGGTATAAGTCGAATTACGATTCTCAAAAACTATATCTCAGTATTTCCTTTCCCGAAAGACGAGGAACTGCGAAAGAAGTGGATTTCTGTAATACCTCGTAAAATGATACTGATATCAGATATCAAACATTTCTTCTAGCAGATGGATCAATAAAAAAAATGTTGCTTAACCGTCCAAAGTTGATAAAAACTATAGTTCCTTCAATTTTTCCGAATTTACCAAAATATTTTTCGAAACTAGCAACATTATTGGGAAGCGATGTCAATGCGCAACAATCCACGAAGCACAAAAATGATATTCCAATAATTTGCAGTCCCAGCAAATTATGAGTGATGATTATACTTCGTGTAGGAATTCTAATATAAGCTCTGGGATCCTCATTCAGTCAGTACTGACCGTAGATCTTAATTTCATATACTTTCACATTTGGGTTTACCATTTTTATTGCTTTCTGGAGTTCCCAAGTACGTTCTCTATCCTCATCCATATTTATCTTGGACTCCCACTTCCCAAGGTGTTTGCAAGTAATTTTCCTGATGACTTTGATTTTCACATATTCTTGTAAAAACTTGTGACACTGGGCTCCTCTATTCTGCTCCAAATTTCCTGCAGTCGAATCTGTTCTCATTGTATTCCTTCACATCCTTTGTCTATGTGTTCTTGTGGAATTTCAAGAAGCCGACCTTGTGCCTCTTGGGAGTCATGGGTTGCTTCAACCGTATCAATTTCCTGTTCTTGCAGAAATTTCCGGCAATATGTTCTGTTCTTCCTGTTTTTCTGCTCGTTCTTCATCTTTCTGCCGCTACAGAGTTTCCAACTTAATTTCAGCTGAACAATGTTTCATTGTTCAAATCGAATGCGCATTCAATTCGATGTTGATCTCATGGTTCGATTTAGTTTTCTAAAACAAGGATCTAATCATTGCTACATATTTCATTGTATTAACTGTTGTAGAATTATAAAAGTTATTTCTTTAAAGATTGTCATATACACAAACCACTGACGGAGCTGGCAGAAAATATGACTGGATTCATTTGATGGGCGATATTTACAAAAATAAACATTGTTCTATCCTGGTGGCGTCATCTCTTGTCTAGACCGATTACTTTTCAGCCCGCCTTTGTACATATGAATGGGTTCACATTTGAATTTTTTAACACGAACTGACAGAATAAACAATGTGAACGACCCGAATTTGTATAGTTTTGCAATGATCCTCATGACATCATCACTCCGGAATGACGCTCAACACTTGAAGAATCATACGGCTGGTTTTCGAATATTCCTCACTGTTCTAAATAACGGCAACCCTTCTCTTCGTCTCTCTAAACATCATAATTACGTCAGTGCTGTTCG
This sequence comes from Chrysolina americana, assembly GCA_958502065.1. Classification (NCBI taxonomy): domain Eukaryota; kingdom Metazoa; phylum Arthropoda; class Insecta; order Coleoptera; family Chrysomelidae; genus Chrysolina; species Chrysolina americana. Next base: position 93,178,349 of record OY293411.1, read on the forward strand.
TGATTGAAAAACTAACTACTGTAAATGACAAAAAAAAGACTTTCGATTGAATACATGATATGACATACCTAATATTTCAGCGGATCCTTTAAAAAAACTGTGCGTGTATCTCACTTTCAAAGAGTCGTAAAATATTCCATTCGCGAATATCCAGCTATCTTTATACACACCAGTGGAATAAAAGTAAGTTCCTGTTAGTCGTGGAATTAGAAATTGCATACAAGACAGCCAGTGAACCACTAAAAATGCCACCAAAGTCGAAGTAATAATGAAAATGACACCTCTTTTTCTAACTTGAAAATACTGAAACAGAAAATTGTGGCATTATATTATTCTCAGTTTCGATAGATTATTCAATCAGTCGCACAAGAACAAAGAAGTAGCAAACACGTGCACCTTTAAAATTTGGAAGCTATCCGTGATGATTTGAACAATTTTTTTGTATAGTCCATACTTTTGCACACTTGCGGTCCTGCAGTGTTATCTCATGTTACGAGCACCGAGTGCAGAATAGAAGAGGATCAATGATGATCGTTATGCAGTTTTTTTATTGTCTTTGTTTTGCACTAATTGCTCAACGTATACGAATAAGCATTTTCGTTGGAAAGTGCCGAGAATCTAACACAATAATTCAACAGTGAAGGTTTTGTGTTCGATACTTACTGACGAAAACACCTATTGTAACGTTTATGTCTATCAAGTAGTGTCGTCTACTCTCTAGGAAATTATTTTCCAAAATTATTCGTGAATGATTGGTTGCGAAAGAAGAAACCCTCAAACTTATTGACGACTTGAGTATTAAAGAAATTGAAAGATATACTCACATTTGCTGTGTTATTGATCAGTCCAATTACAGTGATTAACCGTATACATTTGAAAAGGGCGAAAATAGGGACAAGTCCTAGTAAAGATCTAGTTTTGAAAACGAAGTAAGGAAGCGTCCTGGGTATCGATGACAAAACATCACATATGAAGTAGGGACTCCGCAGATAATTCCTAAAACAAATTCATGTTGTTTATTGTGTTTTATGCAACGAATTCGTAGGTGACCTGAGGTCAATAATTGAGAATAAAACAGGGGTCTATTAAAATGATAACCTACTACCGTCTATCGAGCAATCACAATGTGTTTTAATTCAAATGGTTTTTTACCCTGTGTGTCAAACCGTTCAAAAGTTAACGAGGCCGCACTCTATATAGTATGAATAAGAATTTCAGTACATTATTAATGGCATCGGTGGGCTAAATATACACTTGTTAAAGGTAATGGATTTTCTTAAGAGCTATGACCTTGTTTCCTCCTCAGCGGGTGGCCTACCTCTGAAGAGGAAGTAGATATCGCAAGGTTAGATCACTTTTTGTTATATTTGCACACAGAGATTTCCTATCACTAACACTGTTTATTTCAGGCAAGGGGTTAATATGTGTCCTATCACTGGAGGAGGGATTAGTGTCCATTTCACTTAGGGGGGTAGGAAGGATTATTTCATGAGTCAGTTTAACTTTCATATCCTAGTAACAGTTATGGACAATTCGTAATGATATAATTTTATTCATGAGCTGTAGCATTTGAAAGCATTCAAATCGTCACCCTGTACCTGGAAAACTATATGCTGTTGGACAAACAATCATATGAATCCTCATGTAGTTGATAGGCCCATACTTTATAAAAAAATATGTTAAATTCTAGCCGTTTGTTTTCTAATTTTAACGGATTGAGTGAAAATCAAAACGATTATGGTATTGCTTTTTATCTATTTCTATGAACATTGTCTTGTCATGCTGTAATGCAACGCCCTTTGTTAGATATTATTTTTCATTCGTATGGAGGGACTCATGAGCTACAACTTAGATACATTAAGTTCATTTCCAGACAATTTCGAATTAGAGCACAAAAATCAAATCGATGCATAATACCCAAAATAGCGAAAATCGAATTTTTGACACCCTGTACCTCGAAAACTGGTCATAGGATCGATCTGTAAATTGGACTACGTAATGAGGAAGCCAAGATCTACAATATATCAAAATTAGCGGGGTCCTTTGTTCTCTGCGACGGTATGAGTCATAGCTCTTAAGAAAATCCACTACCTCTAGTACTTGTAATTGGGTGGAATGATGAATTGGCATTTCATTATAACATATTTACTTACTTTGCTATTTTGCCAGGACGAAGTTCAATCCTGTGCATTTTATTAGAAGAGTATCCAGTGCAAAAATTGGAAAATATATCTAACCAGCAGAGGACGTCTAAGGTATAAGTTAACAATCGGTAACCGGCAAATAATTCCTCTTCTTGCCTTGCGAAGGCAGAATCTATTGGTTTGCCCAACAGACAGCTCGTATAGAGCAGGATCGAGTACATTTCATACCAAGCCCTTGAAATGAAGTTGAAATTAACCAAAAATGGTATATGCGCAACACAAAATATTAACCAAAGGGTCGAGATAGGGTACGAGATAGGTATGTAAACATAATGTATAACTACCGGAGCGTAGAGGTCGGCACTATTTTTATAGATTTCAATTTATGAGCTGAAAGTATTTTTATTCTGTAATTTTTCTGTTTGTATTAACACAACAACAAACTCTATCTATAAACTTGGTCTCGTTTCCGACACTGAACGAGGTGACCCATACATACTCTGTCACCGAGTTGGAACTAGTTCAGCAAAAGCTCAAATCTAAGCTTCTGGTGAAGTGGAGGGGTCTTTTCCTAGAAAAAAGAACTTTCCAAGTATGTCTTAAAGAATACGAGAGAAATCGACGCTGGTGTACCACGAGGGGCCGTTCCATCCAGTACATTCGGGAGGAGAACAATATCCAAAATCTTCAGAGAAACCACGCCCCCACCCTAGCCGATGCCAACGCAGCAGTTTCCCAGAACAAGTTACGCCTTGGCGCACCCAACATTTCGAGTCACTGGAACCACGGCCGTTTCTATGAAGACCAATCAATGCCACACCCAGGCCAAATCCAGCACCCCAGCTTTCCTTTACAAATCAGCTAGTTTTTGGAAAACCCCAAAATGTTTTGACAAGTAGAAGTGACAGTAGCGTGCGGGAAAATTTTTCCCGCATTAGTGCGGGAAAATGACACCTCTCAAACTAAATTGCGTGCGGGAATAGGGCAGGAACACGCACGCTTGTAGGAAATAGTTATTATCCTAACAAGTACGGAAAGAGTACCATTCCCGCATGAGACTGCCGTTACCCGAACGACGCAAAGCGGAGTTCGGGTAAGCAGTCGAGTGCGGGAGAGTGCCTTTCCGTATGAGTTAGGATCAATATTTTTTCAACAAGCGCATTGAAACATCTTATGTTGCTCTCTTGAACAAACTTTTGCGTGCAGGAAAAATTATTCCCGCACTAGTGCGGGAAAAACTCACTTAAAGTGACAGTAGCGTGCGGTAAAATTTTTCCCGCACTAGTGCGGGAAAATGACACCTCTCAAACTAAATTGCGTGCGGGAATAGGGCGGAACACGCACGCTTGTAGGAAAATAATTATTCCTATCAGTGTCAATGAACATGAAGACGAAGAATATTTGTACTATATATAGATTCATTCGAAGAATGCTAATTAACTTGAAATGATCTTGAAACTGCCATGATCTGTGTATACAAAATTTCATGTCTACACTTCATGATGTCGATAGTGAGTAATAGTGAAGTTTTATTTATTTAATCATTAAAATCTCGTGGATGGACTGGGGTGAACATCCTACTCATAACACAGTCGATGCCACTATAATCACCAAATAAATCAAAAAGAGGTGTTTGGCATTGGAACATCTCTGTCCTATCATTCTTCCTTGAAGTAATAGGTATCTATCCCTACACGAAAGTTTTACTTGGGTCTCAACAATGTTATTACCTGAATTTGCTCAAAGGATGAATTATCCACGGGCATTTCGAATTCAGCTGTCTCTGTTTTTCGTCTCGCAATGCTCTTTCGCTTCTGCAGTATCTTGCTGCTCTTGGATTGTCGGAAGAAACTAATATGATTCTCCTCAATCGTGCCCTCAGCTTTTGGAAGATGTTGCCAGTGATAAACAGTTCTGAAATACTTCCCTGTTTGGTTTTGATGCTACAATGATGATTCATTCGGGACAGATAAATTATTGTGCTGATATTGACAAAACCAAGACAAAACTGTTTTGACAATAGTTCACAATGAGATTGCTAAGAAACCGATACAGTCACTTGTAAAAAACAGTACGTAGATGATATCCTTGCCATTGTGTTTGTGTATCAGCCGATACTCCATAAAAAAATTTCTGATTTTGTAACAAATAATGATTTCAATAATGAATCTTGGCTTCAAGCTACCCTTTCCGTAAACCTTTTGGCGGATTGATTTGGGACTACGCTCGGCTTCTTCCCTGGCTTCACCCACTTTTTTGTCTTCTGTAAATAGTATTTCTGTTCTCACCAATTCAATTCTCCCTCCTTTTTTTTTCTCGGTATAAAGGACAACTTCTATGATGAAGGTGAATCACTGGCATTCACTTAGTGGTATGGACCCTCCGACAGGTAGGTAATGCTAGCTCACAAAAACTTTGGGATCGTCCTCTCCTCAATATTATAACTGATAAACTTCTGACGTCTACAAATGTATACGAGAAAGTTCGTCTAGCAGCAGCAATGGTCAAGGAATCTGTTGCTTGGTTGAATGCTTTACCGGTCGCAGCTTATGGGACATTATCGAATGCCGATTCTTTCAGAATTGCAGTTGGTCTTAGGTTGGGTTCAGCTATTTGCATGACTCATACTCTTATATGTGGTAGTTGATGAAAAAGGTAGGCACGGCTTGAGTTGTAGAAGGAGTGCAAGTCGATTATCTCGACATTATAAGTTAATGACATCTTGAAACGGGCCATGGTATCAGCAGGCATCCCTGCAATTTTGGAACCATCAGGTACCAGTCGTGATGATGGAAAATGTCCAGATGGAATGTCACTCATACCTTGGAAACTCGGTAAACCTCTTGTCTGGGACTTTACTTGTGTTGACCCAGTAGCAGCTTCCCACTGGAAACTCTAATCTCGCTGGATCTGCAGCCATTTCTGCTGACAAGTTGAAGCGTTCAAAAATACCAGATTCTTGGTAATAACTATTTGTTTTGTCCAGTAGCTGTTGAAACTTTCGGTGTTTGTGGTCATGAATAATTTATTCACGATATCGGAAAAAGATTACGCCAAACAACGAATGATAATCGTTCAACTACTTTCATTTTAGAAAGAATAAACATTGCTATCCAACGTGGTGATGTAACAGTGGGCACTGTTATGTTTAATATAATGGTGTACCCTGTATTATAAATCTTTTAAAAATCATATGTTCTGTGTGTCTGGGTTCAGTGTAAATGTGAGATAAGGAATTCATCCCTCCCTTAGAAAAAGGTCGCTTTCTGTGTTGATAAATTTAATGACTTTTGTAACACTTTGACCTGATATAGTCGAGATTCTCGTTGTTAACGAACGGGGCTGATTTTTTTATAAATTCATTCGGTGTTGAAGAGTCTTAGGGAGAATTTGGGTTGGGTCCAACCGTGAGAGTGGCGGATGCCGCTCTCGAATGTGTTATGTCTCAGGCCGATGTGTGTGTATAAAGGCTGAAACACAATGGAAGTTTTATGTTTTTAGTTTTGATTTTCATAATTTTGGATAATTTTTTAACGCCAAACCATCATTGCCATTATTATACTGATCACGCCTCATAAACAATCTGGTTGGTAGAATTCAAGCTTCATTTTTCAATACTGTTTTGCATTTTATTTTACTTTAAAAACTGATATCCAAAATCCCAAAACTTAAAACTTATTACATAAAACATCCATTGTGTCTACGGCTTAAGTGTACAAAGTGAGTGCTTTAACGAGAGCAATCTTTCATGTTTTGAGAGGGTGACCAATTTTATTCAACTATATATTTTATTTTTCTTGCGCTTATTTGCATATACGGAGTGTATGAATTCTTACTGCTGGTTTCATATACAAATTTTTATACTTTTACACATTTTTTTAAATATATATTTGAGTTATTATTTTCCACCATTTTTTTGCTTTGGTGAATAAAGCTGGTTGGTGGAACTTTGCTTCTTAATATTACTTACACCTTCAACCCCTCACACAAAGTCCACGCATTTGAGAAGCCGTGGCCGAACCTACAAATCTACATCTTTGTCTTCGAGGACGATGGTGAACTTACGAAAACCAGTAGAGCTGTGAATTGTAAGGTTGAGCATTCTGGCTTTTGGGGAGGCTATCCCCTGAGCCTAAATCCGGGTGATCCAGAGCGGATTCAGAACTATACTCTGGGTCTGGTGGCAGCAAAAGTATTCAACATCTATACTTTAATTCAATTTTAATAAAAAAATACTTCCTAGAGTGGCCGACTGAGGAGTGATTGTTTGCTTTGGTCGGTTTGAAACTGAATCAAAGATATCGTCGCCTAACACCCTAGCGATTTATTGCAGTGATCTATTCCTCCTTCACATTGTTTGGACGAAATTCTATATTTTCCTCATTCCATTAAAAGAGCTAAATCTCTTCGAATGAAGCAGAATTCAGTACATTTTGAATATACAATTCATGATGAACCATTGATAGTTGATCCTCCTTTTTTTTCAGAACAGTCCAAAATCCAAAATCAAATACTTCAAGAAAGAGCAAAATCAATCCCTCTAGAAGATTCCACTTTACAAGGAAGGATTAATTACTGCGTTCAGAATAGTTTGATTGAAGATGCTACTGTTCCTATTCAGCCAGTAAAGAATTTGGATAAGTCTACAAATCACCTTGGAAATCATGGGAGCAAAGTTGGGTTGAATAACTTGGGAAATACTTTTTATATGAATAGCGTTTTACAAGCGCTACTTATGACAGAATCGGTAAGAGGCGATAATAATAATATTTCCCAGTTATTCTTTGAGCTGAAACAGATGTTCAAACAACTTACGTTTTCGAAAAGAGTTTCTTCTTATTCTCCGCATGATTTCATAGAGTCTTTGGGGCCAACAAGTTTTTCGTCAGGACAACAAGATAATACCGAATTTTTGGTATATCTGCTGAATACACTTCGTGTGCAGGAGAATAATTCATTCGATGTTCTTGGACTCTCTGATGGCACAGAGCCTATCACTTCTTCAGTACAGAAGTCTTTTGGAGGGAAAATCCTTACAGTTTTAACTGCAGTGATTTTTTTGAATTAGACCTTCCATTACCAACCGAACACCTAAAAGGTGATAGTCAAGTGTATTGCCAAATAAGTACCAAATAAGTACCAAAATAACCAACAACTATAATATATATGAATATAGTTGAAGCACCTGCAAATCTGATCCTAACTCTGAAACTCTTCAGTTATGATTCATTAACTAACAGAAGTATCAAATTATTACAACGTATCAAGGTAGGAGAACATACCAATCTAGCTGACTGCCGTTATAAGCTGTATGCACTCATCGTTCACTGCGGTTCTGGAGCTGATTCTGGTCACTATTATTTATACCTTGGATAAAGACAAAACGGACTGGTACAAACTTGATGATAGTTTCATCAATAGTATGCATTCTTTCGAATTGGAGCCTCTGGAGACACCATACATCCTATTTTACAGAAAAGCAGATAATTCTGATTCGACGAACATCTCCAGAAGTTTTTCTTCAATTATTTCCAACCCTTCAAAAAGCGAATGCGCCAACGTATTCATTCAAGTCGCCCCGGAGCGTAGATTTATTATTTCTCATGTTGATGTTTTACCGTTGCATTCAAAAACAATAATAAATTCCTCACAAAGAGTCTTCCAGAATTAGGTGTGTCTATTTCGTTACTACTTTGACCAGCAAAATCCTCAATAATTTTTTTAGTATGGGTCGATTTAAACGTATGAAAAACTTTTTCGAAATTTTCAATTACCTTTGTAAAGATACTTCTACTAACATACAAACCACTATCTATCGATCGTTCATATGGTTGATACTAATCCACTAAGGGCGGATTGTGAAACTCAAGTTCACCAACAGTTTAAGTGAACTGGGTTCAGTTGCTAGGGATTAGCCAATGAAATTTCCAGTTCTTTAGCGACTGAACTCAGTGTTGGTAAACTGATTTTGCACAATCCGCCCTAAAAAGTATAATGAATTCTGCTCGAATCTATGATTCCGCGGTTCAAGCTTCTGCTAAATTAATTTTTGACATAATCGAGGGTCTTGACCGGGATAATCCTACGGCATTACTCCAGCATTGAAAGAATCATTACAGACCCCAAATGGGGACACCTCATGCATCATAATATACAGTACAGAAATCGTATCACACAGAAATATACACCATCATACCGTCAAACGATAGAAATCGCACTGGTTCATATATTACAAGACAGAAATTTACAGCAGCATAATATAAAGTTTCATAACGTAATCCATCACAATAAACACCATCATAACGTACTATTTCATAACGTACTCCGTCATTACAACAAAGCATCATATAATCAATGCATCATAAACTCAAAAAATCATAATATCATTCTATCATAACATCAAACGATCATAACCGTATTCGGTAGAATTCGTAACGCATCATAACGTACTTCTTCAGATCGTATTTTATCACAACGTAATGTTTCATAACGTAATTTTTCATAATCCTATAGTCCATGCGCTTGCTTACACTATGTGGTAAGAATGACGGTAGTGGAAGTTTTATACTCATTGGAGACCTAGATGAGATATATATTGGGAAGCTTGAATTGTCATTGAATAATTATAACGTATTCATTCATTGCTATTAATTTTTCATAATTCTTCATTATAGTTAACTGAAATTTAAATACGGTTGGCTGCCTTGGAGTCCCGTTCACACCACAGAACTACTTGCAAACTAGGCTGAATCCGATCTGTCATTTGCTTTTAGGTTATCGAAAATTAATTTCAAAATAATTAATTTTTCATTGTACTTTTGTTAAAGTTCCAAATCGTTTAACACGATACATTCTGATCAATAAGATCGAATGGTAATTGTGATGAAGAATTATTTTGTGTAACGAAAAGTGATAATATAGCAAATTAAGGATCAATCAATAATATTTTGGAGATGGTAAATAAGATGTTTGGTTCCAAAATCAAGAGTCACAATATAAGCAGAATGTAAGTAGTTTCATTAAATTATTAAAATAATTCCCACTTACTCAAATAATTATTCTATATCGAACTCTACATGAATAGTTTTATTTTTTCCGTCAACCAGCTGTTTCGAAACTGTCTTGAATTCATAAAAAATCATCTAAACAACCACCAAATTCAACTTTTTAATGCTCGCAATCACATACATAAAACTCCATCCAGCACATCTGCTAAATGATACTAAAAATGTAGGTATAAGAATAACTTTCAACCTTCTTTGTACAATTTTAAAATATCTTGGATATACTTTTAGTTCTGCTCCTAAAACCTACCAAAGTAAAATGCAGTCTGAATTGTGTTCTGACGAAAGGTTGATTGAAGAGGAAAAATTACACACAAAGCCTAATAGCGCTACTTGTTATCGCCAATAAAAATAAATAATGAATTAATCTATTCATAGAAAAATTTATTGAACAAAGAAAGTGATAGAAAATTGTCAAACGCAAATGAGCTGTTTTGTGATCAAAACTTTATTTCTTGCATGAACAAATATAGAAAAATAATTCGAAAACAAACATAATTATGAACGACAACAATATCAAACAAATTCGTTTAACAAACTGTTCAAATACTAATCTCGACTATAGAAACCTGAAAATAAAATAATTTTCCAGACACTATGACATTTTTGGTTCCTCATCTGATGAATCTGTTTTCTGCACCTGCAGATCTCTTTTCAGTTTTTCATTTTGGTACTCATCTTCCATTCTCGTAATCATTATCATTGTAGCATTAGCTTGTTCTTTAATCTTTTGTTGAATATCTTTGCGATTCAGGAAACAGCGGTCGAAATCTCTTTTTTTCAATTTGTAAATATGAGTTATTTCGATAGCGATAACAGATATTTGAGATGAATAGTTCTTCATTATCAGACACATTTCCCCAAAGAAACCACCCTCTTGAAGATGACAGACCTAGAAAATGAAATAAGAATAGTAATAATAAGTGTAATTACCCGATGAAGTATTGCTGTATAACAAAATTGAGAAGGACTTGGACTGAACCAAAATTTGCCAAAAAAAGGAAAGTATTTTGTTTTGTACCTTGTCGAGACTTTTTGTTTCATTTTCCTTTTATTTAATTGAATAATATGCGAGTAATTGAAGTTCCATTCAGTAAGAGATTCATAACTTTTCACGAAATCTGTTAAAACTGTTGAAACCAAAAAGGTAGCTCTCTCTATGTTGATGAATATAATGGCTTTTGACACGACGGCCTGAGATAGGACAGTCGAGGGTTTTCAGCATGTCGTGGGAAGAACCAAGGGTTGATATTTTGAGATTCCGGTGTCGAAGAGTGACACCGTGAAGTGATAGTTTGGGTTGGTTAAGACCACCCGTGAGGGTAGTCTGGTGCCACTGTCGAATGAGCCCACTAAAACATGTGTAAATTTGCGTAGGGTCGATGTGTGTTTGTTTAGTTGTGTAAGTAGTTTTACGATATAACTTCAACATTCTTTCATGTCCAACAATAATTATATAGTTTCATTTTAAACTTGGGGCGTGTTTAATCTATTTCAAAGCAATGCTTGTTTGGATAGAAATATGTTTTTTGTTTCACTGTATCACAGTGTTAATCAATATCAACTTCAGGCATTTGACGTAGTTCCATGTCTCCAGGAAGAATAAATGTATTAAATCGAATAAATTTGGAAGGTGTGCCGGAGCGTTCCAAATAAAAGAAACAAATAATTTATTGTCAGCAATGATGTGAATCTGCTTATACATATAAGCCCTCCTCGAATTTACAAACACACTGTTGCTTTGCGTGATTGAAATACTCGACTGTTTGGTCCGACAAAGTATGTCACTTTGTGATATTCTAAGTATATCCTGGATCTCTTTACAATAATGAAACCTTGTAGATACTGGTATTATCATATTTTTATTCAACATTTCATTTTACTCGTTAAACAAACTCATTAACATCAACTTTTTTTTTGATTGTAACTCAAACTGAGATTGTAAACTCACTTCTTGTCCTGACTGCGTGTATACTGCTACAGTGCCACTGGATATGAAATACAATGTATCACTAATTGTTCCAGATTGAATCACTGTGTCCTTGGATAAGAAAATTTCAGGGGTAAGTTTTGTAACTACTAACCCCGTCTCTTGCACAGACAAGTCGGAAAATATGGGGACATTCATAATGAACAATCTGCATATTTGTATATTAACCTCTTGCTTCAAGCCATCTGAAAGAAAAGTACCTGAATTCAGTAAGTGCAGACGCAAATATTCATATTTAAATGATCCTGGAGCCGGTCCTGACCGCTTCCCGTTTTGTCTGTCTTATATTAAACCTCAATTTGTAATAAATCAATTAGATAATGATTCAAATTTGACCACAAAATTCAAAGAAATATTTTCAAATAGCAATCTTGTCCTGTGAGATTAATGAGCTCGATTGGAGAGTTATGGGAAGTATGTTGGAGACGATATTCAGATCAAGCGGCGTCAAGATTTTGGTATGTTGTAATCATCAACATGAAAACGGTGGAGTGTTACTTCCATCGAAGTTCGAGGTGCAGATATGAAGAATCTTGCAGGTATTAATGTACTCCAAAGATGACATTTTTGGACGGAAGGTTTTTAAGTAGCGAACAATTTAACGTGCGAGAACCGGACCTGTATGGTACACCTGACCGCTTGTTTGGATAATCAAGGTCGACTCAAGAAACTCACGATGCATAACATAATCACTCGAAAGGCTGACAGCATATGCATTATGGTCTCAGCTGTCCCACGACATGCTCTGCATCTAGTGGCAGGGACTATACAATACCCATCACGCGACTACAGTAGACGAGGACGTTAAAGACACCATCCTGGCCGGCCATCATGGATCCCTCGAATTCCCACTTCAGCCCACTTGACCTGAGAAATGCGAAGGTCAGGTTTCTGGATTAGCCAAGGTCTTCAATGTTCTTGAAGAAGACCCCATATATTGGCTCATCCTTATGTAGCTGTATGACACTCTCACTCTCCGCATCTCGGTGACGAGAGTTTGGATTCGTCCGATCAAGGTCGAATACGAGACCGAGTTCATCGGCTGCACGAGTTGGTGCCTTGAAAAGAAATGCTCCAATCTCTGGTTTTTCATGGTCGCATACTAAGCATATAGAGGTTCCATCCAGTACCATTCTATTATGTAAACACTCCAAGCTCAAAAGTCAACGAACTTTCCGTTGCCTGGGGAATTATAAGCACGTTCATATGAAGTCGAGTTATCGCAGCTCTTCCTAAGTCCAAAGGAGTGAAGTAGAATTGGAATGGCTAGCATATTAGTTGCAGCAACTTTGTTCTTCCCCGACAGTTCTGATGACCAGATATGTCGGAGTTTAAGCTGATAGAGTAGAGCGGAGAGAGTTTTTAACAGTGGTTATCTCTTGAGAGCGGAAGAGAACATTATTATTATTATTATTATTATTCTAGGTAAAACTTGAAAATCGACAGCATCACCACGGGTGGTCGGTAGTTATTCCGTGCAAGCATTGGACGTCAGTATTGACCGTGACAACTTCATCACACTTGATTTCGAATAAATTGTATTGTGAGTGTGTATTGGGCTCTTTCGTGTAAAAATTAAAATGATGTAATAATATACTTACTAGATAGCATACTAGTGATCATTGCATCTTTGAAATATCTCCTCTGGAACTTGAAATCATAATATTGAATTATTCTTTCTCTCAAATCGAACGGAAGATTCTTCTGCGCCATGTATTCATCCAATTGGTTGATGATTTCCGCAAATTTGATTTGCATAGACCTTGCGTTCAAAAAGGTCATTGCCAAAACAACTGAAATGATCAGAAACAGAATGACATACAGACACGACAATTTTTTGAAAATTAATATGAACTGAAAGAGTATCGAGTCCTGTTCTGCACCGAAAGCCATTGACGGCCAAGACATTAGAAATATTATTTTGTGCCAGCCTTCGTTGTATGAAAGGACTTATTTCAGTTGTCAATTCAGCGTATTTATCCTTTTGGAATTCCACCAAGTCCTTGGTGGCCATATGTAAATCGTTCACGTTTCTCTCGTTCTTTTAGATTGCTGTCATATATGTGAGGCATAAGGTCACTTGATCTCTGATGACGAAAAACATATTTTGATCATTCATAATTCATCAGATGATGTTCTTCCTAATATGTTTGGTATATTTGGAGATGGTATTTTCTCTTTATCCAGTAATCAGGATATTGAAATTGGTACAGAATTAAGAGTACGTACACAAATGATAGGGATTTTTTCCGTCCTAGGACAATTATATGAATAAATAGATTTTCAAATTATTTTTATAAATAATAATATTCAATTTTTTTGAGTTGCTTTGAAAGAGTGTTAAGTATATAGAAAAAAATGCCGGTCGGATAAAAGGGAACATGGGTGTAGATTTAAATGGTTGAATCTGCGTTTTTTTGTAGGATGTCATAAAAGGGAGGAATTTGTATTATTTGCGATACAGATATATTTTGCCAGGATTGGTGTCTTTTCACTCCAGCAGGGCTGGAAACACACTCAGGGCTTCAAGTTCTAAGAAATTCAAGAATGGAAATGAAAAATTCCGTAGCCCTGACCCTTGTATCGGTTCATATTCTCCAATGAAATCCAAACTCAGGAACAGTTTGGAAAGCTTCGATTACTCGCATTGCTGTTTCATCCGTTTCCAGAAAATGTGCATAAGAAAGAAATCGACCGTTCAGGACAGTTTCTGAAGTATCAACTGAAGTTATTAAAAAATGGCAACTACTTGTGTGGATGAAGTTTCGAGAGACTTTGCTTCAAATATGTGCATAAACCTCATCGAACCTAACCTCACCTAGCATACAAAAAATATTACTGGATTACCTTGTGATTCCATTTATTCTTTCGAAGCTGTTTTCCGATAGCTTTTCTACTTTCCAAAAGTTTTTTATGTTTCACCCCTGATTTTTTGGAAAACAATTGTCAAGAAGTCACGTGCCAAGTTTCAAAGTGTTACAATTCATCCTTCAATTTTGGCACAAATTTGTCTGTGGTTATTGGACTATATTAAGACGAAGGATGACCAAAATGTAAGCAATCTAGTTTTGAAGGTATTTCAAATTAACATAGACCTGTGTCAAATGGAATCTTATGAATAGTTTATTAGTGATTTGTCAAAACTTGTTAATTAAGTCATTGATATATTACCCATTGTTGACCATTCCTATATAAATGAAATAATAATCGTCACTTTCACAATGTGCCAAAAAGAGTTATTTGATTCATATTTAGCAGAGGAGAACCTTACAAATGTAGCAAAGGACAATATTTTTATAGAGGTTAAAAAATAATGCATATCTGAGATACCATGTAGAAAAAAAAAACGTTGCCTTATTTTTTGATATTTGAAGTCTGTAGTGTTCCATCTTACAATCAACAAATATTTTTCTTAAAATTTTTCCAAGTATCAATTAGTGTTCTTACTCCATATGGCAGCAAGTAGAATTCTTCCAACAATAAATGTGAGAATTGAAACCAAATAATCTTCCATCAAATTGACTTCGTACATTCTTAGCCGTACACCTGAAAAAAAAATTAAGTAACATTTACAAAGTCAGTCATAATTCCTTATATCAAGGAGAAAATTGTAGTTACTATACTGACTGTAAGGGAGACAAGAAGCATTATTATCTCTAGATGAAATGGAAGCTTCTGTAGAATTTTTTGACAAAGAAATTATATGTCAACTTTCAAAGTTGTCCAACATTTGTATTGAGAAGGGGCCTAGGTAAAAGAAGAACGAGAAGCTAATCTGCCCACACTGAACAAAACTTGCAAAAGTACCTTTCGAGTTCTTCGCTTGGTCTTCCGACGTAAATTCAGACTCAAACCTTAGCCAAGCAAAATAACTTGTTCACCATTTATAGGGTGTCAATTAGAAAACGCCCTCCCTTTATATTTCGGACCCTATAGAAAATCAAAAATATTCAAAAACGCGTTAAACTTATTTCCATGGGGGATATTTTGATTTTCAAATAAATTACATCAACCCACTAGCGGGACCGGACACAACTCCTGAAATCTCAAATGAAAAGAGGGGTTTAGTGTATCTCATTTTAAAGGTCCTCTCTTGTTAGCAGTTCGCGTGAAATCTGGTGAAAACTATAGGTATCAAAATTGAATGAAACCGAAGTCATATTACATAACGGTGAATTTTAAAAGTATTTTTTCTTCTAATATCCAACATAATAATGAATTAGCATAGTATTTAAAAAATTATTATTAGAAAGAATGTAATTTACGTAAACGAGTACTTGTATGGGACTCCGTTTTTTTATGGGGTGGAAGGAGCATATTTTATCGCTTGCCTAAGGGCGCACAAAACTCTGAATCTAGACCTGGTGGTCCTTTGAATAGTAGTAGTAAATTGAATCAGTAAATTGTGTATTGCGAGCAAAATATTTTTTTTCGAGAATTGTTAGCTGTTCATCATTCTTATGGCCATTGATTTTTGAAAGAATTACCTTATTGTAATGATAATAATAACGTTTATTATTCCCAAGAAACCATAATATGTCTATAATAGGGAACTTTAAGAACCATTGTTCATAGATACATTCATAGAAAAAAAATCAGTAAAAGCAGAATATTTTTGAGGAGAAATGAATAATGTATAAGAATATTTAGAGAACGAAATAATACTTTTATGTAGTGTAAAAGTAGTTTTGTGAGTTACAGGTTGTGCGTTTAATGAATTATTTAAGAAAATGGTGTTTACACTTCGACAAAGAACTGAAATTATTATTAATAATGGGAAATGTCAAAGATGCAGAAAAAGAACAGCAACAATGTTGAAAGAAAGATATCTCAGTAGTAATTCATATTATTGTTATTGGAATTGGATGCTAAGTTTAGTGAAACTGGTTCTGTTTCTAATAAAAAATGCCCCACACATAGTGTACCTCTACTGCAGAACCCTCCACATCACTTCGCAATGTGGCACGCTAACGGGGAAAGTCTCACGAATCAAACTGTAAACTGAAAATTTTCAACAGCTTTTTGACGATGATTTCTAAAAATGAATTGAATTTGGTTAAACAATGACGGATTTTATAAATGAAAACCAAAATATCTGCTTTACTGATGAGTGTACGTTTTTTATAAATGGGCATGTTGACAAACAAGGGCATGTTGACAAACAAAAATTGTCGCAACTGGAGCGATGAAAATCCACGACTGTTCAGGAAAGGTCATACACAGTATCCAGGGAATTGAAAGTTTGGGCAGGTAATCTGGATGAATGACAGATTTCCTGGCAGATGGATTCGCCAAATAGGAGCAATAGAATGGCCACCACAATCACCCAATTTATCGCCCCTAGATTTCTTCCTGTGGGTCAATCTAAAATCGATTGTTTATAAAACATAGCCTCGTGGTTTGGAAGATTTAAAGAGACGTATCATAGCTGCGTGTAGAGAACTTCAGCCAGAAGTTTTTTGGAATAGTAGAGAGGAGTTTGAAAGCAGATTTTATCAAGCAAATAATCGACATTTTGAAAATTCATAAGTTACTTTTTATTAATTTTTTATGTTTTATTGCAAAACACTTGATGCTTACATATTTCAGGGTGACTTTGAAAAACGCATTTTTTTAAATGTTCGAATCGAACACGCTGAGGCGTGCTTTATATAGGTTAAATGGGGCTTCAATAAAAAATAACTATTGACCAGAGTATTACTAAGAAAAAGGCTAGATCGTAACGTTGAATTTTTTTTCCTCGAATATACCGTATATTTTGCACAATGTTCTACGCTCTTGGCTCTTTTTATTCGTTTGAGCCAAAATGTTCAGGTGTGGATCGAAAATCAAATTGTTTCGTTTCGTTGTTACGAAATATATATTACCCATTACCACTGATCGAT
Organism: Chrysolina americana; assembly: GCA_958502065.1. NCBI lineage: Eukaryota > Metazoa > Arthropoda > Insecta > Coleoptera > Chrysomelidae > Chrysolina > Chrysolina americana. The sequence continues at coordinate 93,195,432 of OY293411.1, forward strand.
GATCAAATTGATATGTTAGGAGGCTATAAATATTTTATCACTCTAGATTTGGCTTCCGGATACTATCAGATACCAATGGACGAAGAATCGATAGGAAAAACTGCTTTCAAACACCTATGACTTTTTGAGAATGCCTTTTTGGCTGACAAACGCACCTGCAGTTTTTCAAAGACTCATTAATAAAGCTTTCAAAGGATATTTGAATACAATTGTTTTTGCTTATTTAGATGATCTCATAATTCCAGATCGTAGTGTAGAGCGAGGTTTATCTAGGTTAAGAATTGTGCTAGACATATTGAGACAACGAATTTTCATACTAAAACTGAGTAAGGGCAACTTTTTCCAATCTAAGATCACTTACTTGTGTCGGGAAATTAGTGAGTTGGGAGTACAGCGTGGTAAAGAGAAAATAAAAGCCGTCATGGAGTTGAAAGAGCCAACCAGTGTAAAGGAAGTCACGCAATTTTTAGGTCTATCCGGATATTTTCGAAGATATGTCCGAAATTATGGCACTTTAATGGAACCTGTTACGAGACTTCTGAAAAAAGATGTTCCATTCATCTGGTCCAGCGAACAACAAGAGGCCTTCACAAAAGTAAAGTCCATTTTGATATCACGTCCAGTACTCACCATAATCGATCTTAAACTCAAAACAGAGTTACATACGGATGCCAGTAGTTTGATACGGTGCTATGTTGATTCAGATAACAAATGGGAAGCAAATGAAGGCGAAGATGAATCTGAGGGCAGACTCAAGGAGGATGGCCGAATGTTACGAAATATATATTAATCACCCGGTTGATGACGTAGAAATTAATCATTCAGCAGGAAATAAAGTAATGAGGTATTCTGATCGAGAAGGTAGTCGAGTGAGGTTGTTCTTATGGTGTAGAATTATTATAGAAGTAATACTGTGATTTGTGATTAGTTAGTGGTGCATACAACGTGTTCAGTGGTTCTTAGTGTTTCATTATATCGTGTTTCATTCGTAAACCAGAAATGGATGATGCTTCTGTTAATGTAAAAGATAGTATCAATAGTATAAATGAAATGACATACCTAATATTTCAGCAGATCCTTTGAAAAAACTGTGCGCGTATCTAACTCTTAAGGTTTCGTGATATATTCCATTCTTGAATATCCAGCTTTCTTTGTACATTTTTTTGCCAAAAAAAAAGGTTCCTGTTAGTCGTGGAATCAGGAATTGCAAACAAGACAGCCAGTGGACCACTAAAAATGTCACCAAACTCGAAGTTATAATGAAAATAAGCCCTCTTCTTTTGACTTGAAAGTACTGAAAAATGAATAGAAATATTTAGTAGGCGTTCACATCAGGTGCACCACAATCAGCCTTTCTGGCTGTAGAGTCACAATAATAGATGGATATAATATTTTTAATACCACAATCGCGGACCGCAACCTTTCCGCTATTTTCTGTTACTCCCATACGTAAAGAGTATGGAAGTAGTTATTAACATTACAAGGCCGATATGTAGCGAATAACAGATGAGGTTGAATATTGTGATCCAAAGCGCAGTCGAGGATTATAACAACCGAATCCGTTATTTGCGTATCGGCCGTGTGTTGTTCAAGACTTTTTGTAATCCTGCTGAAAGATTATATTTTGATTCCGAGGAAAGAACAAACCACGTACCTCGTAATTCTACAGAAAAATCTCAACATCGTGTTGTCATGGAACAGCTCAACAATATCACAACAATATTATAAACATCGTCAGTTTTTTGTGTTCGGGAGTTCACTTTAACAACGACCATGGTGGGTATATTCATGGTATTGTAACGATTTCGAGACCGACCCCGAGACCGGCCCTGATCTAATTAATTATGCACCCTCGTCCAACTACAACATCACATCTGCTGGCCTATCGCCGAGAACAAGCTGGAATAAAATCGATCAATTCGATACTGTTCGAAGAGCCATCTAGATGAGATGTTCTATACTCCAGAATAATCGAGAGAGCCTTGCGACTATATAACCGCTGGGGGACAGTCAGAATTGAGAATTAGTTACAGTTCCAGAGTTCGCTGATAGATAGCCACAGTAGAAATAAATTGAAATAGTTATTGAAGTAAATGTTTTAGTGAATAATTGTTGTAAATAGTGATTTAAATAAATTAGGAAAATTAGTTAGTGCAGTTTCACTACAGTATATTCATATTCATGGCAACGAAACCAAAAAATACTGTCTTGAATGAAATATATAGCAATAAGAAGGCAATTGAATCGTTCAATGCAGCTTGTTGGGAGCGTGTAAAAACGATAGTATTTCCATCGCCAAACGGAGATTCTTCGTTTTCGATATATTCTAGTCAGTACGGCAACGATGCATTTGAAATATCAAATGTCAAATATGACAGAACAACTCGTTGGAGTGTTTTTTCGTGAATATAGGGCAAATTCTGAGTTGATTTGTGTTAAACTATCGTTAGTTTTTATTATCAAAATATGTCATATGTGTCGTAACTATCGAGAAAGGAAGACCAAATTGGAAAAGAGAAAAATTAATGAATTATGAAAAAACATGTCAATTAGAGCATCGGCTGTTCTCAAAATCCTGTGGAGATTATTCCATCATAATTTCAGATTTCTATTCCATATTGGGATTCCATTATTTCTAGATAGATAAGATAGATAAGCTTCATTGTCTAAATGAAATACTAGAATAAAAACAAAAACATAAATGTAAATGTAAATATATACGATGGGGGAACAGAAATTCTCATAAAGATAAAAACACTAATTCTAATTTTGAAGAAGACATAATAAAAAAATATGTAAAATTTTATATTTTTAATGTATATATACCTATATCACAGTATCACAAAACATAGAATATAGAACGACTAGAAAATGTAGACAAAATATTCCTCCAAATTGTAGAAGCATTTATTGAAACTCAATATTTCTGTTAACAACGCACGACACTGCCGTTGGGGGCAGATGTCCCTTACACACAAATTCTAATGCGTGTGAGGCGAGTTACTCATCTATGTTGTGTTATTTGATCAGAGGTTATTTTAAATCGTACACCATATTAGAGTATTACCTACAGAAATGGTATTTTCAGATTTGGAAAATTATTTTTGTTCTTGTGACAAAATTCTGACAGATACACAACAAAGAAAGCAAAAATTTTTACTGGAGATGAAGTAACTAAGTTTTTGCTGGAGGCATATGATCATACATGGTTGTTTGAAAAGGTTGTACTAATGTGTGGTATTTTTGGCGCCTGTAGACGTGACGAACTTGTTGAGCTGACTGTGGATGATTTTGAAAACACCAGTAGCAGAGTTTTGGTTACATTGAGGTATACTAAAAACAAAAAGAAGGACTTTCTTTTGATGCCTATGGTTTATACCAAAAATACGTAGATTTGCGGCCTTCAAATTTGAAGAATCGGCGATTGTTCATTGGTTATAGGATGGTAAATGTGTAAAAAAAGAATCTGCTACAAATAAATGGAGTTATCAGTTACAGCGATAGTGATATAAATTGCCAACTAGTTGTTCAAAATAAATTAGAAAATACATTTGTGGATTATACTTAAGTGCATTTTTGTTGCAGTGGTGTCAGAAATAATTTTTTTTAAATAAATAAGTATTCGCGAAGTGGACACAATTATAAATAAATAAGTGGATTATTGTTGATTGTAATTGCTTCTATGTACATTAATTGTTGAATAATGGATAAATTGATGGATATACTCACATGCCCTGTCCTGTTAATAAGTCCCATGACAGTGAACAACCGTGGAAATTTGAAAAGGTTGAATGTAGGGATCACTCCTAATAACCTTCTGTTAACAAAAATAAGATACGGAATACTCCTTGGGATTGATGACAAAACATCACATATAAAGTAGGGACTACACATATAATTCCTAAAACAGAATTGAATGAAAAACTTGTTAGCTGTTGATTGTGTTGTATGCATCGACCATGGAAGACATACAGGGTGTATCAACAATGCGTGGGTAGACGATAGCTGCTTCCCTATTTAAGTTGGGAAAAATGTTTTAAATAAAAGTTGTAGAGAGCAATAGAAGCTATGTTCCAAAAATTGCTACCAACATACAGGGTCCGATAAAGGTGTGACTTACTTATCAAAGTTAGTTTTTTTAAATAAAACACCATATATCATATTTTCACTCCATTGAATGTCTCTGAAAGAGTGATTCTCACAAATAAAGGGTTGTATAGGTTTATACCGGATGTTGCTGAAGGTATGGTAACAAAATGGGTTCATTCAACACAAAATATCTCAAAATTAATAGTTAGGAATATGAAAATTTGTTTACCAAATATTTTCGAAAATAGTGTACTTTCATTTCATATTCATAAATTTACTGAATTTACCGAGTTTTTTCAAATTTAGCCCATTTACTTACTTTGCTATTTTTCCAGGCCGAAGTTCAATGCTGCGTACTTTATTAGAAGGGAATCCAGTGAAAAAATTTAAGAATATATCTAACCAGCACAGGAAGTCTAACATTAAAAATATTCGTCGGTAGCCGGGAAAGAATTCTTCTTTAGTTGCGAAGGCAGAATCTGTAGGTTTGATCAGCAAACAGCTGGTATAGAGCAGGATCAAGTACATGTCGTACCAAGCCCTTGAAATGAAATTGGAATATACTTTTACAGGTCAACGCTTACGTTGAGGATATTAACAAAAGCGTCTTAACAACTAAGATACGAGATGTGTAAACACGTGCAGTATTTTGAAAATTTCTGATTCTCGAGCTGAAAGATCTCGTATTTTTTGGCATTTGGACAATCTTCTCTATAAAATTTGCAAATTTATCCCTGAAAATATTATTGCACCATATATGCTCTAAAGTACATAACGCATATACAGGGTGAGTCAGAATAAGACCGACAAACTACGTACACAGATTCATTATACCTTAATCAAAATTTATTTATTTTTTTTAAACTCCTGAAGGAAAGAAATTTAAACTTGGTACACTAATCTAGGTTTATCAATGTGATAATTCATGATAAGTCATAGTGTTTAATTATCGTAAAACAGTGGCGTAGTTAAGGTGGTATGAAAGAAAGAGAAACCATATCCCGATGATTTCAAGTCCATAAAAAGAACATCCGGTATGGACCCGGCTAAGGGAAATTTTTCCTGTACCTGACACAAGTAAGGTTTTCCTAATGTCCACTAATAGATTACTATAAACAACTATGAATTCTCGAACTTCTAAGATTTGTGTCATTACCACATCGGGGAATGAACAGGCATTTGAATAGTTATTAGATTTAATTCAATGTTCGTAAGGGGAAGTAGTTATTGTCTGACAGATTCGCCTCAATTTCCGCCTGGTGGGAATCACTTAAAAATAATAATAATAAATCGTCTTTATTCATCTTGCAAAAAATATAAATTCATACATAATTATGTTGTGTGACATAGATGAATGGGCGAAGTGTCAGCTGAAGCTTTTTTACAACTTGACCCTTGAAAAAGAGACAAAAAAGTTTGAATTGTATAGAATCGAACAACAAATACAAATACCATATAAGAGGAAAGAATAGATCAATTGAACAAGCATCGTCAGGAGAAAATCTAATATGAGCATTTCAGTTCAGTAGTTCTTTCAGTTTCTTTGTGAAATTGATTATGCTATAGTTCGGAAAATTAATTGGTAACGAGTTGTAAGATTTGGAAGCTGCGTGTGAAAAACTTCGTTTATATAAATTTGTTTTGAATTTTGGAATTACCACTGAACTCTGATGAAATCCAAAGTAGCTACGTTTTATAGAACGAAACAAGTCATCAGCGACATTCAAGAGTGCAGTAGTTGTACTATGGCCAGGGCGAAATCCAGATTGAGCTGTTGAGATTATGTTTTGACTGATGACAAAGTCAGATATTTGTTCTTTGAGTATTTTCTCAAATGCCTTCGAAAGTGTTGGGAAAATACTGATGGGCCTAAGATGTGACAATTCAGTGGGGGATTTGCATTTGGGTGTAGGTATAACAGATGCATTCTTCCATGTGGAGGAAAATTATTTAATTCGATTGCCTTATTGAATATAAAGGTTATATGACGAATAAAATTTTCCTCCACATACCTAATCATTTTCAGAGAGATTTCATCTGAACCTACAGCGTTGCTCTTTATTGCAAGAATATATTTGTTCACTGTGTCCGAGCTCACAGTATTGAATTCGAAATTGTAGATACCCAACAATCGAAACGTCGTGACTTGAAACCGTGGAGATATGTTTTTTTTATTTTTAGGCAATGCATGGAAGTCCAAACATTTTTATTCAAACTGAAGCATTTTCTGCAAATCCAAAACAGTATTTATCCGTTTCAATTAAGATATTCCGTTGATTTTTCAGATTTCCAAAAGCTCAGCTAAAATAAGTTTTGTGTGCATTTCAAATGTACCGAGAAAATATTTTAAAAAAGACAATTTTTTTGGAGTTGGAAAATTCATATTTAGGACGTCAAAATATGTCGACATATCACCAACTATAGTAAAGGTGACTTATTTACGTACTTTTTCGAGAGGATTTTCAATAACTTTTCGAGTTATGCCCTTCCGAATCTTGTACATCGACCATTTTTAAACACAGTCAAAATTCGTACAGCATGCATCCTTTGTCGACACTTTTTTCAGACCCTAATCAACTCATATTTCACAATTACAGGCACCAAAAACAACTGTTTCACACAAAACTGCACCTTCTGATATCCATAAACAGAACCTATCTTTTGAGTAATTTTCATTCTTGTGTTAAGTTGGTCACTTGGAATATGCGCCGCCAACTATTAAAATTCAAATATGAGAAAATAATTTTTCGTTCATTTAATATGTTCAATTGTTTGATTTTCGCCAATGCTACGGTAAATTAACACTTTAAAAATGGATTTAAGAAACAGATTAAAAAGAGCTTATGAGTCTGCTTTCTAACAAAGCTTAGGAAAGAAAAAATTGAGGAGGAAATGACCTCATATAAACTAAGCTAATTTTGCTTTCCAAGTTGAATGCAACTACACTCGGTCATCTAACATGAGTGACAAACCTATAAATTGAAATATTCTCGCTTTGCTTGTTGCTACATGGCTTAGAAAACAAGACTCGGCTGCTGCGTATTTAAGAGAATAATGAAAACATGCTTGGCTCAATTTTCACGTCTGCCCATTAAAAAATTAACAAGTGCCAATCTGCTCTAGACTGCATTGAGAAATTCAGGTTTTCAAAATTTTAATAAAATAAATATGATTAAAGAAGGAGAAGTTATTCCAAGTGACCAATTTAACGCAGAAGAAGGCACGAATTGTGTGATCTTTAGGTGAAAAATTCATGTTTGCGATAAGTAACAGAGTGAATCTTTGGTTGGAGTGAGGATCCGAATTTTAAAAACTTTTTGCAACTCACGTAGTCTTCTGAATAAATAATCCAAATAAAATTTTTGGCGGTCACGAGAATTTTCGAAAATATTGGCCCATTTCTTTGTGAAACTTCACCATTTGACAAATTGCATTTCTGTTATTGAAAATACAAAAAATTTGTTTTTCTTTCAATCAAAACACCACACACGTCCTTATATACTTGGTTTCAGCACTTTTTAGTGAAAAAAACATTGTTTTTTTAAAAAGTCAACTTCTTCGAAACGTAAACAGATCATAAGAATTTCATTGTTGAACACTGAATGTCTGTTATTTTATGTTTAGGCTATGTTGGCAACGAGATTGGGATTTTTCGGGTTTCGTCGGGTCTAGTGGGTAAGGTCCACCTTAAAATTAAATAAAAAAATACTTAACTTACGTAGTTTTGTTTCCTGAACACGAATCCGAAGGCCATGGTCCTAATTTCTTAGATAATATTATTTTATAATAAGAGCATGATTGAAAGAAAAACAAATTTTGTGTATATTCAATAACAGAAATTCAATCTGTCAAATGTTGAAGTTTCACAACAAAACGGCCCAATATCTTAGAAAATAGTCGTACGATCACCAAAATTTCACTTGGATTTTTGAAATTCGGATGCTCACTCTAACCGAAGATTTACCAGTAGATTTTCAAGATCAGTAGGGCATAACTCAATAAGTAATTGAGATACCCTCGAATTTCATCCGGATTCGTGTTTAAGAGATAAAATTACGTAGGTAAACACCTTTTTTTCTCAAAACGGAGCTTGACCCCAACTTTTTTTAAGTAATTAGAACCCCTTCAAATACACCTTTACTATCTGACTCTCGAAATTTGTCCATCATCATGATTCGCCCTATAAATTATTCAAAGTTTCCTGCAGACTCATTCGACTATTGACCAAAACTGAAATTTTTGATCAGTTCTTTCGATTATGACTAAGTACTGCGTTATACTGAAAATCAGCTTGCTTCATTAAAAAACCAAAATAAGATTATTATGTCCCCACAAATATCTGCTATCTGCAAACGCAGTTTCAATTAATGTGCATGTGTTTTTCGAGAAGCCTATAAATCTAGCAGGTTTACACTCTTAGCCAACGATATGTTTGCATAAAATGAGAACATTTGACCTGTACACTCCATGATGTCGAATAGCAATAGTGAAGTTTTACGAAATAGGTTCTGCTCTAACAGGGTCTCTAGCGTATCATTCTGCCTTTAAAAAGTAGGTATCCATACCCACACAAAAGTTTTACTAGTGTCTCAACAATGTTGTTACCTGAATTTGCTCATAGGATGAATTATCCATGGGCACTTCGAATTCAGCTGTCTCTGTTTTTCCTCTCGCAATGCTCTTTCGCTCCTGCAGTATCTTGATGCTCTAGGATTGTCGGAAGAAACTATTACAATTCTTCTCAACCGTGCCCTCAGTTTTTGGAAGATGTTACCAGTAATAAACAATTCAGAAATACTCCCCTGTTTGGTTTTGATTCTACAATGATGATTCATTCTGGGCAGACAGAACATTACGTTGATCTTGACATAATCTTTGTTTGACATTAGTTCACAATGAGATTGCTAAGTTACTGATACAGCAGTCACTTGTAGAAAACGGTATGTAGATGATATATTCGTAAATGTATTTATTATTACCCAACAATTATTACAGACTATTTTCAACAGATATCCAACGATCAGGTTCTCACATAAAGAGACATACTTGGGCAATTCGTATTGAATTTTTCTCGGAAAATACCAGTTCGACCCCGCAGAAATATGAAGTACCTACGAATGGGTGGAATCAAATTATTTTAAATGTAATCAATCAATTCATGTTTCCATTTACTGCAAGCAACTTGACATTCAGACCTTATTACAGGCCATTAACGAATGGGTGGGAATAGATAATTTTGTACTTTTTTTGGCTTCAGAGTTGAAGCAAACTATCAAAAGTAGTGTCGTCTTGTACCACCAATATTTCAGATAAAAAAAAATGAAAAAATGTCCGGTGATAAGTGCTCTGGTGATAAATTGCGGGGGCTAAAAAAAAGAAATGTGGAGGAGAGACGTACAAAATCATTATGAATGGAAGATTGAAAAACCTTCAAAAAAATTACTCATTTTCACCTGTACCTGTACCTCATTTTGAAGATCTCATCATGTACTATCTGACCGTAAAATTTTACTTCAAAATATCCATCGATAATGTAATAACAGCGAAAATAGTGAAAGAGGCAATATGGAATTTATCTCGAGAATAGTATTCGTATCCGACGCATTTCAAAGGTATTGAGTCGTTAATTTTTTGTCCAAAAAAGTAGACGGACCTTGTTTTTGTACCTTAGTCTATCGTGAATGTTTAAGAACGGTACAAGTGTGTCAAAGCGATTGTAAATTGGTAGTGGAATTAAAATGGTGTATTCCGTAGAAGAAAGGGTGGAAATGATAAAATTATTTTTCCGAAATAGCGACTCTGCGCGCACAACAGCGGCTTTATTTAACGAACGACATCCTGGAAAAAATGTATCCGCTGCTTACGTTGTGCAACTGGTTGCCAAATTTGACGCTACTGGTTCAGTTGGAAACAAAAAGAGGGTGCATGAAAGAGACGAAGCGAGGGACGTGGCTGTCTTAGGTCATATAGCAATGGATCCGACCGTTAGTACTAGGAAATTGTCCGATGTATCTGGTGTTTCACGCACAACAATCATGAGAATCCTGAAACAACATAAATTCCATCCTTATAAGATACGATTGGTTCAGGAACTGAATGAGGATGATCCCGATCGCCGACTCCAGTTCTGTGAAGTGATCAGTGAAATAATTAACGGCAATCAAAACTACATGTTCGATATCTGTTTTTCGGACGAGTGTTCATTTTACCTTAACGGCATTGTAAACCGGCATAACTGTCGGTATTGGTCAGATGAAAATCCAAGATTATTTCGTGAGGTGTATACACAGCGCCCCCAAAAATTAAATTTTCGGGCGGGTATATATGGAAATCACATAATCGGCCCTTTTTTTATACCCGGTAATCTCACAGGCCAAATTTATCTCGATCTATTGGAGAACGCTATTTATCCAGCCCTCGTGCAAGTATTGGAGAATGCAGAAGACCATCAAACGATCATTTTCCAACAAGATGGCGCACCACCTCACTTTGTTCAACCGGTGCGTCAGTTCTTAGATGACAATTTTCCTCACGCCTGGATTGGAAGAAGGGGACATATTGAGTGGCCACCCAGATCACCTGATCTGGCTCCACTGGACTTTTTTCTATGGGGTCACCTGAAATCCAAGATTTACGCTACCCAGCCTGAGTCACTGGATGATTTGCGAACTCGGATCATTAATGAATGCCGTCAAATTACACTAGAAATCTTGAGTACTGTACGTGAACGTTTTCAGCAAAACTTATATTACTGCATGGAAGTGGATGGTGCCCATTTCGAGCATTTAATAAAGTAATCACAAAAGTACGTACTCTTCCACTACTTTACCTGTCCTTTCGTTATCGATGGATATTTTGGAGCGAAATTTTACGGTCAGATAGTACACGATGAGATCTTCAAAATGAGGTATCGCAACACCCCGCATCCCTATTCAAAATCAAGGGGTTGTGCTCACCCCCGTTAGGTGGTTGAAGTTACGGGGATGAAAACAGCGGAAAAGTTGTTCCCCCTCGTATTAGAAATTGACGGGTCCGAGCGATTTTCCACATTTTCATTTTAAAGCCGGAAAATCGAGGTGTTAAGTTTTCGTTGGACCACACTGTATATGGCTGGTTTACATTTGTGTTATTAGCCTGGGGGTAATTTACCTGTGTCCAGGCCCCTCTGGTACAGCATTGTTAATTGTTATCGTTATTTCAATTGACCCATTGTGAATTTTATGGACTTTGTGATGTTGTTTATATGTTCTAGAAAGTTGTCCAGTTCCTGGTCTCCGTGATTCCATGTCACAAACGTGTCGTCAACATATCTCAACCACATTCGAGGTTTCTTCTGGGCTGAGTCTGTAGCGAAGCTTTCAAACCATTCCATATAGATATTTGCTACTACGGGCGATAACGAGGAACCCATCCTCCTGGGAGAAAAAGCGGTCTTTTTCTTGAAAGTAGTAGTTACGCAGACAGCATTCTAGCAAGTTCATAATGCCCAGTACCGGTAGGTTTGTCCTGTTCTCCAACTCTGTGTCCTCTTGTAGCTTGATTGAAATACCTTGCACAAGTCGACTATACAGTGTATTCCATTCAAAACGAGACATCCTGAATAACTTTTGAAACAATGATTTGCAGGAAAAATAAAAAACACGTCAACAAAAGTATACAAAGGGACACATTTTGACATATTCACGTTGGATGTAACTTTCCCTATCGCACCTCCAGAGTATGCCACCCATTTTTTTAATGGATCATCCTCTATTTTTTACGTTACCAGATGCTCCATGGTGAGCAGATTTCAACAAAGTATAATACATATGGTGTGGACCTACAAATTATTTGGGTTGAAAAAACGAGCCACCTTCCCAGCCAACACAGATACATCTCTAAGATATTGCCGCTTGTCACTTCGTGACCTGCTACTCGCATAATTACGTCGCACAGACGTCCCAGCGACTCACTTTTGTCACACTCATGATGCATGCTTGCGACGGCTATGCGATATAGTTCTGAGATGTCTTTGCGATGTAGTTCTGAGGCGCCGCAAAGATGCCTGCTAATTACGTATCAGGGATGTAACAGAGCGACATAGCAGCGATTTCTTCATTGTTATATTCAAGAGACGTCAACGCCTATTCGATATTCCAGAAACAACAAATAGAAAAAGACAATATATCTCCAATATGAAAAAAAATTAATATAACAAAAATAAAATCTTCAAAAAATGAAAACATTCTGGCATAACATTAACAAAGTACAAAATTGAAAACTTTAATAAAGTAATAAATAAAAATAAATTAATTGAAAAACTAAAAGTCAGTTGCGTTGTTTCCTTTTCCTGTCGAGCCTTTGTCTGGCATGCCTGAATCAATTGGAACAGGCTGCTTCCACATTTTTTTCGTTCTGTCCGTGAAGGCTCATCACCACATCTGGATCTCAATAAAATAATATGAGACCACTGAAAGCTACAATGACAGATAGTAGTGGGACATGAAATAATAACGTTTGGACATGATTATTTCAAAGCAAAATAGAAATAATGGAATCTCACTTTGTTGATACTCAGCCAACAATACTTACTTTTACTTTCAGTTTATGGACACTAAAATTCCAAATGTGATCAGCTTCAGTTGGAAATATCAGAACTTGAATTGTTTACAAAGCATTCAAAGCAACAAAGCTTCGAACAAAGAACTAGAATTAAATATGGTTATACGATACGGTAACAGCTGGTCAGGTGGTCGCCTCCCGCTTTCAGGTTAGCTAACATTGCCTACGATCTGTGTTGCCAACTTACCGCGTTACTTCAAAATAAACATTTAACACAAATGGAGGATTTGCCTTTCGACCGTGGTGGAGGACAGATGGCGTCCTTCTGTGGTCGGTCGTCAAGTGAATATAATCGAATTCAGGCGGATGACCAAAATGTTTCGGTATTTACCAATTTAAATTGGTATTTACCAAAACGTTTAGGCGTTTTTGTTTATTAGATTGGTTTTCATCTAATGACATCACGAATCAGCTGTTTAATGTCATAGTTGTCACCAAAATTTTGTGGTAATTACCCAACTCCAAAGTTGTTTTTCATTTTCATTTTCGGTTATGGATATTACCGAAAAGAAAACTAACCTCATTCTGACCGTGTTTTTAATTGGTCTTTTAAGTAAATATTTCATATTTCACGATATGGCGACAACATATTTACTGAGTTTGAATTATGAAGGGACAGATTACCAGGTGGAAGTACAAGATTTGCTATTGACGGGATTTTATTAGGAGGGATATACTTCTGATTAAAAGCAAAAATCCTCCCTGACGAAAATTGATGCCTTATAAAATGATATAAAAGCAATACTATACAATACATTTTCATCGAATAAAAACTCGGACGCTAATAAGCACACAAATCTCAGTTTTGTTTCCACACTATTAAAGTTCTCCATTTATAATATAATACTTTTAACAGTTATTGTATACAAAAATACGACAAACCAGAATAATTAAGATTAAAACAAAGGAATTACATGAAGAAGGCAGAAATAAAACAAATGTTTTTGTTTACACTTTTTGAATTTTAATAACCAGGAACCAGAGTTTAAACCAAAAGGTTTAGGCAAAAGCAAACGTTGACGTCACGTCTGTCATTTATCATGAAAGACCAAGGTATATCTGAGGTAAATACCAAAGAATTGTGGTTATCCGCCTAAATTCGATTTATGTGTGGAAGTCCTATTATCACCTGATCTGGAGATAACTCAATAAAAATATAGTAGCAAAGATATTCAAGTATAGATTTTGATGTCTAATAGTGTATATTCGACTGGCTGCACTAATGTGCATTTATTCCAATCTTTATAGAGCTTATGTGTTTGGTTGGATATACACTGGTACGGTACAAATAATATTCTTATTCGACTTGGCATGTATTACTCGAGTTTAGAGCAAAATCTATGTTCGACTGGCAATAGCGCTCGCCACGAATTCTAATATTTCTGCACTGTACTTTGTGGACAGTGCAAGCACGGCTGCTTTTTGATAATTTGATCGGTCCAGTTGAATGCGCTTGTCACTTTACATGTGCCTCGTGCCAGTGATAGTTGTGCTACATAAATTCTAATTTTTTGCTTGTATATAATCAAGAATTCTGTACCAAATCAGAGCAGTTCTAAATGCGCTCCTACACCGAATGCGAGCATTTCAGTCGAATGCGCTATAAATGATGTCGCAGTATGACTTCTATGGCAAGTAACAATTTGACATCGCAGGGACATCTAAATCCAGCTATTACTAATTTAGATACACAGGGATGTCGCAGTGTGATGTCGCAGTAATTACAACAATATGACATCGCAGAGATATCTATCTGAGGGGTGTCGCGGTGTAATATTGCAGATATGTCAACGATATGATATCACGAGGACATATAAATCCCATTTTTGACGATATTGACATCCCTGTTGTTGTGTTGACTGGGTTGTAACACTCTTGAAACAATAGTCAGCAGGAAAAATGAAAAAATACGTCAGCAATCAATAGTGTACAGAGGGACACATTTTGACATATTCACATTTGATGTAACTTTCCCTATCGCACCCCCCAGAGTATGTCATCAATTTTTTCACAATGGCAGATATCAACTGGTTCAGGACTGGGACTAAGTTTCTTTCCCTAAGGGCCGTAGAGATAGACGATATAGATGATGTGTTATCAAACGCCCCTTCTATGCAAGAAACGTTGTGAGTGCAATCTCCTCATTCGAGAGTGATTTTTCAATCCTGCAGACTAGACTGTGGAGCGCAGTCAGGTCTTGGGGACCCAGATTAGAACTTTGCTTACTCTTAGTGGTTCCCTAGCTGGTCGTATTCTGAGGGATAGCTCCCCTTGGTTGAGGGTGTTCGTGACTTCTTTTGTCCAAGTTATTGTGTACTCAATCGCCCCCCGGCTGAGTCGTAAACGCACTTGTAGAAGCGGGGGACTGCGTTTTTGTACTAGGAGACGGATGTTGTCCGCCTCTTCATAAAGAGCTTCTCTTGCTGGTGGTTGCGCTTCACGATGGCTAGCTTTGTCCCCGTGAGCACCTTCTTGAAGCTCTATTCATCTCCACTTCTCTATTCAATTCGGGGCTACTTTGAAGTGCCCTGCAACGAGGGAGGTGTGGTGGTGCTTGAGCGGAGAATTTTGGTTGACCCCACTGGTTCAGGAGGGGTTTCATGGTACCTTTCCTCCTGACAGATCTTCGTCTGCTTCCTTCAGACGTGGCCCACTTGTCTGGGCTTCCCCGCTTACCTCTTGCCACTTTGGGCGAACAGAGTTTTCGCCTTTGAGCTCCCGACAAATACGGGTGGCTTCCTGATACAGTAGAGGCTAGAACCTGGCCCCGGGCTTGGTGTTTTTATTATTTTGTGGTTATCCATGTATAGTTCCCACGAGTAATGTCGTAAGATCGGTCAATCTTAGCTGATGAGTCGCTTACTCGGTCAAGGCTGGATAAACCAGAAAGTCGTCTGGATTTCTGGAGGGATCGTTAATGACACGTCACTCTATGTCACGCACCCTTCAGCATGATGCCCCCCACCTTGGGTTAGGTGGACTTCTGACTCTGTTGGTCTTCGCTTCAGCTGCTTTCTAGAAAACCTCTCCCCTCCCACGACGTGGACGCCAGTGTCATACCTGATCCCGAATTGGTTTTTGGGATTACCCATCCAGCTCTGAGCGAGTTAACTGAGGTTACCCATTTAATACGTAAGCTGGTCATTTAAAAGGAAATTTTATGGCCTTTCCAATACTGACATTGGAAGAAAAAACAAGATATCTATCAATTTGCGTTTCGATCTATCCGGTACACAAAAAGTCATGAAACTCCAACTGTCATGTTACAGAAACTATACCATATTGGCGTCATTTCGCCTCCCATAAGATTTTAGAATTATTTTCCCACGAGAAGTTACAGAGTGTTGAATAACTTACGATTTTTGAAGTAATATCGATATATCCCCGGAATTAACGTTGTATTCCGTGGCCGGTGGCTTAGCGGTCTAATGGCACAGGTCGTTCGAAACTCCAGCATAGCGATAGTCGGTTCGAGTTCGATGTAGGTACAAGAGATTTTTTCTCAAATACTTTATATCGGATCGATAGGCGACCGCATGCCTTGTTGAAAAGCAAGTGTATTGTGAGTTGTCTAGATGCCAATCTCGTCTAGTGCTAGCTTGGAGTGCACACCGACCACCCGAGGTGGTGCTGTAGGTTTTCCGGGTTTTCCTACAGCTGAAAAGTGAATAAATCACCTAAAACATCAGTAAGTCGCCCCGGAGCGCCACGGCAAATGATAATAATAGCCGTCCTCTACCCGCACAGGCTATGCCTTTGGGTATACTGAACGAGTGTTTATGAGGGAGTATTATTATTATTATTCATCCATTTGATGAAATATAGGGTGTTCCATTACAGAAAACATAAGTTTGATTTGGTGCACTTTTCTGAGTCACCTTGTATACTTCGGAATATTTTCCAAAGATACTCTCACCATTCAGAAGCTAGGTATGGACCACCGGAACGCAGTTGCAAAACCCTGTATAAAACATTTTTCATAATTCTCATGACAGACGAGATACTGTAGATACTTCCCCACACTACTGGGCCACCCTGTAGGTAGAATTGTCGATGGTAAACTTATCGAGATTCGATGACCTACCTACAAAATATCATCAATTTGAACGAATCCACCGTTATCTCGAATATAATAATATATGCAGAATGCAGGATCACATCTTTCTATTTTCCAAACACGTTGAGACATGTATGAAGTAGTCGTATCAGGAATAAAGAACCGTCCGTCGCGTCGGTCCAAACCCTAGCGGTTGAGTCATCTCTTCATTTCTGAACCAATCACAAATGTTCTTCAACACAGCAAGACGAATCAAATCATTACTTCTCTCTCTAGTCCAATTCGCGCTCGTAGCTGGCCATGGCAATGATGCAATAATCTCACCACTTCTCCAAGCTCTAATGCTGTGTTTCCGCGCTTTTACCACTGGCGGACCAGTTGAAACTCTTCAGTTTCTCGAAAATGTGCGTTCAATAAATTCTACTTGTACATCTTCGCGATGACAAGCATCGACATGAAAGTTAACAAAATGGATCTCCCACCAATTGTGATATTCGAGACTTCAACTTTTAAACTTTTAATCTGTGTGCAAATATTCGTCTATAAACAATGTCTAAAAGAAAAATGCAACCCTTCAAAGTGTCTTCAAGTGCCCTTGTGAACGATAGGGAAATCGAGTTGTCTCATTTATGTTCATCGATGGGTGAAATCAGGATAAAAATGAGGAAATTGTGAGTATTCAAATCTTCTGGTTTCGTAATGTTTTTGCACTATGTAACACCAGTGCATTATATTGCATTATTTTCTGGCAGTTCTTGCTTGGAAAATAGTACACTTCAATATAGGCACAAGTTGAGTGCTGTCAAATTTGACTTATTGTTCTTGAAATTTCAAAAAACAGGATTTTTTCAATTCTTTATGGAAACATCTTGCTCAGGCCACATGGCAATAATTGAGACAGATAGGTCGCAAGTAGCCAAATAAAAGGAAATATAGGTATGTTCCTCTCTATTTTTTCAATATCGTGCTTCATTTAGGAATATTTTTTCTCAAATCAAAGTTGTTAACAACCTGCAGGTATTCAACAGCCAATTACAAAACCAATTTATCAATTATTCGAACAAAGTTCGAAAATAGGTGCTGGAGATTTTCACGATAATGAAACTAATTAAATCGACAAAGTCGAAGTACCCTTTCTTCTGTCAGAAAACAACTACTTCCCTGGCTAATACTACGACGGACGTTGAACTAAATCTGACAGATATTTGTGCAACGTTCTTCCAAGAAGACCCAATTTCAAATCTTGTAATCAAACAGTAGATTGTCCTCCATTTGACTGGGACCTTCAAAAAGGACTGTTACGAGGATTTGCCTCTCATCAGTGACAGGGTAGATCGGAAAACATTAAAACGTGTGAAGAGAAAGGGTATTTTGACTTTGTCGATTTTATTTGTTTCATTATCATTATTTTTCGCTATTATTTTCTGCCTATATAAAAAATTATTTCTTACTTTTCACTTTAATGTGTGAAAAAGCGTGTTTTTACGTTTTATATTATTAAAAAAAAATCCTCCGGAGAGAAAGCCTGAAAAAAAGCGACCCTATCCAAGGAAGGCAGCAGACGTATTATTTACCCATCCACGACTCGGAATTTTAAAATTCTGGCGAAGGCTCTCACACAGAGTATTTATACAGTGTGGTCCAACGAAAACTTAACACCTCGATTTTCCGGCTTTAAAATCAAAATGTGGAAAATCGCTCGGACCCGTCAATTTCTAATACGAGGGGGAACAACTTTTCTGCTGTTTTCATCCCCGTAACTTCAAACACCTAACGGGGGTGAGCACAACCCCTTGATTTTGAATAGGGATGCGGGGTGTTGCGATACCTCATTTAGAAGATCTCATCGTGTACTATCTGACAGTAAAATTTCGCTCCAAAATATCCATCGATAACGAAAGGACAGGTAAAGTAGTGGAAGAGTACGTACTTTTGTGATTACTTTATTAAATGCTCGAAATGGGCACCATCCACTTCCATGCACTAATATAAGTTTTGCTGAAAACGTACACGTACATTACTCAAGATTTCTGGTGTAATTTGACGGCATTCATTAATGATCCGAGTTCGCAAATCATCCAGTGACTCAGGCTGGGTAGCGTAAATCTTGGATTTCAGGTGACCCCATAGAAAAAAGTCCAGTGGAGCCAGATCAGGTGATCTGGGTGGCCACTCAATATGTCCCCTTCTTCCAATCCAGGCGTGAGGAAAATTGTCATCTAAGAACTGACGCACCGGTTGAACAAAGTGAGGTGGTGCGCCATCTTGTTGGAAAATGATCGTTTGATGGTCTTCTGCATTCTCCAATACTTGCACGAGGGCTGGATGAATAGCGTTCTCCAATAGATCGAGATAAATTTGGCCTGTGAGATTACCGGGTATAAAAAAAGGGCCGATTATGTGATTTCCATATATACCCGCCCGAAAATTTAATTTTTGGGGGCGCTGTGTATACACCTCACGAAATAATCTTGGATTTTCATCTGACCAATACCGACAGTTATGCCGGTTTTCAATGCCGTTAAGGTAAAATGAACACTCGTCCGAAAAACAGATATCGAACATGTAGTTTTGATTGCCGTTAATTATTTCATTGATCACTTCACAGAACTGGAGTCGGCGATCGGGATCATCCTCATTCAGTTCCTGAACCAATCGTATCTTAAAAGGATGGAATTTATGTTGTTTCGGGATTCTCATGATTGTTGTGCTTGAAACACCAGATACATCGGACAATTTCCTAGTACTAACGGCCGGATCCATTGCTATATGACCTAAGACAGCCACGTCCCTCGCTTCGTCTCTTTCATGCACCCTCTTTTTGTTTCCAACTGAACCAGTAGCGTCAAATTTGGCAACCAGTTGCACAACGTAAGCAGCGGATAAATTTTTTCCAGGATGTCGTTCGTTAAATAAAGCCGCTGTTGTGCGCGCAGAGTCGTTATTTCGGAAAAATAATTTTATCATTTCCACCCTTTCTTCTACGGAATACACCATTTTAATTCCACTACCAATTTACAATCGCTTTGACACACTTGTACCGTTCTTAAACATTCACGATAGACTAAGGTACAAAAACAAGGTCCGTCTACTTTTTTGGACAAAAAATTAACGACCAATACCTTTGAAATGCGTCGGATACGAATACTATTCTCGAGATAAATTCCATATTGCCTCTTTCACTATTTTCGTTGTTATTTCATTATCGATGGATATTTTAAAGTGAAATTTTACGGTCAGATAGTACACGATGAGATCTTCAAAATGAGGTATCGCATCACCCCGCATCCCTATTCAAAATTAAGGGGTTGTGGTCACCCCCGTTAGGGGGTTGATGTTACGGGGATGAAAACAGCGGAAAAGTTGTTCCCCCCCGTATTAGAAATTGACGGGTCCGAGCGATTTTCCACATTTTCATTTTAAAGCCGGAAAATCGAGGTGTTAAGTTTTCGTTGGACCACACTGTATGAGAGGCAAACTATTCAACTCTGGCCATAATGAGACAAACTCATCAAATTATTGTATTGTCACCGGTTCTTGATAAGTGTAAAAAGTTTCAATTAAATTTATTCGTAAAGTAAAGTAAAGAAGTCAGTTGCAAACGTACATACATACATACAGGTGAAGCTAAATAAAAACCTGTAAAAAATGAAGAAACACTATTTCATAGTAATAAGAACTTGAAAGTAAAATTAATATTTGAGAATCAACTCTTATGTTAGAAAAGTGTGCGGTGCTTTTCTCTTGAATTTTCCTAATGACGACAGCCTTTACGAATAGCTATATCTGCAATATAAAAAAAATATATATACACTCTGATTCTGAATCACTGGATAAATTCATGATACTTTTTATATTTTGGAATGAAAACGTGACAATAATTTTGACACTACTGAAATTTGCCACTACGGTGACAATCAACTGCGTCAAGGCTTATGTTATTATTGCTAATCGGTGTGAGAATATTATTCTTATACAAGAGAGAGAATGTAAATACATTTGAATTGCATGGGGGCAGAGGTGTTGCAGAATATTTCTTCAATCTCAAGCGAGAGAATTCCAGCATTCTGTAATCAAATTTCATTTCAGAATTAGCAAATTCTGTGATGATCGTGGAGAAAGAATTTTCGTTATTGGAGTAGACATAATCCATTTCTAGTCCATCCCCACAATCCGCAAAGACGATTTAGTATTAATGTTTGGTGTGGTCTATTTAGAGGCAGAATTATCGGTCCATTTTTCTTTCATGGTTCTTTGAACGGGCCCCGTTAAATTAATTTATTACCAAGAGTGTTGGAAGAGCTTTTCGATTATCTTGATCTGGAGGCTCGTTCGATGAACTATTTTTTATTTTAAGTGGTCCCCTCGTTCACCAGACATGACATCTCTAGATTTTTATTTTTGGAGATTTCTGAAAAATGAGGTGTACAAAATGAAACATAATAATGTAGATGAACTGAAAAATTATATTGAAACTATAATTAATAGAATTGATGGCCGAACTGTGTTGAATGCCACACGTTGTGTCAATAGAAGGGCCCAAATATGTGTTCAACAAGAAGGCGGTGTTTTTTAACATTTACTCGATATTTTATAGCGCTTTATCAAATCCGTTTGTCATAAACGAAAAAAAGTCAAATGAGATTTGTTGTTGAGAATATTATTACGAATCGAAATGCATGAAAAAATATAGGGTGTTCCATTGAAAGAAATATCATTTTATGAAATATTCTGAAAACGCGACTGTCAATTTCTTTTTTTTTTGGCATTAAGAAGGCCATTAAAAATGCTACTAGTTTGCCCATTTAACCGAATTTGTAGCATCAATAATAACGGAGTTGGCAATGGCGCCGACTTAATTTGGAACACCCTGTATATGAAAAATATTAATAATGTGATTCACGGACGTGGCGAGAGTTCGTTTGGATAAATGATGTATTAGAGCTTCAGAAGAATGAGAGCCTAATTAGAACTCACCAAAGAAAGAGAAAAAACCGGCCTTCCTGTTATTAGACTGCAATCATGAGAACGCAGAAATTTGAGTATTCATTTACCCGCACGGCTGATGTTCAACACTGAATTGGAACCCATTCGGTAAAATTATAACATTGAACCATCTTTTTCGAAAACGTCGAACACCTTGGCTTAACAAAAGATTTGCCTCTCTCAGGTCAAGATGGTCGAAGTCGGAGATCGAAGGAATGAATCATTATGGCCTGACATATCTAATGGTGTCTAAGAACGTTTCAGATATATTCTATTACATGGACATATTTTTTTTGGTTCTGTAATAGATAATTTAGTCAATAATGCTATTTGAGTTTTTCAAATAATCCCGATGTATTTTTCTGTGTATTTTTAATCTCATGCAGGGCATTGCATGCGGGCCCACCGATGTATGTGAATCGGCTCCAAAACATCTTATCCTGTTCTACCACAATCGCGTGACGGATATAGACTGAATGCAGAGCCTCCGTCCTTAGCTTCATAATTCTAGATCATACTTACGGTAACTTCATCAGCTTTAGCGTTAATCGGCACCATTATTAGCTGCAGTAACGCCAGCCAGTATTAAAGGCAAATTTATTTTAATAGTGACTGGAACTATTCTGTGATTAAGAACAGAGATATTGCAGTTTTGTCTCTCCGTCCTTTACACAGGTGTTCGTTATTCATAACCGATAAATAAAATCTAGGTTCTCAGATTTTTCATTCTACATAATGTATTTTATACTAAGATACAATTATTTTGATGATAGAATGGCCAAAGAGGGCTTCGATATTGATTTGTGTTGAAAAAGTCATATAATTATCAGACATATCGTGTCGAAGATATCACCCAAAGTGAAAATACAGGAACTTGGCCTTAACCGCCCTCTAATAAAGGCAGGCAGTATTTTAATAAAGTTGTCTTTATTCCAGATTCACATTGCGCGTGCATATATGTCAAAATAAGGACAATTACTGACTGACGTTATTATGAACTGCAATATATCTCTATTGTCTTCTACGATTCACGGTTAGGTTAGGTGAGCCCGTTCAGAAAAAAGCTCACAGCAGAGCTGTGAAGATTAAACTACTCCTACAGCCACACAAGGCTAAGCTAACACTCTAAGGACATTGAAGAAGTTTGCTTATCCAGAAATTTGACGATCTCATTTGGCATGTAAAGTTCTAGGGGATTTTGAATCTATAATGGGGAATGGGAAGTGTCTAATCTATTGAAACTACTCATTCCCCACTCTCCATCATAGTGAGACCATTTTTGTCATAGAGTTATCGGCTCCTGGCGAAATGAGAATAGTCCGAAAAATGGGGAAAGAACGTACTAAATATCGAGACTTTATATTCGAATCGAACTGCGTAGGCTTCACCCAAACCTTTCTGAAAAATTGGTAGATCTGATCGTAGGGGTGGAATTATGAACACAGTGCTCTAGAATTTAAAAATTATAATGGCTTGCCGTAGGTAATACTGCAGAAATCTCTGCCATCCTTGCTCAGGCACATGACTCTCAGACCTAATAGTGGTGATTTGGGTTATCTGAGCTTTGCAGGCAAGGCCTGACAGGAATAAAAAATAGTAATAATACTCACGGATGTGGGAAGTGGTTGTTTGGATAAATGAAGTCTACGATGGACCGGTTGAATGTCACAAAGACTGAGAAGCAATTTCAGGGAATTTGATATTGTTCCAATTATTCAACTGAAGAAGGGGAAAGAAGGATCGTGCAGTGTTTGAACAGAAGACTTTGCCTTCTTCTGTGATACGGATATACTTATTCCGTTAAAAATACGAAAATAATATAAAGACACACTACATGAATAATTATTGCTTGATACTGACCCGACTGACATTGTTCTATCCAAACTTCGGCAAATTTGTTTGTGACCGTTTCGTAAATCGTTGAAGAGCTATTGGAACTGTGTAAACAAAGTAAAAATGAGGAAAAAACGTATTTATGAGTGATTATTGCATTGATATTCAGTTTGAGAACTAGTTCATTTAAAAGTACGCCAATGGAAAATTTCAGATTTGAATTCTATTGGCAGTCCATCGCTAAAATGCTGAAAATGTGTGATATGCCTAGAATGTGATATACTTCCATAGTAGATTATACCACGAGTCAATAATGATAGCTATTATTCTCGAGGAATTTTTACGAACCAAGCCGCGTTAGCGGCGAGGGAGTAACATTCCGAGAGAATAATAGCCATTATTGCGAGTAGTATACTCTACTTTATTTACGACAAATTTATTTATTTTAGATTTTCAATGAACAACTTTATTTGTCAATAACATTTATTTTAGATTTTCAATGAACAACTTTATTTGTCAATAACATTTAAATTAGTGACAGTACAATTAATAAACTGAATTGGTCGTAAATTATGATTAACTTTGGAAGAGTTTTCAACACGAATATTTGGAATTTCGGTTGCTGTAAAAGAAGAAGTTGCTTCATTACTATTTATCTGTTTGGCAATAGTATCTGCTGTAGTTGTTTTGTTTCTCATAGACTGATCAATGTATCCTTCAGCTACTTGGGTAGATTTCCAGCCCCCATGACGCTTCAATCCAGTTATATCGCCTCCTCCATCAATGTACAGAGTGGCAGATGATCTGCGATAACAATGGCCGGTATAACTTTGAGGATTTGGCAAGTTTAAATATTTGGCAATTTGTCTACCAATGTCTGCAAATTTGTTTTTTCCTATACGTACATTTCGATTTTTGATAATTTAGAAAGAATGAATTGGTTTCTACATGTGACGGACGGAGATCGATGTACTTCTTTACAATATTGTAAAACGTACTGTTTATGGTGAATTTTCGTACAATTCTAGTTTTAGTCTTGGATATTGTTATCAATAACTCTGTTTGGAAATCCTTCACGTCTTCTATCTTCATTTCATAAAGCTCGTTTGAGCGGCATGCGCCCATAATTCCAATAACTAATATAACCTGAATCAAATAAGAACATGAGTTTTTGAATAGATCAGATTAAATATGAACATTTAATTTATGCAAAAGAAAAATTTCATCAGGAGCTCTGTCAATAAATTTCCTAATTTCTTCCGGGGTCAGAGTGGAAGATTTCTTTGCTTGAAATCCTTCAGATTTTCTTTTTAAAAACGCTCGTAGTTTCTTATATTTTTCCAGATCAACGTCATGGTTTATCTTCAACACACATTTAATCATTGAATAGAATGACCATAATGAAGATGGCTTGTATTTTGCACCCAATTCAGCGAAATAGGCCAGCAGAACATTTTCGGAATAAGAGTTTGCCTTGTTTCGAAGACACCATTCGTTGAACGATGCGTACGTTTTATTATAAATGGATTTCGATGTTTCTGGTATTAAGGTAGATGTTGTTGCTGCAGCTAATTGTACAATTTCTGGTGGTGTACAAGTGAAAGATTCTTCATTTTCATTCATTTTAATACAAATACACAAACACTACGCGTTTGACACTGACACTTTTGAGTTTGGTTATATTGTTTCCATGGTATTATTTAATTCGAGAAATTTTGTGATAGGAGTACATGAGGGAATAAAGACTATTAATCCCTCGCCATTATTCCCTAAGGGATTAATATATGGCATTATACTTCAAAAACCACAAGTATAATACTTATATTATATATTAGTCGTAAATAAATTTTTTTTCCATGGTAAAATAGTAAAAATTCGGACGAGTTCAAATATATTGTGCCAGAGAGGTATCAACAATGTGAAAGAATACGGGGTACCCTTCTCTCTAAGCGTTTCCACCAAGTCAGAAAACAACTACTTCCCTGGCTGATACCACGACATGCATTGAACTACATCTGACAGATATTTGTGCGTTCTTCCAAGAAGACCAATTGCAAGTGCTTGTCTTGTAATTAAATGGAAGATTATCCTTCATTTGGCTGGGAATGATGATCTGCAGACATGCATGTTTCGAGGTTTATTGCATATCAGTGACAGGGTAGGTCGGACAACATTATAATTGTCCTGTCCCTGCCAACTGTTTAATCAGCTGATTATAATTATAATCCCTGTCTTGTACATGTCATTATCCAATTGGTCAATTATGATTATTATTATTTTCATTATAATTATTATTGTTCAATGCGAACCCTAGAACCCATCCATTGCGCTGCCTGTGTGATTCAAAATTAACTCGTCTATGATTAAGCGGATTCTTCATTGAAGGCGAGCATATTTCTCTCAGTTCTGCTACCGCATGCTAGATGTCGCAAAGTCAGCATGTTCGAGTTTTTTTTTCGTCTGCCCCCACATAAATCGAAAGGCACTAGCGCCATTATTATTGAGAAAACCAGCTCGATGTTGTCTGTAGGTTAAAGCTGAAAAGTGATTGTTGTACTTGTAATAATAATTATAAGTCGCGATTTTAAGGTTGTAAGAGTACACAAAAGAATAAAGAAAACTATTATTCGTGACGTGTTTTGATACCGTCGGTAGTGTTGTGTTTGGTGCAAATTCCTTTGATGATGTCTTGATAAACAAGGAACTGTTTGGAATGTTTTGAATATGATTTCGGAGATAGAGAATTAGTGATTTTTCCAGTGTTCCACAGAGATCTTCAAACTGTTTAAGACGGCTGCAGAGATGGTGAAGAGGTGAGTGGCGTTGAAAAATTAAATTTTTATACATTTTTCAAGAATGCTGCAATAGAATGAAAACAATTATTCGAAGCGGAATAGTAAGTGCACATGCCAGTCGTGATTATTTGTAGTTTAAACCAACCACTTCAGAGCAAATTTGTTTTAACATATTACACGAAAAAAAATGATTGTAATATCGATCAAAAAAAGTGTCATTCAGTTTCAGTTGAAAACCATTGTTTTTTGAATGAGTAAGCAGCGTACAAGTGTGATTCTTTCAATTTCGGAAGTGATTCATTCAAATTCGTTGAATTGTTTGTGTTTAATTCTTTTTGGAAGAGAGTATTGTAAGCTATGTGTTACTACACATTATTTATGTGGAATAATTTGCTCAAATGCGAATTAGGATAACAATGGGTTGGCAGGTTCAAAAAAATATTAATTTTTAGTCATGAAATGAACTTCCATGTAATAATAATAATAATATAACTTTATTCAGATTAAGAATACAATAATTCAGACGAAATTTTACAATTTGCAGTGAATAAAGCATTTAGGGATAAGTGCAAAGCACTTGTTTCCCAAAATTAAAAGACAGAAGTATAAAAATGTGATATTGTAAAATATGTGAAAATGTAAACTAAAACAAGTTTAATAAAATTCAATACATGATATAAGTAGTTAAAAATGTCCCTAAACGAGTCAAAGTTAAAAGACATGTACATACAAATATTTAAAATACATACATATAGGGGACAATACACAACTTCGTAATAAAAAAAACAAAAAAATACCCGTGAGTTATTAGGGTTGACACATATTATGAAGTATTTCCGAGAAGGAGGGTAATATTTACTTACTTCTGATAACTGTCATTTCAGACTAGGTAAGGTAGCCGACCAATTATCGACAGTTTTAGAAGAAAGTTGCATATGTCGAGGTATAACAGGCGGTATAATACTACATTAATTTTATTTCTCAATAAGATACCTCCTAAAACATGTTCTATTTGTTGTTTCGGGAAAAATAAATTCAACGTGAAAATTTTTCGCTAAAACACCATTTATTGACATACTATTTTCAAGAAAACCAATTATTGACAACAACGTATTACTCCACAAAGTTAACATTTCTAAATGACGGTATCGACTGCAGTAAAATAAAACAGTTCAATTTGCTTCAAATATATCTACAACCAGAGAAAATTCGTATTTTTTTCTTTCTCCTGTACCCAAGATTTCTGGGTCAGGCAGTATGCCCAAGATTGCATTTTTGTTTATGAAAGATGCATCATTATCATCAAATATGAACGATTGTTTATACTTCATTCGTTACGTTTTCCCTACTTTGAGTAAAATTTTGACTGATTCTCGGAGCTATTTCGGGATGCCTTTTCAAAATAAAGCCTGTTTCATTTATCACTTGGTCTGTTATCATTTTCAAAGACTTTCTCCTTTTTTGATTCCTTCATTATTTTTTGGACAGAATCCAATAGCTGTATTTTTGTAACAGAAAAGTGTCTCATAGCCATTTCTAAAATCCAAATTATTAAAATTTTCTCTTCATTCGAAGAGAGCGAGTAGCCGAGCCAGGAGAGAACACCACAGGTGATTTCCCTTGCTTTTTATGAAGCAATGATGTCCTTGGCATGCCATACTTTTTTGTTATTTTTTGTTCTGCAGTAAGTATATATAATCTTCTTCATCCTATCATTGACAGTCATACTACCAATTATTGACACCCTATGTCAACAATTGGTTAGAGTTAACTTTTTGAAAATAAAATTATATTGCCAATATCAGCGCCTTACAGACCAATGCCTCATTGAAAAATCATAAAATATTAGTAGAAACCAATTATTGACATGATGTCAATAAATGGTGAACACACTTGTTCGAGAACCAGTTGTTGACATAGGGATCAGGGGGGGCGTATTTCTACAGTAAGGTCAACAAAGTAATAATGATCTTCAAATATTTTTCTATAAAAGAAAATATTGTTATATGACTGAACCACAAGAAATCTGGGTGAAAAATATTTTTTCACAAAATTGTTTACCTTAAGTTTTGTTGTACAATATAGATCATTCACATGAAATATTCTGCACTGAACCTTCGCTTGCGATACTGCATAGAATGGTGGTTTGGAAAATTGACATATAGTTATACAGGGTTGCTGATACTCTGAGGAAGTAAATTAGGCGGAAAATTTGAAACTGCAGATGATAGTTTAGTTAAAATAGAATATTATACTCGAGGATGTCAATGAATGGTTAGGTGTCAATAAATGGTTGGTTACCTTAGTGTTTCCTTGAAATAGCTACAACGAATGTATCGAGTTGGTTAAAGTAAGATCATTATGGCAATGCCTTTGTAAAGAAAAAATGACCAATGAAAAAATCAAAAAAAATTTGGTGGTCTTAAGTGATTTTGAAGATACGGGCCTACCGCAAAAAAACACTCAAAATGCCTCCTTCTTTCCACCAGCACAATGTACACAACAAAACAAAAAACTAATCTTTAGTGAATATCATTCACGTCAGGTTGGTAAGTCCTGGATTTGTTGTTTTTGTGATCATTGAAGGAAGGATGAATTTTCAGGTAAATAATTGAAGAAAAAATGTAATTATAATAGGTAGAGTAAGGTGTGTACATTGTGCTGGTGAAAAGAAGGAGGCATTTTGAATGTTTCTTCGCGGTAAGAACGTGTCCTACGTGAAGAATAACTTGAAGCAATAAAAAATGTAGGTAATGTGGGCGTTTTATTGAAAAAATTTACGATTATTGTAAAAGATGATGAAAAACAAACAGATTTTTGCTAAAGAAATATGTTTATTTTCAATTGGGGGTAGTTTTTTTTTCCACAATTTTGCGAGGACGCCCAATTACTTCCAATCATTATGGAGTTTGTTTCATCGTGATAGGTCAATTAGTTCAAAAGATATAACGTTTTGTTCAAACAGGGGTCACGGTAGCAAAACAAACATTTTTTTAATTCCCTAAAAAATAAAAAGTTTTTTTTCGATTTTTTCAATACGTTTTCCGTCGATAAAATTAAGCATAGTTTCCTTCATTTCAACATGTGCACTTTATAAAGACTCACACTATACTCAAATAAGAATATTTTTCGCCAGAAATGTATATTTCAACTGTTAGTGTTTTTTAATAAGTATATCAACATTATTATTTGGAATACTCCGAATAAATACATCTCAACACAAAATAAGTATGTATTATATTGAAACTTTTATAATACAAACAGCATTCCATTAAACTAATTCGTTTAACTAATTCATACTCTGCAAAAAATCTGTATAAGTAATATATTAGATTATTTTTCAAAACCTTTTGTATTTGTTTGTTTTAAATTCATATTTGGAAAGCCTGTAAATAATTCTATCTTAAGAATACATGAATGGTTCATGTAGAAATTTGATTATACCGAAGGCACGCAAAATTTCTTCAACAGAAATAAATGAGAGAACTATGACTTAAAAATTATCCTGAAAGTTGGCGTTATCCATGGCGTTTCATTTGAAATTTTCTAATGAATTTCGTCTGAAGTTAGCAATATTCATCATCCAAATTTGAGCACTTTGTATAGAAACATGTGGCAAAAATAATAATGGGTTGGTGTACCTTGCTACTGCTGAAAAAAATTTAATAAATACACCATGTACGATTCAACATGACCCTTTAATAGTGTTAAATTCAATTCTCTTCTCAGGTGAAACTTGGCGGAATAAATTTCGAATAAATAAAAAATACAGGGTGTTCTATTCAAAAAAGCTCGTCTCTGAGTCGTTCCATTTTTATAAATCACCTAGTAATGTTGAAAATATTTCTGAAGAGTTTGTTCCTTCAAGTTTTTCTCTTGGCTATGGCTTCATCGAAGAATTATGCCCTAAATGGACACACTGTATACAGAGTGGGCCAGTGATTTCCCAACTTCAAGTTCCTATATCTCGAAAACGAATTTATAGAATTAAATTAATTTTGTTGTTTGCTATCAAGAAGGAAAATACCTTTCAAATGCCATGTTGCAATTTAAAAATGTAGGGGTGGCGGTGACAGCTCCGAGAGATGGAATGTATTTCGGGTGAATTTCATCGCGAACCATCTCCCCCTCGAATATGTAGTTGACGTGTCCGAGTGTTTTTGTATAATTCGGTTCTGCCGATCTACAGAGCCGCTGTTTCGCTTTCCATGGCTCACTCTGTATATATCCTCACTGTATATTGGGTTTCTTTGAACTCGATAAGAGCACATTTTTCCTACAAATATAATCGCCTTATTAAGTTTCACTAAATACATTGTTATAAAGATAACAGGTATGCAATTTCCGTGCTGAAATAAAGAAACAAGGTTACTTCTATCTTTTTTTTACTTTTATCGTGAAACCGCAGTCGAGCTCAACCCAGGAAATGTAATGGTGTTTGAGGTAATCTGAGTTGGTTATTGGATATGTTTTTTTAATTGTTTCTTCAGGAGACTTCTTGAATGAAGTATTGCTAAAGCTTAATTTTAGTAATGTAAAATAAGTTGTTTCTCGCTCGTATTTTCACATCCATTTGAGGGTTCAGCGAATTGACTCGTGCAAAAAGTGAAAAACTGCTTCTTGCGAAAAGCAACACGATAGATGAAAAGGAACTGATATCTCTTGACTTGATCAAGTACATTATCCTAACAAGTACGGACTTCCGAAAAATAGTTACTGAAAAACGGCTTCTAACTTCAAACCGGTGGTCCATTCCTTTAATTTTAATTTTTTTTTCAACAACATTCGCACCTTTTACAATGCTATTTGACAGACAGGAAGGAAGTTATTCTCAATTCAAAAATATTACGACAGAAGTATATACGTTTAGTGAAAAAAATATTGAGAAACTCTGAGCCACAATTGACAGAATAATTAACATTTGGGCAAAAACTTGATTTGAACAAAAACTTGAACTTCAATTAATGTAAATCGTCAAGTAATCGAAATTTTAATAACAAACCCATACAAAAAGATAAGAAATAGGTATGTATATAAAGTTTGCAAGGCCACTTGTCGAAAAATCGATTAGACCAATTCCAGAAATAGTCGAATAATTGTCGAGAATTTGTCAGGAACGAAATAAAATTGTCGTGCTCTTTATTTATACGGGTTGGCACCTTAATATTAAGTTGGCACTGCCACTGTGGTAACCAAAAATTGTCGAGTAAATCTCGAAGTCTATTTGAAGCGAAAAAAAATGCAAACAATCTTTTCTTTACAGCTCATTAATTAATTTTTTGTTAGAATTCTTGATATACGGGGAAATTTTGATAATTGGCAACACCGCATGTATGCTATAAGGATTATTTGTGCTTTTTTCATTAAACCACTGTCAAATATATATTGGTTATGCATTATTTTTGAAACAAATGGAAAACTGGGAAAAATAAGGAATCTCAGTAATCTAGAAAAATTCATCAATTTTTATTATTTTTTTAGGCTCTATAGGCTCTTATTAGCAATATTTACTGAAAAATTTTCGAATGATTATGACATATTGCTCGAGAAAACGCTCACTTGTTCATAGCAGAAAAACTACATGGAAAAATGGAAAATGGAATATTTCTTTTTATCAGTAATACACTCACATAAAATTGGTTGGTTAATTTTTCCTATACCTGAAAATCAACTCATCAGTTGTCGAATGACCAAAACTGATTGATCGTGATATTTTGATATAGCCTGAAGTGGAAAAACTACCTATAATTGGTAAAACTCTAATATTTCCACTCACTCGGTAGTACCTTCACACTTTCGCAAGTTTATGGAACAATTGTGTCGTGAGAAGTTCCATTCTTGAATAGCTGGAAAATTACTTTTAAATGCTAAATAATGGAGAAATTCACTTTTCTTTTCTTTCTTTTTTTTTGGATTATTTTTTCTGCACCTGAAGTTAAAATTTCCTGAAACGGAAAAACATACGCACTTTATGATGATATATATAATTTTTTCGGTCAGAAATGTATTTGTCGTGAAAATTTCCATTCTAATAGCCGGAAAGTTACATTTAAATGCTAAATGATAAAATTCCATTTTCTCAGTAATACACACACATAATGTGGACATAATTGAATTTTACCAATTTACAGATAGTTTTTCTGCTTTCGGAAATTTCTAAGTTTCACGATAAATCTGATTGGCTCCTTTGACAATTGATGAGTTAATTTTCAGGCGTAGAAAA
Source organism: Chrysolina americana (assembly GCA_958502065.1). Classification (NCBI taxonomy): domain Eukaryota; kingdom Metazoa; phylum Arthropoda; class Insecta; order Coleoptera; family Chrysomelidae; genus Chrysolina; species Chrysolina americana. The sequence goes on from OY293411.1 coordinate 93,228,016, forward strand.
AGCAAACCAACCAAATTTCATGTGTGTATCACTGACAAAATGGAATATTTCCATAAGGACAGGTAGCCGAGTGGTTAGACCTATATGCTTTTCAATCATTCTGGCTTGCCGGTCGTGGGTTCAAAGCCCAGCAAATCGCACGTTGAAAGGTAAGACCTCGTTAATCCTTGGCTCGCACAAGTTTCGACTTCTGAGGGCTGTCGTTCGTGGGGGACGGTGATGATAAGACATTATAAATGGTAGGGAATGGAAATATCCTTATTTAAATTTCAACAGTGATTCCTTCTTATACCCATGCAATACGATTCCACTCTTCTAAGGTTATCATAATCAGTGAAACTTCCAATTATATAAAACTTATAATGTTCAATATTTCATATTCATATTCATTATTAGTCGGTATTGCTACTTATTTACTTGTTGATTATTGTCAGTTGACTGGTATACTTGAAGTACGTAATCGACTTATTCGGATTGAAGTTAGTAAAGATGTGCATTGATGCTCATTGATAGTTGAAAACTGAGATCTGAATAATGACCGTCAAGCCACACTTCTCATTTTTCGGATCACCACGTTCTCGAATCGCTTTGCAAACTACGTGAATCTAATCGAATCTCGAATCGAATTAGACCGTTACGAAACTGTGAATTCCTCGCACATCCTGAGGTGAACCATTAAAACGAAACAATCTGCAGCAGCGAACACAAAAGGCGCTTCCTTTGACCGTGCCGTTCTGAATGAATAAGTGATATCGAATGACCCCGATTTATCCCGCTGACCTTCCTGCACCAGCGAACGTTCTGATAAAAATCACGTCGACCTAATTGGAGAGAGCCGGTGAAAGGTAAGGACTTGAGAAGTCAGAAAGTATTGTGTGGGATAGTGGGCCAACAACTATGAGCAAGCAGCATTTGCTCTGTTGTTTAGGACTCCAGGGGTGAGATTCCGTGTAGATGTAGATACAATAGAATTCTATACTTTTCATCAAATAAGTGAAATGGCATTAAGGTTGAATTCGTGGTGGAGACACATAACTGTCGACTATAAAATTTTATGGTACACGGAATCCCACCCCTGAACGTAAAGGACCCCGCACTTTTTATGGGTAAAATGGTTTTCAGTGAAATTGTCTGAATTTTTAGTATATTGTAGTATTCGATGTACCTACTGATTGAACGTGCAGAATCGCAAAGTTCGTTGATGGATAGATTTTGAAGTTAAAAATCAGTAATTTTTATTTAATTATTTTCTCGGGATTTGAGAGTGCCAACTGCATTTTTTTCTCTCTTATCATCAACGTACCTTCATATTACTAAATATCATTTAAATGGTGCAGATTATATCATTATGTACAGAGTAAAAAATAAAAACATTTTAGTAATGTCTGAAAATTCGATGTAATAATGAAATATTGATAACATTATTTTGGCATGCAAAATACTATTCCTATTCCATCATTAATCACAATTCATCCATTCATCCAGGGTGATTTGAAAGTTTCTTGAAATATATGGGCGGTTCTTTCGTACACATCCTGTATGTTCAAGGGAATTATCATCCTCCGAAGATAGCCGATACCGTATAAACATGATTTCGTTGGGATATATAGGGTGATCATGAAAAATTTCGATGATAAAAATGATGAAATATCAACGTTTCAGAAATCATCCTGTAATTCACGATTAACTCGGTGAAATTTCCTTATTATTATTTAATATATTCATTATTCTCTCCTCAACACTGTCTCAAAATTTCGGTTTCCAACTTTGACTAGTTTCATAGTTATTAATTGAGAAACTTATTACCATTTGCATGACGAGTTGAAGGAACTTGTTCACGCGTACATTCTAGGTACTAGTGGCCAAGATTTTTCACAAATAGTGAAACGTGAGAATGTGGAGATCAAAATAGATGTAAAAGAGGGTGCAGATTGGAGATAACAATCACATCAGATATATGAATTTAATAATATAAGGTAAAGATAGTTAAGTGAATTTTGTTGGTTTAAGCTTTGTCGGAATGAAAAACGAACTATCTGGGAAAAGTGAAAATGATTGATAGAACCCTCTTTTATATTTATTTTGATCTCCACATTCTTAAGTTTCACTATTTGTGAAAAATCTTGGCCACTAGTACCTAGAATGTACGCGTGAACAAGTTCCTTCCAGTCGTCATGCAAATGGTTATAAGTTTCCCAATTAATAACTATGAAACGAGTCAAAGTAGGAAACCAAAATTTTGGAACAGTGTTGAGGAGAAATTGATGAATATTTTAAATAATAATAAAAGAATTTCACTGAGTTAATCGTGAGTTACAGGGTGATTTCTGAAACGTTGATATATTGTAATTTTTATCATCGAAAATTTTCATAATCACCCTATATATCCCAACGAAATCATGTTTATATGGTATCAGCTATCTTCAGAGGATGATAATTCACTTGACTATACAGGATGTGTACGAAAGAACCGCCCATATATTTCACCAATTTTTCAAATCACCCTGTACAAAATGTATGAATTGTGATTAATGATGGAATATGAATAGTATATTGCATGACAACATAATTTTATTAATATTTCATTATTACACCGAATTTTCACATATTACTACAATGTTTCAATTTTTCACTCTGTACATAATGATACAATCTGCACCATTTAAATGATATTTAGTAATATGAAGTTGGCACTTTCAAATCCCGAGAAAATAAATACAAATTACTGATTTTTAACTTGAACTTCAAAATCTATCCATCAACGAACTGTTGGTATCTAACCAGAAACTAGATCAGAAAAAAATTATTATTGAAATTCACCGAGTAGGCCGTGGAAGCAAAATGAAAGCCAAAAATTGAAAAGTTGGCTATGGAAACCATACGTCACTTGATAACAGTTGCTACTACTGTGATATTTTATTTTCATTCGTCGGCGTTATAAAAAGCCGCCAAAAAAAATATTGGAAAAATTGGGAAAAAAACAATACTCTGTAGGTCCATAACTTAAATAGGAACATACAACTTTTTCTTGCCTGTACTATTCAGCATAACCATTCCTTTCTAATGATATAATAGAAAGTAATTTTTTGAAATGAAATACCAAAAAATCCAATTATTATTATTCAAATATCAATGTTGAGAAACGTTTTACATGAAAATATCACCAGAGTCAATAAATGTATTGACGCTGAGGTAATGCATTTCGAACATTTGTTTTGAATTTATTTTATCTTTAATCCTATCAATTTGAATTTTTTTTTTTCGATAAATCTGTTTTTTTGTTATTGTATGGTATAGTGCGAATTTCAATTGGATCTGCTAATTTTGTATTCTTCATAATTTTTAGGGTTCTACCTCTTGGAAATTTTTTCGAGTCATCATTTTATCCTGCCTTTCACCTTAAAATATACAAAATATACTAATTCCATTACTCTGAGTCGGTTGGCGTTCGCAGAATTGCTATATATTTAACCGTTCTCAAGTTGTAAAGTTCATCTGGAGTTGAGAGGGGAAAATTTCAGTTCAAAAATGTCTTTGAATATTTTTACTACTCATATTCGTAAAACTCAATCTTTTGTGAATACACACACCGAATCTGAAGTCGACTCACTAGTCAATTAAAGATTTTATAGGCTTTTTACGACACCTCCGCAATTTTAATCTTGCAAGGGAGTTCTTGACGTTTTCTCCCTTTTTTATACTGAACCTTATATCCTAGCACATTCAAATCATATATTTTCAGAATCAGCATGAAATTTTGCGTATATGGTGCGAATTTCAAGTGGATCTGCTGATTTTGTATTCTTCATAATTTTTAGGGGGTCTACCACTTGGGAATTTTTTCGAGTCATCATTTTATCCTGCCTTTCACCTTAAAATTCACAAAATATACTAATTCCATTACTCTGAATCGATTGGCGTTCGCAGAATTGCTCTATCTTTAACCGTTCTCAAGTTGTAAAGTTCATCTGGAGTTGAGAGGGGAAAATTTCAGTTCAAAAATGTCTTTGAATATTTTTACTATTCATATTCGTAAAACTCAATCTTTTGTGAATACGCACACCGAATTTGAAGTCGACTCACTAGTCAATTAAAGAATTTATAGGCTTTTTACGACACCTCCGCAATTTTAATCTTGCAAGGGAGTTCTTGACGTTTTCTCCCTTTTTTATACTGAATCTTATATCCTAGCACATTCAAATCATATATTTTCAGAATCAGCATGAAATTTTGCGTATTTGGTGCGAATTTCAAGTGGATCTGCTGATTTTGTATTCTTCATAATTTTTAGGGGGTCTACCACTTGGGAATTTTTTCGAGTCATCATTTTATCCTGCCTTTCACCTTAAAATTCACAAAATATACTAATTCCATTACTCTGAATCGATTGGCGTTCGCAGAATTGCTCTATCTTTAACCGTTCTCAAGTTGTAAAGTTCATCTGGAGTTGAGAGGGGAAAATTTCAGTTCAAAAATGTCTTTGAATATTATTACTATTCATATTCGTAAAACTCAATCTTTTGTGAATACGCACACCGAATTTGAAGTCGACTCACTAGTCAATTAAAGAATTTATAGGCTTTTTACGACACCTCCGCAATTTTAATCTTGCAAGGGAGTTCTTGACGTTTTCTCCCTTTTTTATACTGAATCTTATATCCTAGCACATTCAAATCATATATTTTCAGAATCAGCATGAAATTTTGCGTATATGGTGTGAATTTCAAGTGGATCTGCTGATTTTGTATTCTTCATGAATTTTACTTTTAACTTTTTTTCAGTATTCTTTTTGTTCTGTCTATTATCTTGGAATTCACAAAATTTTCTAATTCCATCACTCTGAATCGATTGGCGTTCGCAGAATTGTTCTATCTTTATTCGTTATCAAATTGAAAGGTTCATCTGTAGTTGAGAGGGAAAATTTCACGACAAAATTTTTTTTTATTACTCATATTCGTGGAACTCAATCTTTTGTGAATACGTACACCGAATTTGATGTCGATTCCGATAGGCTTTTACAGCAGTTTCGCATGTACTATTTTGCAAGGAAATTTTGGACGTTTTATTCCTTATCTGAAGTTTTTTATATTATACTTGTAGAACATCTAATTTTCATCAATTCGTTATACTGAAATTGGTGTAAACTTTTTCTGAAAAAAACTCAAAAAATACTATAGTCTGCGATTGTTGATACACTATGCATTATGCACAAAAATTAATTGAATATTTGCATTGAACAAAATATATTAAATCCTAGAAAATTCGTTTAAGCCAAAAATTTTAAGGCCCCCTTTGCTCCCAGGGTGTCAAAACTTCAAAACTTGCCCCCTGCCCTCTGTAACTTTCAAAGATTTTTTCGATTTTTTTGTGCGTTTTATCGACCAATTTTAGTCGAAGAGGGGCGCCTAGCCAATTGAATTTTTCCGAAATTTCCACGCCCTACCGCACTCCGAAACGTAGGTGCAGAGGGGGGTTCTGTCAAAAATCGGAACACCCTCTCTAACCGACGGTACCGCTATCTGACCGACGGAGGATCAAAATACCACTTCCCGAAAAGGGGCCCTCACAAAAAATGTTTTTCGACTTCCCTACACATACTAAGATTTTGTCGATTTTGGTCCACAAATACGACCAGCACACCCAACTCGTGTTCCCTATGGGCGATTGATAATAAATATATATAATACATAGACAGTTCGCCAACTTTTCTGTGGTGTTCCAGAGGAGTGACTGAGCTTGTAAGCGAAGCGTCGCCGACGAGACGAATTGCACTTTTTTTAACAGAACCTAAAATTTTCTTAGTGTATTTTGGGGCCGAAGAATTTTCACAAACCAGCTGAGTTCGCGTGTGAAGTAAGACAACAATGTATGACCACCTTGGGATCATTGCCAGACAATTATCAATTGCTCTAGTAATTTTGTTATTTCAATGTTGGTGGTGCTGTAAGAACTACTGATGGGCTAGTATTAATTTTTTGATTTTAAACATAAGTGAAGTAACTCGTCCATGGGAGCGTGAAATTGTACGCGTCTACGTGATGTGATTCTACTAATTGCTCACATTAAATTTGTACCGTACGTTTGTTATGACCTATTGATGGTGGCACACAAATCATTTTTATAGCAATGGATTATTATACGATCCGAACCAAACGTCAGGCTCATGAATTTTACATAACCCGACGGAAATGACATGGCGCATCATCGCAATTCACTCAACAAAGTTCCTTGCCGATTGAGGAAATGTTGCTATTTATCAACGGTTTTTTTCATCCTGCTTTAACAACCGACACGCGATTGTACAATTGACTATTATTTTGATTTTTCCATTAGAAAGTTTGTCGAGCAGGATGTGGGATATATTTTATTATGTAGGTATTTCGTAATTTTGCGAATTTCATTGTTAGATAACATTTTTTTTTTATGTATAAATTGCAGTGTTTCATCAGGATGCATTTCTTGTCTAGATTTTTAAGACTCTTACTTTTCAGACAAGACTGAGGTCACTCTTGTCTTGACATGTTCTTGGTAACTTGTAACTTACCTCTTGTCTTAACTTCGAACTGCGCAACGAAAACACGCTTTGCGCAATAACAAACAAAATCGGGATATGTAAGAAATGAATATCACTTACACTGACGTGAATGTTTCAAATGTATTGTCAGTAGTAATATCCCTATAGGGCATTGATAATAGACGCGATAATTTTATGACAATCGACTTGAGAAATTTGTCATAAATTTATGAGGCATTTTTCAATGCCTGAGGGATATTCGGCGGAATTAAACGTTTATTAATTTATTAAAACTACAGTAAGTGAAACTACAATTATTAAAATTTAACTTAACGTTAGATTCGTTGCTGTTCTCTACTATAGAAGATCTATTACCACACATAATATTTATGTTCCTGATCGAGATTTACCTAAGTATGGTCTTATAGAATTTTGATTACTATGACCAGTGATTTTCAGCAATTGTTCTTCTTTACACCAATTCGCTAACAGCGGTTGATCTATTCGAGTGATTTGTTATCTTGTCCAGAAAATTGCCTCAGCAGCAGATTTAGTCGATCCATTTATTGTATTTACATTATCGTAACATTTGTCAGTTTCATTTTACCAGTGTCGATTTGGTTTTAAGAACAGTCGTGGTGAGGTAATATTTTCGACTCGTTTTGATATCAGTTTATGAAAAAGACGTACAGGGCAGATTTTTCTTTCACTATTGGAAACCAACCATTTACTACTTGTACAGCTTTTAGAAGCACCTTGGTACGTTTTACTGAACATCGGATTGTATTCAGTACGATTTGTTGGAGAGTCTTCGTTATTTTTCTCGATTTCAAAAAAATCCTCCAGACAAACTGCTTCTCCTCCTCTCCACGCTAATTCTACAGCTGTAATATGGTAAAATTTACGCGTAAGACCTTGGGAGTATTTTCATCCCATAGCAATATTATTTTGTCAACCTCAAACAAATTTAACGAAACTGAACTGGACTTACGTTTACATGGATCTGCTTGTAGTTTCTTCCTGATTGCATCGCGGGCATCTCGGGCTGGTTTAAATAATCCTTTTCTTGCTAAAGTTTTGCACGAAAAGTTCCACATTGTCTTCACCGTTGCTTCTTTGAATTCGGTTCCGTCAATCTTTCTTATATTGAAGGTCCAATCTTTTAGTATCAACGCCAATTCTCCTAAGCTTCTATGTTCATTTAATTCATATTCTCGTTCGCAGTAAAACTCCAGTATTTTCCAAATATATTTGTGACAGTAGGTTGTATTTCTGGGAATTTTTTCTTTGATTGCTTGCTGATTATGCGCACTGTGTGGCAGGATACCTTCAAATGTCCAGAGGCATCACCGTGGTATTCTCCAAGAAATTGAAAGGGTGCTGCAATTGAAGAAGGGTCAGATTATCACGTACTTCTTGGTTACCAAGAATCATTCTCGAAATAAAACGATCTGTGAAGATGTCTGGAAGAGCTTCACCAAACCAAGGAACATGAGGGTGGATTAGAATTTTGTGGACCTGGCAATCCCAAAATTGTCCTGTTGGATTGATGGGTTATGAGAAGTATGTTGAAGACTATATTCAGATCAAGTGGCGTCAAATTTTGGTGAGCTGTAACCATCTTCCACAACTGAACATGACCGTGAGTGTTACTTCTATCGAATTTTGCGCTGCAGAAATGGAAAATCTTGCAGACATCGAATCACTCCGAAGATGACATTTCGTGGTGAAATGTCTCCAAGAAGGGGATAATGTAACGATCCTGCAGCCGGACCTGACCGCTTGTTTGAAAAATCGAGCTTGACTCGTTAATAATGCATGACATCATCACTCGAGAATGCTCTGCTCACTCTAAAGAATGAACGAGAGGCAACTAAGGAATTATCTAGACGTGCCATCGAGTGTTCCAAACTGCTTTACGTAATGGTGACCCCTCTCTGTCCTCTCTTGAAACAGCAGGACCAAGATAATATTACTGCGAGTATAAATACAGGACTCTTGACCAGAGATGGCAGTTTAAAGTTAGTTACAAAAGGAGTTTGCCTATAGACAATACAGAGTTGGATTAGCGATAGTGATATAAATAACTGAAGTTGGTTATAATAAATCAGAAGCTATATTCCGCAATTTTAAAATTAGCGGATTGTAACAGTTCTGTAAATTTTTCTAAAGGTAATGTAATAGTGATGAATGAAGCCATTATTGCAGGTATGCTCTTTCGTTGTTTTGGTATTGTTGCATGTCTGCCTGTTGAAGTTGAACTTTTGATTGTATCGTAATAAACATTACACTTGTTGACTACTTTTATTTTTATTATTTTTTCCCTAAAATCGGGAATTGAACTGGTGATTTAAGTTACAAAACTAGTGGAAGACTCAAATCGAAAACTGAAATTCAATATTGGGATCTAAAACGCAAATCAAAGACTCCGGAATTCAAAGATTCGAACACGTGAATCGGAGACCTTACGACTGACGACTATTTGATTCAAATAATGGAATTGCTATACGAATAATACGATTGCTATAGGATACTCCCGTCAATTATTTCCATTGAAATTCTACCGTATTACATACGTTTCACGCTATTCACAGTTACAAATCCTAATTAGGTACATCTACATATTCCATCGAGATTAACAAACTATTCGCATTGCTGCATCCATCGCTTCAAACTATCGGGTGTGTAGATGTAGATCTACCCGATATCGATCGCGCGGCATTAAATCGTCCAGAGAATTCGAAACGAGTTTCCTGCGTTATTTACTTTTTTTTTTTTTATAGAAAGTCCCTCCTCTAACGGAATGCCATGTTCGTGTCTAGCAGGCCGAGGGCTTTAATATGTCCCGTGCTAAGCGTATGTTTTGTTTATCTTTGTTCGGCTTTCCGAAGCCGGTTGTGAAGGTGGTGAGTACAGTCGGGACAGCAGATGCTATTATGACTGCGATCTTTAGTTTGTCCAAAATTGATCCTATGGACCGAAAGGATTTGAAGAGAGCATAATAACGTAGTCTATCGCTCTAGGCAGGAGGATTATTTCATTGGTGACGAAACTAAACCTGTTCATGTAGGATCCTATAAAAAAAAATAAAAAAATTACCACTTGTAGTCGCCTAAAGATGATAAAAAATTGAAGAGTATAATATGCTACATTGAGAATTTCTCGAGATGCCTTCGTTCTCAAGTTACTGTCAAATAATCGCTTTATATCGCATTTGCCACATCATTCACGGAAACTTGATGAATCAGAAGTATATCTCGAAACATATGTACTTCGCTAATTGTATGATTTCGCAGTCGGGAGTGCCTTCAGAATTGCACTAGTTGCCTTCGTTCTCGAGTTACTACCAAAACATCGCGTTTATTCATATTTGACACGTCTCTCCCTCATTTCACCAAATACGTTCAATGCTATTCATTTTTGTGGTGAACTTCGGTATGCTCAGATTCTGTACAAAAGGAACACATATTGCACGTATTGCCATTTTATTTTATTATTAAATATTTGATTATGCCTGCTTTTTACGATACCCGAACTTCAAGTCGATTAACTGCAAGGTACTTCTGTCACCAAAATCTGGAAGATGGAAAATCATCCTGGAAAAACCAATCAGAATCGCAGGAGACTGCGTTCCTTCTCGCGGGATTAAAAGCAATACATATTACCGTCACCAAATCAGTTGATATCGAGCAATTCGACTGTAGCCACATCGTCTTTGATGCTGTCTACCGCGCTGTCGTTGACGAGACGTAAGGTGGAATTACTTGGCATGATTAAAATAATAATAATAATGATAATAAATCTTCTTTATTTATCACGTAAAATTAAAATACTGAACTGATAAAATTTCGCAGAATTCTCGATGTGGAAGTTCAGTTGATGCCGCTTTACAACCTGAACTTTAATAATCATTCAACTATTTTTATTGGCATCATTGCAGTCAGTGGCAGTGACTATATAAATACCCTCAATGAATACGATGCTCATTTAAGTATTCGAACGAATTCTGTACTTGTTCTGCATTCTGATTTAATTAATTTTATTAACACTCATTAGTACTTGTAATTTCTGGCAGACATCACTTGACTTCGTTCGGTTTATTTTTAGATCATGGGACGTGTGCTCATATTAATGTGTTATTACGAAGCTATATCTAATTAGAGGATACTTGGTCTTCCGTCGCTTCATACAAAGAGATTTCCGAGTAAGTTGGGTAGGTGTATAAGATTCTATTCCGCTTGTTTTGGATTTTATTTGGAATGTTTTGATATTTCAACTCAAAATAATGATAAATATATAGGAAGGAATAGAAAATGTGATCCCAAAACTTCCAAGAAAACTACAAGTGTCTGGGTGTAAGAATTTCGACATTTAATAAAACTTCTTTGTTATGAAGGGTTTCTTAACTTTTTTCAAAAACTCTTGAATCATTGTGGGTGTTTCCCATTTGAATCGATAAACGATTTCTAGTAGTATTTGTATGGCCAAGAATCGAACAGATATAATAATAATAATAAATCGACTTTATTCACATACCAAAAAAAAATGAGGTAAATATCTCTTGTATAAATAGTTTTATGCGGAAGATTGGATTAATTAATCCCTTTTTCATTTTGAGTTAATGAATTTCCTTATGTTTTCATCATATTCATCAAATCATCTTGAAGACGACGCAGAACCATCACCCTCAGAACTTGCCCCGGAACAAGATTTTTTTATTATTCTGCCCGACCATGTTGCCCCGACATCGGATGTGCTCCAATAGGCCCCAGGACCCATCACCGCACAACCCAGACCCACCAGATTAGGGAGAAGAGTAAGTTATCCCTATCGGTTTCGTGCCGGTTCATCCTGGGGTGGGAATCCGTGAAGCGCCGGATTGAGAGAGCGAGTCCGGTTTGGGTCAAAGATCCAAATCTCATAATCTCACGAGGATTGAGTGAAATTCAAAAATAAACGTCTGACTTCTAGTATTGTAGTCCGAATCTTGCACTCAATATTTACGCTCAACAGGCGATTTCTTCTTTGAGCCTATTCAGTAATTCTCATGGCGCTCGGAGCATAGGAAGAATAAAAATATCAGGACAATTTATAATTGTCCGGCGATGATTCAAAGATAGTCTCACAATGTGACAATCGTCAATGATTCACGTGGAACTATAGTGCGTCGGGGTTTATTTGCTGGAGTTCTGTATGATTGCTAGGAAAATTATTGAACAACGAAAGTGAACTAGACAACAGATTGCTGAATACGCATGAAGAACCGCGAAAAATCTATATGCTTTATTTTTTATTTTTTCACGGAGTGGCCTCTACCCACCAATCTGATATTATTGACTCCTACCTGATTATCAAAATAATTCGATCTACAGATGCATGCTGAAAATATCACTGGCGTTTCGATTATGGAATTTGAAAGAAAATACCTCTTAATACCATTTCATTGGCAGATGTGTGATATTTCTGATCCATTCTCATGTTCTTAAGTTATAGAGTGGTTAAAATGTATTTATCAATTTGGAACTTAATGAATTGAATTTTCCCGTATTTTTTTAATGAAACACCCAGGATATTCTTCGACCTTATGAAGTAGGTTTGGGACGCGAATATTGTTGCTATTTCTAGCCATTTCCCATATTTTCATTTTTGAAAATGTTTAGTTGCCCATTTACTGTGACACACATTCCTGTGTACACATAAGTTCAATTATTTAAGTAGTTAACTCCCAATACAGCTTCCTCTAGGGACACTTAACTGGAAAAAAAATTATGCAAAAATGCAAAACCGAGAAAAACCAGAAATAAATTGAATTAAAAAACTGTATTAACTGCTCTACATGTTTTTATTTTCACCTTGTTCCTACAATATTCAGAGCCGAGGAAAGGTAGGTAGAAATTGGTTTTCTTGAATGCTGAAACACCCCTTGGTCACTGAATTCCAAAGCTTAATCGTTCGTCTCTAAAGTGATGTCTAAAGGCCGATGTGAATGAAGACTGAGCTCGACGAGCCAGTCTCGATGGAAACAGAGCTAGATCATCAACCTGGAAAATATGGAAAAACTGTAAAAGTCAGGGAATTGATTTATGTCCTGGAAGTCAGGGAAAAACGTTAAAAAATGTCCAAAGTCAGGGAAAGTCAGAGGATTCTATTTTCGGCCATCTAGGGAAATGTTTAAATCTTGACATCAATACCTCAAGACTTTATCATTGATAATTAACATACAATTCCCTTCCTAAACATTGAAAAATTTAAATTTCCTTTAACAGAAGAAATTTTATTCCATTAGTTTTTTTAATGATGAGAAATTATGACCACTCAATAAATCTATATGTAATAATGAATTATGGTGAAATCTATATGTGATTCACTGATAATTAACCATTATCATTATCCACATAGTTGGGCTCAGAGTCTGTTAGGACAGTGAAGGTTTTTTCAACATACCCGTTACTGGTCATGGAAAACTTGAAAGTACCTGGAATATCTGAAAAAGTCAGGGAATTTAATTTTACAAAATTGGTGGGCACCCTGTAGGTAGAACAATTGATGATCTTTCAGAAGAGCATGGACTATAAAAATATCTATGAAAAAAAGATAGATCGCCAACATTTCTGCGGTATTCCAGAGAAGTGAGCAAACTAGTGAGCGAAGCATCACCGACAAGACATGCTGTTTGTTATTGTTATTGTTTAGTTGTTATTTCCGTCAACCAGCTGCACACCGTTAAGAGTACAACCCTCAAAAGTCTTCGAAAGACTTGTCCGAGCTAGGGAAGACGCAGCCCTTGCCTTTAAACGTGTGATGCCATGCACGAGACTGATGACCATGCTGGGAATCGAACCCATGACCCTTAGGTTAAGAGACAAGCGCTCTACCGTCACGACCATCACGGCCCATTAACATAAAGTTTCCCTGTACTGGGAACAATTTTCCAGGACAGGTCGGAGGTGTGCCTTGAAAATGATCAGTTAAAATACATCTTGGCGCAAAACAGAAAACCAAGTTTTTGACAGCGACACTCTGATATAATTACGCTAAACGCTGTAACATCATCCTTTCTACAGAAAAGAAATGCTTCAGTTTTGTCCGCAATGAATTCTACCAAGTTGTCCCCATTCTAGACTCTTTGCCAAGTCCATATTTGAATCTTCCACGTTCCTAGACATGTGTTAATGGTAATGGTAATGGTAAATATGGATGGTGACTGATGCGCTGTGACCTAATTAGATCCATTGTGCCCCATCTTCTTCTGCTATTTCAAGGTGTTCTCGTTTACAGCAGCCCCTCAAACCCCAATTCCTTGAGGAATTTAAGGATTTTGTGGGGGTCTATTCGTGGTATTTCTCCCACAGTCAGCTGGTGTGATCCCAGTATGTTCAATATTTTGTGATGTACAGCATAACACTCCATCAATATATGGTGTGGTGTTTCTGGATGTTCCCCACAGAATCTGCAGGTGCTGTCCTCCTCCAAGCCTAGCTTCCTTAGGTGTTCTTTGAGTCTGCAGTGCCCCGTAAGAAATCCCGTAGTTTTGCTAAGGTTAATCAGTGTCTTCGATCTTGCTCAGTTGAAGTTGCGGATGAGATCTTTGGCCTGCCTCAGCCCTGGCAGTCTTTGGCAGTATGCAGAATGGTTCTGGCCCGATCAGTGGCGTTGATGCCCCTTTTCGTGCCAGGGTATCTGCTTGTTCATTGCCCTCCACTCCGACGTGCCCCGACACCCAGAGGAGGATCACCTTGTTGTTCCTGCCTAGATCATTAAGTTTGTCTAGGCATTCCCAAACCATATTTGAGCTGATATTATATGAGCTCAACGCTTTGATGGCTGCTTGACTATCGGGCATGAGTTAGCTCTCAGAAATCAGTGATGTGATGAAAAAACGGTGTCAATTTTTAAGTGGTTGAGAAATAGACAATATTATTAGAGGGGATAAGAGGTGGGGGTCACCATAATACTTGAAATATGCGAGGAAAAAATGTAATGCTCTCTCAATATTTAGCACGCTATTCTTGACACTCTCATTAACAAGATGGATTCTTTCCGACACTGTATACATTAGGACGGAGGCCGTTTGAATAATTGAGCTGGGTAAGAAAAAAATCCCCAATTTAGTGTTGATTCCGTGTACCGTAGAATTCTATAGTCGATATAAGTGAGATGTCATTATCGATGAATTCATGGAAGAGAAAGAGACATAAGTGTCGACTAAAGAATTCGATGGTACCTACACGGAATCTCACTGGGGGATCTAGGGAGTTCAGGGGGGGGGCATGAGTTAATAGAAATTTGTAACTGAACAGGCGCTTATACAGTTTTGTTCCATTGGAGGGGTAATTCGTGGCGAGGGAGTGACAGAAAATAAAAAATCGCCGAAGATTCAGTTTGTATGAAAAAATAATTTAACGAAATTAACAAATGCATTCTGAAACTGAATACATTTAATTTTTAGATATATAGGTAAATGAATTAGATTCATTTTGTGAATCATAATGTTAATTTTGATTAAAACATTGATATCGTGGGAAGGATGTTAATTACCATCATTACCCCCTTCTTGTATACTCGCCAGTAACCACAAGTAATAGAATCTACAAGAATATCAACGGAATCTTTCAGATATGTTTAAAGACATAATGTGAAATGACCGTTTTCTGTCCAAACCAAGTAGTGTAATAGAATGATTCTTTGTGTGGTTTCCGATAAAAACCAACTACCTACCTACTTGTTTCCTTTGATTTTGAATCTTACCGCTCTCCGCCACCGCTTACCGCTAGTATGCATTTTACTGAAGCTCAGTTCCCGAAAATAATTATTTTTCCTTTGTCGTAATCTGTTTTGCCGCCCTTTGAATTAAGCCCTATAGTTTAAGTCTTATTGTTTATAGTCTCTACAGTTATATCTCTTTTTCTCCCATGAATTCAACAATAATGTCATTTTACTCATTTGGTCGACTATAGAAATCTATGGTTCACGGAATCCCACCCATGACATATGCCTCGTTTTCACTTCGAATTAATCGTTTGAACTTTTTGGCAAACTGCCCACCGCAGCGGCCACCTAGAATATGCAGGTCGCTCATCTAGGAACAAGGAAGTACGAAAATTTCTTCGTCTGCCTTAGTTATTTTCAAACGCGCTGTTATGCAATTCGAAACACGCGTAAACAAAGTCGTCGCGTTGCAGTCTATCTGGTCAGCAGCCGGCGACGTACCTTCCTCGAATTCGTGTCAAAGTATTTATACATTTAAATGGGAGAAGTTAACTTTTGATGTTACTTTGATCATTTACACAAAAGCGAAGGGTCGATAACCGACTATCTGAAGCGGCGTTGCCAGTGAACCGATTCGAGAAACATCTTCGGATGTTGAGGTTTACTCGGTGACATTGACGACGTCGCTGGTCGGTATGACGACTATGAAGGGTCAAAAAATATCTTTCGAACCTCCCTATCAGAAATCGAAGACACTGTTTGGAACAGAACTGTCCTAAAGCAGAAAAATAAATACATGTCAAGTTAAGTTCAGAGAACATAGTGAGAGTGGGAACCAAGGAAACGTATGTCGGAAATTGACTGATTCTTGTATATCTGGAGCTTCAAATACTGAAGCTTTGCTGTTCGTTAAGAAATCGAGGCCTGGGAATGATACCCCCAACAATCCTGCAAACGGACAATTTTATTTCAGATCTATTAGATATTGTAGATATAATATCAGTAGTACTATCCCTAGGGCATTGATAATAGAAGAGATCTCCAGAAGAGATAATTTTATGATAATCGAAAGTTTGTTCCTTGGTAACAGCCCGAAGGCCAAGGGCACATATTTTGATCTTGTTGTGGTGTTCTAATTTTCAGCAATTGTTGTTCTTCTACACCACTTTTTGACAATTCACTAACAGGAGTTGATCAGAATCAGAATATTCTTTATTGTCAGAAGAAAGAGCTTGTAGACAAAGAAACATTAAAAAAATATAACAGATAACACAGCATCTATTCGAGTGATTTGTTATCTTTTTGTCCTTAACATTCAAGCCAATTGCATCAGCAGCAGATTTAGTCCATCCATTTGTTGTATTTCTTCCAACAGGTACATTATTGTACCGTTTGTCAGTTTAATTTTTCCAGTGTCGATTTGGTTTTAAGAACAGTCGTAATATTGTCGCCTAAGACGTACAGGGCAGCTTTTTCTTTCACTATTGAAACCCAACCATTGTACTACTTGTATACAGCTTTTAGAACCACCTTGGCACGTTTTACTGGACACCGGATTGTATTCAATATCGTTATTTTTCTCGATTTGAAAAAAATCCACCAGACAAGCAGCTGCCTCTCCTTCTCGCCACGCTAATTCTACGGCAGCAATATGGTAAAATTAACGCATAAGACCTTCAGGAGTATTTTCATCCCATAGAGGTCTTATTTCGTTACCTTCAGATAAGTTTAACGAAACTGAACTGGACTTACGTTAAATACTCTGTTGTTAAACGGGTTAATCATAATATAATAGTCATTATAGTACTATTCTTGCAAAAATTTGCACGAAACGTTCCACATTGTCTCACCGTTGCTTCTTTAAATTCGGTCCCGTCTTTCTTTCTCATTTTGACCTCCCAATCTTTTAGTATCCACGCCAATTCTTCTAAGCTTCTATATTCATTCAATTCATATTCTCGTCGCAACAAAATTTCATAATTATTCCCCAAATATTTTTGTGACTAGGTTGTATTTCGGGGAATTTTTCCTTTGATTAGCGCATTTTTACTTTGAACATTCGCATTGCCAAAACGTGACATTTTGAAATTTATTTGGAATGAAGTGGTCAAACTCAATCAGTGTAATGTTGACATGATTGAGTGAAATTGTTTTATATGATACAAAATGACAAAATTTGAATGGGTGTTAGAGCTGTAAAAAAAATTTCAACCATTCTGAAAATCAAGTGTGTCTAAGGTACGAATAGGACAGACAAGGTTAACATTATCTGACATCATTCAACATAAACAGATTCGAAGTACTCAGCCTATATGATTGAACTGACATGATTACCATGTAACCTATACGCGCCTATTCACACGTACACTTGTATACAAACACGCACATAAAAAACTGCACAAAATCAACGAAATAATTTCCACACATCAATCATCAAACTATGTTTATATTAAAACAAATTAATAATGGTCTTGAGGAATTTTTGCATAAGAATGATAATTATATCGATTTTTATGTTTTTGATTATAGAAACAATGCGATAAAATCACCCAAATTCTCAAGTTTTCTGTTACGACTTACATCTACGTCATTTATTTGCTACATCATGGATATGTTGCCACACTTGTGGTGTTGTTGAGTTAATTTTGTTTCTACACTATTTAGTTCAGGTTCGTTTGTGATCAATATTATCGTGACGTGACTACTTATGTGCAATCTCTTCAATAAAATCCACATTTACCCTTTTATCACAATCATTCAGAATGTGAGGCGGGAAAAACCAATCAAATGCTAGGTTAACAATCTGACTGGGACTCAATTTCAGATAGGGATGAGACAGATTTTGTAGTATTTCTGGCGTTATCCCACTACATTCTGGAAAAATTCAGGCTCCGTTGCACAGATCTTGTTTTTCACGTGACCCAATAAAAAATCGAGTGGGGTAAATCTGGAGATATGGCTGGCCACTATAGGATCTCTGCTCGTTTCATTTTCAATGGTCCGCTGTGCATAGTATATAGTAGTAGTCATATTACTCAGTTGTTTCCTTATTATTTTGATAATCGATCGTATGACGTTTAGCAAATGCAAAAAGGTAAGTATATTGAATTTTGTTTAAATAAATAGTATATAAACTCACATTTAAATAAATAAAAGCTCAATAAAACTATCCTTATGCCATAGGGTGAGGTGAGGGAGGAATTAGAACTGGTCTTTTTGGTGTTGGGTTTGAAGTCCGTCTGAGGTATTCAGGGAGCGGGCCAAATCGTTGCACATCTGCCCCAAGGCAGATCCTACGATGTAGGTGATTAATTGTCACATGGTGGTTCTTGCTTCTCGCCTCTTCCAATCATGCAGGGGGTTTTGGTTCTTAGGTGTATTTAATTTTCGTACTGAGTTTTTCGTGCTGGTCCCCGAAAAACACCCTTCTTCTGGGTTTCTGGGATAGTGTATCATAAATACGCCCTTTTGCCTTTTTGACCTGTTTTGGTGCGCTCTGACGTTATATCCCTAGTCAACGAACTTTCAGAGATAAAGTATCTAAATAACTTTTCAGATTGATGTTGATGTATTGATGGTTAGAATATCAGCTAGCTCTCGTAGCGTGAATAGCCGGATATCTCTGTCACTATTAGTGGCGATACGAAGTATTTTGATCATGCTCATGATCATGCTCTATAGCCTTGTCATATGAGACTTGCGGAGGCTGATGTCATCGCTGGCCTGATGATTTGGTTGTAGATCAACACTTTGGTATCCATATCCAGCTTAGAATTCCTGGCTACCAACGGGTATGTCTTTTATGGCTGTCGCAGCTCGATGAATTGCTAATCCGATATACTTACCAAGTTATAGTCCTATGTCCAGTAGTACTCCCAAGTAGCGCATGGACTCATCAATTCGATTCCCCAGAGCTTTGAATCTTTCCAGAGATTATTAAGCTAGTGCGTTTTCTTCCTTGTGAAATTTATGAGCTCTGTTTCATCTTCCATTAAAAATGGAAAAAGGTGTGCTGCGGCTGCATTGCTGTAATACGATTGGGCGTATATTGCCGTGTTTGTGAACATATAGGGAGTACAAAAGTGGGGACAGGCTTGATCCCTGCGGCACTCTTTGCTCCGGCCTCCTTCATTTCAGAGCTTGTGTTATTCACTCTGACCCTAAAAGCCCTGTCGACTTGGTACGAGTCCATTAATTTTTTCATATATTCAGGCATGCTTGTCTTTGACATCTTCATGACCAAATCCTCTATCCAGTTGGTATCGAATGCTTTCTGGAATCCAGCAGAATCATCACTGTTGATTTCTTAAAGCTAACCCTCCCTCATCTCTTGTAAAATTCTGGCTACCTGGGAGGTATTTGAGTGACCTCTTCGGAAGCCGAACTGCTCCACCGAAATGAGTTTGAACTCCTCTTCAAGTTTTCCAAATCTTTTAGGGAGGATTCTGTCCACCACAGATGATGATCATCGCTTGCGGATAGTGCTACCATTTGATGAAGTCGTTTACTATGTGGAATAACTGCAGGAGATACTTCTTCGGAAGGTTCTCGAATAGCAATACCGGAAGCTTTATTCAGGAAACCTTTTTATAGTTTCCCAAACTTCCACAAAGTTGGTCATCATCTTCGAGAAGATTCTATCGTCCATTGCTACCTTGGGGGTAGCTCTAAATTTTTTTGCTTCCCTGGAAATATCTGCATGGATTCTTTTTTTTTCTTCGCCTACCTGGAAGGGTCTTTGGTATTGATCATTACTAGTTTTAGTCCATTCCCAATGGTTGGGATTTCCTTGCACTCTCTTTAGAGGCTTCTGGTTATTCAGATCCTCCCTTAGATCTCATCCTTATAGTCTTTTATTAGTATATTGATTTCTCGACCTAGCTTGACCAATTTTCTTCATGTATCTAGAGGACCCGACTCTAACATTTCTTTCGTTCTTTAGTGTACATGAGTTCAAGGATGTCATATGGGAGAGGATCTCTGTCATCTATTACCTTTCTTTTCCTGTCTTTTTGTTTGTGTTTTTCTATGTGGGGGGTGATTCTCATTCATCACTCTCCTGAACTCCTTTTAATCAGCGGATGACGTTTATCCCTATTGTATGCTTCATTCAAGTATAAGAAAAATTATCAAGGAAGATCACAATTTCATCAAATAATGTAGAGATTTTTTCTCATTTCGAAACAAAACTAAAAAGTATCCTGTTTCTAAAATTATTATTTTTTGAACAATTATTTGTATTCGCGCATAATATGCAGGAATGCAGTCTGACGTATTTTGCAAAAATGAAGCAACTTTCCTTGTATCACAAGTAACAGGGACCGTTATATTTATTCTACTTGCTTTGAAAGAATGTGCTTTGTTTCCGATGTTTTATTTCGTGTTCATATCTTCCTATTTGAAATACAAACAAGCATATTATTATGTTCCTAGAAACCTTTGCGTTGAAACTTTTTATTCGAAACCATCACGAAATGATTTATCATTGTTGACCTACTTCACAGAGAACGTCGTGAATCATTTTGTTCCGTGTTAACTGACATCAATTCAAAGCCCTCTGTTGGTTATTGCGTGAACAAATTTTCACAATTGGTATGGAAAATAATCCATATCACTTCTAGATATGGCGAATGTGGTTGTTTCTTGAATGTTTCGGAGTCTTTGCAAGGGCGGAATGAATAAAAGATCGGGTAATGGCCGTGCCTGGAGCTCAATGCTTCTGAAGCCAATCGAACATGATAGGGATCAATTTTTTACAAAGTATCAATTGTTCGCACGCAAGAATACTTTCAAAGCTTGATCATAGTTGGATTGTTTGTGTTACATCAGCGTCTATGCAGGTTGATCCAAAATTAGATTGCAATCTTCCCTCAATCTTGATTCATTTCTACGTGTCTAGAATCCGTTAGCGATCAAGATTTATTTTTTAACTTTGTCCTAACCATCTTCCGGCTGCATCCCTATGAGCAGTCCTCACAAGACTTTTAAGGGTGGGAATGACGAGTGTCTTACCTTTTAACGTGCGATCCCATGCACAGTCGAGAATTGCTACTGAGTTTCCGTCTAAGTATGCCAGTCTTCCATCCAAAGAGTTACCTCTCCTACGGTTGCTTGACTTTCTAATTTGACACCACTCGAATTATCCACCAACGCTGTCTTTCTTCTCGACAGGCTGATTGATCAGGTGCTCTAGCGGATCTAACGACCCTTTTATTGTTGGATACTTTGTTGTGTTCTTGAGCTATTGAAATGGTATGAGCTAAGAGCAATAGCTCTTGACCATGCAATAGATCTTTCCAGATTATCTAGATTCGCTGTTGAGAATCATTATCCTTTAATATAAAAAAATTAAAAACGTCTCCGTACAAAGTTGTTTTTTGCTATCTAGCTTTATCACAGACTGCCATTTCTACGTAGTTGTTGGAGTTGATACTATATCTATAAATGCTGGTGTTCCGCAAGGATTCATTCTAGCGCTAATACTTTTTCTTCTCCACACTTGCTACTACCTCATGCCAAGTGCCCAGATTTCCTTTCATACCGATGTCTGTTTTAAATTTACAATATCACTCCGTAAAACCAAAAGATAACGGGGAAGAAAGGTTCAAATATGGACCTGTCAAAAATTCTAGAATGGGAATCCAACAACTTGGCAGGATTCAATATAAACAAAATCCAAGCATGTCTCTTCTCACGAAAGGCCCATCTCACGAAAGGCCCATCTCACGGTGGCCAACGTAATTAGGTCAGGAGTATTCCTGCTAATGAAGCTAGGTTTATTATCAGCAGTACCTTTCATGTCTTCCAGTCTCTCTTGGAATTCAATTTTAGCTCGAAGTGGAGAAGTATAAATGAGAAGGGAAAATTTTACATAATCATCTCCACAATGAATGCTATTCCTGCTCTCAAATTCTTCTCCAACATTTCGAAAAACTTCTGGTAGAAGTTCTCTACACGCAGCTGTTATGTGCCTCTTCAAATTTTCCAAATCTCCAGGCTGTGTTTTATTAACAATCAATTTTAGAAGGCCCCATAGGAAGGAATCTAGAGTCGATAAATCAGGTGATCGTGGTAGCCATTCTATTGCTCTTCTTCGGTCAGGAAATCTGCCATTTAGCCACTGTCTTACTGGAAGAAAATAGTGTGGCGGGGCCCTATCTTGGAATGAGATATTCTTGCAAAATCATGTAACCAACTGCGTCAATTTGATATTCCAAACTAGTTTTTATTAAGGGGGGTCTATTATTTCTTGAAGCAGACTCAAGTAGAGCTCACCAGTTAGAGTTTACTCAAAGAATAAAGTTCGAATAATAGTATTCCCAACAATACCAGCCCAAACGTTCACTTTCTCTGGATAATGTGTGTGTGACCTTTCCAAAAAAAAAGTTATAAAACGTACACTCATCAGTGACAAATATTGTGCAAAATATTTTGGTTTTCATTGTATCCGTCATTTATTTTATTTAATAAAATTCAATTCTTCTGTCGAAATCGTCGTCAAAAAGCTGTTGAAAAATTTGCAGTTCATGCGGGTGAAATTTATGTAACTTGTGCTTTCCTTATTGTTTCGTGAGACATTCCTACTTGGCGAGCCACATTGCGAAGTGATGTGGAGGGTTCCACCATAGAGATGTCTAAAACTCATATTTGTGCTTCTTCATCCAAAACAAAGCGATTATTTCTTTTTGTGTTAGCAACGGAACTAGTTTCACTAAAATTAGAAACAAATTCCGGGTCATATTTATAATATAAATTACCATTGAGACATCTTTCATTGAACATTGTTGCCGCCTTTCTTGCGCATCTTTGACATTCCTCATAAATAAAAATAAGTTCGGTTCTTTGTTGAAGTGTACCATTTTTTCAATAAACACACAACCTTCAACTCACAAAACTACTTTTACAATAAAGTATCTTTGGCAAAAAAAAAATTCTCAAAAATGATAAACAGCTATCAACTCTTGGAGAAAATGTTGAAAATTTTTTTGCTCGAAATACACAATTTACTGTTTAAACTGTTCAATATATTCAAAGAACCACCAGAGTTTTGTTCGCCCTGAGGCAAACGATAAAATACTGACTACCATACAAGTACTACTTTAGGTCAATTACTTGCTTTCTAATAATAATAATTTTCAACTGAATACTATGAATGCTTTTCTCTATAATTTTGATGGATATTTAAAGAAAAGAATACTTTAAAAATTTACCGTTATGTATTCACATTGAGTAATTTTTGATATCTACAGTTTGTGGTATTTTTGAAAAAGGTACCAAGTTGAATGACGTTTAAAATGAGGTAGATATCACTCAACTCCTCTTTTTATATGAGATTTTATGGGTTGTGTTCGCCCTTCAAAAATAAGTATAACGTGTTTTTACATATTTTTAGATTATCTATAGGGGACGAAATATAAAGGGTGGGACGTTTTCAAATTGACCTCCTGTATGCAGAAAAAAACTCACATATTTTATAAACTTGTAAAATAAAAATGGGAAACTTGGAATTTTATTCAATTACAATTCCCAATGCCCTAGAGAATAAGAACATTGGGACAGTTTTATATATTGAAATAAATGAGAATAAACGTGGTCTCTAAGGATACATGTTTGTGTTAATTGTTCAGGGGCCCCTTGCCCTTCATGCCCCAATAATTAGGCGATATCATTTTGTGAAAAATCATCTTAGTTCTTTAATGAATATTCAGGAGAAAAGCGATTAACCGAAACCTGTATACGTACTGAACGTTCTTTGAGTTCTGTGTACTGTACTTGACAATATGTCAGCTGTCAAGTCAAATCATGAATCGGGGGATAGAATAACCTCTCATAATGTTCTGTGGCGAGTTAATAAGGTAGTAGAGAACCAAGACAACTCGATGGGTCATCACGATGAGGAGCCACATTCTCGATTAGACAGTAGAAGAAAAAAATATGTTATATAATATGTTATGGTATAATACTTTTCACTTACTTTTCTTCTCCTGTAAACTAAAAAACTGAACGACAAACTGAATGAATTATGTGAAATTACAAATGAGTAATAATCTCTGATCAAGTAACACAAACTAGATGAGAAATACTCGAATATTACTGAAGGTAACATCTTTTCATGTTTCTCCTCAAATCATGACATTGTTGCTATGTCGAAATTTTTTAAGGATGCAATAAGCACGTCAGCTACATTTTGATTTTACAATTTTGAAACAATTTTTTAAAACAACAATTTTAAATATTCATGGTAACGAAATCCCAAAAATACTGTCTTGGATGAAATATATAACAATAACAAGGCAATTGAAACGTTCATTGCAGCTTGTTGGGAGCATGTAAAAACGATAGTATTTCCATCGCCGAACGGAGATTCTTCGTTGTCGATATATTCTGGTCAGTACGGCTACGCAACATTTGATATTTGACTTTCTGTTTGTTTTCGTCTTTGGCTTACCTATAGGAGTGTTTCTCGTGAATAAAGGGCAGATTCTGAGTTAATTTGTGTTAAACTATCTTTAGTTTTTATTATTGAGCAATGGTGAAGCATTGTGAAATGTGTGAAAGACCATTTGAAGCTGGAAATAAAAATATATCATTCATAGGTAAGCTACCAGTGTCGTAACTATCAAGAAAAGAAACCCGAATTGGAAAAGGGTAAAATGATTGAATTATGAGAAACCATGTCAATTAGAGCATCGGCTGTTCTCAAAACCATGTGGAGATTCTTTCATCATAATTTCAGGTTTCCATTCCATATTGGGTTTTCATTATTTCTATTTTATTGAGCCTCAATATTTCTGTAGACAATGCACGACACTGCCGGTGAGGGAAAAGGCTGTTATATTACTATTTTGATGACCTACAACTTTTTTAAATGGTCGAATAACTACAAATTACACGTAAAAATGTAATGCCGTTACATAAGTAGTAAGTTTTGAATGACTGCACGTAATTTCAGAATAGTATGTGATCAACCAAAAAATGTCTTTGTGGACATCACGGTATACCGTAAAAATACGAGGTTATCATTTAGTTGTTGCCTAACGGCATTTTTATTGTTGATTCATTTGAATAATGAAATTGCATCCTCAAAGAACTGACCTCGTATAATGCCCGACCTTGAACTGTATCTGCACTCTAGTGCAAGTGAAACGCAGTGTGTTCAACAACAGAATACGCAAATGTCGCTTAGTATATAATTATTGCTATTTCTTGTGTCGTTATTTTGCTAGTGCTTGTTGCTTTTTTGTTACCGTTATAGTTTGCTTGTGCGACACACTTTCAAGAACTGTATATTCAATAATAAAATACATCACGATGCAGTGGAAACAAAATAATGTTACCTCTCTACCTTAAGTTATTTTCATAAAAGTAATTTTTACTTGAAACTAACTTTTCACGTTAGCTCTCAATAAAACAAACGAGTAACTTTCACCTGACGAGTTTATGAAGCGTATCACCTAATTGGGAATATACGCGATTGCTGTTGATAGAAAATTCAAAAGTCTTTGTAGTGGAAATGATTAGTTCCAGAAGAATGGCTGACATTGAGTTCGATACATTTCAAATGCTTTTTACCTTCATTAGTCTTTTATTTATTTAAATTTTCAACTAAGTTTTTGCCCATTTCCTGTTGAGATATTGAGGTAAAATTCAGCACAACTCGTTCATGTACGTAGTAACCGAAATAACCATCAATAATCAAGTTTACCAAACATATTCATAGAATTCTTGACAACAGTAAAATGTTAAAAAAAATTCAACAAGCTGCACACTCTTAAGGGTACAACTCTCAAAAGTCTTCGAAAGACTTGTCCTAGCTAGGAAAGACGCAGCCCTTACCTTTTAACGTGTGATGCCATGCACGAGACCGATGACCATGATGGGAATCGAACCCATGATCCTTAGGTTAAGAGACAAGCGCTCTACCATCATGACCATCACGGCCCACAATGGATGAATATTTATAGGCTTGTGGAAGGCTTTTGACACAGTGAGCCACCCTATATTATTATCCACCTTGGTGAACGATGGAATATAAGTAAATGCACTGAAATTGATTTAATTTTACCTCAGTAATAGAGTAAGTATTGAAAATGTCAGAAGCAGTCCTAAAGAAATATAATCTGTAGTACCACAAGGAACGGTTCTGGGACCAATTTCATTCTGTATATATGAGAATGGTCAATTTTCAGTCGATAGCTCTGTCAGAGTAATTAGCTTTACTGATGATCCTGTTGTACTTTATACAGGACAGAGCTGTTCCATAGCAAAATAAGAAGCAGAGAAAGACATTTAAATATTAATAATAGACTGGTTTGATTACAAAAAATCATCCCTCAACGTAGAAAAACCGTACTTCATGCATTCCTGTAACTATCAGTCTTCTCTTCCAGCCTACTTATCAATTCAAAAGATGCAAATAAAATCATGATTGATTCCCATTTGCGATGGAATTACCATATTGACTACATTGTGAGTAAATTGAGATGTGTTTTATACAAGTTTCTACAATTTCAACACATTTCAGAATCAATACAAAAAAAACACTTTACTACTGTGCATTGTCATTAATCATCCATTTGAGTTAGGTATCATTGAAAAAACAGATACCTGCAGAAATGAACTATCGTGTCTTAAAATATGAATTGAATGGGACGAAATTCTGGTAATTTCAATTCCATCTGAACATATATTTTTACCGGTTTGAGAGTAAGGGAGGGTTATACGATCTCAAGTTATATCGATCAATGTACTAAGAGTTATGCATCAGATGCAAAAACGTAATTATAGGCTTCCGCAACTGCAAATTAACTATGTTAATGGACTGTCTTGTTAGTCTGTACATTTTTCTTGTACATGAGGCAATTTCAACCGCCCATCTATTCATACCGTTATCTTGTAATTTACCAAATCGGGCAAGTTCAAGAAAGCCGATTTGAAGGATATTCATTATAACTATAAATAATTGCGAGTGCCGTTCTATTGACCACACGCCGTTAGCTAACCAATTGGAAAAAATACAGCATGGCGAAATTTGAATTGATCACGTTTGCTATCACAACACGTACGATGCGATGGTAGATTGATTTAGAAATATGGGCTAATATATATTTCAAATTAAACTGAAAAACCAGTTTCAAATACATCTCCCCATCGAATTTCCATATTCTCCCAGGCAGGTCTTTTAAGTTGCCATTTGATCAGGAATGACGAACTTATCCGACAGAGGAGCCACCAGTTATTCTAACGAATATTTATCCAAGTATACACCTTGAAAATGAAGAATTGTTATCAAAATTAATTTCTACTACGTCATGCAATGTCAGTAATATGAAATAGGTTTCACGTTGTTGTCAGGTGAAACATTTATCGTTTCATTTTATATATTCAAAGGAACAAAGATTGTTACAATTGTTATATCCGTCAACCGGTTGCACTATTACAAGCACAACCCTCAGAAGTCTCTGAGAGACTTGTGCGTGCTAGTTTTTTTAAACGTGTCTGTGAAAAAAGTTCTAGGTTGTCCCCCACTCTAAACTTGTCGATATCACTACTTAGATTGGTGACAAGCAGCAATCTGATTTTCCTAGGATAATACAAAAATGTAATGAGATTGTCAATGGCACCATTGTGCGACACAATTAATAAGGATCAACTTGAAAAAATGCCAGAAAAAGCTTTGTGACTGATGGAAGGTAAGGAAGACGATCCTGATTTCTAAAGCAAAGTATGTACATTTCAATTCATAGTACCTAACCGCAATTCTCATTCCGCGTTTTTTTCATGCATTAGCTTTTTCTGATTTTTTGACAACTTTTTGGGTATCTTGCCCCACTGTGCGCTGGCTTGCGTACTATATGCTCAGTAGTTTGGCATTTAAGTGGAGTAAAACGTCAGAAATATCACGAAAGGGGCTAAAAAAATTGGAGGAAAATTACTCCTTTCAGCTCCAAATGAACTTTTCAAATCGAAAACGCTTAAAGATAAAGCAATTCTGCGACGCCAATCAATTCAGAATGATTAAATTAGTACACTTTGCGGATTTCGAGTCTATGAAAAATATTCGAAAAAAGTCCAAATGGGTCCCGTAAAGTCTCTATCTATGATCGCTATTTACGAGATTTCAATTTTGTGGGTGTGATTCATTTCAGTTGATTTGTATCAGCTTTGTTGTGTGTTAGAGAGTATCAAACAATATTCATTGAAGAAATAAGATGGAATCTGAAGTCCTCTACGCAAATGAAGAGTAATCTAGAATCTTGGAGAATGATCTGAAAATTATTTCCAATGATTTAGATAATATAGAATATTTGAGACTGTTCAAAATACTCTTGAATGTTTGAGAATACATTCAAATGTTCTTAAACGATCTAGAATGATTTGTAAATTGATAAGTCTAGGGAGCTATGAAATGAACCCGAATGGAGACTCCGTATGGTTGAAGGATGTACTGGCAAGACACTCAGGTGAAATTCTGAAGAGTTCGGCCCCCAGTGAGGGGCCGTGGTGTGTGGAACTCTAAGGAAATTCCTAAAATATAATGTTCTCGGAGCTTCTGTAAAGTGCTGAAAATTAAACTTAATAATTTACCTCCTTTCACGTGTAAATAATATGAGGCCTTTCACATGATAATAATATGCGGCCTTTCACGTGATAATAATATGCGGCCTTTCACCTGTAAATAATATGCGGCCTATCACGTGATAATAATATGCGGCCTTTCACGTGATAATAATATGCGGCCTTTCACGTGTAAATGATATGTGGCCTTTCACGTGATAATAATATGCGGCCTTTCAAGTGATAATATTATGCGGCCTTTCACGTGATAATAATACGCGGACTTTCACGTGATAATAATATGCGGCCTTTCACGTGTAAAGAATAGGTGGCCTTTTATGTGTGAATAATATGCGTCCTTTCACATGTAAATAAATTTCCAGAAGGTACTGCCAAGACACTCAAATGCAAATCTGGATTGTTCGACCACCAGTGAAATTTCGTGGAGGGTGGAACTCTCTGGGCATTTCCAGTATAAAAAACTTTGTATAATATTTGTGTTGAAAGTAAGTAGCTATTTTGGCTCAAGGCAGGCTTAATTTGAGTACCTACAAGAAATGCCGATCAATTGAATAATAATACTTATTGCAATAAGTGTGGTTGCTTATAGCATTGGGACCTGATGGTTTGCTTCGTGCCTTTTCGTCAAGTAACTTGATAGAATAGTAGAGTGTCTTAGTAGTCATATAAAACACGACCCAATGTTTTATATGCTTATAAGACATGTAATGCCATACAAATTTTTTATCCACATCGGATATGTTATAAACACGAATTCTTTCCCTAATTTTTTTCCGTCTGTCACCCCCCTACGAACAACAGCCCTCAGAAGTCGAAACTTGTGAGAGCTAAGGATTAACGAGGCCTTACCTTTTAATTAATGTGCGATTCCTAGCACGACACAAGTGACCATGCTGGGAATCGAACCCACGTCCCTCTGATTAATAGACTAGCGCTCCACCATCATCACCACTGCGGCCCATTTGACATTAATAACTCTGGCCGAGGAGGTTATGTTGAAGAAAAGAAGTGATAAACAGATGTCTATCAAATCTCGATAGCATGTCTCCGATCATAAGACACTAGTGTTTCATTGGCTTCAGGAAGCCAACTGTGGATAAAAAAATCTTTCCTATATTGTTGGGCGTGCCTTGTTCCTGTTTATGGGATTGCTCTTCGGGATGGTCCCGACCTAATAAGGACATGTCAACATCATTCTTGGTTAAGTTCATGATATTAAGTAGATTGTTCATAAATTTAATCAACATTATTTATGAAAAATGTATCAGATTCAAGTCTCTTGTATTTACTATTGTTTTTTAATAATGACATCTCAAGAAAAGTAGTCCTAGCACATGTTAAGAATTTTCATCAATCTAAACTGTTGTGCCAACGAGAAGCCGTCAAAGGAACGGTGAACAATTTGCGAGTTTGCTTTTTATCTCGATAGAATGTACATGTAGTTTCACTGGAAATTTTTTGTTGAAACATTTTCACTAATGAAGGATGATCATTCCACGGTTTTTATGTGAATATGAATGTTATGCAAATATCACCAAGGACATCATTTTCTTGAACTTGAAACACATTTTCTTCTTATCGAGAATTGTTGAGAAGTCCAAAATATTCAGCTCCAAATTATTAAATATAAATATAAAGTATTATATTCAATTCTTAATTTGACGTGGTCAAGAAGTCAACTGTAGCGAATAAAAGTAAAGGTACTGTTTTTATGGAAGACTGACCTACTTAAGGGGACATTTTCAGTAGAGTCGCACGTTGAAAGGTAAGACCCTCGTAACTCTTAAGCTCGCACAAGTTTTGAGGGTTGCTCGTCGCCTCTTTTAAGAATGAATCTTCCAGCTGTTGCATGAGGAATCACAACAATATTGAATAACTGCTAATACTGGAAAAAATGCACCTGATAATTCAAAAAGATAACACAAGTCAACTGGAATATGTACAAAGAACAATGAAGTTTCACTAATGTGACAGCCAATTACAAAACAGTACAGTCTTGATATACATTAAAGTCATTTATAGATGGTAATATACAGGGTCCTGCAACAAGACCATTGTGTTAATAGATAAATGGATGATTTTATCAGCAAAATGCTATTATTTTCTGAGCTCTACAAAATGAAATTGGTGGCACTTCCACAGGTTGTTCGGTTTTTTCTCGACCCAATTTTATCTTTTCAATAAAATACTTTTTTTTGAATTTTTATTTTATTTTTTGTGTACGCATCTCAAAAAACTACTGGATGAATTTCTATCGAACTTGGCAGAGAAGTCTCTAGGTCGATATCAAGGATACTTTTTATCCTAGAAAATAAAAGGTGTGTGAGTTGCTTGAGTTTGAATATACAGGGTGTAACATAAGTACCTACGTTAAAATATTCAAGGGACGTATCCCTGAGACTATTTTAGGAAAAAAAAGTCTATGTAAACTTGTGTCCGGAAATGCTTCGTTTCAGAGATACAGAGTGTTAAAATTGAATTTTTTTGCTCGCTTTTAAAAAATAACTTTTGCAAAAAATAAGTTATTCACACGAAATTTGGTACCCGGGGTTTTTATGACGTGAAAAATCATAATTTTGTATTAATTTTAATGTAACATCTAGAGGGCGCGTACGCTGTCATTATTTATTTCAAATTGCCCAAACATTTTTGACAGTAAACTTTTGGTACTTTTCATGAAAAAACCTCATTCCCACACCTTTTCCAAGTAAAAAAGGTACACTTCCTCAACAAAGCTGGAGGTGATCGTTTTCGGGATATTTACAATTTTCTATACCTACCGATACATGTTACTTAGCTCCTAGGGCGCTTAGTGAAGTTGCCCAGAACATTACAAAAACTAAGTATGTGGTAGGTCAAAATAAACTACTTTTCTCCTATGAAATGTTTATCGAAAAATGATTTGTTTTCGAGATACAGATTGTTGAAATTTTTCAAAACATGGTTGGTTTTTGTCATAAGTTTTTTGCAATTTTAGTTATTTTTATCAAACTTTATACGCAGTATAGCCAAATTTGATTTCAATAATTTTTGTTAATCTCCTCTTGCAAATTGAATTAATTAAATCGAGTAGGCTATGAACGTTTGTTTATAAAAATAGAAGTTCGCTGTCATATTTTTAACTATTCATTGACAAATTCACAGTTCGGAGTTTATAAAGTGATTTTTTGGTACCATGCCCGACTATACGAATGCTGAAATGGCTGATATGGTTTTTGCATACGGCTTGGCTGACGGAAATTCAACCGAGGCCAGACGCATCTATCAGGAAAGGTATCCCCAGCGCGTCACTCCTTGTGCAGCGACATTTGCGAATCTTTTCCGGCGACTTTCGGAAAGCTTTGAAAGAAATTCTGCAGTAGGACGGCCACGGACTACAAGAACTGTGGAATTGGAGGAGGCGGTTCTCGAAGAAATTAGTGATCATCCAGAGACAAGTACAAGAAAAATTTGTCAAACTTAAATGTGAGTCACATGACCGTTTACAGTATTTTAAAGGAACAGCAATTATATCCTTATCATATTCAGCGTGTCCAGGCACTTACGCTACGTGATTTTCAACCACGTATCGAATTTGCTCAATGGCTTCAAAGGAAAGTCGAACAAAATCCCCAAATTTTATCGAAAATCCTCTTCACAGATGAGGCTAATTTTTCAAGAAATGCTATCATAAACTTCCACAACAACCACATCTGGGCGGAAGATATCCCACATGCGATAGCGCAAACTCATTTCCAAGACAGATTCTCTTTTAATGATTATTTAATTGGGTCCTATTTTCTCCCCTTACGTTTGAACGGAGATGCTTACCAAAATTTTTTGGAACACGAGCTTCCCCAGCTTATGGAAGATGTTCCCATTGGTTTCCGAAATCACTCTTGGTTCATGCACGATGGAGCCCCTGCTCATTTTAGTCTGCTAGCAAGAAATTTCTTAGACGTAGCATATCCCCAACGATGGATAGGAAGAGGATCCACTCAGCATTGACCCCCGAGGTCACCGGACCTCAATCCCGTTGATGTTTTCTTTTGGGGACACCTAAAATCACTAGTTTATGGGTTAGCATTGAAAACGAGGAAATGTTAAGGGATCGCATCATAGATTGCTGCGAAACGATAAGAAACACTACCGGCAGTTTTCAACGGGTGCGGAATTCTTAGACGAAGAGAGCAGAAGCTTGTATTACTGTTGGGGGTCGTTACTTTGAACAGTTGTTGTAATAGTTTATTCGTTCAATTTTTTTATGTTTAATTATTGTCTAATAAATAACATAGTACTTCTCTGAATTGTTTACAAACTCCGAACTGTAGCACTTTCTAATTGAATAATTACACCTGACATTTTTTTTTTTTAATTTGGATTGATTAAGCAGTTTGATAATGCTCAGTTTGAAAGAAGTCTGTGTTTAAAGTTTGATGAAAATAACTGCAGTTGCAAATAACTTATGACGAAAACCAACCATGTTTTGGAAAATTTCAACTATCCGTATCTCGAAAACAAATCATTTTCCGATAAACATTTCATAAAAAACAAGTTGTTTCTTCTGACGAGATCTACTACATACTTAGTTTTTGTAATGTTCTCATCAACTTCACTTAGCGCCCTAGGAGCTAAGTAACATGCATCGATATAGAAAATTGTAAATATCTCGAAAACGATCACCTCCAGCGTTGTTGAGGAAGTATACCTTTTTCTCTTGGAAAAGGTGTGGGAATGAGGGTTTTTTCATGAAAAGTACCAGAAGTTTACTGTCAAAAATGTTAGGGCAATTTGAAATAAATAATGACAGCGTACGCAGCGTCCTCTAGATGTTACATGAAAATTAATACGAAATTATGATTTCTCACGTCAAAAAAAACCCGGGTAACCAATTTCGTGTGAATAACTTATTTTTTGCAAAAGTTATTTTTAAAAAGCTAGCAAAAAAATTCAATTTCAACACCCTGTATCTCCGAAACGAAGCATTTCCGGACACAAGTTTATATGGACTTTTTCTCAAAATAGTCTCAGGAATACGTCACTTGAATATTTTAACGTACTTATGTTACACCTTGTCTACGGCCCACCTTGTTCGAATAAACGATCAGCTGTATCAACCATCTGTCTCAAAATCAAAGCTCTTTCGGACGATCTGCAGAAATGCACAAGGAATCATTTGAAAAGTTTGTGGTCACTTCCTGTGCGTCCGGAAGTGGTAAAATAACCGTCATCAACCCTAAATCCAGTCCGATTACTTTATGTATCTTTCGTATTCAATATGCAAAGGAAAATCGTGAACTCATCAGAGATAAATCTATTATCTATGTTGACTCAGCAAAAAATCTCAGTTTTATCGGTGATTCATCAAATTTTCAAGACCAATACCAATAAAAAATTGTTTGTGGGGCGTGACCATTATAGTAATGCCAGTTTCGTGTTAAAACAACATCTGAAATTATGAGATTTAATGCTAAAATCTTTTAACTTTGATTGTGTTTCAGCCTTTGTGTTCCGATCGCCGAGTGCAGAATAGAAGAGAATCAATGATGGTCGTTGAACAGTTTATATCTTGGTCGTACTTACAGCCATTGCTCAACGAATACTAACGGTGTGTCAAGATACAAAAAAATTATGACATAATCCGTCTCTTCCATTTAGAACCCTATATAGGTTCAAACATTTGATAAGCATTGGGAATCATCAAATGGCAACTGTCAGAAGTGTTGGTCAGTTTTAATGTTTGAAGATTGAATCATTGCAATGTGATTGTATTTGGACTCTTATCGTGAATCGATACCATTTTAATATACTAGTGTTTACCAACCTTTGGTGGTAAGTTCACCCTGAAATAGCCTAGAATACTTTGGAACGCCTAGAATAAATGTAACACCGTAAAATATGGTCATGCTTTGATGACATTCTTTCTGAAAAGAGGCAGTTTTGCAGCTTGTATTCGACGGCATGGAATTCTGGAAATTTGTAAGCGGTGCGAAATTGGTCTTCCTGAGGGGTTGTGAAATAGGTCAGAGCAGAATTGTGTGTTGAAGGCTTGAAGTAGGAAGTTTTCGTGACTCATAAGTGCTGATGGCTACGTGCCCATCTGACTTGGTGGGTTAAAAAACGACATCACGTTCTACAGCAAAGATGTAGCAAGCAAATTTTGACAATCTGCATGCCTGAGCTCCAGAAACTAAGCTTGTGACAGAATTGACAACCGGTAATATACAGACAAGAACCCATCACCAACCACAATACAACTAGTGAAATGGTTGCTTGAATAAGCTCTGAATGCTGCAGCGATAGACGCTAGAACGCTCAGAAACATCTATAGATCCAGAGTCATCAATATGTATGGATGCTGTCGGCCCATATTTCGAGATACTTAATGACTTAATCGTGCCGCTCAAATTGTTTACATTGAATGTATTCCCGGGATCGTATTTTAGAGTCGTTTCGTAAGAGTATATTTCTTATTACAGTAGAATGTCTGAAAAGTGAAGTTTGAAGTTCTCACTTTCGAAATGCTATGTGTTTTGGATTTCCTAATTTTTATCGGGAAACTGATTTGACGAATCTGTTCAATTACTTTCAACGCTATGAAGAGGGTACTGAAAGCACTTGGTTAATTATCTTTGTTCACAAATTATGATGCATTTATGATAGTTTTTTGACAAAATAATACAAATAACCAGTTATCCGGCAAGCATGAAGCTGTATTTATTTAGCATTATTCAAGTAAATGGTGATTTTCCCTTGACCTGTAATGGCTATTTCAAAGTCCAAGCGAAGTCATGCGATGTATGTAAAAGTTACCAACAATGAGAAAATATGTGTTCATGTACGAATACCATTTCAATCTAGCTAATCATTATATTCATGAGAATATGGCTATTATCATTGGTGAATCAAATTAGAAAAACTTTCATTTTCATTACTGATGACCGTCATTGTAATGATTCACCACTTTATGCAATGGAATGAGATTTCTGAAAACTGGAGTGAGGTTGCAGAAATGAAATTCTGCAAAGAAATCACCGACGAAACGAAACTTAAAACTATCGAAATGGTTTCGGCATTTTTCTTGTTTGTTGTATGCGTTTATAAAATAATAAAGGTTTTATCGATTAGCTTATAGGCCAAACAAACTCGATAACGCCCAATAAATATTTATCTTGTATATGCATATAGCGATAAGGAATTTAATTCCCATTCAAAAACACTCACTAGAAGATAATATTTCGAAGAAGAGTAGGTTTTGTTTATATCGCTCGCAAGTAGGCAAGATATAAATGTAGAACTCATCAATCATAGTTTCATCTATCGTCGTTTTGTAATTTCGTCGGAAATAGGTTATAGCGTTACAAGATGGGAGTCGGAATTGTTTTCCTGGGATTCAGTTTTATTTTAGCGTCGTAACATTCGTGGTAGCAATTTTTTTTTATATACAGGGCTACACCAAATCTTTTTTGACTGCAGTTTGGTAGTCAATTTGCGTTTCTTTGGTATCAAAGATTTGCCATCTACACTGAAATAGAACCCTACAGCGACCAACTAGGACGCCTTCTTAGAAGGTGTCTCAAGGTTCACGAGGTTGCTGGCAGAGATTCTCTCGTAGAAGCAATTTGATCAGAACATAAAGTGAAGGCATTTGAACAGACATTTCCCTTAAAAGCGCCGATTGCGCTGATGGAACAAGTCATGAAGAGTCAGAGAAAAGCAACCAAAAAGGCATTCATCAAAGTGTTAAAGGAATACTGCAAAACTGCGAGAAGGGTGTTCAAAATGGAGTGGAGGATGCTTGAAAGAGTCTGCTGAAGATTCTACTATATCAGTACTTTAACGGAATCCGCTAAACACGCTAGATTCCTGAGCAAATGGGACTTGACCAACATCCTCTGAAGATTATCTCATATCTGCTGAAGGAAGGTACAATTCCTGGACTCTGCGGAGACGACCAACGGTTTCTGCCAGTACAGTAGATCTCTGATAGGGACTGGCAACTGGTGGATAGGATTGTTACACACATGACGCTGTTGCTTGGACTCCCTTATAAAAATTCATAGAATGTACGGGCAGAGGGCCGCTATTATTATTTTTCATGGCGCTCAGCGGTGACTTAATGATTTTTTTGGTGGTGTATTCAATTTTCAGCTGTAGGAAAACCCGGAGAACCTACAGCACCGGTGCGCACTTCAAGCTAGCACTATAGTAAATTCATATTTCAAATACGCTCCATGTAAACAGTGGTCCATGCATGTTTGCAGCATGTTCACCTTCTGATCGGTAATTCTCGCAACGCTATTGGTCGATAGAACATCAACCTGACACGACACTAAACGAAATGTTTTCATTTAGCTTGGCTGCGTTACAATTATTAAAGCTGCGTTTTGTTTGAAGTTGCCGCGATGATTTGTTATTGTTATTGTTAAATTATTGATTATTTATATCAAATATTTATTTTGGTGTAAAGTTCTGGGTTGGTTTTGGATGACATTACCTTTTAAAATTCATTTCACAGACTTAACAAGCTTAATGCGTCTCTTTTCTAGTTTGGCGTTCACGTACCTTTGTTGATATCGTTCGTAATTGAAATGTGAATGCCCTATAGACGTTAGGATTAGCATCCAGGCAACTCACATCACATTTGATTTACAAGGCATGTGGCCACTTAAAGAGACCCATATACTCGAACAAAAAAAAAGATTCTCATGTACCGGAGCCTCGATCGTCTGTCTGAAGCTCGCAATAGAGTAGGATGTTTCAGTATAGCGCTGACTAAGACCTAGGTGTCAGAAAGAGAAGACCTCATTTCTAAAACGGGAAAAAGACCCTACGGTAAATCCTTCCAGCCAAACACCGCTTGTAACGGTAAAAAATTAGGAAGGTATCTTTGAAAAGGGAATATAGTCACCAACAAGCTGTTACTACTGGCCAGTGGAAGATCTCTTGAGTAGATTGTATTATCGCTAACCAGTAGAAGGGTTGAAATATCCTAGAAGACGATGGACTGGTCCTAGTCAGTAGGCTATTCAGTGGAGTCATTTGCGATCGTATGCAGGTCCTCTGCAGAACAATTGAAAGCCTCCACTCTTTCATGGACGCAGCATATAGAAAGGATCGCGCAAAAGTCTTTATCAATCCTGTGGCAATTGAGCAGAGTTTAAAAAAAAAAGTTGGGGTAGTATTCTAAACATTACTTATGCGACGCCAGTCGTAAGACTAACATTCAATACGGACCAGACGTATAGAGCAACACAATAGGTTGAAAGCTTAAGCAAAGTCCAGTAGATGGCTTTTTGGAAATACCTGGTGCAATGAGGAAAACTCCACTCTGAATCAATGAGGAGGCAATGGCATCAGAGGCTGCGGGACTCAGGGGTCTGGATAATCGAAAGATTGGTGATTAGTATCGTGGATATCGCAAAGTGGACAGAAAATTCTTTTCCTACTAGCGTGCGTGATTCTCCCCATACCAGCACGCAATTTAGTTTGAGAGGTGTCATTTTCCCGCACTAGTGCGGGAATAATTTTCCCGCACGCTTTATTAACTTTAAGCGAGTTATTTCCGCACTAGTGCGTCGTTCGGGTAACGGCAGTTGCATGCGGGAAAGGTACTCTTTCCGTACTTGTTATGATAATAACTATTTTCTGACAGTCTCTCGTAATCAAACGGTTCGATCGGTGTGACCCTCGAAGTCAAGCGAAAGCTTTAATATACAGAACTCCGATATCTGGAGGTTCTTGCCTCATATTATTGAAGCTACTTGCATGTGTTCAATCAATCACTAGCTACTAAATAATGCAGCATTTGGTACATTTTTAGGGCGGTGACGAGGAAATATGACGAAAAACTTCTGAATTGACTCCTTTCTAGGAGAATTATTGCACATAGGTATGTTATGTTATTGAATATCCGATTTCATTATTATATTCAACTGAAATTAACCAAATTGTATCGATACTGTTTGCTCAATTAATTATTATTGAATATCGACAAGTGTATGTAGTCGTCCACTGAAAACATCAACGCGATTTTTTCTCTTTCTGTGTACACGCAGATAATATTTTTATCAGACATAGATTTCATACTGATGGTAGAATGGTGGGTTTTTATCAGAAGTGGGTATGTCGTGCTCTCATTTATAACAAACTGTAGTTAAGCTAGTATTATCTGGACCCAATTCACAAAGGAATTTGGTTTGGATATAGATACAAAATACAATCGTTGGAACAATGGATCTTATCTTTACTTATAAGGTTCTGAGAAATAAATGAATGGGATTTTCTAGCATGACAAGGCGAAGTTAGCATTAAAATTCCATTGGACTGATATTGCAAATCCTTACGCTTGTTGTAGGTAATGCTAATTAGAGGTGATTCTATTGGTTCCGTGTTCACTACAGATCATTCAACTGAAGAAATTTGTCTATATACAAGGTAAAGTATCACAACTTACCGAAAATTTACTGGGTGTGCGGAAGGACATGTAAAATTTGAGAGCTATCCGTAATAATTTAAACACATTTTTTTTGTACGACAACCTCTATAGAAACGCCAGTGAGCTCTGTAGCTGTTTAAACTCTATAAACAATGACATAAACTCAGCCCGTGCTTTCGAACACATGTGTTTCTGCAGTGTTGTCTTATGTTCCGATCGCCGAGTGCAGAATAGAAGAGAATCAACGACGGTCGTTGTCCATTTATTTTGGTTGTAGACCCAATACACAACGAATGCCCACTGTATATGTGGATACAAAGAAAATCATCCTACCACATAATCTATGTCCTCCAGATGATTCCACTGAGAACCCTAATCTTTATAGGTACAGATATTTGATGCCATCATCTATACGTTCACATGTCCGCCGTCAGAAAAACCGCCAGTTTAATTGAAAGTGTTTTAAGATTGAATTATTTGAACACCTCCATACGACAACTTACTTTTTCTTACTGTCCTCTGTGAGATCGGCCTATCTAGAGAAAACATGCTTTGCCTTTCTTTTGTTGGCATTAAATTCCTCCGAGTAGTTGGATCATATTGTAACAAACCTGAAGCCGGACATGACCGCGTCTGTTTGGATATTCACGCTCAGTCTGCCCGGATGATCTCATCTCTGCGATACACGCATGACTCATCACATCCAAGAAGTAACGAGAAACAGGTTGGAAAGATCCAGAGAAGTCGCCAAATGACGGCGACACCTCTTGGCGATTCGAGAATGGTCAAACAGAATTATTTCCGATATAAATAAAGGATTCTCGAGCGGGTGAGATAGTTAGTTGCAGATATAGTCAGTTTGAGAGTTCGCAAATAGACAGAGTTAGCAACAGTGGAATAAATGTTTCAAATAGAGTATTCTGTACAGTGGAAATGAATTAGCGAATTTTAAAAAAATATTCAAATCGTTCACGTACCTCTCTCCGTTCCTTTCTGGTTTCACGGGCTGACATCGGAGCTTTGGAAGAGAAAGCGGTATGAAGGGTAACGGATTACCAAAGGGTTGGTCAACCAAGTTTGTCTCGACTATGGCTTGATTTCTCGAAAATTATTCCGAGTGGAAGAAAAGAAAGATTCGTGACCTGAACTCCTACTTCCTAATTTATCTCATACCGTTATTCGAGAATTCTGAAACATTTCTGGTAAACACACTGTGGCAAACACTGTTTTATTATCTACCCGCGGTGAACAATATGTACTTAAAGTTCG
Organism: Chrysolina americana; assembly: GCA_958502065.1. Lineage (NCBI taxonomy): Eukaryota > Metazoa > Arthropoda > Insecta > Coleoptera > Chrysomelidae > Chrysolina > Chrysolina americana. The sequence continues at coordinate 93,268,503 of OY293411.1, forward strand.
TTAACATTTTATATCGTTTGAATTAATAACGAGAGGCACAAAAAATTGTGGAGGAAAGAGCGGATCCGCGAGTCTGGCCATCTCGTTTCTCATTGCAGGTTCAGAGATAAGTCATTCAACCGTGCACATTTCTGCGTTTGAGAGGGAGAGAGAGCGGGTGAAATATTGAATATACCGCAAGTGCGGTTTATCCTCGATTCTACTGGGGAGGCATGGTAGTCGGTGTTTTCTGCCAGGTACTCGAAGCACGAACCTAGACTAAATAGCAAATGAACAAAAGTCCATTGGGCACCGTGTCAAACAGTTGTTTTCATATATTTCATTTTCCTTGAAATATATTTGCTCAGGTCCATATTTTCATTAGTTGACACCGATATAATTACCTATACTGGAAATGAACGAATATTTTAATTCTCAATACATATTAGCAGTGAGGATTACCGTTGCATATATGGAAGAGAGTTTTGAGTTCCACTACTAGATGGCGCTAACATGATGTTTTGGAATATGTGACCTCTTTATGTAATGCAATGCATTATAGGGTCACTGAATCCTAGCAGGCTTTGGCCTTCTTACGGGTAAGGCCAAAGGGTGGAGTCTAATAGTTCCAATGCATCAAATAACCCACAGAAAAAATTACCCAATTATGTTAGGTCCAACGTTTGAACCACCGACACCTGACACACGTCAATTCTCACATTCATATCCTCCGTATTTTATCATATACTTAGAGAGAATATTCACTAATTTCAAAAAAAAAAAATTGATGCAAAGATTTCGAATTCGAACGCATACAGAAATCCTAGAATATTGAGAGATATTTGGTTGTTGGATCCAGCAACAGATTGCCCGTTTGAAAATGAAGTCATAAATAATATTGTATTTCCATAGGTGTGTTCAATATTATTTCATTTATAGATTGAGGAATACATTTTTCCTCTGCTGTGAATATATTAACTGAAAATAAGAGGTCCAAGATGAAAGGAACCACTTGCAGTTTTTACCTGTCAAAAGTGATCTGCACAGAAAAAAGCATAGGTCATTAGAACTAGTCATTCTCAAACTTATGTTTTTCTATTAAAATTTTAGTGAAATGAAATGGTATCGGCGGCTAGTGTTGTATCATCTGTATAGAGAAAAATATGAAGGGTATTCAAGTAGATACAGAGGGAGATCATTCACTAATAAGAGAGATATGAGTGGTCCTAAGATAGAACCCTGGGGAACCCCAATATCCTTCTTGTAATTATTTGATTTCACTTGTTCTATTTCAACATGCAGGTATTATGCGAGCCACTTAAATATTGTGCTTCTGAATCCTAAGGAATATAGTTTGTTTTGAATTATGGTGAAGCTGATGGTATCAAATGTTGAAAAGTACTCCCACGGACTTATTTTGATCTAGTGAGTTGTGAATGAAGTTGGGAATCTAATCTAATTACCACATTCAAGATAGATTTTCGCGACAATTTTAAATTTTGTCCATAAATAACACTATAGAATTGTATATTTTAATTTATCTTATTTTTTGGTGCATACTTTTTTGGCAATTTTATAATTTTTTAGTACTTAAGTTCATGTCATTAAATTGACGATAAAGCCAATATAATTGATAATAAATTATCTTTATTGCTGTTTTTCAACGCACCTTCGTTTAACTTAAAACAGGTAGATGATAATTGGAAATACTGCTTACATGAGTATTGGAAGATATATTTTTGCTTAGTGATTAATACGAATCGCTGGTCAAATAATAGCATTCAAGCCCAGTTCTTTTTTTTTCAACTTATTATTGAAATTCAAAATAATTAATGCCGGATCGAATCAGCAGGTGACGATGAGGGTCTTACTTATGTTCTCTATGTCGTCAGCAGTGTTGTTACACTTCAGCTGTTTTCTCGACACTTATGATGAAACGTTGGCATCGTTTGAATCCACGCCTCTCAGTGTGTCTTTAGTAGCATCGATTGCTGTGATCATTAGCCAGATAGATAATGAATCAACGTATAAAATATATTCAAATACGCGAATTTAAATCTAATGTGTAATGTTACTCTGGTGTTTAGGTAACGACTTGTTTGTCCCACATAGCAAGTGGATAATTTCCTCAGTTGATCCGGTATCGTATATTGGACTGCATATAAAAAGGAGTTTTGTTTATGTTTGGCTGAAATATGTTCCAATTTATATCTATTGATATCCGCAAAAGATACATGATCACTGAAAAAAGAACACAGATTCACGATAGTGAACATGTTAAAGTTAATTATCATTGAATTAATGAAAATTATTGTCTTATATAAATACTTCAATCGTTATAGTATGGGAGTAGATGACAACAATTATATGATACTTACTCTGAATTAAAAAACAAATGAAAAAACTTGCCACAACATAAAATTCACCAAATGGAGTTTCTCACTTTCTCTCATGACCAAAAAAAAATGTAAACTAAAATTGAAAGATGTAACCGGTCGAACAGAAGCAAAAAAAATTAAGCTGAACCCGAAGACGCTAAACAGAGTATAACGCCATGATATTTTTCACAAATATTTCAAGTTAACTACGTCATTCAGCCTAACCTTTGGCTAATTCTTAGAGATGAATTAGAACAACTAGAATTTTTGTCATATTTACTAGGGGTAATCGAAACAAAATTCAGTTTTAGAATTATGCGGTAGTAACTTACCATTCAGTCCCCGTAGAGTATATTCAATTCCGCATTGTCAAACTCAGTTAATTACGACGCTAAAGGTGTTTATATCTTTCTTTGTTTCGGTTTGTGCGTTATTATTGCGATAAAGTGTGCAGTTCGCGCAAAACAAGATAGTTAAGGAGGTTGTTGTCGTTTATTATTAGCGTTTTGTTGGAAAAATTACAAACGTCTCGTCTGCCAGTTTGGAAAACATTTCGTTATTGTGTGATGTGTCTTGAGAATGCGCTGTTTGTGTTTATTGAGTATACCCAGAGTTGTGACTTTAAGGTAATTACATTAAAATTATTTGAAATATTGACTGAAGAAGAAGTGCATTTATCACTTCAGATTTGAGAATCTATGAAGCCTATTGGTTGAATTCTGTTGTATTATTCAAGAGGGCCAATCAGCATTCATAGATCCTCAAACCTCAAGTGATAAATGGTTTTAAAATCTTTTTATAAATCCACTCTGACTCTGAGGGTAGGTTATTAATGATATCTATTTTTTAAGACTCAAATGCACTCATACCGTTGAATTTTTCGTACAAAACGTGCACTTCAGCTAATTTTTCAGTGTTGTCAATACAGTTGTTTGTTTGTTTGTTAACGTTGCTGATGACATTCAATTCCATGTTGAATGTCAAGATTGAACATAATGCGGGATTTGGTATAATTTTTGGTAATGTGCAATGAATTTTCGAGCATTTGTCTCGACGAATGTAACTCGACCTAATTTTCTGACAGCAAAATTTTTGCTGAATTATATGCTGAAGCATTGTGTCCTTAGAGCGAAAGCACTCCTCATCTGCATAAAAAATCACTCGCGATAAAGCGCTCTGGACTTTTATCTATGCAGATGTATCGTTAATATTGTGAGGCAACAGTGCTTTCGTATATTATGTTGCCAAAATTTTCAGCCGGCGAAATATAGGGTTTTATGAAATGAATAATAATTGCCGTTCTTTGTGTGATTTAATTATAATAATTCAGTGTGTATGTATTGATGCGAAATCTCAACCAATCAATCAAAGAAAATGCATTGTTTAATAACAAGTTCTGTATCTAACTGTTCAAAACAATTGAGTATTTTTGTTAAATTTCTGTCAATTGCTCGCCATCGCTAACTACTCTCACTCCGAGGTAAAATCTGTTTACTCGAAGAAACTTTGTTTGATGAGCTCCTGATAAATCACTTTCAAATAATTTTGCATTGAATATACTGTTTGATGAGTATTTTTCTTTAATTTCTTCAAGCAACTTCCAATTCCACCCCGTTTTAATTTTACAAATTGGTTTATTGATCGAAAGTTTGAAAATGGTATATTGAAGCCTGTGGTGTCACTCAATAAGAACCGAAAGTATTTTCTCCTTCAACAAGTGATTCAATTCGTAGATGCGCATTTCGATAACCATTTTATTTTCATCAGTAGGAATTATTAAACTGATTAGTAATCCCTACTGATGAAGATAACATGGTTATCGTAATGCGTATCAGGGAATTAAATTTCTTGTGTGGCGAAGGGGAAAAAGACTTTTTTCTACTACCTTAGTAGAAAACTTTGAACACTAAAGAATTTTCGACCACTGAAGAAGAGAGGAAAATGGTACTTTTCCTCTCTGATAACAAATATTTTCTTCCTTCCGAATTTTTTAATACTTTCACATAAGCAATATATATGAGCGTCTATTTCCTTTTTTTTATAAAACAACAATATAATCCATGAAATGACAAACTTAAGACTTGAAAGTTGCTTTCCAATGAAGGCAGAGCTATCTTTTCTTAATTCTTAACGCACGAAAAACTGGATTTTGAGTCTTAGGTTGGTGGTCAGAACAATAAATGTTGTCTACCTGTCAATGTGTGGATGATCATCCAACTTTGGATTCCATTTCCAGTTTCAAATTAAGTTTCAACTTTTGACTGTAGATGTCACAAATTACTTTTCATTATCAATCCAATTTTTGGAAAAAATGATAGTCAATAGGTTTGTTTTGGTTCTGAAAATTATCAGTCCTGGGACGTCAGGATCATGCGCATTTGACGAGAAGTGTGCTCTTTAGGTTCATATTCGCTCACTTTTTCTCAACTGCGCATAATACTGACGTCCCAGGACTAATAATTTTCAGAACTAGAACAAAGCTAATGATTCATTGGTTGTGAAACATGTTTGGATGAGTGTAGTACCTACACTCTGTAGATCGGTTTTAGCGTGTTCAATATATTGGTTGTTCTTGTTCAATAGAAGAAAATTGCATGTTGCATTTCCTAAAGCTTTACTAAAGGTCAATATCCTGAATATCTTTCAACCAATTAGAGTATTACTCATCCACCCACAACCGTGATACTTCCTTTCTCGTGATGCCTAAAAATGAAATAACTATATTCAAGAGGTCATTCACGTGCAGTGCAGTTCGAATAAATATTTAATATTATATGTAAAAAATCAATGTGCAGTTTTGAAATTGCCCTAAGGAAACACTTTTTACTTTACAAAGAACTGAATTCACTCAATTTGCTTCGAATAATTTTTCCTTTCTTTTTGAGTCTGGATTCTTGTAATTTGAATTTTAGATTTTTATATTTTTATGACTAAATTCTTGTAACCTCTCGTCAAGGTAACTATCCGATGTACATCATTCAGAAGAAACACCTTATATAAGTATTTAGAAACTCAATGAGAATAAATCAACATTCACTTACACCGCACTTTTTACCTCACACTTGATTAAGATATTGTTGCGAAGGAGTAGATCGTAAAAACAAATTTTATTGTGAGCTGATCTTGTTGAGATGAAGATTCACCAACTATTTCAGTTCCATATACTTGATGTTGCATCAAAATTTATATATAGGACGAAGAAATTTTACATAATTTAGTTACATGCCTCTTCAATTTTATACCTCCTGAAATGATGAGACTGAAATATATTCATTTATTTAGGAAGAAAATGAAAATATATTCAAAGTTCATCTGTTGATTGAAAACTAATAGTACCTGAATAGCAAAAATATTCATTCAGGCTTGTGTTTCACGTCGAAAAATGTATTACTTAATCTAACATTTTATTATATTGTTATAACAAACATCGTGTTTACGAAATATTTTCTTCCACAGACTTTGACTTTGTGGAATACGATTGATTTACGTAAATTTTAACAATTTTTTTTTAATTTAATGTATAGGTACCTTTTTTTATGTAATATCCAAAATGTGTACGAGAATATATTTATATGTGTATGTAAATAAAATCTATTCGAAATTCCAAATTTCCATTTTACCCTCATGACTATATATTATATTAACAGGAATTTATATTTACAATTACTGTAAATGAAGAGTATTATTATTATTATTGTTTGCTTCAATCAAAATTACACCAAAATAATCCATGGTGGCGACTGTAAATCTCGTTGGATGTACATGCGTATGTCATTCCAAATTTATAGTGTAGTTCCTAAATTGTAGATAGTGACTCATCGTACATTTTCTTATTTTAACGGGATTTGAAAGTGCGGAGGGGATATACAAAAGTGGCAAAGTAAAACTTGATTTGAAGCCAAAGCACTTAGCTTATTTCTGTTCTATTTTTTGACCTGCTTTATATGAATTATGAACCGTACAACCCATGAGTTACTATCGACAATTTAGGAACTAGGCACTTTTCATCAATGTTTGGATGCCGCTAAATTATTTCCTCGATACTGTTGAGCATAATGCTTCGAATATCTCGTTGAGCTTGAAACCATTTTTTTAGGGGTTTAGAACGTATATATGTTTTTTTATGTCACTGACACATCTCAAAACTCACTTCGCAAATTTCACCGTTTCCCAGATATAATCTCTGATGAAATGAAATCAAAGGTTACCATTGTGAAACGTGGGAAAGTTGCTGATGAACTTACCGTACTTGAGCAAATTAATTACCACATTGTATTAGCTACAAACGATGGGAACAGGTCTCATATGTCTACTGCAGATTTGTTATGAGTCAGCGATACTATAACTAATATTTTAAAAAAATTGATATTTACCGTATTAATCGTTGTTTGAATATACTTTTTGTAGATAGGCTACTGTTACGGATTATTTTGTTTTAATCAATAAAAAATGAGAGTTACTCCGTGTCCAGACTTTTTAATTTTCACAGATTTTTTTTACTCAACCTTATTGATTCGAATACTACATCAAACTACCCAATCACCAAAACTACATTAATTAAGTTAGCTCTTGATTGTTGGAGTATAATGCAAAACTTTCGTGTTCTATCACTTTTTGTTCTATGGCTAATGTTTTGAGTAAGAATGGCAACATGGTGTTTGTTTTAGAAATTCTAGAAGCAGTAGTAAGGAGTAGGTAATAAAAAATTGTGGAAAGTTGTTAAGAAATAACTGATTCGAAAAAGGAAATAGAACTTTTATTGGAGAAGTATAATAAATAATGATATGATGATAATTGAATAGAATCGAATCCAATTCAGTTGTTGGGCAGTGTATCAAACCATTTTATGTGCATTCGATAGATGGCAAACTTGTACTGAATCAAAATTTATCTGTATTATCACTAATATTTTTGTCTTTGTTTCAGATCGGATGGCACCGAATCTCCAATTCTCGAAGAACAGGAGAGTGCCAATTCAGAAAAGCCGAAACAACAAGTTAAATATGGTGAACTAGTCATTTTAGGGTGAGTGCATCTCTTGAGTACATTCTTGGTAACAATTTCAAAACCAAACGATTAAATTGTAAATTCAAAAACGACAGTTTTTTTTTATTATCAAAACTATTTTGGTGTTAGGATAGTATTTTCTTCAAGTCCTGTTTATAACCAGTATTCACTTTCATTTTTCGAGACTGCAATTGAATTTTTGAACCAACAAAATTCTTCATCTTCATTAATTTTTAATAAATATAATTAAACAAGGCTAATAAGCAATGCATTCAAAATTATAATCGTTACAATTATTTAGTCACGCTATCTTAAGACATTATATGTAATTTACTTCGTCTGGGCTATAATTTGTTGGAAATAAACTGCGTAACATTTTCCAATGTGTGCTACAATTTTCATTTCATGAAATAGTTGCTGAAAAAGTTTCATACGGTGACATGCACTTCCGATGGAAGGCGCTTTTGCATAAAATTCTTTCGATAGATATTTATGTAATTCTCTGTCTTGTTCTCACAATTTTCAACTTTTGCTTCAACACAATTATGTGGTGGAATTGCCAAAAACTCATAAGTTCATTTGTTCTATTTGGAGCGAGCAGATTATTGAAATGAAGGAACAAATTGGTTAAATAACATATTTTATTCATCGTTCAACCCATTTTATTCGCGAATTAAAATATTGTTATAATATTGGGGTTCGTGGCTACATAAAATATAAGAGGTTGATTTAAGGCTTAACATTCACCAATAAATTACGATAATTATAATACGCTGCTGGAATAAGTATACTTTGCTACTGAATTATAATTTTCAACTGCTGCTTCATTCCAACTAGTCCGTCTGTAATATCATTCTTTCAGCTCATCAAGAAAAGTTTTCAATTACTTCGTTTTGAAGTGTGCGAGGGGATCACTGAACTGGTCCTAGCACAAAATTAATAAAAACTATAATGAAACAACGACTGCGATTGGTCACCGTAGACTTGTGTCAAACAAAAAAAGCGATAAATAAAGTCTGTTTATGTAACAATTACACCTATGGCTCTCTATTTTCACATCAAAAAACGTTCATCAAATCATTACACCCCTCTACAAAAAACTAAGGTTACCTTTTTCGTTGTCATGGGCTAGGTATCATATTTTATGAACTCTGGTCTTAATAATCCTATCTTTATACTATATATCTCCGAGAATACCTACAAATGTTTGAGAAAAGAAGTGTAATCTAACAGGAAACCGTAGGAATGCTTATCCTCCAACGAATTAGCGGATACAAAATCCATCCAATAACATGAGAACACGTGAAAATAATAGTAATTTTTAAAGACATGGACAAATTTACGATAAAAGATGAACATGCTTCTAATAAATATCATGAGCTTACATTACCAATTGTTATATCGTTGCCCTAATTCGTAAACCAACTCCATTGATAAATCGTGAAGTTAGTAGGATTGCGAATTAGGCCATCGATTCCTATATTTATCATGAAAGGGTGATAGAAACGTAAACCGGGTGATGGTACTGGAATTGTACTAAGCCGAAGTTCAATAGCTCTATAACCTTGTAAAAAAATACAAATTCACCACAGTGCTAGGCACGGAGAAACAAATCAATCCCTAATTCTTGTGACAAAAAAATTTATTGGTTTAGAGTGGGAAATTCATTGGGAGGGAGATAATTTTTTGTTCGTTTTCAGTACCTTAGTGCAAGACTTCATATAAATCCCGATTCGAATACGTCGACAGTAATAAGGAGTGTCAAATTTATACAGACCAATGAACGATCGCAAGTGGTAAACTCATATTAGTACAATAATTCAAAAATGTTGGCAAAATATTCGAACGAAATATCGGCGAAAAAAAATGGGAACTTGGAATTTTTAAATAATATTGGCGAAACATTCTCGAAGCAGTATTGGCCTCAAACATTTAACGATATCGTACCAATATCAGTTATAATGTGATAATATTGGTACAATATTTTGAAAATATTGGCAAAATATTCGAACGCAATGTTGGCGGAAGAAAATGTGAACATTTCGCTTGATTGCTCTAATGTTACTTGGACATTTTTAAAATGATATTGGCAAAATATTCTAGAAGCAATGTGGGCTCATAGCATTCAGAGATATTTTACCAAAACTATTTATATTTGTATAATATTGGTACAATATTGGCAAAAGAGTAATATTGACGAAAAGTAATAGGAAAGTTTCGGGTGATTGGTCCAATTTATTTCAAAATAATATTGGCGAAATGTTTTCGGAGTAATATTGGTCTCAAAACATTTAGCATTACTGTACCGATATCACTTGTATTGGAATGATATTTTTACTATATTAAGAAAAGATTGGCAAGTTATTCAATAGTAATATTGGCGAGAAAAAATGTGAGAATTTCATAAATTGAATTTTAAATATTCTTGAAGCAATACTTATGCAATGTAGAATATTCAAAGTGAAAATGTTGCCTTGAAAAAATTAATGAATTATTTAAAAAAAATTGTCGAATAACTTGAAACTTCTACAATTACTGCCTTTTAGTCGTCATAACTACTGAGTAAATAAACTGTCTTGAAAACATGTTTCATATATTCCCTCAATTTTCAGCTGTTGTTCTGTATACAGTTTGATCATGATTTATTGAATATTCGGCCAGTATTCAAAGTTTAATAATGATAATAGGTTTTCTTGTAATATTGTTTCAATCTTATTATTTCAATACTGGCATGAGATTTTCAGAACAATTTTAACAAATATAGGTTGATATGACCTGTTGAATATTGATGAAATAATATTCAACTTTTTGCAGTCAAACTTGGTATGTAATATTCATTCTAGATGTTGGAAACAATTTTTTTTTATCGATATTGGTAAAAAATATTGAAATATCGGCGAGAATTTTATTGACCCCATATAGGTTATTATGATTTGTTGAATATTGGTATACATTAATAGCTATTTGTGTATCAAGAGCGCAAAGTGATTGCCGCTCGAAAGAGTTATGACACTTTGATGCTCAAATTACACACACAAGATTTTTTCTACAAAAAACATAATACTTGGCACCGATGAGAAAATTTACTTTCAGTAACTCTCCTATATGTATGAGCTATTTAAATATTCAATAATTCATATCTCTGACCAAAACATGGAGGGAAAATAATTCTTACCTAAAAAAAATTCATAGATATGGATATGGATTCACTGTCGTTCGTTTTTAATTTTCAACAAAACCGTGGAATGAATACGGAGTACCCTTCTCTCTTACCACCAAGTGGAAAAATAAAGGCAAACATCTGTCAGAAAACAACTCCTTCCCTGGCTAATACCACGACGGACATTGAACTACATCTGACAGATATTTGTGCAACGTTCTTCCAATTGCAATTGCTTGTCTTGTAGTAGAAGATTATCCTTCATTTGGCTGGAAATTACCACCTGCATACATGCATGTTTCGAGGTTTATTGCCTCTCGTCAGTGATAGGGTAGGTCGGACAACATTATAATTGTCCTGTCCCTGCCAAATGAATAATAATCAATCGTTTAACTAATATTTGTTGATCGCAGCGCTATCGCACGGGAAATCAAGAACAAGACAATCAATCCTAAGCAGCACAGACATTCAGTTTTCTCTTCTTCGGGAGTCAATATTATTTTTTCATTAGCAAAATTTTTATATTGGCCCAATATGAAATCAAGATTTGGCCCATATGAGGTGTTACCTGATATAGTGTTATGGTCGGTGGATCAGCGGTCTAATGCACAGACCGTTCGAAACTCCAGCATAGCGATAGTCGGTTCGAGACCGATGTAGCTCCGAGAATTTTTCTCAACTACTTTATATCGGGTCGATAGGCGGCCGCATGCCTTGTTGAAAAGCAAGTGTATTGTGAGTTGTCTAGATGCCAATCTCGTCTAGTGCTAGCTTGGAGTGCACACCGACCACCCGAGGTGGTGCTGTAGGTTTTCCGGGTTTCCCTACAGCTGAAACATCAGTGGGTCGCCCCGGAGCGCCACGGCAAATAATAATAACCGTCCTCTACCCGCACATGCTATAAACGAGTGTTTATGAGGGAGTATTATTGTTATTATTATTATTATATGTAGTCCGTCTCGACCAACAGAGTTAAACGGATTTTGCCATGAAGGTTTGGGCTCTTGGTCGAAAAAAGGAGAATAAAAATCGACAAAATATCAAGATTTACTATTAGCCGATAATCACGTATGTGGAAAACAGTTTTTTGTTATATTTATCAGCCAAATGCATTAGAATTTCGAGAAAAGAAAGAAACAATATTATTGATAATCTATTTCATCATGCACTTTGGTAAATTATATCTGGTGAGGGAAATTGATAGATTCGTTGAAAAAAAAAATTGTTATCATCTAATATGCCGATAAATATTTGTTTGAATTTTACACTGGTGCTATTTGTTCAGGATCGTTGCTGGTATATTTGTGTTCAAGTGCACTCTTGTGTTCGGCAAGGTCGCAATAGTTTGTTTTTGTTCGCCAGATTTGTTTTTCCAATTAATAATTGCACATCTTGGAATTTCCCATCTTTGATGAGAATCTTGGTCTATATCATCTTGTTAAAATAATCTAAGCGCAATGATCACAAGGCTCACCACGTTCTTTGGTAAAAACAGAAATAAACTTTCGAAAAACAGTGGCGCGGTTACTTTTTCTCGAGATGCCTAGAAAGAAAAAAATCTTCTTATTCTATTTATAAAGATGTTCTTGAGATTATCTGCGAAGGAATTGTTTCATTAGCTAGCTGTCATATTAAAAAAACAAACAGACTAAAATTATTACAACTACCTGTATTTCTCAGGTATTTTGAATTTTGCTCGTATATTTTTCGACTAAATGAAAAGAATGGTCCAACCAAAATATGTCTCCCTGGTATTCTTCGTTTTTTTCAATCGTTCACTTTTTTTCTACGAAAATCCAATGTTATGTCCAGTTTCTTATTTCACTGGCTAATGGAAGGCACTCTAATTGTTTTTCACAATATGCAGTATACTCATGCTTTTGTTTGTAAAGTATTGTTTATTTAAAAATGAAAAGACCGGTTTGTGGCTAATGATCTTAGCAATATAAACAACTAGAAAAAAAAGAAAAACCGGTTTCTTAGGGCCGGTTTTTCAAATTTCAGTTAAGTATCTTGGTTAGCTGGCTGAAAAAGATTATTATCCAATCTTTCAACAGATGTACGAAGTCTTAAAGGTTGGATAATCATTTCTCTTCTCCTGGTAAAGCTGAGTCCTAACTAGACATTGAAAAATCGGCCCCTATACATGAGAATGAAGCTGTCCGAGCTGCAATTTTGATCGAAGAGGGCCGGAGTTATCATTATGTCGTTGATGTATTGAGAGTTTACCACACAGCGGCCTGTAGAGGCCTTCAGAAGGCGTCTGCATGGAGCAGGACTTGGAAGCAGAAGATCTTCTACTGTCTGTCTTCTCTCCATCGTAGTGCTCGTTTATGGTTTGCTAGACAATACATAGGATGGAACGTGTATGATTGGAGGCGACTTTTATTCACTGATGAGACCAGAATCAGTCTGAGAGGAGAGGAGTAGATGGATGAGGCCGAGTATAGAGTAGATCGATGTATAATTTCTAACATATACCGCTCCCAGAGTATCTTTGCTTCAGACTGGCCCCATCAACGCCCTGACCTGAATGTAATAAAACAGTTTTAGGATATCGGCCATCCCAAAGTCTTCTTTAGTTAGATGAAGCTGCTGGATCGGAATGGGAAAATACTTTTCAAAAATACATTCAGAACTCGATTATAGGACTGCCTATTATAGCAGCAAGACTTGGCTGTCTATGTGTGTGTATTTTGGCGTCGATGTACTGTGAGCACCAGTGCGGAAATAATTTCACGGGCTAAAGTCATTTCAAGTGACTTAGTGCGTAAGATGTTTTAATACGCTTGTAGAAAAAATCTTGATTCCGGCTCATACGGAATAGTATATTTCATTACGAGTCTGGAAATAGAGATTTTTTCGTGCGCGTGTGAAAAATTCTCGTGTGGCGCTAAGCACGGAAAAATAATTTCTGGACGTGTAATGAACGATATTTTATATTACACTTCGTTGAAGATGAAAAAATTTGAACAAAATATATAATTTTTATGGTCAAACAATCCTTCAGCATCGAGAACCGACTCATAACGTGAAAGATTTCATAGACTCAGCTTTTTCGACAAAATAAACCAGAAGAATATCGTCGCATACAGTTTTGATTTTGTTCTGATTTTGCCATTCTGTAAAAGGTTGATATTCGTGTTTATATTTCGACCTGTATTCGACCAGTGCAGCAAAAAATTCGAGAAAATTGTATCACCTAAGATCCAAAGAGAAATGACACTTCACCACTTGAGTATTGTAAATTCCCAGAAATACCTTTAGTTTTTTTTATTTCTGCACTTTTAGGAAATTATATCGATTCATATGAAAGCCGCACCTTTATCCCTCATTTTAAGGGTACCCACTGAAATGCATACGGCGTATTGCTAGCGAAGACAATGGTTTTATTAGGTCACTTCCTTATTAAATAGTTTGACCTTTGTCACGTCTGACGATGTAGAAATTCCATTGAAATGATACAACGAAAATTGTAGATAACAAAGGTATAAAAAACAATAAAGAACAAGTCTTAATAGACATTATCGTGATATCGATAAGCCTTTTATTGGGTTCGACCTGGATATTTGGTTCAAAAATATATAAGAACCCGTAGGAAATGAGAGTTTGGATATTTTGAGGTGGTCTGTATTTCGATGCAAAGAAGAGTATTTGAGATGATTACCAAAAACTTGAAATTACTCGAATATTTTGAAAAATTGACGAGTAAGTTAACGTTGTATGCTCAAATGAATTAAATTGGCTTTATTCCGTGATAATATTCAAAACAATTCTAGAATAACTGTCGGATATTGATGGATATCAGTCTAGAAATGTCAATATCAGAGAATTTTTTGACATTTTCCATGAACTAAATTGTGAAAATTCGAGAGTAATACTAACTTTTCCCTTTGCTTTTCACCATATTTCATTTATAGCAATAGGAGATTGTAATTCTCCATTCATCCATCATCACAACCCATTCGATGGTTGAATATTCCGCGTGAACTAAACATGTTCATGAGAAATTCAGAAGTTTGCCGTGATTGAAAGAGAGATGAATGCGGTAATGCGAAAGAATGTAGTAAATGCTAGTAATGACTTGGAATGACGAAACGCGACAGCTTCGCTGCAAATTATGCCAGTTCGATTTCCACATGTCTGCAGATGATTAATTCATTGATTATCTTCGAATATGAAGGTGTTTTTATTTAACATTTGGTATACAAAGAATGGATGTGCAATCAAAATGCCACGAATGCCATACAATGACCAGGGTCGTCTGTGATGTTTCATGTTGGCGAAGACGACTACTGAAAATGTTTCTGCCTATACTGTTTTGTTGTTGTTGTAGAAGCAAACATAATTAATCTGAAACTTGGACTATTTCAACACAATATTTTAATGCAATTCGTTTATTATAACGGGTTGCGTTGATGGAAAATTCACATCCCTTCAATCTTCTTTTCAGTTGATGGAACAGGTGTAGTTGCCTTTTGTGTACGAGGATGTATTGATATCTAGTTAGCCTAGACCAGTTCCCTGCATAAACAAAATATTGCGTTACCATAGCAACGAACAATAGCTTATTAGAAGTGTCAGTGCAAAGTTTGACGTCAAAAAAGTAAAGCAGAGTCACGCAATAAATTAAAGGAAAAAATATGTCCACCGAAATTGTGAAAATCAAAAAATTGGAGTATCGAGCCATCATCAAGTACCTGTATTTAAAAGGGTTAAGAGGTAAGCAGATTTACGAAGATATGCTTAATACCCTTGGTGGTCAATGTCCTTCGTATGCGACCGTGAAAAATTGGACTGCAAGCTTCAAAAGAGGTAAATTTTTCATTGAAGATGATGACCGATCGGGAAGGCCAGTTTCTGTCTCAGTCCCCGAAAATATCGATGCAGTTCATGACATGATTTTAACAGACCGTCGAATTGGGCTAAAACGGATATCTGAAGCACTGAATATTCCATACGAACGCGTTCATCACATCAGTTTGGACATGAGAAAAATTGCTGCAAAATGGATCCCCAAATGTTTGAATGTTGACCAAGCGTGCAAGGGTAGTAGCATCGCGTTCGATCTGTGCTCGATTTGAAAACGATGTAGACTTCTTAAACCGAATTGTTACTATGGATGAGACTTGGGTACATTTTTACGATCCAGAAACAAAGCAATAATCGATGGAATGGCGACACTCCGGTTCTCCAAGACCTAAGAAGTTTCGTGTCCAAAAATCTACTGGAAAAGTTCTTGCTTCAGTTTTTTGGGATTGCCAGAGAGTAATCATGACTGATTTTTTGGATAAGGGTAGAACAATAACTGGAGATTACTATTCGACATTACTGACCACTCTACGAGAAAAAATTTAAGAGAAAAGACGCGGAAAGCTATCCAAAGGTGTTTTGTTTTTGCAGGACAACGCCCCTGCACACAAATATCATGTTGCCATGCAAAAAATTCGTGATTTCGGGTTTGAATTACTAGAACACCCCCCTTATTCACCAGATTTGGCTCCGTCCGATTATCATCTCTTTCCTCAACTGAAAAAAAGTTTAAAAGCTCGTAAATTTTCTTCCAACGAGGAGGTAATAAAAGCTGTGGAGGTCTGGTTTGCAGAGCAAGAAGAAACTTTTTTTTTGAAAGGTCTAGAGACGTTGCAGGTTCGCTGTAATAAATGTATCCAATTATGAGGAGAATATGTTAAGTAATAAAATATTTTGACATTGAAATTTTGTTTGGTTCTATAGTAGGCTAAGAATTTTTCAATATATCGTCGTATATGTATATGAGCGAGGGTTCAACAGCCTATGCCGCATCCTGTATTTCTTTCGCCATCTATTCTCGTCTCTCCATTCGCTCTGTCTTCCATCATTCTTGCAATTCATTGTTTTCAAGTTATGGTTGGTCTTCCTTTCTTTTTTCTATTTGATGAGACGTAATTCATAGCTTGTTTTGGCTACATATTTTCTCCTATTCTAATAACATGATGTTTAATTTATGTATTGAGTGCGTAAAATGAGGGATTTTTTAATGGCACATGAGAGTGTTAATTTTTGGCCAAGACCGCTGGTCGAGGCCAAAAATTCTGTTGAATGTGCCATGAAAACATGAATTTTATACAAGAAATATAAACAACATTTTTTGTACAACTGTGAATGTGAATCTACATCGTCTGAAATATATCAAAAATAAATACTTCCAATACATCTTGACGGGGTTTTTTGTCCCGATAAGTTATCGCTTTCAAACGACTGTTGTCTTGAAAATATTATTCAATGTTTTCGGTAAAATCGTATTTAAAAATGTTTCCTATCTGAAAAAAATAAGTCCAAAATAACTTAATAATACTTCTCTTTTCTATACATGTTATACTTAATGTTATCGATACTTTCAATAAATTTCACAGCATCCAGTGGTCTTTCTGTGTCGTTACTATAGAAACGGTTTGTTGGCACGCCGCGTGTTTGACTGTGTCTACTCGTAGTTTCTTCAATTTTAAGTTATTTTCAAGAAGATGTTGATTAACATATGACCAATTTCCTGAATGATAAGAAACATGTAAAAAAGGTTTCTGAAAATGTGCTTATATGTTATTTTGAGGAAAAATAAAAAATTATAAAACGTACGCTATGGAGTGTCTACTCAATGTTGAAAGGTAGATTGAATGTTAAGGAAAATATTGAGATAAGGAAGTTTTCAAAATTGGTCCCGCTCATTAAGAACAAAAGCGTCGGATGCCGAGGAAAGAAATCTAAAGTTTCAAGGGATGATATCAATAAATTTATTCAAGATGCTGATAACGAAACAAATTTACTTTATAAGGTACAAATATAATCATAATTTTGTAAGATTAGTAGTAATTTCAATATTTTTTATTTTTGGGTTGTCTTAATTTTGGATATCAGCGGTGCTTGTCGCCGTGAAGAATTATTACATATAACGATTGATGCCATTGAAGATGCTGGATCTATATTGAATGTTTAAATTGCACAAGAACGTTTACTGTTTCAAATTCTGATTATATTGAGATATACCGCAAGTATAGAGTACTACGGCCGCCTCATACAAAAAGTAACATTATTTTTGAAATGTTTGAGAGGAAAATGTATTAACCAACATGAGGGTATAAATAAAATAGGAGAATTTCCAGCTTGACTGCAAAATGGATTGGAAAAGACATGTATAAGAGCGACATAGGTCACTGTTTCAGGAGAAGCAGGGGCAACATTTCATCCATAAAACGTCATGGTGGCAGATTCAGAAATGTTTTTTTGATAGATGTACAAAAATATTATTTTCATATATATTATATCCAACCCTGAAATCCTACTTTCCCTTTATACTATCCATTTCTGTTGTCTCTGCTCTGGCATTTTTTCTATTTATCATTGATGATTGCCAACATGACTGATCCATGTCAATATTGATTCCACAATTTCCTTTGGAGATTGTCATTTTGGTATTTATTTTAATCTGATTTTAGCATAGAAATGATTATAACATTCTCACACATTTTCTAACTTGTTCAACTCTGTGTTTTCTTCATCCTGCTTCCCAAATTTCTGTAGTTTTCAAATGGGGCGGTAGTTAAAAATCAATCTCCAGCTAGTCTGATCTATAATAAAAGTAATTCAGTCAATATACAGTATTACATCACCAGTGCGAAAAGTGACATTTTTTATACCAGAGGGAAATATTGTAGTACAAGGCGCATGCCGAGTGCAACAATCTCACGAGTATGAAAAAAATCACTTTCGCACAAGTAATGTACACTATTTTTCCTACTACCATCCGAAAATTTTACCAAATACTATAGATATTGATATGTGTGCAAGAAAATCGATAAAAAAAACTGACTGAGAACATTTTCAACAAACTCCATCAATTTTGAATAATTATTTTCAAATGCAAAATATTTGCCTTGACATAATAATTACTAGTTCAAAGTCAAAATTTAAATAAGACTCATAATTAGACGCACTTTACAATAATTAATAATTATTACAAATATGAAATATTCTACCTATAATAAGTTGTAGATTAAACAGTATTAGATGTGAGACTAATTAGCTTAGGGGGTGAGCAATAAAAAAATTTGAACTTTCAATCGGTAGTACACGGGATCGAATCCCCACCGGTGTCAATTTTATTTATTTTTTTTGAAAATGAAAAAAGTTATACTTTTCAAATAAATTGTTTTTTATTTCACTTATTTGAAAATGAAAAAAGGTATACCTCTCAAATATATTGTTTTTTGTGCTCAGAAATTATAACTTTGATAGCTTGACACGGTAAATCTAAACAGATATTGTGCATTTGACAGACTATCTACGTGCGTGCCATTAAATTTCCGCACACTAACGGAAAATAACTTTCCGCACGAGTGTGAATATAAGCTACTCATGTGCTATATACGTTACTCTCCTGTTTGGACACATCTACAAAAGTAGTAAGGAACGCAATTATAATACCACATAATCAAGAGAGACGCAATGCTGTTCTCAGGAGTGGCGTTCCTCACGGTTCAGTCCTTGGGCCAGTATTATTTCTATTATATATAAATGACTTAGTATTAATATACAGGGACAATTCACAATGTTTGCTTTGTAGTGAGAGTTGTGTCTGAGGAACTAGGTCTGCCAAAGAGTAAGGTGACATACTTTTCTCTGATCGAATCACACCTGCGATATGGTATCGCATTTTGGGGTTATTGCAGCAGAAAATTGTTCGATTCTGTTTGCGTACTGCAAAAACGAGCAGTCAGATTCATGTCCAGAGCTAAATACACCGACCATTGTAAACCGTTATTTATAAAACACAAAATTCTGACACTAACCTCCATTTTTATACTTGAAACTCTATATTTGGAGCATAAGCACAAGTCTAACG
Source organism: Chrysolina americana (assembly GCA_958502065.1). Taxonomy (NCBI): domain Eukaryota; kingdom Metazoa; phylum Arthropoda; class Insecta; order Coleoptera; family Chrysomelidae; genus Chrysolina; species Chrysolina americana. Next base: position 93,287,905 of record OY293411.1, read on the forward strand.
TCTCCGATACTGAGCGCACTCAATCAAATCATAATACTCGCCAAATAACGAGGAAAAACTTACCTCTCTCCATCCCCCATTTATAACTGACGAAAAAATCAATAATGTATGAGAGTAAAAAAATATATAACAATTTGCCATCCTGAGAGAAATCTCCATACACCATATTTTTCGTAAAAAAGTCAAAGAAATTCTCTTGCTCAAATCCTATTATAGCCTACAGGAGTTTTACGATGATGCTCACTTTCTTGTGTTGTGAAATATGTTTGTATTTGTCAACCAGAATAGTTACTATTTGTCAAATTATTATATATATATATATATATATATATATATATATATATATATATATATATATATATATATATATATATATATATATATATATTCTCACTTTAGTTTATAGTAAGCTTTGTATTGGATGGTCGGTGGATCAGCGGTCTAATGCACAGGCCGTTCGAAACTTCAGCATAGCGATAGTCGGTTCGAATCCGATGTAGGTACGAGAATTTTTCTCAACTACTTTATATCGGATCGATAGGCGGCCGCATGCCTTGTTGAAAAGCAAGTGTATTGTGAGTTGTCTAGATGCCAATCTCGTCTAGAGCTAGCTTGGAGTGCACACCGACCACCCGAGGTGGTGCTGTAGGTTTTCAGAGTTTTCCTACAGCTGAAAAGTGAATACATCACCTAAAACATCAGTAAGTCGCCCCGGAGCGCCACGGCAAATAATAATAGTAGCCGTCCTCTACCCGCACAGGCTATGCCTTTGGGTATACTCAACGAGTGTTTATGAGGGAGTATTATTATTATACAAGAATATTTTTAATATTTTTACGATGACGCTCACTTTTTTGTGTTGTGAACATTTTTGTATCTGTCAACTTTACTATACAATTCTATTTGTCAAATTTAATTGTTTACTCACATTAGATTATAGAAAGCTTTGTCAGTAAGAATTATTTTTTCTTGGACAATAAAGCATATTCTTCACGCTCTCATTGAATCATAATACCTACCCAAGATAAATTCTTTCCGATACTGTATTAGAACAATCAAGTTTCTGTAATTACAGAAGTTTTTATGATGAATTTGCAATTCTTGTACCTACCCCCGGATCAATACAATTTGAAATAACTCTTTAGTTTTGATTAAAGTCCCATCTGTTTGACGATATTTTATTTTATTTCAGATATAATGGATTCCTGCCACAAGGAGACAGAGGGAGAAGGCGAAGCAAGTTCGTATTCTGCAAACGGGCAATTGCCAATGGCGTCAAGAGGTTGCGGCATTACGTAGTTAAAACACCACATTCGACGCACGCCATTTTAGACGCCACGCAACATTCGATATCGTACACTCTATCTAGGAATCAAGCTGTTATAGTAGAATATACGAATGACGAGGACACCGACATGTTTCAGGTAGGGGGCTTAGCGTTTGAACATAAATTATTAATCGATACCACCAACGATGGAAAAATAAAATTTATTTGAAACTAAATGTGTATAAAAACCCTGGTGTTGCCACTCATACCTGCAAAACTGTAGTATAGGATCAAACTGAAGACTCCTGTCTACTCGATTCTGTCTAATGTTTTCATAAGTATACCATATAGGAATTCATCTCAGGGCGGGCTCAAAAATAACAAGAAAATAATAAATACGTTTCACTGGCGTAAAACGCTACTGTGTACGCTGCCTAACTGTTCTCTCTCATGGCGACCTAAGAGCTCTTTTGCGGGTAATATGGAACTTAAGGATTAATCCAACAAGTGGTGCATTCTGTAAAAATCAAAACAATCGAATCGTTGATTTCACCAAGGTTTTTAGATATCCTAATCATAATAAAAAGGATATCGGTTAGGTGACCTTCCGGCACAACTAAATATATTATTGAACTCTACCAATAACATATCACATAAAATGTAACGTAACCGGGGTTACTTTGATTGCTCGACTGCTCAGCAGAGAACGGCGTAGGTTTTTTGGACTATATTGCCAGTTTCGGATTTTTTATGTGGCAGGCAAGTGTTTTAAATTTTGAACTTCAAGAATTTGACTGGCTTGGACGCCAGCAATTTTAAATTTAACAGACATAAAAACTACAAAATACCTAATGATAGATAATTGAAATAAGATAAATTGACTTCCTTCTGTAACCAGACCAACAATAAAACAATATTTGAAAACAAATATATATTATTGAATTTAACAAAATGTAGTGTCAAAGTGACACTACAATATTCAAAAAAAATTATGAGGTTAGGCCAAATACTTATAACAAATCTGTGAAAAATTACTGAATTTGTTTCGAGAACACAGGTTACCTTAGTTCATACAGTGTGTAGATTTACAGGCTAGTGATAACTGGAACGTTGTAATTGTTGTTCTGCTAACAGAATACGAACGAGATGACACTACAAGCAACAATTTCAGGCAACGCCTCCAGGTTGTACTAATTTCCTTGTGTTCCCTCGTAGATAGGGGTCGAATTCATGAAAAGGTTTGATAGATATTAGTTTATCACAGATTTGAAAGTCAACAGTATACGATACCCTCCTCACTGAATATGTGATATAATATTGCACTTTAATGAAATGATGTACTCCTCAACACAGGAGTTGAGATGTATGAGTACTTAGATCTAGGATAATCTTAACAGCAGAATATTAATGGTGCACCATGAAAAACTTTACTTGAAATCATTACTGAAAATGTGATATACCGGGTGACCACGAGGTGAGGTACGCCCCCCAATTTTTCTATAGTTTTGAAGATACAGGTTTCAAATTTGGCACGTCGATATATAAGAACACGCAATTTGTGATAACACTGTTCTCCAAAATTGAAAATCGGTTGAAAAATGGCGGAGATACAGTTGATTGTTCAATCGAACAAAGTTGGCCGTGAACATCAAACTCAAATCATCACAACTGACGAACGGCGTCAGCATTTACGAGAGGAAGGTTCGAGGTAAGATACAGCTGAAAATTGAGCTTCCCATGTAATTGCAGCAACCATATTTCCCATCAATTATCAAACATTTCCTCAAAACGGATTAGTACCCATAAAGAAAGGCTCACAACTGCCATTTCTCAAATAGCAACATACTCTTTTCACATTGTTATGTTGAAAGATGATGAATTATCAGATTACTCGAATGAAAAGATTTGAAGAATTCCGAAAGGAACCAGAAATACAATATAAGTGTTCCCAAAATTGAATGTTCTTCAACGAAGGCGGCTTTGAACATAAGAAAGCTAAACAAAAAAGCATATTTTGTCAACAAAGTGACAATTTGTTCTACTCATTCAATACAAGAGAATTGTAACTTGTTGAAAAACATTCCGATGTAGCGAAAATTTACTAGAAATGAAAAAGTAGATTTACTGCTAATTTATGGCGAGTGTAGAAAAAATGCAACTGCGGCTTGCATTCTTTACAGTGAACGATTCCCTCTCAGACAACGCCAACCAAGTAGAAACTATTTCGCACGTTTGGAAAGGCAATTCAGGATAGAACCAGATGACAATGTACATGATCAGGATAGTTTTATTATTGATGCAGAGACGGAAACTAATGTTGTGGCTGTTGTTTATGTAGATCCCACCATATCACTTCGACAAATCGAACATGAATTACCAGTTGGACGAGAATCAGCTCGAAAAATTCTAAAAAAACATGGGTTTAAGCCGTATAAATATCAGATACATCAGCGCCTTTACGAAAATGATCATCAAAGAAGGGTCCAATATTGCAATTGGCTACTTGAGAACCACATAAGGAACCCGGATATGACGAGAAACATTATATTTTCTGACGAATCAAGATTTACGAATCTTGGTATGTTCAATAGAAACAACACCAGATACTGGGCAACTGAAAACCCCAGGCCCATAAGACAAGGGAATTTTCAGGAACGCTTTGGATTCAACGTGTGGATAGGTCTGATAGGAACTCGAATCATTGGGCCCATAATATTTGATGGTATGTTGAATGGGCAACGCTATTTGGGATTTCTACGAAACGAAATAGAAGGATTCATGGAGAATTTACCTCTCGACGTCTACCAAAATATGTATTTCCAGCAGGATGGTGCACCTCCCCATAATTCCCGAATAGTAACCAGTTACCTAAATGAAACATTCCCAAATCGATGGATTGGCACGAATGGTCCTACAAGATGGCCTCCGAGGTCACCGGACCTCACGCCACTGGATTTTTTCATATGGGGTTACCTGAAGAACAAGGTTTACTCTTCTAGTCCTACATCAAGGGAGGATTTGGAACATCGCCTTAGAGAAGCAATTGCAAGTATTACTCAAGCTCAGTTAAATGGAGTTATGGAAGCAATAGTGAGACGTGCAATTTTGTGCAGAGAACATAATGGAGAACATTTTGAACAGTACTTGTAAATCATTTTTTCATTACTTTGATTTCTGTTAGTGTAGTAAGTGACCAGAACCAATAAACAATTTACTTCATACCTTTTTTTTCGTTCAGAAATTAGTTGTATCAAATGTTAGAAATTGGAATAAATATCTAATACATTTTTTTTACTCTGCAGGTATATTCTTATGGTGGATTTATACAGCAGTTCCAATTCATGAGTTTTTAGTCACTAGTAAGAAGTCATAAGAATGTTCGTTAATGGAATATTTATTCCAACAACGATCTTAAAACTGCTGTATGAATCCACCATCAATTACGATTAGCATACGAGTAATGAGAAAAAAGTTCGCTCCATCGCCGTAGAATGTTTTTCGACAACTCACAATGTTCCATTATTCAGAATGTACCGCAAATTTTCACTATTTTTTTTTAAATATGAATTTTTGTTTAGCTTTCGTAGGTTCAAGCCGCCTATGTTTAAGAATAGTCAATTTTGAGAACACTCATAATGAAACATCCCGTATCTTCGATTCCTTTCGGAATTCTTCAAATCTTTTCATTCGAGTAATCTGATAATTCATCATCTTTCAACATAACAATGTGAAAAGAGTATGTTGCTATTTGAAAAATGGCAGTTGTGAGCCTTTCTTTATGGGTACTAATCCGTTTTGAGGAAATGTTTGATAATTGATGGGAAATATGGTTGCTGCAATTACATGGGAAGCTCAATTTTCAGCTGTATCTTACCTCGAACCTTCCTCTCGTAAATGCTGACGCCGTTCGTCAGTTGTGATGATTTGAGTTTGATGTTCACGGCCAACTTTGTTCGATTGAACAATCAACTGTATCTCCGCCATTTTTCAACCGATTTTCAATTTTGGAGAACAGTGTTATCACAAATTGCGTGTTCTTCCTGATAATGAAAAAAATTGTACAGGGTGTCATTTGAAAAAAAAAGTTTGGGGTCACTTCCGGTTAAACCGGAAGTGGTGAATTTTCGGTTATGGAGTCAAATATGCGTATTTGAGTAATATATCGACGTGCCAAATTTGAAACCTGTATCTTCAAAACTATAGAAAAATTGGGGGGCGTACCTCACCTCGTGGTCACCCGGTATATGTGAATACAAATAGAAAACAGATATAGAAATAAAGATTAATAAATGTCAATATTCAAAGTTCACAAGTTTTGAGGTTAGTTGTCCCGAAAATCAAAATTGACGTTTTGAGGTTAGCACTCCGATATGTATGTTAAACTTGAAAATGGTTAACTTGACGGTAAACGAAAAGATCCTCAATTCACTAACCGCATAATTCAAACGCCCTGTATATTTTTTATTATTGTTTCAGATCGGAAGGTCATCAGAATCGCCCATAGATTTTGTAGTAATGGACACGATACCAGGAGATAAGAGTGGGGAAACGAAAGTCAACCAAAGTACAATATCGAGGTTTGCCTGTAGGATACTATGTGATCGAGTTAATACGAAAATAGCTAGGATATATGCTGCAGGTTTTGATACATCTAGGAATATCTTCTTAGGGGTAAGTCCAGGTGTCATTTCCATTTTGAATACTTTCTAGTGAACAAGTGTGTAATCGAAAAGTTGAACCTCCAATCCAATGTATTTTATGGTCTTTAAATATTTTTATTGTATTAAGGCGGCTCCACACATTCGGGTATTTGTCACAAATATCCAAATATTTGGCATATAGACGAATATGTGTGTGGAGTGTTTACAGGCAAATATTCACTAAAAAGGGTATATTTGGCAAATATAAAGATTTCCCGTTCGATGTCGGTAAATGAACACAAATCAAAGGCGCAAAAATTGGAACAAACAAGCAAAGACCTGTCTGATCCACGTATTCGTATGGTGTGATCATTTAGTAGATAGCAGCGCGCTGCTCTATTTCACACATTCTGCAGAAGTTAGCAAATGAACCAGAAAGCTTCTTTGACAAATCGGCAAGAAGATGTGTGCCATTATACCTGTAAGAGTAACATGTTTTAAAATGTTTTAATAATTCATTTTATCAGTAACTCAACTGTTCCTCCTCCTATCCAGCGATAACATCCACCATATTCTTTTAGATTTTTATTTTCATCTTTTATAGCAGTAAAAAAGCTGAATTCATTAACAAAAATGCTGCTGATGCAATCACTGAAACGTTTTCACCTTCCACTTGTATGAATATTTGTGCTTCCCGCGTCGAATACACCAAGACATACATGCAAATGTGGGGATATCTATTTGGCATAAAGCAAAATATTTAAACACAAATATACCGACAAATATACAAATATACCTGTATTTGCCAAATACCCAAATGTGTGGAGCCGCCTTTACCTTAAATATGTATATACAATTTTGAGACATTTGAAAAACCATCCCCATATTGGAAAGTGGATAATACCTTTAATGGTTTGTTGTGGATAACAGGAATTGTGTTTTCCTTGGTTTAGAATTTGGTATTGTTAGTATTTTATATAAAGGGTTAGTCAAATTTGAGTCTATATCGGTAACGGTGAGGTGTAGAGAGGTGGTTAAATAAGGGCAAAATTGCGGATTTTGTAAGTTAATGATATGAATCAAAAAAAATCTCATCTACTTTCTTTAGTTCTGGAGTTATACCGGAAAAATTAAAAACTTTGGAATTAAAATTTTTGCCTTTATCTTTTTATTTTATCAATACTTTTATACAAAGTTTCATAAAAATTGGGCCACCCTCAGCTTTCTATTCTCAAATACGGACCTGTTTTTTATTGCATTTTTCAAATGCCAAGAAATATGTTTCATATTAGCGAAATAGTTTCAAGTAAACTACAGATTTTTTGAAAATATTCGAAGTGAAATAAAAAAAATCAATTCCTCAAAAGCTGTAATTGAAAAATGACAACCATTGATTCACTTTGAAATGTTTTTTTTTATAGGAAAAATCTCTGAAATGGCAGGAAAACGGTCGGGAAATAGATGGGTGTACAACAAATGGTGTTCTAATCATGCACCCAAGAGGTAGTTTCTGTGGTGGTGAAGCGAAATGTGGATACTGGTTAGAGACATCTGTTGGAGGAGGCATTTTTTCACTGAGAGAATCACGTTCAGCTCAGCAAAGAGGACAAGTGGTATGAGTTTTTCAAGTGTTTTTTTCGTTGTTAAAAATAGGAAATGCTTTGTTAATTATTTAGTGATGATGGGTATGAATAAACAATGAATGCATTCTTTTTCATACACTCAGTTTCCTTAAAGCATTTATTCTTTTCATTCACTGATGAAAAAGAACTACTCAAGTAATATTTTTTTATATATTTCAAATTGGTTTTTCAATTTAGTTCGGTTTGTGAATTAATTGAAAAAAATTACAAATGAAAAATTAAAAGTCATCGTGATTTTCCTTTATTAGGTAAAGATTTTCGCACTAACAATGAAAAATTAAAGGTATATAAAATTACTGATAATGTTTAAATATGAATTAAGTCATTTTGAGATAACATTGTTATTTGTAAATACCTCTCCCAATTGACAGCTTTTGAATTTATTTCAAATTCCATAATAATTTTTCCACTCATGGCTTTTACAGTCATCCTGGTATTCTGGAATTTACTGATATTCAGAGTATTGTGTTTTATTGGGAAAAACTAATTGTATTGCTTCATTAACGTTCACCATTCAGTAAAATTATTTTTCCGCAAATCGTTCAATAGTCATATTTTTGATAAAAATTCTTGAAGAAATATTTTGAGGTATGTGTTGCTGAGAACTTAACCTTATCTGCATAATTTTTTATCGAAATAACGTGTCACCCTACTTCAAATGTTAAAATGCTTTAGGATTATTCTCATGAATAAGTTTTTTCAATATTTTCCCATTTTTTGGGATTGTATATGTTGTATATGTTTTATGCATGGTAAATATTTTTTTTCCTTTAAAATTCATACGTTGCAAAGTCGAAAGACTTTATTGTCAGAAATTGTCTCAATGTACTGATATTTGGTTTAGTTTAGTACTATTTCTGACATAGATTTATTACCTCGAAGTCAAACCAAGGAAAGAGTTTTAGAACAATTGGTTGTTTTTTGTAGTAATTTCACATTTTATTCCAGGTTCTCTATGAAATTTTTAAAAATATAATCAGCATCATATTATAATTCACCGTCCAGTCAATTGTTCAATTCGTCTGGTTGAGATTAAGAATAATTTTTGAAGGTTATTTTATTTATATTTCATTCTCATTAAAGAGTGATCTGTAATTGTTCGTGTTTCTTTAACTGTGCAGATTATATCAAAACTTACTCCAGAATAATTGGAATTTAGCGTGTCTATTTATTGAGTTTAGGAATACTGTCAACATTCATCAGCACACAATGCACTGTAAAAAATTGGATCTCATATAATTATTATACGAATGTAGGCTTTTACGACTGCCGTCAATCTTCTTGTAGGTTTCCGAATTGGCTGCGGTCTTCTTTGGTAAAACATTCATATTTATTAATTATTTGTTTCGAACATACAAGATGCAGCAGTGTGTTTTCCAGTATTATCTTATGAAAATCCTTCAATTTTATAAACTTATAATTGGAGCTATAACATTTCAAAACATAATATAATGTTGAGATGTTCTTGATTCATTTGAATAATTGTGATTTTTTCTATCGTAGGTTGAAGAAGTAACAAATGTTCTGCAGGATGGGACACTTATTGATTTATGTGGTGCAACCCTTCTTTGGCGCTCTGCAGAGGGGTTGGAAAAATCTCCGGTGAGTTTGAACTTTTTTATGGCCAAGCAATATATATTAGGTACTTATAAATAAATAAATAAATAAATAAATAAACTTTATTTTCCTTTTGACAATTACATTTCATATTGTATAGGAATCGTCGGTATTGACCTACAAACTAAATGGACATATATTCCTCTAGACTATAAAAACAATTACATAGGAGGAAGTCTTTTAATTTTTTCTTAAAAATACCCAATGTTTTACTGTTCTTTATAGTAACTGGCAGTAAATTGTAAATTCTGGGAGCCATAAGGTTAGGAGAATTGTAAGCCAGTTTACCTTTACCAAATGGGACATACATATCATTTTTGTGTCTGGTATTCACATTATGTTTCGATTTGTTGGACACAAAATTCTTGTCAACATTTTTATATACATACAAACAACATTCAAATATAAAAAGACAAGGCAACGTTAAAATGTTATATTTAATAAATGCGTTTCTGCAAGATTCATTCATAGGAATGCCTAGCATTGCTCGTAGTGACCTTTTTTGAGCAACGAATACTTCTTTCCAGTGAGAAGATAAGCCCCAGAAACACAGACCATACCTAAGTCTGGAGTCAACCTGAGCATAATACAATGTCAGCAATTGATCACAGTTCAAAACTTGTTTTAAATTTCTGATCTGATAAGATATTGTATTCAGTTTTTTTATTAGGAGTTCACAGTGATTATGCCACCCCAAACATTGATCAATGGAGAGTCCCAAGAATTTGGTGCCTTCGCTATCTGCGACGACAAGATCGGAGTTTTCGTTTGCCTGAAAACTAATGGTGTTACAACTTCTCTGACGATTGTGAAACCGAATTGAAACCGTTTTGCTTACATTCAAGTAGAGATTATTCGATGCAAACCACCTATTCAAATCTTGAAAAACTTTATTGCATTTGTCCTCTAGTTCCGAATCATTCTTGTCGGAGACAATGAGTGAGGTATCATCTGCATATAGGGTTATGGATGTTTTGATTGATTTATCCAGATCGTTAACATAAAAAAGGAATAATATGGGACCTAAAATGGATCCTTGAGGGACCCCTAGATCTGCTGAAATAAGTTCGGATGTAATATTGTTTATTTCCACATATTGCTTCCTGCAACGTAGATAGTCTGTTATCCAAGCCAGTGGAATGCCACGTATGCCATACCTAAACAATTTTTCTAAAAGAATGTAATGGTTAACACAATCGAATGCCCTGCTGAGATCACATTATGGGTAACATAAGGCAAACTGTGTTATCAGAAGACTTTCAAATTAACCAGTTTGCATTACAGTGAAGATTTTTTGATGGCAATGGTTGAGCTTTCACTAGATTTTTGTTTGCAATAAGTACAGAAGAAAATGGTTAATGTTTGGATGGTAGTTACTACTAGAGTTTTTCTGTCCATGTTTTTTCATTGAAAATAATTATTGTTGATTGGGAATTTTTGTATCATGTGATGACGTTGGTAATAAAGATGATAATTTTTCCTTAAGCAATGTTTTTATATAGGAGGAATAATACTTTTCGTTCGAGCACATGGGAAAGTAACGTATATCGCACTGTATAGTTACATGAAAAGAGGCTTATATCACAAACGTGCGGAATATTTTCCACACAGGCGCGGAAAGTAACTTTCTACACGTTCCGTTAGCTCAGTTCGTAAAGCAGCGGGTATTGACGCGGGTTCGATCCTCGCCCGCGGATACCTTTTTTTTCATTATGGCATTGAAAAAAATTTCATTTTTCAAATAGATTGCTTCAAATATTTTGTATTCAAAAGTAATTATTGAAAATAAATGAAGTCAGAATGGTTCTCAGTCGGACTCTTCTTTAAATTTTCTTTAACATTACATTGTTACATAGTCACTTCTTGCACCAAGCCGACGAAATATCAACTTCAGAAAATTCTGAATCATCTAAACAAAGCAAGGAATTTTCAAAATGTATGTTCCTTTTCGTTAAATAGTTTCATATATCAATTCCCTGTACCTAGTCAAGCAATCATGTAATCATCTTACTAAGTATTTATTATATATAAAAAGCAGGCTTTGCACAATTTATGTCAAACGTCAAATATTATTTCATGTAGTGACTGTTAGGTGCAATAATTGTGCGTGGAGGCAGCAAAAATATCCTCCCTGAAAATCCTACCAACAAAATCTTGAAGCAATCTATTTGAGAAGTGTAATTTTTTATCCTCTTAAAAAAAAGTTTCTACGGACGAGGATCGAACCCGCGTACTCTTCGTCAGAAGTCGTCCCGCTGCCTTCTAACTGAGCTACTTATTGTGACAAGAAAATATATATTTCATAATATATAAAACCACATAAAACATATAAACAATAAAAAATAATAAAATAGAAATGAAATATAAATTAAAACTAAATATGATCTGAAAGGTGCGATTTAGGTCCTTCCTGTTCATAAAAGAGAACATAGGCATCTCCGCTCACAATCGATCTGGATGGAATTGGGGTCACATGCGAGTCATCATATTTATGCCAGATGCTGGTATACGGATGTCTACAGTATTAGAGTGTATATTGATTAGTAATTATTATCAAAAATAAAAGGAGTCTAATTATGATTTTGATCTCGTCGGTATTATATCATAAAGAAAATATTTTGTATTTAAATTAATTATTAAAAATAAATGAGGTCAGAATGGTTCTAAGTCGGACTATTCATTCGATTTTCTTGGACACATGTCAATATCTTCTATATTCCTTAGAGTTTGATTTAAACAAATATCCATTTAAAAGCATTCTAAATCATCTAAATAAAGCAAGGAATTTTCAAAATTCATAATAATTTTTGTTAAATAGTTTCATATATCAAATCTCTACTTTAGTCGGGCAATCTTGTAATCGTCTTGTTAGTTATTTATTGTATATAAGAAGCAGGCTTTGAAAAATTTGTATGAAACGAAAATTATGTGGTCGTAGGAAAAATAGTATACATTATTCGGGCGAAAGTGATTTTTCACACTCGTGTGATTGCCGCACTCTGCTTACGCCTCGTGCCACAATATTTCCCATTCGTGTGGAATAGGTCACTTTCCGCACTAGTAATGTAATATACTATTCCAGTTCTCCGCGTATGAAGGTCACTAAGTCATATGTGCATTTATTATGTCATATGTGCATGTCTATCGGTGCGGGAGCTAGAGAAGGCATCCATCAGAGTATCACAAACTCTGTGAAGATTGAAAATTTTAATTAGTTCATTGTTATTTACTTTGACAAATGCTTCTGCCAGTTCAGTTACAATTTTACATTAGCTGATGGACTTCAGTTGATGATCTTTTGCTATTTATTTATCAATATGTAACTATATTTAATTTTATTTGTTGACAATATATCCTGAAATTTGGACAATGATTTTCTTCAGAGTAAACGAGATTTAGAACGAGAAATCGACGAGATCAACGCAGGCAGGCCGCAGTGTCCAGTTGGCCTGAACACCCTAGTAATACCAAGAAAAGTTTCACCGAACGAAAATATGCAACAGCCCTACGTCTACTTGAATTGCGGCCACGTCCAAGGATTACACGACTGGGGACAGGACAAGGATACCGGATCCAGAAAATGTCCGATTTGCTTGGAGGTCAGTATAAAGAATATAGCAATTTGTAAGTTTTCACAGCAATATATTTTTTTTTGCAGTTGGGACCAGTAGGGAAGGTTTTTATGGGGTTGGAACCGGCATTTTATGTTGATTCCGGACCCCCAACTTTTGCATTTAATCCTTGCGGGCATATGGCTACTGAAAAAACAGTAAAGTGAGTACAATACAATAGTTTATTAATCCTGTAAAAACATATATGATAATAGATCATGTCTACACGATAATCAATAAAAGGTTTTAGAAACTGTTCCCAATATAACGAATATCGTGGACTTGAACTTGATTCTAGCACAATGAAAATATCAATTTTTTTTCGAGATATGGGTTTTCAAACCGTGTGGATCAGATAATTCACAATTTCGGTTTTCTTTACTATACTGAGGGTTTCTGTACTTCTCTCTTCAGCTCAAAACGAGAACATTCGTTTCGGACTTCCATCGTCTGATAATTATTAGTATAATCACAACGTTAATTAATTGATTGTTTGGTTCTGATGGCTGGTAATCTCAATTTATTAGTATTGGGTTAGCCTCTGATCATGTAACACAACCTAGATGAGTAATACTCAAATAGAACTGAAGGTAACATCTCTTCATAATGTTATCCCTCAAATCATGACATTGTCGCCTTGTCCGAATGTTTTAAGGGTACAATAAGCACGTCAGCTAAGTTTTCATATCTGTCGGGTATATACATGGCAACAAAAACCCAAAATTACTGTCATGGATGAAATATAGCAATAAGAAGGCAATTGAAACGTTCATTGCAGCTTGTTGGGAGCATGTAAAAACGATAGTATTTCAATAGCCGAACGGAGATTCTTCGTTGTCGATATAGTCTGGTCAGTACGGCAACACTGCATTTGGAATATCGAATATCAAATATGACAGAACAACAAAACATCTCTGTTTATTTTCGTTTTTGGCTTATTGGAGTGTTTTTTCGTGAATAAAGGGCAAATTCTAACTTAATTTGTGTTAAAATATCTTTAGTTTTTATTATTAAGTAATGGTGAAGCATTGTGAAATGTGTAAAAAACCATTTGAAGCTGGAAATCAAAATATGTCATTTCATAGGTAAGCTACCAGTGTCATAACTATAGAGAAAGGGAAACCGAATGGGAAAAGAGTAAAATTAATGAATTATGAAAAAAACCTGTAGAGATTATTCCATCATAATTTCAGGTTTCCATTCCATATTGGGTTTCCATTTTTTCTATTTTATTGAACCTCAACATTTCTGTTAACAACGCACGACACTGTCGTTGGGGAAAGATGTTCCTTGCACACAAATTTTAATGCGTGTGCAAGGTAATCTGGGTTGTGTTATTTGATCAGAGGGTTAGCTTAATTACGCGTTTCTAGTTTTTTCTACCTGGTACCTGTTCATTGTAATCAGGGCGACCTTCTCATAATTAAGATGACCTATATACCTGGTAGTCCTCCTCGACCATCAAAGTAGGACGATTTTCGTCATAGAGTTTTCGGCTCCTGGCGAAACGAACATCGTCCAAAAGAGGAGGAAAAATTGACGAAATATCGAGACTTACTCTTTGAACTCTGCATGCTTTACCCAAACCATTCTGTCAAAATGGTGGTCCTGTTTCACTCCGTTTACTCAGTTTACTCAGGGCACATGATTCTCGGACCCAGCAATCACCCACCCCACGGATGTGTGGAGTGTTTACTGGGGTTAATGACACACCAGCGCGACCTCCGGAGACCGGGCCTGACTGGGATATTCCTGATAGAAAAAACAAATAAATGCTCTTTATGAGCGGGGATTAGCGCCGTGGCTTTGCGTTCGCCTGGAGATCGAGAGGTCCCAGGATCAATTCCCAGCCGGGGCGAGATTTTTTCATTTTCAGATATGTAAATCTGAATGATTAAATCTCGTTGCCGAGACGATTCACTGTGCTGCTCCTAAGGTGGCGTAAGGAGTTAGTAACAAAGCCTATCCAGAAAACATGGCTAATGACCAAGCAGTCAATGCACATACACCAAAGAAAAAAATGCTCTTTATTTATTCATATATGTAATACACGGGGAAGATATTCATTTACAATCAATAACAAAAAAAAAGACTAGGACAGTGTAATATAAAATGTGGTCACTTCCATGTTACTATTGACTGGCTATTATCTGTTTTCTCAAAGGTAATACCACGAGTGATTAACATTTTATCGATAATTTTTATTTTCCATGAAAACTCCATGAAACCAATTGATAAAATCACGAGTCCTTCAGGACGAGTGATTTTATCTAAATTCGGTTCGTTTCAATGTGTTTGCCAAATAAACGTGTTTGAGTGATGAAAAAAAATATCGATAATATTTGAAGAACGAGTTGTATTTGGAAAGAATTTTTTCGCCAATCTGAAAAGTGAATAACCATTGATAATAAGTTAACTTTTCATTCATTTTGATAATATAATAATTAATTTCATATGATCCAGTAAATAAAATCGACGGAGATAACCCTATTTAGTTTTGACAGTTCAAAGGTAAACAACGTTTTACAGAGGACCAGGCAGTTTTTCAGTATAAAACTGATTGATTGGCTAGAATAATCCTCTACTATTGGTTGAAATACCATAAACTTCCAAATTTGACATGTAAAAAAATAATCGAGTAAAATGTGTTGGTTTTTAACAAGAAGAAAACACACGTTGTACAAACCAAAATTTATCGTATTCGCTATTTTCCTATTGAATGTTTCCTCAAAACACTCAAACATCCTAAATCAATACGGTTTTGAATTCAATAGGAGTCATTCTTTATCCAATTATTAACATGAACAGGAATATTCTTCTATGCAGTGCGAATATGTGAAAAAAACATAGGCGGCCAAATCAAAGGGCGGCAAAACACATTACGATAGAGGAAAAATTATTATTTTCTGGGACTGGGCTTCAGTAAAATGCATATTACTATTAGCGGTAAGCCGTGAGCAGTGAGAATCAAAAACAAAGGAAATGAGTAGTTGTTTTTTTATCGGAAACCGCACTTGGTTTTGAAGAAAAAGGATCATTTCATAATAGGTCTTCAAACATATCAGTAACATTCAGTTCATTTTCCTGTGGGTTTTATTACTTTGGTTGCAGGCGCGTATACAAGGGATGGGGGGTAATTATCCTCCCACAATCAAAGAAAATTCAGTGTTTCAATCAAAAGTAACATTAAGAGTCAAAAAATTAATCTTAATTCATTTACCTATATATGTAAAAGTTAAATGTATTTAATTTCAGAATGCATCTGTTAATTTCGTTAAATAATTTTTTTTTCTTATCAAATGAAGCAAACTGTATCTGACATCCTTTTTTTCCCATCTTTATGATAACCCACTGGCAAACCTAACTATCAAATCAAAGGCATCTGACCTTGAACTAAAAAAATTTCGCCTGCGTCGCTTTCTATTTTCTGTCACTCCCGAGCTATGCTATAATTAATCAATATGTTGTCTGTTACCGTTAGAAATACATCTTGATAAATCACATCTCTGAAATTCATGTGAAAATGTTTGAATTCCATTTTTAGGAAGAACTTTATTCTCGACAATGATTATCATTATTATTATTTTCTTTCAGATATTGGGCGAATGTAGCAATACCACATGGCACCAACGGTTTTCATGCAGTCTGTCCGTTTTGTGCATCACCCCTATCTGGTAACCCTGGTTATGTCCGACTGATCTTTCAGGATAATGTTGACTAAGCTTGTCGAATATCTTAGGAACATTTTCGTATTAGTGTATGTGTATGAGTGAAAAAGTAGAGTAGACTACCAAAGCTTTATTTATATTGCTAGGTTAATTGTTGAAATCATGTTTTTTGCCAAAAGTAATTTTTTCTGTAAAAAATTGTAATGTCCAAAATAAAACTTGCACCTTGAGGAATCATTTTGCTTCATCTTCTGTATATAATCAGAGTTTTCACTTTGTAGGAGAACAGTTGACAAAAGTGAGATATATAAGTATTTTTTACACATTGATGTTTCGGAAAAACCCTTATATTTTTTTATAGTATCTTCATTTTGTACCGTTGAAAATATATTTAAAATAGAATTGTAATTAATGTATATATTATTGCACTGAAATAAATTGAATAGGTGTAACGAAAAATTAGATTTTTATATTATTCTTCGTTTTTAATATTCCTCATGTTATCGAGAAACTTTTATCTTTTCACGATTTTGAAGTGCAAATGTGTGAATTGTTAAGACTGGTTAGGAGGTAGATATAAAGTTAAGGCTACTATAATTATCATTTATGAAATGCCATTGGTCAAGGCCTAACACTAATTTTAGCTCATGCGATTTTCCAACCCAAAGCAAATAAGAAGCTTCAGAAGAGGATGAAGGATATCATTATACAAGATAACTAACGTCTCTATCAATTTTCTCATGAAGTGTATGTTGGACCCAAATATATTGTCAAATAAAAATTTTAAAAAAGAAAACGGGCCAAATTTTCTCAGTTAGGTACTTACTGCTGGATCTTCTGTGGAGTCACACATACACGAGATCCTAAAATTTCGTGACCTTTTCTTGGACTATTCAAGTTTTTGAATTACATTTGGCCAATACTTGTGCAAGGTTCCTTAAGAAGAGCAACATATGTATCAAACATACGTACCAGTATGTCAGGTAATTTGTAATTTTGTAAGATACTTTGAGAAGCTGCATGATTAATTTGTTTTGTAGACTGTATATTACAAACTGGTAGATTTATTTCATGAACTTATATTCAAAAATTATTCAATGGTTTGAAAGAAAATGATTTCATTGGCGAAACATGTGTATTGTGCTTTCAGTAAATTACCTTCTGTTTTGGTTGTCTTCAAGATAAATCAATTTTTCTATTTGGAGAACGGATTTGAAGACAAGATATTGTATTATGGAAGTAATGCTGTTTCAGTTATCATAACGTACAATCGAAAGAAGAAACTTTGTATTTTGTGCAGAAATTGTATCTATTAAATTTGAAGCGCGCTTTCGACTGTTATCAGTTTACAAATTTTAAATCTTCACTTTGTCCCATGGTCATACATTTTTATGGCTTCTCGTACACCTGACGAGTACGCACTGATGAAGACCTATTAGTTGAGAGCGAATTGCTGCAAATTAAATAAATGAATTTTCCGCACAAAATAAAAAGTTTGTTCCTTCAATTGTAACATACAAACAAATATTCAACTCATAATACTAGTTTGTTATTTATACTGCAATTATTACTCTGACGTGATATTCAATCAAACTTAATATTTCCAACGAGTTCAACTTGAAATGATATTGAAAAAAGCTTTGATAAATGTGTTATCTCTGAACAAAAAATTACATGTCCCCTTCTCGTCCAGCAAACATTGCTCTTATTTCTAATTGTTCATGAGCAACTATAGTGAAAATCAAAATATACTCCTATGTGCTGTTTAAGAACTTCTGGACAAAGCTTCTTTTTTCACAAAAGTCCTGTAACTTGATCGACAATACCGTATTGTATTGTTTTTAAGGTGAATATATTCGAGAATTTGGTTAATGTTTATATTAAGTGATTTTTATGTCTAGATTTTGTTATTTGTATCATGTAAATATGTAGGGTAAGTTTTAATGAGTAGTGGATAGTATGTAAGCTATAATAGCCCACAAAAAGAATTTATCTGTGCCTGGATTCACTAATAAAATATGTAAAATGCCGAAGGCCTGTTATTTACACCAAGATGGTTTTATCTCCTGAAATAATCTTAGTTATTCTCAGCTTGCAAGCAATTACTATTTTTATGAGAATGCGGGATTTTAAATTTTTATAACTACAATAAAAAGTGGCATATTTTCATATCACTCTAGTTAAAAGACTAAATAACTATTGGTGGAAAAAATCCCAAGCTCCCACCACTATCTGTGGCGCAAGATTTTTTCAATTCATGCCTAGTTGGGGGGCAACAGATTCCGGACTGGTTTGTCGAGGGGCGAACCGTGCCAATCCCCAAAAACATAGATTTGTCTAATTTGAAGAACTACAGACCGATAACATGCTTGAATGCATGTTTAAGATGTTTACCCGCATCCTATACATGCGAACACTCTGCAGATGAACCGGTGTATGAACGGATATATGAGCAAAGAGGGTCAAAGAAGGGGATCGCTGGCGGCAAGGAGAACCTGCTGATCGACAGATGCATCACGCAGGACTCCGTGTAGTATAAGCTTAAGCTTTCAATGACCTGGATCGATTATCGCAAGGCATTTGATACAACATCGCATGAGCTCATCATGCATTCGCTCAGATGCCTTGCGGTACTCGATCAAATAGTGAGATGCATTGAACATCTGATGCCGCCCTGGAAGACTCGCTCCACTATAAGATCTGGTCAAGTTAGAGTCCAAATATGAGCGGAGACGACATGTCGGGTCCTCAGACAGTTAAAGTCTTGTCATGTGATGGTTCAAACGACAGAGGCCTGTGAGTAGGCCTGTTAGACATCGCAGGTCATCCCTGCTGGAGTCTAACAGTGTTTTGGTCAAGTTTTCCGAGGACCTATAGTCAGATCCTCAAGTAATGCAAGATAGAATAACACTATTGCCGGAGTTCATACATCAGAAAGAGGCATTAATGACATATAAATGGCAGGGCCGTACGCAGGTACGCTAGACGGTAGTAGTTTCAGTACTGTGAGCATATATTTTGAAAGAACATCTGTAGCATTTATATTGAACAATTTGAGGAAGTTATACACATGTAAATCATGCAAAGTATAAATTACACAGGGCATACTTAAATTTGCGTCACAACAAAAAGGTGGATTATTTTCGGAAAGCATGAACACTTATATGTCATTGTGCCTTGAGGCTTAAGAGCGGACGTTACATATTCTACTGATTCTTTTATTGCCCATATGAAGAAAGTACGCTCATTTGAAAGTATATTCAACAAAAGTCAAAATATTGATTGTGTTTCGAAAAATGGAATATTAAATAGGTATACTGACCCACGATTTGTCCATATAAATTATATCGGCTCCTTCCTTCCTGAATCTTCTCATTTCTCGAAGGGATTGATGCCTCCAAAAGAATTTCTACTTTCTCAATCAAGATGGAATTTCTATTTTATATTCCGTAAATGAAACTCATATCGTACAGTAAGTAGCCTTCTTAAAGTAGGTACCTACTCTTGTTTAAACTTGGGAGATGTTTAGCTTCATCCACTCCTTTCAGGATATTATTGAGAATTTGAGGCAAGTTTTTCAGAAAAAAGGCATGCACAATTTTCCGTATTTGTGAACATGTACTCCCATTCATAACCCCGAATGGGACCATGAACATATTCGTCGATACGCAGATCACTCACTAACCCCAGTCATATCAGAAACTTTACTGACTATTTCTGATATAATCATACCATAATTATTATTTTTCAGGTAATTAAATACATTCATTACTATTTTTTACAGCTTAAATTCAATATTTTGCACTGTTTGAAATCAATCACATTATTCGCTGCCTGGTTATTAAAGATAGTAAATATTCTGACTTCTGTTGATTATACTTTCGAATGAGCAATGTTTTCGATTCACTTTCCTTAAAAAGACAATAATAAATCCTCAACATTACTCAACTGGCGTTATGAGTCATAACGTCTTGTTATACCCCCACCAGGCACAAGGAAATATTGTGTGAATCCTTCTTGAAAAGTTTCATGTGCATATATCCTGTTCTGATAACTTTGTTGTTTTGTTTATGGAACAATTATATTGTACCATATAATAACTACTTCAATAGACCATTCGTTTAAAAAACTATGATATAATAGCGTTATATTAGTTTCTCTGGATTGAAAAACATTATCCATCATTTAAATTTGCATCAAATTCGTTTTGCAATGATATTATAATGTATGGAATATCACTTTGCTAATTGATTACAGCCCAAATGATAGCTGTATTCTTTTGAAACAAATTTTCTGAACAAAATTATTATGATCATGATCGCGATGTGTTTGTTCTTTCGAAATATCTTTCATCCCCACCACAGATTATTTTTGAACTTGATCCGTAATCCCCCTGCCTATGAGGAACATACCGAAATTTGTGATCGGATTGATTTGAACATATTGGCAATATTGGCATATCAGGTACTTCATTTGTAGTTCTTTCTTTCGAACAATTATATTTGTGAACTAGATCAGTAATTCATGAAATTGATTCCATAATCATGTTCCCAATGTTCAAGAACAGATATGTCGAAAGAGAGAAACCACAAAACGTTTATCTTCACTCTCAGTTCAATGTGGTTGAAATCATAATGGTAGTAATACCCTTATTATTTAGTGTTTAAACTATTAATGATACCAATCATATTCGAACTATGTACCTTTTGAACTTTCCTAAAAAACGAAAGTTATTTCTTAAAACGTTTCAACAAATCAACTTGTTGAACCAAAAACTTAAGGGACACATTTTATTGCTCGTCCGGACCAGTAATAAGTGACGTAGGCAACATTGGCGTGAAATGTCTCATTTGAAATGCATTGACGTATGTCACGTCTACTGACTTCTCAATGTGGATCAGACTATAGGGCTGGAACAACGCCGTTCCTAAGAGGTAACCAGCGTTAAAAAAATCTCTTTGCGGTAAGTCCGACTTTAGTCAACCTGAGGTTTGCTCCCCTAGCAGTTCTCCTCACCACGATATGGAGAGGAGTGAGTTCCAGAATTACCTCTATTGCTGCTGTTGGAGTCGACCTCATTGCTCCTGTTATACAAAGACATGCTAGTCTTTCTCCAGGCTTTTCTTTGTTACGGCGAGTTCGGTTCTGCCGTGCCACACTACTGCAACGTAGGTGATCATAGGCCTCACTATCATGGTGTACATCCATCGCAGTATTAATGGGTTACAGCCCCATGTTTTTTCTGCAATATTCCTGCACACCATCAGTGATGATTTTGCCTTGTTAACGATCTTTTCTACGTGTCTGTTCCAGAGTAGTTTTGAGTATAGGGTAAGCCCTAGATACTTCACCTCTTGCTTCCATTCTAAGTCTGCTCCGTCGAGGCGAACAGCTCTTAGGTGCTGAAACTTTGTTCTTCTAGTAGTACCACGGTGGTTTTTAATGAGTTAATTCTCAACCCCACAGAAAGTCACCATCTTCTGTTAGTCTCTAGCTCTCTTTCTATGAGATCGCAGAGGGTTCATCGAATTTACCTTTAGCCATGATGACTATGTCGTCAGCATATCCAAGGCAAGTGACTCCTTTCCCTGTTAGTGTTCCGAGTAGTTCGTCTACTACGAGACTCCACATGCCCTCCTTGTGGGCATCCCCTGTTTGTGCTGATCCGAAAGCAGATATCGCCCAATTTCGTTTCAGCAGTTCTTGTAGCCAGCATTTGGCACATCCACCTGGATGTGGTTCTGTCCACTCCCTTGTTCGTTAGGGCCCTATTTATTGCTTCGTGAGAGGTGTTGTCGAATGCCCCCTCTATGTCTAAGAAGGCGCATAGGGCCATTTCTTTATGCTCGAGTGATCTCTGGATGCTTTCGGTAAGCACGTACAGAGCTGTTTCCGTTGATCTGCCCGCCCTGTATGCATGCTGCCCGGAGTGTAATGGCACCCTCTCCAGTATCTCAGTTCTAATGAAGTTATCTACCATCTCTCCAGTGTCTTCAGTAAGAAGGATGAGAGACATATTGGTCTGAATGTCTTCGGGAGGGTAGGGTCGGTATGTACCCGAGCGCCAGACTGAATCTGGTTGCTTTAATAATAAATGACAGTAGTTCCGTTTGACCTTTTTGTAAAAGGTCTGGATATATACCGTCAATTCCGGGTGACTTGAATGGTTGGAAGGAGTAAATTGCCCATTTCACTCTTTGGGGAGTGCATATGGTTTTCGCTATCTCCCAGTCTTCTCGTCTGGCTCTACCTGGTTCTTCCAGTGATTCTTGTAGCAGATGACATTTGCATGAAATATAGCTATACATTTTCTTCAAGAACTCTCATGAATTCAATGTACGAAAGAGGAAGTAATGCTTTTCTGTCAAATATTTGCCTCATATTTTCCACCTTTACGAAATGTATGGAGAGAAGGGTATTACGACTTTGTCAAAATTATTCTTTTTATTTATTTGATACTCTTCCTCCAACAGGAGAAGTAACACTTTTCTGTCAGATATTTGCATCATATTTTCCACTTTGTGGAAATGTATGGAGAGAAGAAAATTATTCTTTTTATTTATTTCATACTCTTCCTTCAACAGGGGAAGTAACACTTTTCTGTCAGTTAGTTGCCTCATATTTTCCACTTTGTAGAAATATACGGAGAGAAGAGTATTCTGACTTCGTCGAAAATATTCTTTTTATTTGATACTCTCTGGCACACTTATCAAACTCTGTTCAAATTAAGGCTACAGAAAAATAAGATTTCTCTTCGAAAATTTGAAGATATTTCGAATAATAAAAAATAAATTACCAGTAAATTTTTTATGCATACGTACTGGCCACAATGTATAAATCACATAATTATGTAACAACGTCAAATTTAATCATATAAAAGGACTTTGGTCGAGGGCATATTTGGTGTTCCGATAAAGTACATTTATTATTTATTATTGAAAATAAATATTGATAATTAACAGGTGTCGATGGTGAAAAAAATAATATACTTTACTTGAGAAGTAATGTATACCTAGTCAGAATACATCCTACCTATTTTCCTTGTAAGGTAATATAAGTAGAGCAGATTGACATAACATGTACTTGAAATAAAATTAGGAGATTTTCGATAACTATATTTTTGTATTTCAAAAATTATGAAATATAGTGTTTCAAACTGAAATTGGGAGTTTTTCGATAACTGTATTTTGTATATAAAAAATTATGAAATATAGTTTTGTAGACTAAAATTATACAACAATATCAAAATATATAGTATCAAACTATACATTGGTTGCATGCCATCATTGCCATTCAAAACTGAAAACAGAAGGCACTGTTCAGAGTAGTTACAAGTAATTTCATCATGAAATCGTCTCAAATGTGTTTGGTACTGTGAGGTTCTGAATTCTTTTATCTAGAATGATTTGTAACATAGATAAATCATGCTGAAACATAATCAATGTGTGAACAGTTTTTATTAACAACAAAAAGATCTATTACTACCTGTAAGACATGGACTCCTCTCATGGATAAAACGACAAGATCTTTAACCCCATCACCGGTAACGTCTATGTACTTCAAACCTAGAACAGGGGCTGCTATTGTTTTCAGTTCCTCCAAGCACCATCCCTTCTTTTTGTCTTTTTTATACATCATTATTTTCTAGAAAATTTTGAAGATATGAAAATTAGCAAAATTAGTATGCATAAAATGGTTAAGGTTTTCGCGGCCAAAGTTTACAGTGTCACTATTTTCACTATTTTTACTGTGATGCGATTTCTTTTTCAAAATTTAAAAATGAATATTTAAAAATATTTTATACATTTCATCAGATAATATTGAAAGCAGTTGAAGATATGGATTTTTTAAATATTTCAATTTTATATACATCATGGACCAATATACTATAGAATAGTTATGGAACACTCTCAGAAATATATATTTTCGAAGATTACTTCTATTCTTAATCAATTATGTACTTACTTCTGCACTGTTTCCTATCAGGATTTCCTTTTTTCCATCAAAATCAATATCAGCTACTTCACAAGTTGATAATATACTAGTACTATCAATTCTTGGGAGAGTTGCATAGTTACTTAATCCAAATTCAAGTACGTCTCTAAAAATTTCGAGTATGCATATTTACAGACTAATAAAAATTCGAAGAAAATTTTAGTTTAGATAATTGATTGACCCACTATAAAATATTCTAGGTGACCGTCTCTATTGAAGTTGAACTTAGTTCAGTAATATAAAGAATAAAAAACAATTTCTTACATATTTACAAATAAATAAAATCTTGATAATCTATCACTATTGATTTCAATTAATTGTTAAGGATTATTATTAAAGGTTATAATAGTTAAGGATTATTAAAAGAACATTCTGCACTGGTAACTGTCATGCACAAATTAAAAAATAATATTGAGTTTTTGCCTCTCATTAGTGCAAGAATAAGTCTGATTCGAGAATTCTGCGAATAAGCATTAGCTCATCAATGTTTATTGCATTAGAGAACAACTAAATATTCAAAGGTATCTTTTACAAAAATGCAAAATCTTTCAACTCTTGTTGAGTCATAGTTATGTATGATAGTTTTTGATTGCAAGAAGTCAAAATATTGTTTAACATTTGTTCATATCAATAAACCTTCGTAAAAGTTTACTCAAATGATTCCTGCATTATAATAAACATTTACTTCAAATGTGGTCAGAGTTTTTATGATCACCAGCTAATTAGTTGAAATATATTTAATCTGTAACTTGTTTGAAAGCACATGGTTTATGTATCAATTTGCTGCTAATTATCATCAGGATCCTCTGAGCTTCTCTTCATGCAAATTAACTGGAATATATAACTTTGTGTGCTGTAATCACATTATTCAGTTATACAGCTAAATACGAAATAGATTCATAATTTTTTAGGCTACAAATCAAAAATATGTTTGCAGATTACGTTTCTACTCCATAGTTTGAAATGAGTGACCTAACAGAGCTGGTTTAATTGTGTAAATATCATATTGATGTGGTCCATGTGAGCTGCATCAAAGTGCTATGCCATTGATCAAAGAGAAATGTAACCTAGTTTTCCTTTGGTTACATTTATATTTTCCTGAAACTGAAGAACGTGAACATTGTTGAGCTATTCTTTGATCCCTTGTTTGTTTTCCTGCAAGGTGATGTGATTGAGATACTTAACATAAGATGTACATTTCAAAATGGATGTCTGCAAGTTATTTCAAAATACTCACTGGAAAATAACTGCTGGTAAAATTGTGTTGACAACAATCAGGTTCAGTTTTTTCTTAGAAGACACGCCAGATTGGGATTTAGCTTTTAAATCCTTCAGGATTCTACCTTTCTCAAATGAAAAATCTGCCACAGGATCATTATCAGGAAAAATGTAAACTTTTGAAATATAGTTGCCAAACCTAGTAGAAAAATTATAAACCAGTTTATTCGTTACTAAATCAACTTTTAGTAATTTTACATAGCCGCATTCACAGGCAAATGACGTAATTCGCCTGAAAAAAAATTGAGAAATGGGAAAAAAATTCTACGTATAAAAAAAACATTCCTACTCTTTAAAATCATCCGAGTAATAAATATCAATCCATATAACAGGGCTGGGAGTTTTGGAAAATTCTGGAAACTGTTCTTTATTATCAATTTCCTTATATGTATGATCAGCAGTATTTTCACGAAATATGTGAACTTGATTATCACTTCCAGACAAAACAAAAACGATCTGAAATAGCACAATAGTTATTTTCTGCGGTTTACTAATACTTTCTATATACTAAAGAAGAGGTTGATCCAAGTGGTTCATCAAGTACAAATGAAATTAAATAATTTCCAATCTTGATATTTCTTATTTCAATATGTACCACTGAAATGTTGATAATGAACAAACTTCAACTTACCTCTTTGTTCACTATGTGACCATCTTCCCAAGTAATCAAATAAGTATGAAGAAGCTTATAGGGAATATAATTTAGTTCAACATTCAGACAACTTTGAGCTATATTCTCTATGTTGAAATCTTCAGCATCTTCTCCAGAATAAATGTTCAAGTATGTTTCTAAATGGCTTTCAGAGTCATTACTGTTCTAGAAACAAAGATTCAACAAACCATGTATTCAAAAAATATGGTGGAGACTACCTTTATTATTGTGATTCCTATCACAAATTCATTACTGATTGTAGATTTGTTGAAGGCATCAATTGATATTATCTCAGCTCCATCTAAAAAAAACCTTTGTATGGAATGTTTCAAGCTTGAAAAAAATAAGGAATCCACCTCAAAAAATAGATCATAAAAATTTACTTTATTTTTAGTAGACTAATGAAAGCAATATCCAAGTGAAAGAAATAGAAAATAAGAGAACAGATGTAGCTTGATACATTGCATAAAGAGTTATTTCTCATTAAAAACTGCTTGAGGGAAGTTTTGAAATTGCTTCCATATCTCAGAACATAATTAACATATTTTCAAAATTTGGGTTCAAAACTTCCAACAGGAGGTGAATAAAGATGTAATCCAATCTTTATTTCTAGGTTTAAACTTCAAGCAGAGTTATTTGAAAATACCTACTAGGTATATAAGTGAAAGAAACTTCTTTAGTAGCCGGCAACAATGAACCTGAAGGTGATTCTTGAAATTCAAAACAAAATATTTCCCTTTTCAAAGATGCTACAAGAAGTTTCGTTGATCCATTCACTAATTGTAAATCGGTCATGGTGTACATATTTCCTTGAGAGGGTGTATAAAAAAAGTGCACATCTTTAAACTGTTCCATTTCGAAGGACTCATTAAAATTTTTAAACACGGACAATAAATGTTCTTTTTTTTCTTGTAGTATTGCTGAATATTGCAGTTCCTATTCTATTATTGTTGATATTGACTGATGCCTTTTTATGGCTCCTGATAGCCCTGATTCCGGAGTCCTGTGCCTTTGACCTTTTGCCTTTTGGTCCTTTTGGTCAGTTCAGTTTTGTTGGTTGTCACTGTCAGCGTCAGCGTTCTGAGAAATAGGGGAGTGTCCTCATGGTAGTAAACCTTTGAAAAATCTGAAATACAACAGCCTTTTTGGTGCAAAATTTCAACTTTGGATGTATTATTTCCACCTTCTTCAATCTTCAGAATACTGTAGAAGTAAAACGTATACGTTCTTCAAGTCACAACTCACAAAGGTTTCATACATTAGTTATGAAAAAACACTGATTTGACTAGGGACATTTTCATTTTTATGTTTTTTTACATCTGGCTTTGGAACTACTATACCAACAAAACAGAAAAAAAAACAAAATTTTATCTTTCAGCCATGTTGCCACGTCTTCGCGAGCGATTGATGGCTTCTTCTCTTCTTTTGTTTAGCCTTTTCTCTTCTGAAAGTTAGCCAGGTCGATTGCAATCGCTACCTAAAATCACAGAACTCATAATTAAATAAGATTTGTACGACGGCGTATTGGGGCCGTCCAAAAATTATTTTTTACTAGTTCATCTAAAATTTTGAGTTAATTTTCTCAAAATGTTCAGTTTTTTTCACAAAACTTCGAGATTTTTTTATCAAAATTTTAAGATTTTAAACTTTTGTGAAATAACAATCGAAAAATTCTGTCACCTAGATTAAGAAGGAATGTCCGATATAATTCAAAAAATATCGATATTTAGTAGCTTACCGAATTTATAAACAAGACAAGATGAACAATAATTGTCGTCAAGACAGACTCATAAAACATTATATTTTGTCAGGATTCAATTATCAAGAAATATTGATCTATTTATATGATGATATAAGAATCAGCAAATACGGACATTGAAACGACGTTTAAGGGCTTTACATCTGTACCGAAGGAAAAACTTAACGCAAGTATTGAAAATTTGATTGATTTCTTGAGAGAACAGATTGTTAGGTACTTTATGTAAATTACATGGATACAAATGGATGCATTTGAAAAGCATTCAAAGAGGATTGAGAGTTTCACAAGAATTAAGCTGTACGTTTAGCATTAAATAAATATTGTGGACCCTGTGGGAATCCAGTTGCGAAGAAGGTCTAAATTGACAAGAAGAGATTTTTAGCAAAGGGCCTAATTTTTCAATTTTTTTTTTATTGTTTTCTCAAAATTTTAAGATTTTATTATCAAAATTTTGAGATTTTATTCTAAAATTTCAACTGGAAATAAAATGAAGTAATTTTTGGTTGGCCTCAATACGCCGTCGTAGATATGTGCCTGAGGGCCACTTTTATACGTTTAAACTCCAGATGGGCTTATTAATGGTAAGACATTTTTTAATATCATCATTCACATTCTAAACCATTAGTTAGTCCATCCGGAGTTAACTCTGGAACCTATAAAACTGGCCCCATATAATGAACGATTACCCAGGGTGCGTTCCACTACCACCTGTCATTTACAACGCCCATAACTCCGGTTTGCGTCGTTCGGGTAACGGCAGTCGAATGCGAGAAAGGTACCATTTCGATCCCTACTTGTTAGGAGTAACTATTCCATATTATGGCCTGCTACACACACGCATGCTATAAAGTCTGCTACTCGGCTACTTCTTCAACAAATGCAGTACTTCGTTCGTTCGCATTCAAACAGCAATGGCATCGATGTGATACCTTTATCGCTACAGCTGTTTATGAAATCAAAATGTAAAATACGCCTACGGTGGACAAACTATGTAACGTGTTCAATTGATGATCTATTTATTTCGTGAAAAGCCATGTGAATGAAGGATAGAGAAAATAGTAATAACTTATGTTCAAATTCCAGTATGATTTTTATTGTTACGATCGGCTTCGGTTTGTTAAACATTTGTTTGGAAAGGTTTCTAAAGCTCCGCCCAATCGTGACGACAGCACTTAGGTAGTCTATAGTCAGTGTAAAATAGGTAATGTGAAGATTTACGAACAGAGGTGGGATTCCGTGTAATCTCATGAATTCAACTTTAACGTTATTTCACTCATTTGATGAAAAGTAGAATTTTATGGTACACGAAATTCCATTACAAGCCTTAAGGCTGATTCAGATACATGCATGCCCACCCTGCAAGAGATGAAAAATACATCGGGAATATTTGAAAAACTCAAATAGCATTACTCCAGCATTGACAAAATTATTACAGAACCAAATAAAATATGTTCTTGCCGTAGAAACGTATGTAAAAGGTGTTTAAACCGCAAGTGTTTCAAAAACCCTGCATGGGCACGCATGTATCTGAATCGGCCTTCATATGAACTTTCATTGCAGATTTCCGGTTTGAAATTTGCACAGACAATGGACACTGTCTATAACCTTCGAAAAAATGCATAGACAATTAAATATTCATGTTGGGTACACTGATCGTAGTTGGTACCCATCAGAAGAGAAGTTAGCCATTAATAAACGGAAACGCAAGCCGTGTTAGGGATTTTTGACCGTTTTTCGATAATGACAGCTGGTTTTCCAGAAAAAAGAAGTTGGCCACTGTTCGTCATTATCAAGTCATTAGCTTCAGCTTGGTGCTGGATATTATTGTGAAAGCTTATCACGTCCAAAATATAGTAAAGTTATTTATGTGCAATAAAGGTGTTTTCAATTTGTGCTGAGACTTTTTGGTCTAAATAATAGTGCCGGCGTCACCATGTCGGACGAGAGTCATCCAAAAACATTGTATGTAGGCAATTTGGACGTGTCAGTGTCAGAGGACCTGTTGTGCACGCTGTTTTCACAAATAGGCCCCGTTAAAGGATGCAAAATCATACGCGAGCCTGGGAACGATCCATATGCTTTTGTTGAATTCACAAATCACCAGTCAGCATCCACTGCTTTGGCTGCCATGAACAAGAGGTTGTTTTTAGATAAAGAAATGAAAGTGAATTGGGCAACAAGTCCTGGTAATCAACCGAAACAAGATACTTCCAATCACCATCACATTTTTGTTGGTGATTTATCCCCTGAAATAGAGACTGATACATTGAGAGAGGCCTTCGCTCCCTTTGGAGAAATATCTAACTGCAGAATAGTCAGAGATCCACAAACACTGAAATCCAAGGGTTATGCTTTCGTATCGTTTGTTAAAAAAGCTGAAGCAGAAAATGCCATTCAAGCAATGAATGGGCAGTGGTTAGGATCTCGGTCCATTCGTACAAATTGGTCCACTAGGAAGCCACCACCGCCAAGAACAGAGAAGCCACAACAGCGAACTAAACAACCCACTTTTGACGAGGTTTATAATCAGACGTCTCCAACCAACACAACAGTTTACTGCGGAGGTTTCACAAATGGTATTTCAGATGAAATGGTTCACAAAACCTTTGCTCCTTTTGGGGCCATTCAAGATATTCGTGTGTTCAAGGATAAGGGATATGCATTTATTAAATTCGTAACGAAAGAAAGTGCTACACACGCAATCGAAAATATCCATAATACTGAAATTAATGGTCAGAATGTTAAATGTTTTTGGGGTAAAGAGAATGGAGGCCTGGGACCTGACTCTGGATCTTTGCCTCCTGGTGCAGGAGTCCCTCAATCAGCTGGTCCACCTTACTCATATGGATATGGAGGATACTGGGGATACCCACAGGGATACAGTGGTGGCGGATATGTGCAGGGATACCAGCCTTACCAACAATATCAGCAGTATCCTGGTGGCCAGCAATACTGCGTCATGCCCCAACAGGGACAGTGGTCGGGACAGCCAGGTCAGCAACCAAATGTACCCGTTATGTATAGTAGTAATGTTCAGAAATATCCATCTCAGTGAACTTCATAACACTTGAGCATTCAATCAAGTGTTGTGCTGCAAAATTGAATTGTATCACATATTAATTGCAGCATACTGTAGCATATTGAGTTAAGAGACAATTATCAAATAAATTACATATTATGTGTAGATTTTTAAATGCCATTACACACTTTGACCTTAGGATTAGTCTGGTTTTGCCGTGTTTTTTTGGTTAATGTATATAGGTACATATTTTTTGAAATCTTTGTCCCATCTTCCTAACAACAAGTAGGTATTTTAGAGTAGCTTCCAGAATATGGATACAAATCTGACCTTCAGATATTGATTTTATTATTATGATGATACACAATTAAACTAATTCTAAGCAATTAGATCTTTTTGGCTCATCACTTTCTGGTGAACTTCAATGTATATATTTGAAGAAAGTTTTGGATATAAAATAAAAATTAGGGAATAATTTCTCTTATTACTGACTAATTTTTTACCTGTCTGGCTTCTTTCAGATTCAACGGTTACGATGAATTAGAGGAATTACAAGGTAATAAGAAAAAATTCTTAACTAAGTTGACTTCTTCAGCATACCTGATTATTTTCTCATATTTTTTAACACATCATTGATTGAAGTGTTAGCTGGACAATTTTATCAAATGTTATCTGACCATACTTGAGATTCAGTAGATGTGCTGGTTTATCCTTACCAGGGATATTTTTTTTTATAAATTTGCAGTGTAATAGCCAAAAGTCTCAACAATAATATATGAATAATTTATTTTGAACATACTTTTTATCAGTTTAAATTTTCTCTTAATTAATTTCACTTTCTTTGGTTTGAAGACGAAGTTACAGTCAGTGTGATTGATATTTCGATGGCAGAGTGTTAATGGTACTTAAGATGGTGATTAAACATTAATTTGAAAATTAAGTAAAGCATGAATATCATTAATAACAGCTACAGGATATCTTTTGAAACAATTCAAACTTGTTTGGTAATAAAAATAAATAAAAATCAGACCACGCAGTTGTTGAGTTTTGGAAGTAATGTGCCTAATGAAAAAACCGTTCTACCTATCTATACCTTTGCAGTGGTAATGAACAGATATCCTGTAGATTGGTATAATTGGAAGTTTGCCGTTTCTTTGTTTGTCTTCAACAAATTTAAGTACTTTATGGACTTTGACAAAATTGTAACTGTCAAAAACGTTACTATAGATCGATTGATATTTAAATTTAGGGTAGATAGGTGAAAACTGTATTCAATAAATAATGTCACTACAACCAACTGTACACTAAAGGGAAATATTGACGGTCTCAGTAAGACAGAATTTTATAACAAAAAATGTAAGTATATATATATGCTAGTTGTTAATAAAAACTGCAGGTCTGGGAAATTTGTTCATTTTTGAAACCAAAACAACACCCTCCACTTGCAAATCTAGAGACTCAAATCAATTGAAATTGTAATGGGAAATGATAATTCATTCTCATCAATTTTGAAAAATGACTGAGATATACATCTTTTATCATAACTTGATTGACAAGCAGGAATATTTCCTCTTATTAGTTTTTTTTTTTCATCCTCATATTATAATTAAGAAAAATAATCATATGTTATATCCCAAGATTGAGAGTACCTTATATTTTGACAATTTGACGAGACCCTATGACCATTGAACAATAATAATCTGAATAACTCCCAAGAGTTTTAGCTTGAGGGAGTTAGTCTACGATTATTAATGTTCGTATTGTCGAATTGAATTGTCTCAAAATACAAGTTACTCAAGATGAACTGAAAAAAATTATTTTTCATGGACGAGATTATTTGATGAAGAGCATAAAATCATGAAAATATCATTTCAAATACTTTTCAACAAGATATAAATTCCCTCCAGAGTCGAATAACAAAAAATAAAAGAAACCTTTTTAATTTCGATTTATTGATTTGTGGAAACTGACACTTATACAATCAAACAGAATAGCCACTTATATAACATTTGGGATTTATTAAGGAACTTTTAGAGTTTTTCGATATCTTATGTGTCATGATGCATGTATAATCTCAAAAAAAAAATCCTGTAGACCCAATACTTATTTTCGTTGGCAAGTATCCAACAGAAAACTACTGCCCACTACGACCGTTGAATTATAATATGTTTTTGCAATGTTTCTCAAATATCATTTGGATCACGAAGTATACCAATATCATCAGCACATCATTTTATTTTTTACTTGATTAATGATATCGTTGATTACTAAATTAAATAAAATCGGCCCTAAAGTGAAACTTTACGATCCTCATTTTGAGTTTCTAGTTCACGAGAACATTCATTGTTATACTTCATCTTTTGTGAATTTGAACAACACTACTTGAGGGAAGACCATTAAGTAATAATGATATATGATCCAATCTTCTGACAGAAAACAAAATTATCAAAATTCAACAGATCCATTATCTCTGTCTCGCATTATATGCTTCTTTTTAAAAAAGCCATAATTCAAGTCATTTTAGATCGATTCGTAATACTTAACCGTTGCGTTGGTCAGTTGAAAGTATGAAGAAAAAATGTGACAAAAAAGCGTCTTGAGAAAATACGTGCAGGGTGTTTCAGAAATTATATCAGAATATGATATCTCAAAACAAAAATATTTGAATATTTCAAATAATAAGCTTTAATCATGCAAATGGAATATACAATAAGTATATAGAAAGAATTCTTGAATGAAGAGGAGATAAAAATAATTGACAAACAAAAAATAAACATGGATAAAATCAATCATACAATTATATATAATTGAAAGTAGAGTGATATACATATCAATAAAATAATCACACATATACAAATAGATATAATGAAATATTCATTTCAGAATATAAAATACACTTGTTATAATAAAATTGAGGGTAATAAATAATCAATGATCAAGAAGCACAAAGGGATAGTATTGTGAATCAATATAATATATTTGGTCTCATTGATAAAAATAGTCATGATATAAAAAATTAAAAACAGGTAGAGAAGAGGAATAATGATAAATATATATATTTTTTGTAATCAACCAGATATTTACCATGAAATGTTTAAAGGTGGAAAGTAAATTCAGAACAGCAGATATGAAATTAAGTAATATACTCCATGAGTGGCTGAACATTCGTTTGAGAAACGAATAATAACAAGAACATTTCAACGATTTGTATTGATATGGGAACAATTTTCCCCTTTTTTCATTTTTATTAATTGAATAACGTTTTCTTCATTTTTAGTCTTCAAAGAAGGAATGTATCATACTTATAGGATTTTCACAATATTTGTCTTGTCATTGAAAACATCAATGAAAAATGACGTGGAAATTATTGAACTACCCTCTATACCTGAGTCAAACCGATTTTGAGATATTCCTCTTTCACTTATTACTTTTATAAGTTATATGTTAAAGTAAATGGAAAAGAATTGAGGTTTTTGCTTTGGGAAGATACTCTTTGAGGCTCCTGAAAAATAAACACTTTTCTTTGTACAAACCATGGTTTTATTTTAAATCATTCTTTGAACACTCCCTACTGATATGAAGGATTGCTGCTTGGCTGTCAATTGGAATATAACGGTTGGGTTATAATATTAAAGATTTTCATAGTGTTTTTCTTTTTATTCAGGCATTTGTTCAGGGCAGTAGCTCACGGCTGTTTTGTTTGAATTTCTAAAATCATATTAATACTCTTCACTCAGAAATTTAATTTTTATTTGAGATTTGCAGACAATGCTTCAGTTTGAATGAAGTGTTGAATAGATGCCAGATGTAATTCAATTTTCGTAAGGGGGAGTAGTTGTCTGTGTAAGAACCACTTGAAAACGATTGTAGGTACCCAAGAATCGAAACGTTGTGATTTGGAACCATAAAGATATGGTTTCTCTGCTTATTTAGGCAATCGATGTCTAAACAACTTCATTAAATTTTTTTTTCGATAAGTAACTTTGAAAGTTGCTTCTAGAGGAGAATGATATATATGTGTCAGATGAGATTAATATATCTACAGCTTTGATCACTGAAAGTTCAGTTGGTCATAGAACTAAATACAGCAAAGACTCCTCCCATTTGTTATGTTGTTCGACTGGAACAAATTGTGAAGTGCAGTAGAAAGATGAAACATCTTGAACAGCATCAGCTTTAACCAGTAGAGTATTAGGCCAAACAGTAACAATAGAGCAAACATCTTCTCGTTTTCTATACTACAGAAAGAAGGTTAAATGTAGAATTTGGAATTTAGGATTAATGTCATACTAGTATAAGGTTGAGATTTTGGTGGAAAATATGCAGTTACCAATATGGAGTTATTATTAAGGCGAACGAAGGACTGTTCTATTTATTACATTTAGGTACTAGATACTGGTGAGCGATGCTACCAATAAATGTTGTAATTTTGTAGGACGAGTTCAGGATAATTGATATTAGCAGGAAGCCAGGTTTTTGTCAATATAATGATGTCGTGAAAGTAGTTGCACAAGTTAATTAAGGCAGACGGTACTCAGATTGTTTTTTTATTTGAATAATCTCATTAGGAATGTTATTGAAATATTTTATTGTCAGATTCGGCTGATCTGCGTTGTACCTAGTTCATAGTTCAGATTCAACAGATTAAAGGTCTTTCTATTTGCTGGAAGTTTAATCCAGATGAATGAAGAGGACAGCATTCATTTTTGATTTTCTTTCCAAATCGTGTAATTTTCACCACGACGTCATTGTATTCAGGTGAAAGAGTTTTCATCTGACTAATATTACACGATAGGTAACACTGATGGGAGATTGTAGCCCTATTTCTGGCGATCCAGTGGTTCTTAAATCGTTTCTTCACCGACAATTGCTGCTGATTTAGGTTCAGTTTGTATATACTTTCAACTTTTTCTTTCAAAATATTGATTTCGCATTTTAGATTTATTATTCTTTTAATCTCGGACAAGATACCTATTTCTTTCAATAATTATATCTGTACCTTGGAAAAAAAGGGCCAGTGTCCATTTTGTCTGATCGGAGGAAACTGACTTTTGTCCATACATTTGCCCTTTTTATATTAAGGTGAAATGAACTTCAGACAGAATGAATCTTAAAATAAATACAATTAGACATTGGGCCTCTCTTGATCTAAACATATATCACTCAAACATAGCTACTTCTGACAATAACTAAAAAATGGCAATTTTTGGACATAGGCCCTTTTTCTTCCAAGGTACAGATATAAGGTAGGTATATCTTATTAAAAGGCTATACGGTATATATAGTCAGTGCAAAAGTAATAAGCTATGCTTCTCTGTGTTACAACACAAAATTCAGAGAGAGAATTCTGGATTGTTTTTGCAAGTTTCTTGCAGTAGGGAATAGTAAAAAGTAATAATATTTAATTGTAAAATTTTAATGGATATCTTTGGAAACTTGAGAATTTTTACGTGATCTTTACACTATTCAACACAGAAAAAAAAAAATGTAGAATATTAATAGTCTTGAAATGAGCAATATTGCAGAGCAGTTTTAGTACTGTTATTA
Source organism: Chrysolina americana (assembly GCA_958502065.1). Taxonomy (NCBI): domain Eukaryota; kingdom Metazoa; phylum Arthropoda; class Insecta; order Coleoptera; family Chrysomelidae; genus Chrysolina; species Chrysolina americana. The sequence continues at coordinate 93,324,601 of OY293411.1, forward strand.
TTCAGTCTCGAAATGATATAACGGGAGAGTGTGATAAAGTTGCCAAAAGAACATGTGAAATATTCTCTCCCAGATACAAAAGAAGTATATATATCTCGTTTATTGAACATATTTAAAGCCTTGGAATGTTTTTGAGAAAAAAGGCTTTGAGACAATAGAAGTTTTCTGTTTTTAGTTTTAACTTATATAATTTTAGATTTACTTTCAACACGAAACTATCATTGCCATTATTATTCTAATCACGCCCAACAAACAATCTTGTTCAATATAATTCTGTTCTGCGTCTTGTTTTATTTCAAATATTGATGTCCTAAATCACAAAACGCAAAACTGATTACATTTAACTTCCATTATTGTGTCTAGGGCTAAACGGAAAGACTGAAAAGCTAGTAGTGAATGACGTAAAGATAGTCAAATTACACTTTTGGAATATTTCGTGCTTATCCGGAAACACCATTGATATACTTATACTTATATACTGAGAAGAATCTACGAATATCATCTGGTTCTAATCAGAGATTCCTGAACAAATAAAATTTGAGTACATTTTGAACATAGGTATTTTGACTCCTACTAGGTATAAATTTTCGGAAATGTCCATTGCCGCGACGTGCAGTACCTATACCTATTTCGCTTGAAATTACCATACAGTTCTAGGTCCATTTTGTTAATTTTTGATGTATCAAAATAAGACAGTTGATTTAAATGGGAGTGTTTCCATGAGAAAGTACCTAATACCGCTATTTATCTGATATTTTGAAGGATTGTTGTACCTAATCAATGGTAGGGAATAATTTTGCTGTCATTGAGTTTATATCGTGTATAAGCTTATGAATATCAAGACATTTTGAATTATTATTTATTTATTTTGATTTTAGGTTAACATCAATAGAACAATATAGCGGTCACCACCACACCACGTCATCACCAAAAATATTTATAAATTCGCATTCCTGGATATTTACATTATTCAAGTTCAAGTATAATTTAATTGTGTATATTGGCGTGTATTCGATAGATGGCGACAGTACAGAGGTAATCCTGTAACAAATTCTTTTAATTTTGTTTTAATTTCATTTTCATTGAAATTTAAATGAATTGCTGAAGATATTGAAAGTGAAAATGGTTTTGGTCACCAAAATTTGATGTTTGGAATTTTCGCAGACTTGCCATCTCTAATTCAGAAGCTGAAACTTTGTATGTTGGACAGCCCCAATAACGGAATTCTTTCACTTTGACTAAATAGTTTCTCTCACAATACCCTAGATGGCAATTAAACAAATCTCAAAATCTGTTCTAATTTTTTTTCTTGACAACTCCTCTTATATCCCTAGGAATGTTAAGGCCATTTATTAGGCATTAAGGTTGATGATAATATTGTTTAAAGAGAAAAAAGATTTTTTTCGAACAATGGTGATAGTATTTTCAAAATTATTTTCAAGCCCGCCATCTTCATTTCAGTAGCTGAACTTTGTATTCCTAACGTATGATGTGATTTATTTTCACAGGCATCTATAATACACCATTTTAGTGCTGACGTCAGAGCTGTCAATTTTGTTCAGTTATTTATGCATTATCCAAACAAACTAATGTATGATTCCTATAAGCTGTTGGATTTTTGTGGATATTTGATTTATTAAAGGGGGACAGTAAGTATCTTATGTGTAAATAATACTGTAACAAAGTAACTATGGTAAAATTTAAACATAATATATTTATTTATAACTTTCATTTGTAGGTTAAAAATGGTAGAGAATGCAATATTTTTAATTATTTCACTCATTTCTCTGCACTTATTTCGACAAAAAATGAAAAAATATGCCACATACACATTCTTTCAATGGTAAAAACGGTTTGTTTGGATAATGGCCCGTGACACTCAAACGGCGTGACGTCACACTAAACTGGTCTATTGAAGTTGAAGAACTTGATATAATGACCTTAGATGACCAAATAATGTTGAACAAAACTAAGCCCGTTCTTCTTTATAAACAATGCCGTGACTCACGGTACAATAAATAGTTTGATATTCTATAAATCACACTGTACAGAAGTGACGAAATTTCTGACTTTTTTTTTTTAATTGTTTGAAACAAACTAGTGAAACATAAACTTTTACTTTTCCGTCATTTATAGGTAACAACGCCGAAATCAACATTTTAATGTAAACAAAATCGAAGTAGACATGAAAAAATTGCTGTCAAAATAAACTTACCAAGAATCGTTTACGAAGCGTCATTTACCCTTACTAGTGCAGGAAAAAAATATTCTTGAAACCATTCACCATAAATAATGAAAAGATTCAAGTTCATTTGGATACCTAATTCAAACCAGCTGGCATGACTATTACAATGACATTTCCATGGAAGTTGGTTGATTCTAACGGAACCACGAGTGCCATGGCCATGCGTCTGAGAATAACGAAACTAAACAATACGTGATTTTCTGGATCAGAGAGAGGGAATTCGAAAATATTTCGTAAACTGTTGAATGTAGGCATAGATAACCGTATTCAAAGTTAGCCTCATTTTGAGATGAGATTATAAAATTGGGGGGTTTCTACTTGAAAAAGATGAATATCAATAGTTTCCGTATTTGAAAATGGAAAGTTGAGGATGTGGCCCAATTTGTACAATACTCAAACGATATAATTATTATTTGCATATTTTGGTAGTCTTCAAAACATTGCTATGGCAAGGTGCTAAAAGCTTTAAAAAACATCTTTACGAAATAACAACATATAGGTAAAAGAAGAATTTTGAAATTTTCGTTCTTTCCTGTATAACTACACAACTGGAGGAGCTGAATCAGATTTTCTTTTCATGTATAATTGACTTCTGGATTAAGAAGACAGATCCCAGAGAAACCCCTTTAAATTCATGTACAAATAATATTTACAAATTGATATGCTGTCATTTTCTCCTCGATTAATAAATACATTGTGAAATCAATGAGTATTTCAATAAAGATAACAACCCTGTTATCGTTACTTATTCCAATTTAAGGGGATTTACGAAAAAAAAAATAATTTTGCAATATTTGATTATTATGAGTCAATGGTATTGGTAATATTCTTGAATTTTTGAGGAGTCTATGGTTTTATATAGTCCTTCGTGTTTTTTCTTGGATTTTCCTGTTTTGTTTTGGGTAGATCAACTAAAGCTGGAATTAAAAAAAGGCAGAGAAGTCACAGTCGGACATCACAGGAAGTCTCAGAAAAAATGAAATCTTTATGTAATCAGTTTTAAAATTCGCGATTTAGGATATCAGATCTAGAAATATAACATGATGTACTTATAACAGAATTGGAGTAGTTATTTATCCTAACAAGAATGGAAAGAGTACATTTCCAGCATGCGACTGCGAATGATGCAAAGCGTGCTCTCGGATGCATTTTTATAGCTTATTTCGCCCTTTTTTAGCGACTTATGAAATGATAACGTTTTCCTGTAGGATTCTCCCAAGATGCATAGAAACCCTGGTGTGATTGATCTCTTATACCTGTTATACCGACATACAAAAGTGTTGATGTACGGCCTACTTGAATCATGTTATTTTTATTGCATTGGTACCGTTTCACTTCTTTAGCACAGATGGCGGCAAAATTACAGATTAATGTTGTCATTGATGATTGACGGTTGGACAAGCGACAAGTGTCATGTCAACATTCAAAAACAATCAAATGACAAATCAAGGCACCGTGGAATGTTGGAAACTCGGCTATTTCCGACTTCTGCGCCATCTATCGACGAATGAAGCCAATGGCATCAATGCAATTACAGTATCAACAACTTTGGTAGAAACAAAATCGAATCTGAGATCGCACCAGGGTTTCTATGTATCTTGGATGTTCCTTATAGTTCAGGCCGCTCTGATCTACTCATCTAAGAGCAGCTCTAGTTCCTCGAGGGAAGATACTTCTGCCCTGTTATTTGCCTACACTCGGACAACTCTTGGACAACCTTCTCGCGAGAAGGCCCACATTCTTCCTAGAGACAAACTGCAGAATCGACAAGAGGCATTTTGGCTTCAGGAACACCCATAACACGACTGGAGCTGTGGATCCCCACCATAGAAATAGCGTGATGCACTCGTAAACAAATAGAGAAAAGATTGAAGGGGATCTGCAATGGATGCACCTGGAATATACATTACAGGCACGACGGACCAAACCAATACCAATTATTAAAAATAGATAGACAGGTAACAAAAAATAAAGAAAATATAAAATACCTAGAAATCACCATAGACAGGAAATCGCTCTGGGTGGAACTTATCAAAACAATCGTGACAAAGACATGAGACATAGCGAATAGGCTGTGCTGGCCGGGAGAGAATGAGGTGCAAACGAAGAAATTCTCAAAATTATATTTGAGAGAGTGGTGGAACCTTTGGTGCTATACGCAGCTCAAATCTGGGGTCAGCCAACAAAGGACACCATAGCACTTAGATATCTATAAGAGCTAGAAGAACAGCCCCAACAGACTCCCTGCACGTGCTGGTGGGAGTGGTCCCGCTGCAGGTGCAGGCGGAGGTGGAACACACACACCCGCACCTGTGAGCAATGCAATTACGAGGATGACAACTATCAAAATATCACCCTTATGAATAGAGCCTCGTTGAGAATTAGAAATAAGAATTACTGAAATATAGTCCTGAAGAATAAACTTGTACCACAGATTTTTAGGAATGCGGTAGATGGGATGGGACAGGATTGGGTGTGGTCACCTTCGCCTTTCTATAATTTTTTGGTAGAGATCCATATTTGTTTGAGAGAGAGAGTAAATGCTTTATTGTCCAAAGATACAAAATCTTGTTGACAAAGTAAGGATCTAAAACTAACCTTAAATTTAGGTAGAATATACACAAAAAAGTAGATGAAGGATGAAACGCTAACAACATGGTCAACATCACAAAAAGGCTAGTACATGAGAAATACTACAACATATTGAAAACAAGTTTGAGTTGAAATTAAAATAATGTATCACCATAAAATTCTTGTAAACTATAATAGGGTTTATCCAGCAGGAGTGATTTCACTCCATTTCAAAATTTTTCTAGAGACCCCATTCTTTAATGTGTTTTTACGGTAAGTGATTGAACATCTTACAGCCTCCAAAAATTACTGAATCTTTCACTAGGGAAGTTTGATGTTACCAGCTTGGCGGGTGGCGTGAGATGTGTCAAATTTGTGAAGATGTTTTTTAATTAGACATACTGTTTTCATAACAAAAATTGCAAATATTGTTAATATTTGGTGTTTAACAAAGAGAGTTTTGCAGGAATCACGAATTCTTGCTTTGCACATATATCTTATTGCGCGTTTATGTAGTACAAAAACCGAATCTATAAGAATCATATTACACACCCCCCAGAATGGGATTCCATGTCTCAAGTGAGATTCTACTATAGAGTGGTACACAACCTTGGAGGAAGAAAGACCAAGTTCATTCTACGTAACTCTTATCGCATAACATTCAGAGGACAGTTTTCTGTTCAAAATTGAAACATGCTCATCGAAATTCAATCTGTAATCAATTTGAATACCTAGGAATCTTGTATTTCTTGTGTTTCCTATAACATCATCACCCATGACCAGCTCACCTAATCCACCTTTGAATGACATTAAATTAGTTTTTGCCATGTTCATAGCTAACTGATTTGAGTCGCACCATCTTTTCACCTCACACATATCATCCTTGATAATTCAAGAAGTGTTTCGGAATCTTTATTATGCCAGAATATACTCATATCATCCGCAAACAGGGTTATTTTTCCTGAAATTTTTGTTTTTGCCAAGTCATTTATATAGAGTAGAAAGAGAATTGGTCCGAGTATTGACCCCTGAGGTACACCGCATTCTACAAGTAACTCATACGTCTATAGTTGGATGGATCGTCAAGGTCACCACCCTTATGCAGGGGTATTACTACGGAAATTTTCGAAAAATCAGGAAAAAATGCCATCATGAAATGTTTTATTTATCAGATGAACCAGCATATTGAGTGCATTTTCTGGTAGATTTTGAATTATTCGTATAGAGATACCATCTATACAATTATCTAGGAAAATTTTGGTCTGGAGTGGTCTTGGCTCTACCATTTTCCAGGGGTCAGTGACGATATAACCGACTCTCTGACCCCTAATCGAAGGATTAATTCAAGTTTCAATTAGTTCCAGAATATATATCGGGTGTTCGAATGCTGCAGAAATGAACTCTCAATTTTCTCCCAGTTTTGATTAAGGACGACGTTTTGTAGTTAATTTTGAAGTCTCGAAGACTCTGAGGGCCGAAGAACATATTTTGAACAAAGTAACATACCGGGTGGCTACGGAAGTATTGCCTACAGAATATCTCAGTTACTGTATGAAGTAGGTTTGTGAAATTTGGAGCGTCGATATAATGACATAAGAGCTAGAATTTGAGCATATTGACATGTCGAAGTTAACTTCCGGTCTGACCGGAAGTAACATCAACTTTCTTATTTTAAATGGAAATCCTATTTTTTTTTCTTTTCGCTTTATTCAGCATTCAATTCCCTTTCTAATGACATATCACAAGTTGGTATCTAACCAGAAACTAGATCAGAAAAAAATTATTATTGAAATTCACCGATTAGGCCGTGGAAGCAAAATGAAAGCCAAAAATTGAAAAGTTGGCTATGGAAACCATACGTCACTTGATAACAGTTGCTACTACTGTGATATTTTATTTTCATTCGTCGGCGTTATAAAAAGCCGCCAAAAAAAATATTGGAAAAATTGGGAAAAAACAATACTCTGTAGGTCCATAACTTAAATAGGAACATACAACTTTTTCTTGCCTGTTCTATTCAGCATAACCATTCCTTTCTAATGATATAATAGAAAGTAATTTTTTGAAATGAAATACCAAAAAATCCAATTATTATTCTTCAAATAACAAAACAGATTATCGCCATTCGCAAAAGAACATTAAAAATAATGTGGAATGATAAATTATATCCTGTAGGTTCTAGGTTAAATAGGAACATAAACGTACTTGGTCTGTGCCATCGTCCATAGATATTCTAATATCTACCTATGGACGATGTTTGTGCTATTCAGAATAATCATTCCATTGCAATAATCATTCGAACCAAAATATTAACAAGTAGGCTGATTAAGATGTATTTTGGAATGAAACAAAAAAGAAACGAGAGCTCTCATGAACGCTGCTATCCATATTATTTTGACGTTCGAAGTAGTGTTTTTGATTCTGCCATTTTAAAAGGGTTTGGAAATCGAAATCAGTTAGTGGAATATTCAAAAAATGCCCCGTTATTCACGAACCGAACAAATTGACATGCTTCTCATTTATGGTGAATGTTTAAAAAATTCTTATGCCGCTGAACGATTGTATTTAGAGCGATATCCAGGGAGGCAGCAACCGTCAAGAAGGTATTTCCAGTGGCTTGAAGAAAAATTAAGAACTGAGCCTGATGTTCACGAAGACCAAGAAGCATTTGTTATTAATGAGGAAACTGAAATTAATGTATTAGCTTTAGTACAATATGATAGCACAATTTCCTCAAGGCAGATTGGTGCCGAATTAGCTATAAGTGAGGACTCTGCTAGGAAAATTTTGAAAAAACATCGATTTAAATCCTTCAAGTATCAGTTGCATCAACATTTGTATGAAAATGACGGTGAAAGGCGCCTGGAATATTGTAATTGGTTTCTTCGACAAAATGCTGAGAATCACCTATTTAACTATTATATCTTGTTTACGGACGAGTCAAGATTTACCAACAATGGATTATTTAACAGGAATAATACAAGGTAGGTACTGTACTTTATTTGGATTATTGTCGATAGTCGAAGTGTAAAGTGCTAAAAGTGTGAACGGTCTTTTGTTTCAGGTACTGGGCGATAGAAAACGAGCACCGGTTTCGACAAGGTGGCTTCCAGGAGAGATTTGGTGTGAATGTTTGGGCAGGAATAGTTGGAACTCATATTGTTGGCCCCATTCTTTTTCAAGGCCAACTAACCGGAGAGAGATACTTTAATTTTTTAACGAATGAAATTTCGGAATTCATTAACAACCTACCGGCGGAAATAACTGAGAGAATGTACTTCCAGCAAGATGGCGCCCCTCCGCATAATTCAAGAATAGCGAGAAATTATCTTCAAAATCGCTTTCAAGAGAGACTTATAACAACCCATGGTCCAGTCAGGTGGCCACCAAGGTCACCTGATCTTACTCCGTGCGACTTTTTTCTATGGGGGCATCTTAAAAATAGGGTGTACACTCTACATGAGCTAGAAGTAAAAATTCGTAGAGCTTTCCAAGATATCACGCCCCAAATGTTGAGAAACGTTTTACATGAAAATATCACCAGAGTCAATAAATGTATTGACGCTGAGGGAATGCATTTCGAACATTTGTTTTGAATTTATTTTATCTTTAATCCTATCAGTTTGAATTTCTTTTTCGATAAATCTGTTTTTTTGTTATTTGAATAATAATAATTGGATTTTTTGGTATTTCATTTCAAAAAATTACTTTCTATTATATCATTAGAAAGGAATGGTTATGCTAAATAGTACAGGCAAAAAAAAGTTGTATGTTCCTATTTAAGTTATGGACCTACAGAGTATTGTTTTTTTCCCAATTTTTCCAATATTGTTTTTGGCGGCTTTTATAACGCCGACGAATGAAAATAAAATATCACAGTAGTAGCAACTGTTATCAAGTGACGTATGGTTTCCATAGCCAACTTATCAATTTTTGGCTTTCATTTTGCTTCCACGGCCTACTCGGTGAATTTCAATAATATTTTTTTTCTGATCTAGTTTCTGGTTAGATACCAACTTGTGATATGTCATTAGAAAGGGAATTGAATGCTGAATAAAGCGAAAAGAAAAAAAAAAATAGGGTTTCCATTTAAAATAAGAAAGTTGATGTTACTTCCGGTCAGACCGGAAGTTAACTTCGACATGTCAATATGCTCAAATTCTAGCTCTTATGTCATTATATCGACGCTCCAAATTTCACAAACCTACTTCATACAATAACTGAGATATTCCGTAGGCAATACTTCCGTAGCCACACGGTATATGAGATAAGTTCATGTATTGCAGTTTTCGGCACGCCTAATTCCATCATTATAAGTAGTGGATCTCAATTTCATTCTGAAGAGTTTGTTAGTTTATATTATTATTATTATTATTGTGCGGTGGGGCTGGCCATCGGCCAAAATGCAAGTAGTTCTGAGTAGAACCTTTCTGCTCCCCGCTGTCAGGTTTATCTCGTGAGTAATCCAAATCTTCTGATGAACTCCTGGAAATTTCTCACAGGATGTTTCTGGTCCAACGAGAGTTGTTGCCCTTGTTTGTACATTTAGTAACTGAGGGGCTATTTTTGACTATTCTCAATCCCAACGAGTACACGTGTTGTTGCGTTCTGAGTAACGGTTAGCATGTCAACGATATGTACAGACCATTAGAATGTGACGATACGAGTACAAGTTATCATTGGGAATGGTCAAAAATCGCCCCCCTGGACTGTTTTCAAATTTTATGTTAGTATTTGACGAAAGTTATCTTTCAAGCTAAATCAGCTCCAAAAGAGATCAATTTTCATCGATCAGCCTAGGAGCAAAATAGAAATACCTACTATCTTAGACGTCGTGATTTTCAATATAATGTTACTCAGATCGTTTGGACACGTAATTATGTTTAGTCGAAAACTGCACAATATTTTAGTTGCACCTAAACTTGTCGGCCCCTTCACTGGTTCGATCTATAATATCGTGGAGTTTGACAAATTATTGTTATAAGGTATGTTTTTTCGGATTTGGGGTGAAGGATGGTTATCCCTGGTGTTTAGACTTGGTAGTCTCATTTAGTGGCTGAGAATAAATTTGGTGTTAGCTAGGCAACACACTGACCGACCATGATCGACCGTCCGCGACCGTCCAGCAACGGCAGCAACGACCAAAAATTGAAAGGGACCAATAACAACAGAACTTTCAAACTCAATCGTCCAACATTTTCAGAAGATTGGAATTTCAAACATGGTCTTTGAAATCCAGTCGAGGACGATCATTCAGTGTGAGTTATCCGATAAGAATACACGTGTTGGAAATTTTGGTTGTAGTTGGACGATCGAGGACGGTCGATCATGGTTGCTCAGTGTGCTGACTGCCTTATTATTTATGAATGTATTTTTAAGCCCATAGCAGTAACATGTCTTCTTATAGTGAGTACCTTATACATATGTTTATGAGTGTCCTTTAATAAGTTAGGACTTTGGATGATTCGATGGCGGTTAGTTGGTGTTATGTGGTTGTTTAATTGATTGGTACGGATCTATGTTTTTACTTGAGTGAAAAGTTGTGGTTGGCGTTTCTGTTGATTGCTACAGATTTTTTTTGTCATCTATATTTTCTTTAGCCTCCTAATCAGTGATGAGTATGTTGGTCTGTCATATTTTGGGGGAATATTTATGCATTCACCTATGGTACTCAGTAGATAACTGGCATCCTATTTTTTAAATTTTGTTTTATGCGGATAGCAATCAATTTCCTGAGCCATTTTTTATACAAAATTACGTTTAGAACTGCTTGTCTGCCTTCTCCTCTTGTTCTTATACAGCATAATACTTCAATTTATCACATTATTATTAGCAATCTATTTCTTGGAAGAAACAACCTATACAAGAAAAATTTGTTTTCATCAAGCATATTTCGAAAATGAATGATATCTTTCCTAAATTTCAAAATAATACTTACTTTCTGATACATTTATGAGTCTATCGTGATTCAATAATATGTTATCTCTTCCAGGATTTGTCCCATAAAATAATATAAATATCGGAGTCTATGTTCTGAATCATTCACTTTGCTTTGAACTTTTATATTGTATTCCATTACTGAAGTTTAAAAAAATGTTACGGTTTGCCTTGTGTTTGATATTTTTCTACACGTTTGACGTGGAAGCAATAAATAGTGAGTAGAAATGAATATTTGGAATGGGAGAGTACAATCATAGTTTTAATTTGAATTTTTTTTCTCCTTTATACTTCTATAGGATTTCTTCGAGTTAACATCCAACAGTGTCGTTATTCTCGTCCAATTCATGTAAATCTCAAATCTGGTGTGCTTAAGGGCTCTATTTTGGGCCCTATATTATTCAGTATTTACACAATTTACATGATGAACAGCTGCAACTGATCATTGTCTTATCGTCAACTCTGATAAATATATCGTCGTGCTCTTTGGTCGTAAACACATGAGAAACACGGTAAATACCTATATCGTCATCAATATGGCAGATATTGGCGTACTTTTTTTGGAATATAATTTGTAATACAAGGTATTGAATTACATCTGTCATCTATTTGTAGAATGGTCCTCAAGGAGGACACAAAAATGATGTGGTGTCGATTATACAAACACTGCCCATTTATTCAACTTTTTCCAATATAAGATATTGTTTTTAATTTTTTCTTGTCTGTTTTGATCACTAACAGGAATTTTCAGGTTATTTGAAAGAACAGCCCTCGTTCAGTTCTGCTAATTGAAAACTGAACTTCGCCTTCTACTTTCTTTAAAATTATATGAGCACAAATTATAAATTTCTTGTTTGTGGAGAATAATAAATACGTAAAAGATTTGAAATGAAATTATGCTACGGTCTCATGGTTTCCACTAATTTTATAGATTTTTCTCGATTTAATTTGAGAAGAAGAGTGTCCAAGCCACCTAACCAAAATTTTTCTCCGTGTTTTCATCGATCAAAAACTGTCGTAATTATTTTCGAACTTCTACGCGTTTTTGAACTCTTCTTCGAATCGAGTTCTTTTCCCCTGATGGTATTATATTATTGCTCTGTCATCGAGGTTTACAGTTGGGATGAACCATAATACGTTTGAAGTTGAATTTACTTAAAAGTTTTCTCATCTCAAAAAATGCTCGATATGTGCAACTCCAACTTCCATGCAATGATATAATGGTGATCGTTTCGTTGGTCCTTTATTCTTAGAATGAAATCTAACAAGGTAACTAATATCTGGAACTTCTTGAAGACACAATTGAAACCGCATGTTAACGAAAGTTATTGAAAATTACCAAAATTATCTGACGGATTCGTCAATATTTTCTGGGAAGGTCATTGGATTTGTAGCTGAAATTCTATTGAATGGCCCCCACGAACACTACACCTGTCTCCCCTAGATTTCTCCCTGTGGGGCATTTAGAAAGCAGAATTTATCCCAAATGTGATCCGTTGTCGTAAATCTTCGAGTGAAGCAAGTGGAGTTGCATAAATTCTGCTTTCCAAATACCCCACAGCGATAAATCTAGGGGAGACAGGTCTGGTGATCGTAGATGCCATTTAATAGAATTTCAGCTACCGATCCAATGACTTTCCCAGAAAGTATTGACTGATCCGTCAGATAGTTTTGGTCATTTTCAATAAATTTCATTAACATGGTTTCAATTGTGTCTTCAAGAAGTTCCAGATATAGTTACCTTGTTAGATTTCATTCTAAGAATAAAGGACCAACGAAACAATCACCAAAAATGCCAGCCTATGCATTCAGTTATTGGAGATATTGCGTATGTACCTCATGAAATATATGGGAATTCGATTCGGACCAATATCGACAATTATGGCAATACCATTTGATGAAAAGAATATTCATCACTAAAACAGATGCTGGAAACAAACTATGGATTTGCAATCGCATGCTTACTAACTACCCCACAGAATCGAAAACGTCGATTAAAATCACATTCATTCAGTTTGTGTGTTAATTTAATTTTGTAAGGATGTAATTTATGAAGATTCAAAATACGCTGAATGCTGGTTCGTGAAACACCGGAAACAGTTCAACATGACCTAAAATTGCCATTGTTGTTGCCTCATCTCTAACTGTTGTTTTGAATTGCCGTTTTTTATTTGGTAACGATCTCGTTTTTCAGAATTTTGAAAGTAATTCAGACACATACTGCTGCGACACAGTCCTCCCATGTTGTTGATTGAACCTTTCAGCAACTCTTTGCACACATCAGCGGGCTGGTGCTGTAGGTTTTCCGGGATTTCCTATAGCTGAAAAGTGTATACACCACCAAAAACATCAGTACGTCGCCCCGGATCGCCACGGCAAATAATAATAATAATAGCCGTCCTCTACCCACACAGGCTATGCCTTAGGGTAAACTCTCTGAGTGTTTATGAGGAAGTATTATCATTATTATTATCTATTGATTTCATAATACAGTTCGATCATCTCAATCCTCGAGTGGAAATTACTTGTACTAATCAACTAAGACACAGATACTTTATATGTTCTTTCCTTTTTTTTTGCTTTAAAGTTTTTAGTCGGTATAGAAGATAAACTGAGTGAAAATATTCACAGGTATCGTAGCAAACTAATGATAGATTTCTATAATAGTTATTTATGTATCAAGGGCGTAAAGCAGGCGTATATGGCCTGCGGCGTGGATAATGGCCCGAAGGCGTTAGCCGCGGGGCATTACACGCCGAAGGCCATAAACGCATTTTACGCACGTGATACATACAAAATTTTATGTACTAGCGGGTTATACAGTGTCCACCAAAATCTTGGAACAGCATGGGAAACTAACTTTTATGAAGAATGACATTTTCTGAGAAACTATTAATAAAAAAGTTTTCCATATGGTTCCAAGATTTTGGCGGACACTGTATATATATTTATATCGCAATTACCACCTAATTATGACTTTGTTAAGCAAGCTGGTTGTTGTCTAGCAACAAATTCAATAAACGAGGTAAACGGTCATCTTCATGTTTATCTGAAAAAGTGCGTGAGTGAACTCAACACGAAAATTATGGAATCATCAGATGAATAACATAATATATACATACCAATGAAAATTTTGGAATCGGCTGAGAGTGCCAAACTTGAACTGCTACCAACAAAGTCAAAGAATCTTTACGAAAAGACGTATAATGGAGTTCATGAAATGGCGCAATGAAAATAATGTGAAGCTGATTACAGAAGATATATTAGTGGGATATTTATTTTGAGGAGTCCAAGAATCTAAAACCATCTTCATTGTGGTCATACTATTCGATGTTAAAGTCTACTTTGAATTTGTATATAATATAAACATAAGCAAATTTCTAAAATTGATAGCATTTTTGAAACGGAAGAATGATGGATATATAAGCCGAAGAAATCCAAAATATTGAATAGGGATGAAATCGAACTTTTTCTAAAAGAAGCTCCATATAATGTATATCTGATAATGAAGGTGTGTTATACCTACCTATAATTATTAAGTAATTAAAAAACTTGATTCTTTCATAGGTTGCATTAATATTTGGGGTACATGGTGCCTGTCGTATAGAAGAATTAACAAATCTCAAGCTTGATGACATTCAAGACCTAACTTATGCTTTATTGATTACAATTCGGGAGTCAAAAACTAAAATACAACGAACATTTACCATCTGCAGTACTGAAAATCAGTCAGTTAATTATTTGGATATTTATAGAAGATATGCTAGTCTACGTCCCGCAAATACTGAACATGGGTGTTTTTTTATATTCTATAAGAACAACAAATGTACAAAACAAGTTGTTGGGAAGAATATCCTCGGTCAAATTCCAAGAAAAATTGCAGCATTTTTGAAGCTACCAGGCCCAGAAGAATATACGGGTCATTGTTTCAGGCGTTCTTCAGCCACTTTATTGGCTGATGCTGGGGAAAGTATCACCAATATCAAAAGACACGCTGGTTGGAAATCAACTACAGTAGCAGAGAGCTACATTGAACAATCGATTTCAAATAAATTGAATATTGCCAAAAAAATTGCCGGCGATGGTGATGGACCGATACCAAATAATAATTATTTGGACCTACCATCCACATCTAAAATGAGTGGTGAGGATGTTTCAAAAGGGAATAACTATTTTCAAGAGAAAAGTGAATATCCCACCCTCAATATTCAAAATTGTAACAATTGCATAGCTAATATAAAATTCTAATTTTCAGGGCTATGGAGCAAAAATGTAGATTATGAATAAAAGTTGTTAAATGAGTATTTCTTTATTGAACTGAATCCATTGTTTCGTGGTAGGTCTTCGGTGAAATGATGTGCGTAGGAATATATGGACAATTTTAGTATATTGTCTACCTTACCGCCCGCGGGCCATGATGCGCCCACGGGCGGTAAAGTGCCACTTTACGCCCGGCGAACCGGGCGGTAAAGTGTACTTTACCGCCCGCTAGTGCATAAAGGTTTTTGACTTTTGAAAAAATATTTGTTTTCGCGATCGGTGCCTCTCAACTTGAAAATCCGGATTTTGTTGTTTAGCGAATTTAGCGGGCATTCAAAGTGCCACTCGCCCCCTAATCCCCCTAGGGGCTGTTCACTTCACTGCTCTAGGGTTGAAGTGATGGTGCTGCAAGTAGAACAACAAAATGTCTCCCTTTAAAGTAAATTCGACGTATTCGAGCATTTTTCCACCATCTACGATATTATTTCCCAAAAGCCGCGTATCAAGTTTTTGTTAGGCCACCCTGTATACTTAACACAGTAACAAATAAAAAAGTATAATAATTGATACACTTTTCAGGTCCAGTCTGTCCAGATCTCGATGGACGTTCTCCGGTAAATATTACTTATAATGGAGATTGTTCAAAATTTTGGCAATGCTCTAACGGAGAACCTTATCTTCACGATTGTCCACATGGTTTACATTTCAATTCAGCTTTAAACGTGTGCGACTGGCCAGAAACAGCTGGATGCACTGCTGAGAACAGCGATACCGAAGAAGAAGATGAAAACAACACTTGCCTCCAATATGGCATAGGTAAATTAAGAAAAAAAAATCTGCAGAATTCGATAATAGTTGACTTTTTCATTTCAGAATGCCCCAAAGTCGATGGACCATACCCAGTCTACGGAGCTTTGCCAGATTGCCCTAAATTTTGTCAATGTTCTAACGGAAAACCTTATCTGCACGAGTGTCCACAAGGACTACACTTCAATCCAGTTAAAAACGTATGCGACTGGCCAAAAAAAGCTGGATGTATTGCTGTGTGAAGGTTCATTCATGTGTACGACTGTCCCACTGTTTTACTAGATTTAATCGTATGTGATCGAATGTGATTACCAAGTGCAAGTAGCTATTATGAAGTGTAATAATGGACATATAATGGATAAAGATATTGAGTTTTTTACCAAACTGTATGATATGAATAAATAAACTAATATTTACGCCTTGATAATTGATTAATATCCAGACTAGCACTCTATGAAATTCAAGAAACAGACGATACCCGAAACAATAGACCAACTTCAACAAAGTTGGAATTCTTAAGAGCTCAAAGCGTACTGAACTACTTATGATATTTTACTCCTATTCATAGTACCAATTTACAAAAAAGGAGATGAGACATTGACTATCAACTATAGACCTATTTTGATAATAACACATTTGACGAAAGTTTTTGAAAAGTTTCTTGAAAAAAAACTTGTTATATTCAATTATAATGTGATATCAAAAAAACAATGTAGTTTTAGAGAAAATATCTCTACCTTCCAATCAAATAACACAACCTAGACGAGTAACTCATCGCCGCTCATGCCTCAAACTTTGTAACGGACATCTTTCCTCGCCGGCAGTGTCGTGCGTTGTTTTCAGAAATATTGAGGTTCGATAAAATAGAAATAATGGAAACCCAATATGGAATGGAAATCTGAAATTATGATGGAAGAATCTCCACAGGATTCTAATTCTAATTCGGTTGCCCTTTCTCGATAGTTACTACACTGGTAGCTCACCTATGAAATGACATATTTTGATATCCAACTTCAAATGGTCTTTTACACATTTCACAAATTAACTCAGAATTTGTCCTCTATTCATGAAAAAACACTTCAATAAGCCAAAGAAGAAATCAAACAGAAATGATTTGTTGTTCTGTCAAATATCAAATGCAGCGTTGTCGTACTGACCAGACTATATCGACAACAAAGAATTTCCGTTCGGCGATGGGAATACTATCGTTATTACATGCTCCCAACAATGAACATTTCAATTGCCATTTTATTTGTCATATATTTCACCAAAACAGTATTTTTGTTTTTTTTGTTGCCATGAATATACCCGACAGAAATCAAAATTTAGCTGACGTGCTTATTGTATCCCTGAAATATTTTGACATGGCAACAATGTCATGATTTGAGGGACTACATTATGAAAAGATATTACCTTCCATGTTACAAATCGGAGTCTCTACCCAAATCACCTTTAGGATATCTATCATGGCGAATTCCATTGGTAGAACAAGTATTGCACTAGTTTCGCACCAGTGTTGCATTACACCGCAGTGTTCCTCTCCAAAATGTGAACCAGTTCATTCTCAATGGAATACGAAATGTAACTGAGACTGAGACATAACAAACCTTTGAAACACATCTCACATAGATGATTTATTTCCTGCGAACCTATAATGATGAAAAAGTGTTGTCAAAATAAAAAAAATATATATTTCACAGGCAGTACCTAACTCAACGGAAGTGTGTTCTTCAGGTTGGAATTGCTCATCAATTCTTTATCAATACTTCTCCAAAAAAAAAAGTTCATTAGAGGAGAATATTTTTCATTTATTTTAGTATTCAATCCGAATAATTCTCTCCTTTTCTTTAAATTACACCAATCCACTTTGAGAGTCACATACCATAAAAATGCCAGCACATGAGAGTATAAATATATTTTTTCTCTTAATTTGCTTCATCACTGAATTTACTGACGACGATGTTAACAAAAATGCTACTAGTAGTCTGTCTTTTCAATTTTTGAATTTTCCGCCATTTTCATAAATGCACTGACTTCGCAAGACCTCAAAGAGCTCGTGCTAAAATTATTGCACTGGGTTCAAAACTAGGTGCACCAGATCCCCAAATACAAAATTCTACAACAGTTTTACCAATGGAATACAAAAAGTGCACTCGGTGTGCACTAGTTTTGCCAATGGAATTCGCTATCGCTCTTGATAGGAATATGTCATGTCTAAAGCCGCTTTCCAATTGCCACAGGGAGTGGCTCCGAGTAGCTCTTGAAGTGATCTGACAGATCAGGATAAAGCATGTTCCAATTAAACACCATTTATACAATCAGGTACGGTTCACTTCGGGTTAAGTTCATGGGTAACAAGCTCCACTGGGTGCTACAACCCTGGCAAGGCGAAGTCATGTCTTCGTGTGCAACGGAACACCCGGTATATGCGTACTTTTCCTTATATCAAGTCGGGTACTTTTTTTTGTCTGCGCTTGGTAAAAACTACGGTATCGAATGGGCGACCGCCGAACGCTATTGAAGTGAAATCTCGCATCGACTTTGTACGATTCAGAATTGTTTTATTGAGAATTTTTGTTCCTCAATCCTGAAGGACTTGAGGGTTTGTCTCACAAGGTGTTGTACCCGTCTTTAAGGTAAGCTGTTACATTTGTTTACCCACCATTTGCGGTTTTTGTACACCTTTAAGCATAATTGACTTTTCTTCACGAATTCCATTTATAACTTATATATAAATGGGTCCTTTTTTGTTCTGTGTTCGCTTTGAGAATGCAGTTTAATAATAAGTCAGCCTATACTATTTTCTTGAAGGTTTTTGTGAAGAAGATAATAAATCATTTTTCTCAACAAATCGCCCTCCTAGTATTTTTTCCTTTACCTGCATACCCGACCAGTGGTGGCGTTTAGCCGGGCGCTCCGCTACACGTGTATTCTTTGATATGTCAAAAGCTTTCTTTGCAGTTGGTGTTGATTTGATGGCCCCTGTGATTCCAAGACAATAACGTCTTTGCACCTTGTCTCGTTGCGGCTCCTCTTTGTTTTGTCTTGGGCCACCACACCAAAGACGCATATGTAATCCTAGGCCCTCTGTTTTTCTTCTTCGGGTGAATATTACTATGGTTGCCTTGTTAGGATTGACGTTGAGTCCCTCCAAGTCCGTTCATCTCGTGACAAGGTTAAGAACCTCCTGCATGCGATCTCTAACCCTGTGCTAGGACCACGATATCGTCAGCATAGCCAAGGGCTTGATATCCTGCTTAATTCACCTTGTGGGAATCCTCTGGTCGCTCTGGCTCGAAATCTCTATGTCTAGAAAAGCCGTTAGAAGGCCGCTAGCAGTTCCTCTTTATTTTCCAGCGTGTTTTCCACTCGTTACTAGTTGGTGGAGTGCATTGTCGTCGGCAAGTAATCAACAGAAAACAACTGCTGCCCCCTATGACCATTGAATTATATGTGTTCAATACTTGGCAAAGTTTTCTACAAGAATAGACACTGCAATGCATTTTGAATATCAAAGCTGAAATTATTTTTCGATTTAATTTGGGGAACACCTTCGTACCGGTTTCATATGGTCCTTGCCAATCATCAGCGAAGGCTAGTTCGACCCAATTGAATTAAAAATCCTTTCAGCCTAAATGGAAATCCCCGAGACAAACACTGAAGTATGAATCAGCGCTATCTCTGTGTCTGTTAAATACTTGCCGACGACAATCAATGCCTATTGTATAGGATCTTCAGCGGAACATTCGGATTACGTAATCCACCCTTTTTCTTGTTTAGTGAGAGAGAGTTGTATTGTAAAGCAATAGACAAAATTCAAAATCGTCCTTGATTGGTAGGGAATTAGAGTGACTTCAAGATCGAATACTATCCCTAGATCTTCAGTTCGGTTGGTTACCTCTTATCCCACATTGATTATGTCAAAATATTGATTGAGTCCGTTTTTCAGATCATTACTGATTTGCATTGCAGTCGTCCTAGGTAGAGAGCTGAAGAACGATCTGCGAACAACAATTAAACCCTCTCGATTCAAGGAATCATACATACGTACTGTTTTTAAGATATGATAGGTATGAAAGTGAGTTTCGTGACAAATTCTGTCAATCTGAAGGAGTATGTTCCCCTTTAGAAAAATTCTTATGAAGTGAGATTTTTTCAACCTTGGTTGCATCTAGCGATAGAACTTGACAAATCAAGTTGTACAATGCAATGAAAGAGTTGTATTTCGTGTGAAATTTAATAAAATCGCAAAGCGCTTTCGGCTATTAGGCCATCATCGGTGCTATACTCGTCAGGTATACAGGAGCAATTCTTATAAAAAGTCACCAAAACCATGGTTAACATTGGTTTTGATCGGACGCACATACATGTTAAAATTAAGTACTTAATATATATAATATATATAATATAATATATATAATATATATATTATATATATATATATATATATATATATATATATATATATATATATATATATATATATATATATATATATATATATATATATATTTATATATATATATATATAATATATATATATATATATATATATATATATATATATATATATATATATATATATATATATATATGTAGATGTCACAAGTTACTATTCATTTATATATATATATATATATATATATATATATATATATATATATATATATATATATATATACATATATATATATATATATATATATATATATATATATATATATAAATGAATAGTAACTTGTGACATCTACAGTCACTAGTGACTGTAGATGTCACAAGTTACTATTCATTTATACTCTCTTTGCCTTATGGTACTAATTCAGAGTGCATTCGTTTCAAATTCGAGAGACCTCATAAAGCCGTGCTGATGAGTTGGTAACAACGAAACAGCGCTGTCCACGGATCGTGAGCTCTCGGAATTGAAACGAAAATACTCTATTCACTTTAGATTCTGCTTGCGTTCCTCATAACGCACGAGAAACTTGATTGAGTCTTGGGTTGGACAGAACAAATAAACATTTGTCTGCCTGTCAATGTTGTAGGTAAACATCTACCTTTGGATTCCATGGCTCGTGTCGAATTAAGTTTCAAACTAGTGACTGTAGATGTCACAAGTTACTATTCATTTATACTCTCTTTGCCTTATGGTACTAATTCAGAGTGCATTCGTTTCAAATTCGAGAGACCTCATAAAGCCGTGCTGATGAGTTGGTAACAACGAAACAGCGCTGTCCACGGATCGTGAGCTCTCGGAATTGAAACGAAAATACTCTATTCACTTTATATATATATATATAATATATATATATATATATATATATATATATATATATATATATATATATATATATATATATATATATATGAAAACTAAAAGTTCGGGTTGAACCGCGTCTAGAATTTGTTGAAATTCGACGTTTCGGCTCCGATTTTGGAGCCATTTTCAAGAACTGAAATAGAAAGAAAATTAATGAAAGGATAATACGTAATTCTACGCTGAGGTCTCAATCTGCCTACTCCTCAGGTATAATTACGTTAGGTTTTTGTGACTTGACGTCGGGGTCTCAATCTGCCTACTCCCCATGTCTCGTCACTGGTTCTCTCTAAGAAAGAAAATTAATAAATGGTTGAAACGTAATTCTACGCTGAGGTCTCAATCTGCCTATATAATTACGTTCGGTTTTTGTGACTTGACGTCGGGGTCTCAATCTGCCTACTCCCCATGTCTCGTCACTGGTTCTCTCTAAGGTCTCAATCTGCCTACTCCTTCGAGAGAACTGAGGAATTGTGGGTTGAGGAACTGTATTTATAGTGGACGTGGCTGTAATGGCCGTGTGCAATGTATTGGCGCGAGGTGAACTATGGGCGGGAACTGAGTTGGCGCTAGATGAGCTGTGTGCGGGAACTTGGTTGGCGCTAAGTGAGCTATGTGCGGGAACTGGGTTGGTGGGAAATGAGTTGATGCGTGCAATGAGAGGCTTCCAGGTATTGGGAAATCTACGTCCGTCGTCGCGAGTGTTGAGGCAATTGGGGCGCTTCTCTATCTCAAGGGCTTCTCGGATGATCCTGGTTTGCAGAGTTTTCTCGGTGGAAATTGTTTTTGTGTTTTGGAAGTCTATTTTGTGACCTGTGTCTTCTCGATGTTTATAAAGTGCGGAAGTGGAAGATGCCTGACGCACAGCAAGTTCGTGTTCGTAGACTCTGGAAGTTACTCGTCTGTTAGTCTGGCCAATATAAGTTCTCGGGCAGTCTGAACATGGTATTTCATATATACCTTGAGAATCGTTTGGTATTGTGTCCTTGGGAGATCTGAGGAATTTGGATATTGGGTTGTTGGCCGTGAATATTGTTTTTATCTCGTGTTTTCTCAAGATATTACTGATTTTGTCTGTCACACCTTTGATGTATGGTAGGAAAGCTTTGTGTGGCTGAATACTCTCTAGTGGATCGTTCGTTTTTGGAGGACGGGTCAGTTGATGGCGGATAGACTTGTCGATTAGCGAATTGTTGTAACCATTTTGGAGTAAGGCTGATTTCAGTTTGTCCAGCTCTTGTGGTCTATTCTGGTTGTCGGTAAGCTGAATTGTAATTATACCTGAGGAGTAGGCAGATTGAGACCTCAGCGTAGAATTACGTATTATCCTTTCATTAATTTTCTTTCTATTTCAGTTCTTGAAAATGGCTCCAAAATCGGAGCCGAAACGTCGAATTTCAACAAATTCTAGACGCGGTTCAACCCGAACTTTTAGTTTTCAAATATCTGACCGCGGAAACCTATCTGAACATATATATATATATATATATATATATATATATATATATATATATATATATATATATATATATATATATATATATATATATATATATATATATACCCATTTAAGGGGTTTTAATTTAAAATTTCCGGTTTTTTCGCATTTTTCCAGGCAATGCAGAGCCTACTCGTGTTGAATTATCAACCACGAGAAACCGGAAAGGATAAAAATGTTTGAGATTTTACATGCGAAATTGAAAGCTGACAGATGAAAAAATGTCAAGTTGTCTCTAGGGTAATTCATGATAGGAGATCAATGATGCACAACAAAAATTCCTCGAAATCAGTAAGAGAAACGTGTGATTTATAAGCTGTTAGATTTGCATTTGTGATAAATATTCAATCGATCATTTTCGATATTTGCTCTGATAATGCGAGTGTTAGCTCGTCGAACATTTTTATCATTGAATCTTTTGTTCGATATTGATTGATAATGGATAACTGAGGTATTAGCGGAACGATGATTGAACAAATAGCTTATAATTTGATTTCTAGCTTTGCCAATTTCATATTTCAGGTTGGCTATCAGAATTGGTGGAGAAACATGACCACATGATCATAATAATTTTTCTTGTACAGAATATAAAAAATTGCGGGATTCTAGCGCTGATGAGGAATTTTCCAGGTATCCAGAGCCAGTTTGATTTCTGCAATATCATCTTTCAGCTTTCTGTTATGAACCTCATTATAACCTGCTTTTTGACTATAATTAAAAATGTCGCTTATTTTGAGTTTAATTGCTTTTTAGAAGTGATATGTTTGAGTTGTGTGTTACAATGTTCTTTCACTTTTTTAAAAACCGTTGATGTCGTGTAACAGTAAAGATATTTATTTTTTTGTGCAATTTTTTTTTGACAAAAATTATAATATTTTTTTGGATGATCTAATCACATTGAAAAGATTTTACGAAAATGAATGGTGAAACAATGAAAATCAAAATTTATAGATTTCAGTAGGAGTGGTGATTTTGTTTACTTTATCACGGACTTTCACTTATGGATAATTTAAAGAAACAGTAGGGGATAACAACACGCACCTAGTTGATTGAATCGATTTGAAAAAATGTTTGCCGTAAGTGCATGGCGAGTTTAGAAATAAAATGTAAATTTCAAATTGGTTTCAAAGTATGTTACAGATTCTAAGCGGTACTCACTTCCGGTACTAGATATAAATTAATTATTGTGTTCATCTTTCTGGATTTTATCCACACAAAAATGGATCATGGTCAAATTATTTAGGATAATAATATAAAATACAGGAAAATGAAGAAACGCACATCCTTAATAGTCGAGGGTAATATAACAAGACCTTGATAAATAGTCGACTATTTTTATTGTATCTAAAATTCGACTGTATTTTATAATAATTTAACAAGCCATTATTTTGGCGTTAATAATGTAATGAAATCCGAGAGCGAAGCTCGAGGGCTTTCATCTCTGATTATTTATGCCAAAATAATGTCGAGTAAAATTAATAAATACAAGAGAAATTCAGCAGCAATAAAATAGTCGACAATTAATCAAGGTCGTGTTATATTTATGAAGATTATTTCTTGAATCCAATTCTTTATATCAGTCATATGAATGACACTGTATTGTCAGGGATTGTAGCCTCGATAACTCTATCTATCTCTTCGTTTTTGGTTTCTCCAAACCGATTCATTTTCAAATACTTATACAGTTCAACACGATTGATACTATTCGACGTTTAAATGTATTTATTTAGAGTACTGTCAGATGCACAGGTTCCTTGATATATTGGTTTCATGCTGAATAATCGGTGACTATTGTGTACCATGCAAATAGCCGCTAATAGAGCGTGTTGATTGGTCCTGTCAAATAGGAAACAAAGCTATAATTGGTTGATGACTGATGTTTAATAGACGAAAGAAATAATCGATAATATTGCCTTACGAATTTTTTGATTCTGCCACAACTCTTTTGACTTTTAAACGGTAAGTATTTAGATTATTTTAGAAAACTAACACAATTTGTGTGGTGCTATTTTTCCAAAATATTTGGTCTTTCACTTCGAGTATGGAGACTATATTACTTTAGAACGATATTCAAAAAGTTTATTGACATTCCGTCAAATTCAAGTAACAACAATCACAATCATTATGTTCCTGGAATATTGACACGACGACGAGGCGCCATCTCTGGATCCGATTACAGAAACAGACCGCGATTTCATTTGTTTTGTCTTCGAAAAAATCTAAACAAAATCTAATCAATCGACACACACATCTTAGCTTTGTCCTTCAAAATGGCAAATTCGAAAAAAATTCAAATGACAAAGCGTGTAGAGTATAACCTCGTTTTTTTAAATCGATTTATTTATCGTTCGGAAAAACAGAGAACTTTGTAGATAAAACAAATATTTTATTTTGCTAGAGCTCGTTAATAGCCATCTATTCCAAAGAATCCTCTTATGGAAGTTCTAAAAATAATAATACTTGATTATACTTATTTGGTACAATAAGATACATATGGTAGGTCAGGGGTGGTATTCCGTGTACCATAGAATTCTATAGGCGACAGTTATGTCTCTTTCTCTCCCATGAATTCGACCATAATGTCATCTCACTTATTGTGTCGACTATAGAATTCTATGGTATACGGAATCACACCCCAGATAGTCAGTGAAAATATAGATAAAATGTACAGATGAAAAACACTAGTCAAAGTAATTGAATAAAAATTCAACTTCACAGCTTATAGAAGAATTATAAAAAAATACATAAAATTAGTATAGTAGTAAAAGTATCATTCAGATACTCCTGAAGAGTATAGTAGCACCTAATCAATAAGCATTTCTATCTATTACAAAAAATGTTGTCACTTTGGGAGTTTATTATCTCATTCGGCAATTTGTTGTAGAGAGACAAAGCATTGTAAGCAGGGAAGTTTTTGTATTTAGAGGTTTTATGATTTGGCATTCTGAATCTAAAAATACTATAAGTATGTGTTGATGCTATCGTTTCAAAGGGACAGATAGCAGTTTTTCTCTGATAAAAACCGGTTTGCAACTATCACGAAAGTCTATGTCGAAGATGAATCTCAGGATCCGCTTTTGGCTCACAAAAACTCTAGTTCCGCACCCTCCTGCCATTATGTTGAGTGATATATGTGAAAATGCCATGGCAAAATAAATTCTCAATAAACTTTCCTTTTTAATACAGGATTTCATTTGTTTGATTGCAAAAGTGATGAATTGAGTTTATTGCAAACACTATTGATGTGCTGATCAAAATTCAGACGTTCGTCTAGCAGAGTTCCCAAGAATTATACTTCTTGCGACATAACTATTTTCTCACTGAAGACTATTTCTTTTGGTATGTTATCCTTCCTATTGAAAAATTTCATAGGCACTGACTTCTTAGGGTTCGTAACAGACTCATCGTCTGTTACGGTCATACCAAGATGCAAATGTATCAATGATTTTGGTTACCTTAGCAATTAAATTGTCGATATTAGAACTTGTAACTGTGATTGTGGTATTATCAGCAAGTACAGTTGAGTGGCAGTTTTTTTATATATTCAGGCAAGTCGTTCACAAATAGCACAAATGATAATGGACCTAAAACCGAACCTTGTGGAACACCCATTTTAACATTTTGTTCGCTCGACATTACAGTATTATTTTTGACAGTCATACAACGGTTCTCCATATATGATTTCAAACAGGTTGATACAGATTCTGGAGAACCAAGTGCAGCTTTCTTATGGATTAAAAAATCCGAAGATACCGTATCGAAAGAATGATAACAAGGTTATCAGCGTCAATTTCTGCTTCAATGAAATGGAGAAAATGATTTGTAGCTGTTTCGATAGAATGGCTTTTTCTGAAGCCATGTTGATTCTTATATAAGAGTTTGTTCGTTTCCAAATGATCCACTAATCTGTTAGCTACTACTTTTTCAAATAGCTTGAACAAGGAACAAATCAATGAAATTTTCAAATTCAATGGGAAAATATCCTTGCATGTAGGACTAATTCATCAAATAAGTGAGAGGATCAATAATAATGTCAATTACATTTTTGATGATGATTATAGATAGTTCGTCTATATCAGTTGATTTTTTATTTTTTATTTTTTTCATAGCATCATAAATTTCGACTTTGGTTATAGGTTCAATATATATTAATCAATCAATATTATGTATGTATTTTGTAAGAAATTTTGCTGCTGTTTAGGGAATTGAATATTGAAATATAAAAATTATTTATTATTGTCATAAAGCAGGTTATGAAATACTATTTAAACAAAAAAAATTAAAAAAAAAATGTCATGTGAGCGCTGCTTTGCCCGACTGCTAGAAGCCCCATAAGGGCAGGACGAAATCAAGACCCCCCCAAGCACTCAGAGCTCCCTTCCTCACCCCTACACTGTGGTATTGTGATGGTTTCTGCTTTTATATATGTTTCTGTTGTACCCGTGTAAGTTTATTGTAGTTTCGTTAGTACAAATTTTTGGTTTTTGGTTTTTGCTTTGTATTATCAGCCTGAAATCGGAATTTGGAATCAAACTAGCTCAGAATGATGATATGACATGACAGGAGTCGCTTCATTTTTGATGTATAATTTCAATGAAGAATTATTGTTTGTTTTTATTCAAATATTGAAAACTCTTTATTTCAGTTTCGACTCCCAATATAACTAACAATCGAACAATCTGAACCAGAGTACTTCAAGCACGTCGTCAAATTCCACGGAAATCTCCACGAATGTAATAGATATGTAGATATATATCATCCAGTGGATCTCTAATTATAATATTTCATTCAATGATAATCCAAATAATCAATTTTCAGAAAACTCATTTATTGAATTTGATTATCTCCCATTCGAAAGATAATGCGATATTATAAGAAAACATGTATTTTTTTTACAACGCCGGGACATATTGAGGTCCATATCAATTCGGAATTTCATAGATCAAATAGATGTAGAATGTTTGCGAAATTTTAAAGTTGCGTTTAATATCGTTGCAAAAGATATGAAATTTGTGAATCCTTAAAAAATTTAAAATCCAAGTCAATGTTACAAATATGAAAATGATTGATGTTCAGTGGCATATCTTGGAATTTTGGCATAACGTTTAATTGTTAACAAATTAACATTAACATTTTGCTGAGTTTTCTGAAATACTTTAGTTTTGTACAATTTTTATATTTTTTGACCTATCCTGTATGCTGTTTGCCTTACAACCATTCTGAGTGCATCTAATATAATTATAGAACATTCATCAACTTTCAGCATTATATGTAATTTGGTTGTGCAATTAATGAAAAAATGTCTGTATGTTGCACATTAAAATGACTACTTAGGTATTCTTTTTAAAGATAGGTTGATGTACTTTCGCATTTTTTTAGGTGAATGGACATTATTACAGAATTTCTAGAATGTTCTAACAGAAGTATTGTTGGTATGAATACAGGAATCTCGAGCAGAGTTTGGAACAGTTTGAGATTATAGACAGTTTTCAACAGTTTTACAGTTCACAATAAGTTAGTTGCAATCAGAGTTTGCAAATAGACAGAGTTGGCTAAACAGTAGTAACTGTATAAATGTTGTGAAATGAATGAGGAACTATTATGTTACAAGTATTGAATAAACTAGTGGTTTTTTATCACAATATATCAATTTGAATGAAACGAAGTTTCTTTGAGATCAAGATTTACTTTCTGAAAGAATTCTGAAGAATGTAGAGTGAATCTCTGACAAGCTAAATTCACATCCATTCATGTTATTTGATTTTCGTTGTCGAAGCGGTAGTTGTGGTTGTATCCTCTTTGGGCGTTGTACGCCTACTTCCGCAATCCACATGTCTAGCACAGACATGATACTTCAGATTGTAGTAAGTTTCTGGAGGACAAACTATTCGGACTGGCTCAAAATTGGCGCATTCGTAGAATACTGCACACTCTTCTGTATCGGCAAGATATGTTGGCCCATCAGGATTTTCATAATCACAGGAACCATCTGAAATGTCATTTGTCTCATAATATATAATGTTGCTGAAATATGTCAGTACTGAGGGAATAAAAATGTTTCACAAATAATAATAACATCAAATTTCTACTGAGTGCCCCAGCAGTACGTACAGATATTGCAACTCCATGGGCAGATTATCGCCAAAAATTGGAAGCAAAGTGATGAAATGCAGAGGAAAAAGTTGTAGAACTAACACTGGTATTACGCGGAGAAGCAACAAACATTTTATCAACCCTTAACGCCCAAAAACAAGAGGACTATGGACAGCTGATAAAATATCTAAAACTACGTTATGACCAGGCTCACTTAGATCACGTATAACATTCACAGCTGAAAACCCGCTTGCAGAAATAAAACGAATCCTTACAGGAATTTGAAGCTGACATTGCACGCTTGGTTCGCCTTGCATATCCAGCCACAAGAAACAACTAGCTCGTCTTATAGAATAGATCTCGTAGATGCCTTGACCCGCGCTTTGGAATTCAAGGCCACGAAACAATCCTGTAAAAGCCAGAGTGAAGTCAAAATGCTTGAGGAAAATCTACAGAAGACTGCTAACATCGAAGCTGACATAAAAAAGTAATGAAAAAAGTGCGGTCTTAGATTGTGGAAAATTGGAAATGCGCGTAGCAAATGTCTAAAATTCAAAGAATCGACACCGACGCAGGATAACTTAAGGATGGATGGAGTTTCGTGTTCTTTGTGTTAGCGCCAGCAGGTCAAATTGACCTCATTCCATTTTCTTGTCAATGATATTTTTCAACGAATTATGTAATATTGACGTCAAGCAAGCATAACATAACTTAACTTAACCTCAGTTTTTGTTTTTTAACGAACTGGTTTTAACATTGAGTTCTTGTTTTGGCTTATCAGGAGTTTGAGATTGTTAAAATTGTTAAAATTGTTTTTTCGTTAACCAGCTGTCATTCCCCTACGAACGACAGCCCTCAGAAGTAAAAACTTGTGCGAGCTGAGGATTAAGGAGGTCTTACCTTTTAACGTGCGATTCCTAGAGATATGTTCCAGAATGATCAGTTTTTACCTATTCTTTCAGATGTCCATAAATAAATATAAGAAATGGTCCAATATCATGAAATGACAGAAGGAGAAGAAAAATCGGGGATTTATGGAATCAGATGCAAGGACTGCGAGATGAGGTATGTGGGTCAATTCAGAAGGGCCATGAGAGTACGGTTCAATGAACACATCGCTCATATCCGACCGCCGATTTGATGACACAAGTTCAAATTTAATTGAACAGGTTCTGAAGAAATTGCAGAATATAAAAATGGTATAAGTTCATAGAACAGAAAAGGATGATTTTTTTCATAAAGAAGTAATTATTCTTCAAGAATGTTTGTTATTGAATCCAAATTGGAGTAGACAGAAGATATATAGCAGCAGATACATTCTAAAACGAAGTGAATTATAGAGTATATACACAATTTATTATAGTAACATATATTGTAAGGAGTGAAGTAGGTAAAATTCCAAAATTGGGAGAACAATTGAAATACAAAATTTTATGTAGGAGTGGATAATGACTCAGATAAGTAGTATAAATAGGAATAGAATATCATAAGTAGTTCAGTAAGCTTTGAGCGTCGAGTGAAATTGACGTTGTTTTAGTATTTTGGGTATTTTTGGAATTTTATTCACACCAAAGTTTCCACATTTTTCATTTAATCCATTTTAATCATCATCATTGAATTTAGAATTGTGCAAAGTTGAATAAATGTTGTTTTTATATTTTTTCCAATGTGGACGAACCTTAATTCACGACAATATCATACGACGCGGTGAACTTAATTAGACTGGGATAATGAATAAATTTAAGAGCTATGTATATCCCTGAATATTTGATATTTTCGGTAGACATGATTTCTTTGTATGGTGGTTTTTTTCACAAGGGTTGAAGGCACACATTCAGTTTGTCGATGATTAACAGTTGAATATATGTGAGTAGAGTAGAATAGTCGTTCAACTTACGAAAAAGAGAAAGTAATTAATGAAGTTACTAAGGCATCTAACAGAATGATAATGACTAACTGTATCATATTGAATTTGGAAAGCTGTTTTGAACTTGGGTTATAGCTTTCAGGTTTTGTTATATCTATATTATTTTTATCAGACGGGGAGGCCAATTGCTGACTTGAACTGAATTTGCTTCGATACAAAATAAGATTTGTTAAATTACATGCAGTTTTCTTTATCGCCATCATTAATGAAGTCGAATCACCTGTCAACGTGACTAATAACTATCTTTTATTATGGAATATTATTGAATCTGTCTGTTTCATTTGGATCTTCACCGGATTTTTCATCGAAAATTACTGAAGAAGTCAGAAGTCCTATGCTTGGCCCTGATTAAGAATAAACAAATAATATTTACACGTTCTTCTATGACACAAATGTACTATAATGATCCGTAGAATTGAACCGCACCAGTGCTATCTATATCTATAAGAAATCAAAGAATACAGATTTTGAATAAAGGCCTATTTTCATGAATTTATGAATGATTTATGAAAACATCTAACCTGGAGCGGCCACTGCATAGACAACTGCACAGAGGAGCAAAGCAAAAACGATTTTCATTGTGATAATGTGATTCTGCGTAACAAGCAACTTATAAATTTATCTTTTATCTGATCGTAGATAACTCTGCCTTGAGGAATATCGATAAAAATAATAATGTTTCCCAAGAAATACAAAATTGATATTGCTAACTTTACTTTTTCAATTACTGTAACATGCTATCAGTTTATCGATAGACAGAAACCACTTGAATAAAAAAAAAACAACCAAATTAAAAAAAAAACTTGATATAGAGCATTTTCCAACACAATCCCTTCAGTCACATTTTC
Organism: Chrysolina americana; assembly: GCA_958502065.1. NCBI lineage: Eukaryota > Metazoa > Arthropoda > Insecta > Coleoptera > Chrysomelidae > Chrysolina > Chrysolina americana. The sequence goes on from OY293411.1 coordinate 93,356,101, forward strand.
AACAGAATTAATTTTTTCTTGAGTAGTTGATCTTTGTTTCCAGCGGTACTACACTTACCTACGCATTTGAAAAAATTTCTTTATATTTTACTACAGATTATATCTACAGGAAATATACCCTTCCGATTTCAATCAAACAACTTGTATATTCGAACTTTCACCAAACAAATATTTCCATCTTTTCAAGAAAAAAATGTCATGAAGTCCATCAAGTGTTATCAAATGACCACTCTTCATGTGTAGGATCGCGTAGATGAGGTATTCTTCTCGAAATTTCGTTCATGAGTTGAATTGATCAATTGAATATATTTCAAGGATGGGCCATCAATCTCATCTACATACAGAGCGATAGGACATTTTTCCCCCAATACGCCTAATCTCTTGGAGAATTTACCAATACAAACTCGACTCAATATGTAGTTTCAACAAGACGAGGCACAATATTTGAGTGGAACTCATAATTAGAATTGGATTGGACATAAGGGTCCAACACCATGGCCAGCTAAAAGAGTTGGTTTCAAATATTTGTTATCATTAACATAACCATTTGATATTATAAAAGCGGCATTGTTTCATTATGATCAAAAATCGATGAGGTTCAACCCATGGTAAATAGCAATTGCATAAACGAACAACAGAACACTTTTCTCCTGATAAACTGATTTAATCAAACGAGATATTCTTTCGGAAAAATCAAGAATTATTCTTATTAATATCAGGTATTTGACTCGTTATCAGTTTCATTACGCTAGAAATGAGAGGACTATATAAGGATCTTAAAGTTGAATTCAAATCATTATCTAGATTTTTCTGAAGTTACTCATTGAGCAGAATATCATAAATCAAAATGAAAATCGTACTATTTTTGGTCCTCTGTGCAGTAGCCTATACAGTGGCTGAACCAGGTAAGAGTCGTTTTCAAACTATTTCTAAATTGATGAAACATTGCAAACTATAATAACAGCCGTCCCGTATCCACACAGACTATGCCTTTGGGTACACTCTACGAATATTTATGAGGGAGTATTATTATTATTATTATTCAAATTATGGTTTTGTATTCAACGCTTCTCCTGAGTTTATTTAACAGTATCAAGTATTTAGTCAAGAGAAGAATATACCTATGTCAGTAATATTATTTTTAATTTTGTGTGGCTTCTTAGAAATATTTTCCTATGCCATTACCAAACCAAAGTACATAAGAGTCAGTTGAAGTTATCAAGAGTTTTTAGATAAGCCATCCATCTTCAATCAAAGCTTTATAAAATACTCAAGAGAAATATTTTAAATACCAATTACATTTAAAATAATCTTGGATGTATTTCGAATACCTATATGTATTTCAAATACTGCGAAGTATTTGAGGACTCGCCAAAAATCCAAATATTTTCGAAAGTATTTGGAATGGCAAATACAAAATATATGAATGCGAAAGTATTTAGAATCGAGAATTCAATCACAAAAAAAGTATTTGAAATACTTTTTCAAGTACTTTCATTTCAAATACTTACAGCTCTGGCAAAAAATATGTATCAGATGTAATAACAATAGTAGTCAGGCTAGTGAGGCGAGCGAGAAGCATGTGGATAACCTGCCGGCGGCTGCTCGGGTGGAAACCTTCTGGAAGGACATTTACGAATTTCCGCAACCACTCACTCAACATAGATAGGCCAGTTCTAGCGCAGTTCGAAGCTTTCTGCAGGAGACTTCGTCAGCCTGAGCTCAATGAACTGTGCAATTCGATAACTCCGTAAGAAGTTTGACGGGGCCTCAACGGCTCAAAGAACTTTGCTGCTCCAGGCCCTGATGGGCTGAATAACTAACTATTGGAAAAAAATTCCATGTACCCACTACCATCTAGCGAGAGTTTTCAACTCGCGGTTAGATGGGGAGCAGCAGATTCCAGATTGGTTTGTCGAGAGGCGAACCGTGCTAATTCCCAAAAACATAGCTTTGTCTGATCCCAAGAATTACAGATCGATAACATGCTTGAACGCATGTTATAAGATGCTAACATGCATCTTATATATGCGAATACCCTCCGCAGTTGAACCGGTGTATGAACGGATATATGAGCAAAGAGGGGCAAAGAAGGGAGTCGCTGGCTGCAAGGAGAACCTGCTAATCGACAGATGCATCACACAGGACTCCGTGCATTATAAGCGTAACCTTTCAATGGCCTGGATCGATTGTTGCAAGGCATTTAATACATCGCATGAGCTCATCGTTCATTTGCTCAGATGCCTTGCGGTACCCGATCAAATAGTGAGGTGCAATAAACAGCTGATGCCGCTCCACCATATACCGTGAAGAAAACACTCAACTTTCTCATGTACAGTGTGTTTCACTTCTCATGGAAACACCCTCGTATCTTCCGTAATTTTCAACAGCGATGGAACCACCCATTTTTCCAGAAACTTATATTAGGGGGCAAAATTGGCCAAAAATTCCTTCGAATTCGTGTTTAAGATCCCCGAGTTACTGCTACTGACACCTGTCTCTTGAAAAATTTTCAGTCCTGAAAATTTCAAACTTGTTTCACTTCTCATGGAAACGCCCCCGTATCTTCCGTAATTTTTGACGTAGAACCATGAAATTTCCAGGATCGATAGATACACTAGGGATGACCTCTCTGCACGAAAGGGGTCATCATCCGTGAAGTATTTGAAAAAAAATTGAATTTTTCAGAACTGAAATTTTTTCAGGAGACAAGTGAATTAGTAGTAATTTGGGGATCCTGAATACGAATTCGAAGGGATTTTGGGCCAATTTTACTCCCTAATATTACTTTCCGAAAAAATTTGTGGTTTCATCGCTGCTGGCGAGCAGTGTATATCACGTAGGATGGCCCCTTTAGTGCAAAAAAGTTCATCTCTAGTGTATCTATCGATCCTGAGAATTTCATGATATTTCGTCAAAAATTACAGAAGATACGAGGGTGTATTGTTCACGAGTCGAGCGTGATTAGTCCCAACAAGCGGTCAGGTTTGGCTCCAGGATTGCTACAATACCTTAGACTTCTTTGAGAATAAATGCTAGATTGTTTTTTTTCATAGTCTTGAACATCCAGAGGAATGACTACATATTTCACCCACTAATAATATGAGAAGATCACTTTGGAAAATGAGTTATATAGATACACCTTCATATTCTTCTTTTTCTTTGGTCGCCTCTTTTCAATTTCGCTATGTACCTATACATTATTCAATAGTTCATTTTCGTTAAAAAATGTCCACTGGTTAAGTTATTTATCAAGACAGAGATCAGATGAATGACAAAACACTATTATATCTAGATAAATTGTTTCATAGTAGAAATGGACTGCAGCAGTCAGATTGAGCCGAATATCTTACAATCCGTACTTTCTCTGAATGTATCCGGTAGACCTGAGAATAATCAGAACTCACACGCCACTATTTTGTGCCGCAAGACAAAGCAATAGAAAACTCGTAGAACGTCGTCTATGCAATGCGAGATTGCCAATCTGCACAGTAATGATTGTTATGAATGTTAAGTAGAGTTATTATAATAATTCGAATAAAGTTCGCAAATTTGTGCCGGAGATTATCAATAATATAAAACGAATATAATCGAGAATGTCGAAGTTTCCTTCTCTCCACATGTTTGCACAAATGGGAAAATTAAGGCAAAAATCTACAGAAAACAACTATTTCCCTGGCTAATGCCACGACGGAGATTAAACTATATCTGACAGGTTATTTGTGCAACGTTCTTCCAGGAAAACCCATTTTTTTTAAATTGTATTTTCCGTTAACCAGCCAAGCGATTATCTTGTAATTAAACTGTAGATTATCCTTCATTTAGCTGGAGATGACCATCGGCAGATATGCTTGTTTCAAGGTTTAACCTCTTGTCCTGTCCCTGCCTAATGAATGATAATCAACTGTTCAACTAATATTTGCTCACAAATGAAGCTGCGACCCACACAAAGTTGGTCGCAGCGCCATCTGTACGGAAAATCAAGAACAACACTCCTCAGAAAGCACAGACTCCAGGGCGAGTTAACAGCAATAATTCGAACAAAGTTCGAAAAGTTTTTTCTGTCACATATTTGCCTCATTTTTTGGAGAGAAGGGTACTTCAACAATGTCAATTCTATTCGTTTCAAAAAATGATTATAATATAATGTAAGATAATGTAAAATAATATAATTTAATAATAATAACCGACTCCCAGTTGACATTTCCAAAAAATAATCCAATTAAGATGATAGTTCAGAAACAAATCTTATTTTATGTTTAAGAGTAAAACTTCATTTGTGAATTTATGTTCATTCGAATTTGAATTTTGATATGCAATTATTCAGATTCAAAATTATTCTGTGTAATCTGTAGATAATATAATGTTTGACCATGAAATTCAAAATCGAAAATCAGGTTAGTGTAAAATAACGAACGAGTTTCATGACTCCGCTAGAGGTATGGTTAAAAATCATACCGTCATAAAAATAATTCTTGTTATTATTTTCATTTACGACAACCGGTTAAAACCCTCGGAAGTCTTCGAAGTTGTTTCAGGTTTTCAAATATTTGATTGTTAGCTGAAAGAGAGCCTGGAAAGAAGCTTTTTTTATCAAAAGATTAAATTGAGAATTATGAGTTGGTATTTTGCTGATTTTCTGATGTGCAGTCCAATAAAAAACTGTCTGATAAGATGATATATTACGTTTTGTGGTATGGAAAAGAAGTATGTTTATGGTATCGTAATTTTCTGACCAAATCGTGATTTGATGAGGTGAATAAGTCAGACAGGTTCTTTGTATGATTCACACCCTTCTGATAATATGGGTGTTCCCAATGATATGTTCACATGGCATTACATAATGAACATTTACTTTATGTTTTCCAAAATCTCATATACTGTTTGAACAAGTAAACTATGTTTGATATAAGTACTATTAAATTTCAGATGGACAGTGCCCTGAAGAAGAAGACCCTCTTCAACCAGCAATCTATTATCCCGATACCGACGACTGTTTCATATTTTATGAATGCTCGAATGGAGTGGCATTGCAACTGTACTGCTCCCCAGGAACCTATTTCGATGATACCAATAATATCTGCGCTACTCACGTCAGATGTGGAGATAAGAATACAACACCAAAAGGTTATACTACACCAAGAACGACTATTGAACCAGAAGATAATACTACACCAGAAGAGGTTACTACACCAGAAGAGATTACTACACCAGAAGAGGATGTTACACCAGAACCCACAGAGATTGCTCCAACCGAAAGCTAGGATATCAACAATATGATAATTCCATATTATTACAATTTAAATCCAAATCAATGTACCTGCATGTTCTCTATTTATTCCATGCATATGACTGCTTTGAAAAAATTTTAGAAAACGTTGAGGACGAATTATTCAATTACATTCACTGAATTTATAAAAAAGTTTTATTATACCTGCATTAATAATCTTTGTCAAATCTACTGAAAATACGCCAAGCTATAGCGGTTCTTGCTAAGTAATTACTTTCTCAGTATTATAATTTATTTATTTATTTATTTATTTACTTATCAGTCAAGTACAGTATACAAAATTGTAATAAAATCCCAAATGGTACATCAAAAATGTTTCAATAATTGAATCATTGAAGTTAAATGATAAACTTAAAAATAAATATATAAACCTATTTATTTTATTAGCCAAGATCACTATAAAATTTTAACAAAATACCGAATGGTACATCAAGAAAATTTCAAATGAATAAAACATAAAACATTCAAACATTATGGTTAAGTCATAAACATAAGACATAAATATGTCGAATACACTAGAGAATTGTAATAAAGTCAGAAATTGTAAATTAAGGAACATTGAAACACCAGAGTTAAGATATTAACCTAATAATAAAAAAGTCAAGTACATTACAGAGTTGCACTAAAATCCCAAATGGTACCTACACCAAGTAAGCTTCAATAAAAAACCACATTCAAACACTAGATGTGAGTGATAGATGTAAAAATAAATAAAAAATGACTATTCAGAAGTCGAGTGAACAATGGCGGGATGAGTTGTTTAATTACCATTTTTTTAAATTTTACTTTTGACCTGGATATTATAAGGTTATATCGTCATAAATACGCTATCAATAAAGAAGGTCATAATTGACTTGGAACATTATAGATTCTATAATTTCCTCTACCTTATTAAAATTAAATAAGAAACGCTAATATGTATATTTGTATATATGCAGAATGTTTTAATTTGGGAAGCAGTCAGGTTTGACCAATTCAATAAAAATTCTTTGTTTTTTTAGTCAAGCTTTCAATGTTTATTTTCTTTATCAAGACTTCTCTATAGTAGTAGGTGTGATCAATATAACAAAAATCACATTGGAAAACTTACATGAATTACTAAAAATTGTCATTGAAAGGAACATTAGACGTTTTTTTTGAAGGAAAATTATTGTGAATGACAGTGTCAGTTGACTTTTTTTATAAACAGAATGTTAAACATCAATATACAGATGGAATGGAAAAATATAACAAAATATGTATTCAAGGAGGATGGCTATCTGAATTCAGTTCACTGTGTTTATGGAGAATAAATGTATAAATAGAACTCGGATCGTCAATATCAGTTCTTTTGTTGATGGTTTTAGATTTTTTATCGATAATCTTGACAAAGTCTTATTGTCAAGATACTTTCAACATCTAAAATAAACTGAATAAATTTATGAATTGGAAACTGAACCATATTTTATTCTTTCATTTCAATATTAATAGTAAATGTACAATTTTGAAATGTGCCCTGAAAATTACTTCCGCCACTGGAATCAATTTCTTCTATCGTATGGCTGGGGCTTCTGTTAACTACTGTCGAGTTACCTGCCACCTGCCTCTTCTAATGGCAAAGTATAGTCTAGTTCCTAAATTGTAGATAGTGATTCATCGTACATTCTCTGGTTTTTACGGAATTTGAAAGTGCAGAGGGGAAAGTGGCAAAGTAAAACTTAATTTGAACCTAAAGTACCTAGCTTATTTCTGTTCTATTTTTTGACCTGCTTTATATGAATTATGAACCGTACAACCGATGAGTCACTATCTACAATTTAGGAACTAGACTATAGACAACATACACGCCGTTTAATTTCTTAATTCGATGCTATTCTCCGAATACCTCTCCGCCACCGTGGAACTTTTACACCCTCCGTGTCTTTTTAAGTTAGCCATAGTTGTTCCTGCATTAGCTAGAGCAGAAGTAGAAGTGCGACGAAGGCAATGTCCCGTATGGGAAGATGGGTTTGGCTGGGAATTTTCCAAATCATGTTTTTTCCATTTGGCTGAGATGTACATTTACTTTGTCGGAAGCTAAAACTGAATCGTTCATTACCTTCAGCACGCAAAGACGTATAAAGTCTTAATAAATTTCTTCGATACACCACTTTTACTTTCAGGTACGTTCACTACCATAACGGAATCCCGGTCCTCTATATCCGATATCTTCATGTTCAAAATAAGAAAAAAATTACCTTATGCAATAATAAATTTCATGAGGAGCGTTCTTTAAAAATCTGATGACATCTTTAGCAGATAAAACGGCAGACTTTTTCGGCTTACAACTCTTTCTCTTCCGTTTTTAAAAAGCCTCTAGCTCATTGAACTTGTTGATATCTCGTTTCTAATGTATAGTCACTATCGATTTTAGCATTGACCATATAGTCCATAAGGAATTCAGACTATATGTTTCTGACTGCAACAAATAAACACAATTACTACCAAATCTACCGAAAAACATAGAAAATACCTTACCAGTTCTTGAAAATATGCCAGAAATACAGTTTCAGTGACATCTTTTGGCATAACATTTTTCCATAATTCTTGTATTCTTTTTGGTATAAGGCTTCACTTTTCGATGGAATTCATGATTCTCCTGCTTTTTCAGATTTTGCAAAATATTCTCCATTATATATATATGTAGAAAACACGTTTTTAACGCGAACACAGCTTGATAACAAAGATCTGTTTACAAACGAGTATAATAGAAACAACAAGAAGGTAATAAATTGGTACATTTATTCCGTTTCAAATATGAACAAAATTTTATTGAAATCGGCAGAAATGAAATTATGTATGTACCGCGGGAATTAATGAGCCTCAATAACCTCAGGCAATTGCTGTCACTCGGACCAGAGTCCCTCGGGACGCATACTTTGTCATCGGTAATTGAGGCCCTGATGATTCCCTTGATACATAAATAACTATTAAATGTGGTAGATGAACGGAATCAAGTTCTGAAAAATATGTATTTTTTGAAGTCTTACAACTAAATGCCATTGTCCCTTAGTTAGTCAGTGGCGGATCATAGGCGAGGCGCACGAGGCGCGCGCCTCGTATTTTTCCAGGCAGGGGGCGCCAAAAAAACGGTCAGATTATTATGCAGGCGATTCAGCTCGATGTCCTAGTTTGAATCAATATATTCAGGAAAGAATAGAAAAATTTAACATAAACTTTATTTTTTTTTTCAATCTTCATCTCGGAAATCTACTAACCTAAGTATAATTATATTAGGATTTTGCTGGCACCTATGAAATAAATTGTGTTTTATGAATACAATGATTCTGATGACGTTATTCTACTTGAAAATATACTTGAAATATCATTCAGTCATATTATTTGATGATTTCAACACATGTGATCAAAACATCACTAAAAATTATTTTTTTCTACATTCATGCAAAAAGCAAAACTTTATTGAACTATATTCAGTGGAAAAAGAAGCTCTTTATTGCACTAGTGCAATAAAGTTTTTATTGCACTCATCTGTCATTCTACTTCAACGTGCTGTCATCATGATAAACATAAACATTCAAACCCACTACATATTTAGCAGATATTCTGTGAAATTGGCCATACGTTTTAAACAGCTACATATTTTATATTTTTTTTTGTATTAATGTTAGCAGTCAGAGTTGAACAAAGAATGCCTTCCCGAAAATAACTCTATAATTAAAACCGATCCGCTATGTTCTAAACCGTCTACCTGCATAGAACAAACTGCCTGTACTATGACCACACCTCGTGATAACATACGCGCTCATGGCTACTATGATTTTGATTTTTATAATGCAACTGTGGTTATATAAACGTCAGTCAAAATTTAATACTGACAATTACAGAACTGAAAGTTTTAAAATGAGTAATATTAATGGAAAACTAGATGATGGTGATGAAATCGATAGTAATAATTATTTATTTAAATTGCGTATTTCATTTTCCTTCACCTAGTGCCGCACCTAAATAAATAATTTTTTGCTTTTTGCATGAAGTAGAAAAAATATTGCATGCAACTCGTGCAAAAAATGTTTATTGCACTCGACGTATTGTCCAACTCGGCCTGACGGCCTCGTCGGACAATTTCACGTCGAGTGCAATAAACTCTTACTTTTTGCACTTGTTGCATAAATAACTATTTTGCGGTCGTCACAGACACAGGGATTCAGCCCTATGCTGTATCACTTCCGTTATGTATAACGGTAAGCCGTTATCCTAACTCAATGGTTGTGCATAACGACTTCCGTTCATCGGTAAGGCCCGTATGCTGTATCTGCATTTTAATGGTTACCATGTTGTCGTCCACTATGCCGTAATCGTTATTTCGGAAGAAAGTATTGCTTTCTCAAAGAGAGAGTACGCTATATGAAAGTATGACGTGTAAGAGTGAATACGACGAGAGCTGTCAATAAATTACATTCGCCATATCGTATATCGAGATGCAGTTCATAAAATTCACCCTGGCTTTTGCTTGTTTTAGTGTACGATGAGCCCAAATCTTGCGTAAAATAGTAAAACTCAAAGATTACAAATAACTACCAGACACCAGTGAAGAAAATCACAGAATTTTTCTTTCAGGGAAATCAAAGCCCACAGAGGGCTAAATGTTGGAAAGATGAATTTGATTTTCTGGTAACATTTAGAAAAAAAAGTTATGAACCAATCACCCAACTTTTGAAAGAATTCTTGACAGCTGTTCAACAACCTCCAACGACTCGGTTGAAGCAAGAATTGATCGTAAAATTGAATCACCCCATTCAAGTTATCAATCGACACCCCAAAAATTGCATCAACCAACACCTCAAAAATGTCACCAACGCACACCTCAAGAACTTTATCAGATCACTCTTGATGAAGAGACATTTCAGTACGATTCAACCATTCCAAAATCATACCTAGGCGAGAGTTATTTTGGGGAAAGTATGCACCCTGAGATGAATCATTAAAAATTGTTAAAATATTGTTATATCCGTCAACCGGTTGCACCCCTACGTGCAACCCTCAGAAGTTAGAGACTTGTGCGAGCTAGGGGAAGACGTAGCACTTACCTTTTAATACGTGTGATGCCATGCACGAACAATACTTAGAACAGTTTGCTATTCATTTGCCTCGTGCATATATAGAAGACACAAAATTGACGATACAATACGAGAATAAGAGATACAGATAAAGTGATCAGGAAAGAGAGGAGGGATGTTAAATATGCTTTGGCGGAGTGGGCACCAATAGAAGTTTTACTGCAGGGGCACGCACTAAGCTTTGATGACTATTTGTGCTACTTCGGCTTGTGGAAATCGGCATATTATATTTTTTACATCATTCTTGAATTATTTCCTTCAAAATGAAAAATTCGACCGCCATCGAAAATATCAAGGTGACGGTTTTTTTTTGCAGGTTTGTGACCCACTCCCTTTAGTCACGTTCAAATTGTCAGATTATTGAAATGCACACTTTTAATTAAGCATGTGATTGCTTCACCTTTATTTAATCTGACGCGTTTATATCCAATATACAAAAAAATATGTGATAAATACTTATATCAGCTTCACATACGAATAAAAATGAACATTTTTGAATGAAATATCAATACTTGATCCATTATCAGTTTCATCAGGGTCAAGTGTCTTTCATCAGAAATGAGAGGACTATATAAAGATTTCAAAATGCAGCTAAATCAGTTTCTAGAGTTTTCCGAAGTTGGTTGTTCAACAGAATATCACAGCTCAAAATGAAAATCGTACTTTTCTTAGTTCTCTGCGCAGTAGCCTATACAGTGGCTGAACCTGGTGAGTGTTTTCTTGAATTGTATTCAAAATATGGTTTCGAAAATATAGGGTTGTATGGGTTTATACCAGGTGGGGAGATTTTCCACTCAGCGGCAACCAAAACTGGGGATCACTCTTTTATCGGTCCTTATTTTTTCAAACGGAACACCCTGTGAATAAGGCCATACCAGAATAGTCTCCACAATGAGCTTGCAGGAAATGTAAGAGCAGCTTTACATTTATGCAATTTATTTGCAATGTAAGACAGGTATTGCAAGGCAATGTAAATATTATGTTTTACATTTATGCAATTATTGTTGTGTTGCCAGCAGTTATAGATATCAACATAATGACGGAAAGTAAATCATTAAATAGACACTTATTGCTTCATTTATTCAACATTTACTTACGTCGCTGTCATTTTCCATCTATCATTAACGCTTCTGACAAATTTTCTGTTTCTTTTTTAAGTTAGAGTTAAAGATTAGCGGACATTCGAAAAACAATATCTACAGGTACTTTGGTGTGCTATTGGCATTGAATTTCTCACCAGAAAAATTACTAGAATTGCCCACGAATTGCGTGAAAATTTCAACCAGCCGAAATATTTTGGGCTTGCACAAATCTTGCATAGGCGCAAGCGCAGTGTAAAATTTGGTCTTGCATTGCACAAAAATTGCATGAAAATTGCATAATGTAAAGCCGCTCTAAGGTTTGCCTACTTAATTGGGTGTTCGATAGCGAGGCGGTTACATGCCTGCCTTTGAAACTTCTTGCATTTGGCCAGGTTGAAATCCTGGAGAACGATACAATTTTTCTCAATTTCATAGGAGTCGATAGGCAAGGTCATTTGTCTAGATGTCTGGTGCTTGCTTGGATTGCGCACCGATCACTCGGAGTGGTGCTGTAGGTTTTCCGGGTTTTACTACAGTTGAAAAGTGAATACGCCACCAAAAATCAGTAAGTCGCCCCGAAGCGCCACAGCAAATAATAATAATAGCTGCCCTCTACCCGCACAGGCTATGCCTTTGGGTACACTATATGAATGTTTGTGAGGGAGTATTATTATTATTTATATCGGAAAAATATCTAATTCTTAAGGAGAGTATGGAAAAGAAGGGGTAACAAAATAAAATTAACCTATTAAAAAAGAGTAAATTTACAGCGGATGTGCACGAATCATTTCCATCTGCAATTGCTCTCCGAACTACAGTTTGAGTAAATTTCAAGAGATAAGGTTCTAATAAAATGTTTCCTCCATTGTCTCGCGGTAGACCTGTATCTCAACTTATCTTCAGACAATATAAATCCAATTGCATGAGGTCTGGGTACCTTGCAGCCCCTCCAGAAAGGTATTATTTGCAATTTATTTACGTGGATATCCTAAACTGTTCACTAAATCATCACTAATTCATATAATTTTATGGGAATAGTGAATAAACTTGACATTTAATTAACGGCGAAGTGAATTAATAGTTGAAATTCAAAATTGTTTCGATTCAAAATGAAATTTTCCACCAAAGAAATGGTGAACATGATCTACATTTAACGTGACTGCGACAGAAATTATTTATTAGCCAGGAGAATGTATTCAGTTGGATATGCTGATTCAAAGTCTATATGACCAAAGAGTTTTCTGAGCGCTGTACAAATATTTGAGAAAACAGGCAGTGTCAAGCACTTATATAATTTTTTAATAGTAGGATAGGATTCAAAGATATTTTGTTGTTATTTTTGGCACATCAAAAAATGCTTGTGGAGGCATAATTGGGCATCAGGTCATAGGAGCATATTTATTTGATGGGCAACTAAATATGTGTCCATTTAGTTGCCCATCAAAGATTTTCTCCGAGATGATTCATCAAAATTGTGTTGGACTGTACCAATTAACGCCAGACATAGGTCATATTACAAACATGATGACACGAACACCATCACAATCGATGGATGGGGCTTTCTAATGGATAGCGCAGAAATAAATAGATAGAATGAAACAGACCCATTCAGTGACCAGCAAGGTCCCCAGACCTCACGCCCCTAGATTTCTATATCTGTAACTCTGTGGAAGTAGAGGTTTATCAAGATACACTTATGACACCAGAAGACGAGAACGATATAAGCTCAACTTTAATTGTAGTTCTAAGAGTAATCGTACATAGACTTGATATGAGCATAGTTCAGAATGGGAGGTTGTTTGAATATATGCTGTGAATTCACATCTTTTCAAATTGTTTGAGTTTATTAGGTTACCACTTTTGTCCAGCATTGTATGAAAGTTTTCTTATTGATTTTATGACTTTTTCACACTATGTTTTTGAGAATTTCTGATGGAAATCAGGTAGGCATACCTTACATTATTATTATCGAGCTCATGGTGTGAACTATTCAAGTTTGGCCTTATTTGCAGGTTGTTACATTTGACACCGCGAAAAATCGACTTTTATTTGCCCCTAATATTTAGTAAAAACATTTTTACATTTTGAATAATTGATTTTGAGATATTTGGTGTTCACTGAATCCATTTTGTGACACAAATCACACCATAACTACCGAAACACCTGATATTGTCAAAAAAATTATTTTTCCGTTAACCAGATGTTGTCCCTGTAAGAACGACAGCCCTCAGAAGTCGAAACTTGTGCGAACCAAGGGTCAACGAGGTCTTACCTTTTAACGTGCGATTCCCAGCACGAGACCAGTGACCATGCTGGGAATCGAACCCACGCCCCTGCTCTATCATCACGACCACTACTTACAGTCCTTGATTCCATATATACAACCCTATTTTTTGAGAAATACTTTTCCAAAAGAGTTCAATAAAGTGAAAGTATATTGGGCCTTCCAATTAAAAAATACATGATTTTGATAAGGCACACGTTTATCGGACACCCTTTATGTTGGAAGTTACTTTTTGAACATAGCTCTCATTGCTCTCTGCTACTTGTATTAATATTTATCACATATCCTCCTTTGATGTAGGATAGAGAAAGTAGTAATAACTTTTGTCTAATTTTCACTACGATTTTTTATTGACGACCGGTTTCGGTTATCAAGTAAACTATTGTGAACTATGTCTGATATACGTACTATTGGATTTCAGATGGACAGTGCCCTGAAGAAGAAGACCCCCTTCAACCAGCAATCTATTTTCCCGATACCGACGACTGTTTCACATTTTATGAATGCTCGAATGGAGTGGCATTGCAACTGTACTGCTCCCCAGGAACCTATTTCGATGATGAACATGACATCTGTGCTACTCATGTGAAATGTGGAGACAAGAATACGACACCCAAAGGATATACAACACCTAAACCCACACCGATTCCTAAGTGATAGCTACAAAGTTTACGAACAATATGATAACTTGATATTACAATTTGAATTCATAATGTATAAATGTTCTAAATTCATTATCTGCTGGCGACATCTCTGAAATCATCTTAGAAAACGTTGAGGACGAATTATTCTATTATATTTATTGAGTAAAAAAAGAGTTTTATTTCAATTATCTATGTCAAAACCACAGCGTATATACACTGCTCGACATAACAACGATTGATATAAACTGCTCGAAAAAATTCAGATGATGGAATTCTCGTTAGGCATATGGGTAATTGAAAAAATATTGTATTGCGTAGTAATTAAGTAACCCTGGGCATTTGAAAAATTATAAAATATAAGTCAAAGATATTCGGAGAATTAATGAATATGGCAGATGTTGATATTCGGATGTAACAAAATGCATTGCTATTTGAATAAGAATAAAAAAAGAATGTGAACGAGTTTATTTGTAAATCATTGTCCGAATTCATTCAAAATTGGTTTGTAGTAGTTTCTTGGGCCAAATACGTAGCATATTTGTTTTTTGTAGAAAATACCCAGGAAACGATTTGATCTACACAACTTTATTTTAAATTATCACATTAAAAATTATCACATGTTTCGCTAAAACATTAGCTTTATCAAGTCGAATTTTCTACAAATTACTATGGATCTTCATCGGCATAATCAATAGGAAATTTAAAAGGAAAAGCATATTTGTTTGTTAATTTGAGAATTTAAGATGGCGAACGAGGGTGCTGATTCGATTATATTCAAAATTAATCATTCATCAGGGTCGCAACTACAAAAACTATACGTTAATTTCACCCAACACTCGTTTTGCCAACAAAGTTAACATCGTCAGGAGATAAAAGTTTCAGTTTTACTCAACGCGCGCTAAGTGAAATTAACGTAGTTGGTTTGTAGGGGGTTTCTATTTTACTTGAATTGTATTCACACCACAGTTTCCAAATATGTATTACTCTATTTGAGGTACTTCATAGTTTTTGTGGTAAGATCTTAATTTTCATGAAAAATTCAAGATGTTGAACAATTATTGTGATCAGTTTCAATTTTATATTGTTAATAAGGACTGGTTGGGGTAGGAAATGAAAAAAATCACAAAGAAAAAAATGTATCTTGATTTTTGTAAGAAAATTGTATCTCTGATCGACAACAAAATTCTAATTTGGGCCTCTAAGGCAACTGATCATTTAACTTTTTCTGATAAGAAAATTGTATTTAAACAAGACAATTACATATTTCCAACAAAAATTTATAAAAATAATTTTATTTACTCCTTTTAAGCAATAAAAGTTAAAATGCTAAAATTTTTCTGTCCATCTTTTTTATAACATTTACTATATTTTACAATGTCATACTTTGATTAAAATACACATTTCTATAGTAAGCAACCTCTCAATCAACAACGGCAGTTTCTATAGACTTTTTTATTGAATTTGTCCCGACAGGGAGAGAGAGATTATGGAAATTCAACTCGGTACCTAAGCGTACTGATTGAATTTCTAGTCTCGCTACGCTTGGATAAGAACTATCAATCTCAACAGTCAATCTACCACTATTTTCCTTTTAACAATAATAATAACTATTTTCTCTTCAGTGGATTTGAATAAAAGTTCATTTCAAATTTCAAAAGTATTTATTTCAATGTCAAATTCCTCATCATTTAAACATAATCAAACTTATGAATTTGAAATGTAGTAAGTGATAAAGTCAATTTTAGTATTCAGAAGAATAAAATCATAATTTTAATGAATCTTATTCTAACAAAAAGTTCATATGTATATATTGTATAGCCCTAGTATCAATAAATTTGACTGTAGTAGATTAGGTGAAACTTTTGAAATGCGACAACCATGTAAGAATTGCGCTCATTCTCAAACTCGTCGTTTGCGCAGAGCTGGGATACGAGAACTGATGTATATGCGTTAGATGATCAGCTAGTTGATGTGCATATTTGGGCATTAACTGTACGTCCAGTAATAAACATCCATTGGTCGTCCAATTCATGCACATTATTTAATATTGGTTTTAAATATTGATGATGAAATGACATATTGTAGTTGAAGAAGGTCTTTATGATTTGCTCTATTTATTGTTCATTTGAGATGAAGTCTACTGAATAGTTTGATCATTTGAAGTTTTGTGAAAATTACTGGATTGTGCAGAGGTGAAACTTTTTAGTAATACTTCAACGAAGAATCACTGATGAATACCCATTACCGGTTCCCACCTGTTCGACTTAATTAATAATTAAAAGAGCAAGGGCCTAGAAAACTGTATTTTTACAAATATTATAAGAGAGAGAGGGCATTGCAAATGCAATTAAATGAGGATGATTATTCTTCTTTTTACGAAAAATGTGTGTAGAAACTGCTAATTCTCATTCAGAGGAATTTAACCTTTCATCGGTCAGATACATTAGTAGTTTTGTGCAGAAACTAAACAAATCTGATGATGTAATCGAGTATTACTTTTCAATTTCAATTCTGGTCCTTCTGAACATAAAAAGAAGTGGACAAATACTCACTCAACTTCCACTACCAACGAGATGGAGCTCCGCCACACCTCTTTTTTCAGTTAGACAGTGGCAAAACGACAGATTTCCTGGTAGATGAATTGGACGAAGAGGAGCAAAAGAATGGCCACCACGATCACCTGACTTATCGCTCCTACATTCATTCCTTTTCATGAGGTCATCTAAAATCGATTGTTTATAAATCATATCCTCGAGATTTGGAAGATTTGAAGAGATGTAAAGCAGCTGCGATAGAGAACTTCATCCAGAATTTTTTCAAAATGTAGGAGAGATGTTTGAGAGCAGACTTTATTATTGTTTAGAATATAATGGAACACACCTCGTGAATTCAATAAGAAAAAAAAACTAGTTATTAATTTTTTATGTTTTATTGCAAAACTGCATTTTTATATGAAACTTGGACTGTTTCTTTTTAGCCGCCCTGCATACATGGAACGACTTGCGACGTTCTCATCATTGAAAAATGTTTGAAATATATATTTTCCATAACTTCCTTAATGAAAAAGCCAAATTCAAGAAATGGATGATACCCGAAACACCAAAAAAACCGCCAATATCTCTCGACGCGCGTTTCGCCAATGAAGTTGTTGGCATCCTCAGCAGCTCAAACAAGTGTACTTACAACTAATGATAATCTAGTCTATTTTCTTAGCAACATTAAATTTTGTATCTGCTTCAATTATTTATCTGTCTTTTTCTAGTTTGCCTGCTATAATAATCTTCTACCTAATTTGTTCTGGATTTAATGAAAGACATACAATTTAGGGCTTCCATTGAAATATCACTATTCAATAAAATGACGAGAAATTGAAGAATTTAACAGACGAAACTTTGAAACATAGGGTCCTAAAGGATTCGTGATTTTATCAACTGGTTTGTTTTCATATTTTTGACAAAGAGTTTTCGTGGAAAATAAAAAATTATCAAAGGTAACGAGTGCTTAGAATTTTGTCGATTATATTTTATTTTCCACAAAAACTCTTTGTTTGGCACCACTGTGAAAACAAACCGGCTGATAAAATCACAAGTCCTTGAGGACGAGTGATTTTATCTAAATTCGGTTTGTTTGAATGATTTTGCGAAATAAAACTGTTTGAGTAATGAAAATAAAAAAATACCAATAAAATATAAAGAACGAGTTGTAAAGATTATTATTTTCGCCAATCTTAAAAGTGAATAATCATTGATGATAAGGTAACTTTTCATTCATTTTGATAATATAATAATTCATTATAACGATTCATATGACCCGGCCAATAAAATCGACGCAGATAACCCTATTTAGTTATGACAGTTTAAAGGTAAACAACGTTTTATCGAGGACTAGACAGTTTTATCAATAGTAAAAACACAAGAGCTTTTTTTATCGGATAAATTTCTTTTTGTAACGAAATAATTTTGCCGACCAGTAATTTTACGAGAAAAACTGACATGACAAAATCGCGAGACCGATGGTCGAGCGATTTTGTCAAATGTCAGTTTTTCGAGAAAAATTACTGATGGAAAAATTTTGAGTTAAAAAGAAATGTATCCTTGAAAGAAAAGCTCGAGTACTTTTCGGCAAGATAAATTAACGACCGAATATATGAATGAACAACAACAATAATTATCTTTATTGATACAATTAAATTATTTTTTCTACATTCGTGCAAAAAGCAAAACTTTATTGAACTATATTCAGTGGAAAAAGAAGCTCTTTATTGCACTAGTGCAATAATGTTTTTATTGCACCCATCTGTCATTCTACTTCAACGTGTTGTCATCATGATAAACATAAACGTTCAAACCCACCACACATTTAGCAGATATTCTGTGAGATTGGCCATTTAAACAGCTACATATTTTATATTATTTGGTATTAATTTTAGCAGTCAGAGTTGATCAAACAATGCCTTCCCGAGAATAACTCCATAATCAAAACCGATTCGCTATATTCTAAACCGTCTACCTGCATAGAGCAAACTGTCAGTACTATGACCACACCTCGTGATACCATACGCGCTCATGGCTACTATGATTTTGATTTTTATAGTGCAACTTTGGTTATATAAACGGCAGTCAAAATTTAATGCTGACAATTACAGAACTGAAAGTTTTAAAATGAGTATTATTGATGGAAAACTAGATGATGGTGATGAAATCGCTATAGTAATAATTATTTTTTTAAATTGCGTATTTCATTTTCCTTCACCTAGTGCAGCACCTTAATAAATGCTTTTTGCATGAACGTAGAAATAATATTGTATGCAACTCGTGCAAAAAATGTTTATTGCACTCGACTTGTTGTACAACTCGACCTAACGGCCTCGTCGGACAATTTCACGTCGAGTGCAATAAACACTCACTTTTTGCACTTGTTGCATAAATAACTATAAATGAACAGTTATTAAATACACAATTTTTATAAATTGTTTGGTTTGGTGTACTGATTTCATAACTTTCTTCTCTGGTATTCACACATGTAGAATATTCATTTTGATTTTTCTCACTCGAGGCTCGTAAGGAACTAATAAGATTTTCGTGATGTTCAGGATCAATTTGGAGGTAGGGTTTAATTGAAGATGATGATGAGTGTCCCGTTATTTTTATAAGTTGTTGGTCACTTACTCCTGCTTTGGCTAACTGGGAAACTGTACTAGCACGGTTCGAATGATAAGTAATTTTATTATTTGTGATGTCGAGTCCACTTTTAGTTGCAGAATATTTGGTCCAAGTAGAAATCGTGTTAATACCCAGTGGAATATTTTTGTACCAACGTTTGGAGTTAAAAAAGTCGTTTACAATGCAACGGGACAAATACCTTCATCCATTTCATTTTTTGTTATCCATTTGCTGTCTGCCAATTTTTTCGACCCACCCTGTGTCGTTTTTGAAAATATTGTATTGTATTCAAATCTTCTTGTTAAAGTTCCATCTTGATTTTTTTTTCTTCTTCAAAATGGTAAATTTTACAGTTTGCAGCTTCTCCCCCCCTCCAAGCTAATTCATAAGAAGCTAATTATATGAAAGAATATTTTCTGTAATCCCTCTGGGTTGTCTACATTCCACAATTTTGCCATTTTCACTATATCTTTCTGGTTCAATGCTATATAACATACTTTTCTTTTCTCTGGAATAACTTGTAATTCTTTCCGTTTATTATTTCTCGCATCACGAGCTTCTTTAAAAGTTATGTCGGCAAAAGGATCAAATTTAATATTGTATTCCTTGAAATATCTTTCTTGAATCATCTTCGCAGTTGAATTCCAAATTGATTTAACTGCATATTCTTTATAATCTTCTCCATTCCTCTTTTTCATATTATAGGCCCAATCCTTTAATATATCTGCTACTTCTTGTAACGGAGTTATTTTCGACAGTTCGTAATTTCGTACTTGACAAAACTCCATAAATTGTCTCCATATTGACGTTTTAGTATTTTTTGTGGATTGCGGGATTGCTTTTTCTATATTTTTTGTTATTTGTTGAGTCGAAACTTCCCCAAAACGACTCATGTTGTAATGTTTCAGTATCAACTATCAACAATACTTGAATAACTGACAGGGCAGACATTAAAGTGACGTAAGCATACTAGATGTAGACGCTAAAGAGGAACAGGCGTTTTTGTCGGTGATAAAAAACGATGCACCTTTTTTATCGCTGTCATCTTTAAATGACACATTTTATACAGGAGTTAATTTATCAGTATAAAACCGAATGATTGTCCAGAATAATCCGCTTTTATTGGTTGAAATACCTGAAACGTCAAAATTTTACATTTAAAAAAAATTATCAATAAAATTTTAAGCACTCGTGGTATTACCTTTGATTATTTCTGTTGAATGGCCGGGTGGATTTTTCCAAAGAGTCAGAACAGGTCTTAAATAAAATCGTATATTGATTTCAAATACTGAGCCGTTTATCGCAAAAAAATTAATCAACTAGTTTGAGGTTGGAAACGACTCCCATTTTTTTCGATCAAGGATTGTTCGTCATATTCTGATACATGTTTCACTGCTTTTTTGTATTACAGGCCTAATAGATGATGTTTAACGATTTCACTTATTTTTGTTTGAAGATTACCCTTTAATTAATTGGAAAATAGGTCTGAGTGAAGAATTAGAATCTTGTTTGATCGACAGAAAACAGAAATATTGAATCATCCAATTCCAGAAAAAAAAGGAAATACAAATGTGGTTACTTTCAACTTCAACACCCCAAATTTCTAAAACTAGTCACAGGATCGTGTTGGGCCAATGGATACTTTTGAAAAGAAGACCTGATGATTGTGATATTTCAAGAAATATTGTCACCATTTCCAGTCAGAGAAGTGTGGATTACATTCAAAAATCTCATTTCATGAAGTTATATTTTCTAGTTTTTATTTTCCAAATCCAAGTAACACAGGACCGACTTGGCCTCTATGCTTGGGGCTCTGAAATTCTTAATCCGCCATTATGTTTATATTAAGTTTAAATAAAGAAAAAAAATTTCATTATGTTTGAAATTTAATGTAGTTTAACCCATCGTGGCAAGTATGTAATAAATACTTATTTCAACTGCACATCCGAATAAAATTGAACATTTCTCTTTTGATCAACTAATCTAATCAAACTATATAGTTATGATGTTTTTCAGAAAATTCTGAAAAATTAAATATAATATCAATATCAGGTACTTGATCCATTATCAGTTTCGTCAGGGTCAAGTCTCTTTCATCAAAAATGAGAGGACTATATAAAGATTTCAAAGTGGACCTAAATCAGTTTCTAGAGTTTTTCCAAGAATATTACAGCTGAAGATGAAAATCGTACTTTTCTTAGTTCTCTGCGCAGTAGCCTATACAGTGGCTGAACCGGGTGAGTGTTTTCTGGAATTATTTCTGAATTGTATTCAAAATATGGTTCTGAATTAACTCCTTTGTAGTGTTTCTCAAAAATATAGTTATAAAAGGGTTAATCAATGCTTTAGACTAAGAAATGTTTTTCACCGAATATCTTTGAATATCATTTTCATGTCCTATTAATAAATTTACCGAATGACGCATTTTCTACACAAAGATCACTTTTTAATGTTTTTTTTTCAAACAGACCACCCTGTGAATGAGGCCATATCAGAATAGTCCACACTATGAGCTTGCACAAAATGTAAGGTTTACCTACTTATTTCCATCGGAAAAGTATCTAATTTTTCAGGAAAATATGTAAAACTCTTTAGAGTAATAATTATTTTTTTTTAAATACCGAATGTGCCATGAAAACACGAATTTTATACACGAAATACAAACATTTCTTTTACAACTGTGAATGTGAATTTACATCGTCTGAAATATTTGAAAATGAATACTTCCAATACATCTTGAAGTAGTTTTTTGTCCCCATAAGTCCCCATAATATTATTCAATGTTTTCAATAACATCGCATTCAAAAAAATTTACTGTCTGAAAAACATAAGTCCAAAATAACTAAATAATACTTCTCTTTTCCATACATGTTATCCTTAATGTTATCAATACTTCCAATACTATTTCACAGCATCCAGTGGTCGTTCTGTGTCGTTACTATAGAAACGGTTTGTTGGCACGCACGACTGTGGTTGCTCGTAGTTCAGAAACATGTAAAAAAGGTTTCTGAAAATGTGCTTATAAGCTATTTTGAGGAAAAATCAAAAATTATAAAACCTCCTACGTTATGTAGTGTCAACTCAATGTTGAAAAGTACATTGAATGTTAAATATTGATAAATGGAAGTTTTCAAAATTGGTTCCGCTCATCAAGAACAAAAGCGTCGGATGCCGAGGAAAGAAATCTAAAGTTTTATCAAGAGATGATATCAATAAATTTATTCAAACAAATAAATTTACTTTATAAGGTACAGATATATTCATAATTCTGTTAGATTAATAACATAATTTCAATATTTTTTATTTGTAGGTTTTCTCTAATTTTGGGTATCAGCGGTGCTTGTCGCCGTGAAGAATTATTATATATAACTTTTGATGCCATTGAAGATGTTGGATCTATATTGATTGTTAAAATACCAGATACGAAGACCTATTGTGCAAGAACTTTACTGTTTCAAATTCTGATAATATTGATATATACCGCATGTATAGAGCACTACGGCCGCCTCATTCAAAAAGTAATATTCAAGAGGAAAATGTACTAACCAACATGTGGGAAATAAAATGGGAGAAATTCTAAGCTTGATTTCAAAATGGCTTGGAAAAGACATGTATAAGAGGTCACTGTTTCAGGAGAAGCGCTGTAACTCTTCTGGCCAATGCAACATTACATTCATAAAAACTCACGATGGCTGGAAATCGGTAGAAGAAGCTTATCTAGAAGATAATAATTGATTCTGTTAAAAGTAAATCCTTCAAAAAGTAATATTTCATGTTTATTTTGTGAATTATTTTGGCAGTGAAAGAAGTAAGTAAACATTCACGCATCAATAGATATGCAGAAATGTCAAGTTTTTTGACAGTTGTACAAAAATATATAATTTATAATTTACTTGCGTGAATTCATATAATGTTATGGGAACAAACTTGACATTTAATGTACTTGAAATTCGATTTTTTTTGTAACATAATCTACAGTAACAAGTATGCAGTTCGATAACATGATTCAAGGTCTATACGACCAGAGGGTTTTCGAAGGGCTGAACAAATTTTGAGAAAACTGGCAGTGTCAAGAACTTATAAATAAATTTGTTATTTCAGTTCATTAAAAAAGTTTTTGGGGCTGCATTATTGGGGATCAGTTCATAAGAGCACTTATGGCATGGTTCAGAATAGAAGATTGTTTGAATATCTGCTGTAAATTTACGCCCTTTCGAATTGGTTATTTTGTTACAACTTTTGTCCAGCAATGAATGAAAGTTTTCTTATTGATTTTATGATTTTTTTACTTTGTTTTAAAAAATTCCGATGGAAATCAAGCAGGTAAACCCTAACATTATTATTTACAAGCTCTATTCTGGTTTGGCCTTATTTGCAGGTTGTTACATTTGAGAACACCATTATCATTTAGTAAAAACATTTTCAATTTGAAATCATTTATTATGAGATATTTGGTGTTTACTGCATCCATTTTGTGACACAAATCACACCATAACTACCGAACCACCTGATATGATTCCATATAGAACCCTTTATGTTTGAGAAACACTTTTCCAAATGAGTTCAATGCAGTAAAAGTGTATTGGGCCTTCCAACTGAAAAATACATGATTTTGATGAGGCACACGTTTATCGGACACCCTTTATGTTGGAAGTTATATTTTGAACATAGCTCTCATTGCTGTCTGCTACTTGTATTTGAGATATATTGATCGAATATACTCCTTCAATTTGTGAACTATGTCTGAGATAAGTACTAATGAATTTCAGATGGAGTGTGCCCCGAGGAAGAAGACCCCCTTCAACCAGCAATTTATTTTCCCGATACCGACGACTGTTTCACATTTTATGAATGCTCGAATGGAGTAGCATTCCAACTGTTCTGCTCCCCAGGAACCTATTTCGATGATGTACATAATATCTGCGCTACTCATATCAAATGTGGGGACAAGAATACAACACCCAAAGGATATACAACACCTAAACCCACACCGATTCCTAAGTGATAGCTAGAAAGTTTACCAACAACATGATAACTTAATATAACAAGTTTAATTCATAATAATGTATAAATGTTCTTTATTCATTATCTGCATGCGACATCTCTGAAATCATCTCAGAAAACGTTGAGGACGAATTATTCAAGTACATTTATTGAGTGAAAAACGAGTTTTAATTCAATTATCTATATCAAATTTTTCATGAACTTCAAACCTATATTCAGAATACGAATTTATAATTTTTTAAAACTATTGATCAGAGATGATCGGATTGTATAAAAGTTGAAAAATTAAAATCATATGATATCAAAGAGCATAAATACTCGGAATAAACATATCTAATGGCGTCCCACAAGGCTCTACTCTGGGCCCATCACTTTTCAGTTTATTCATCTATGACTATTGCTTCTTTCAATTCCATGTTATAGACGCAGCCGCACTTTTTATTAATCGCGATCTACAAGCTATTTTTGATAGTTCTATAGCCCATAATAAGTTGATACTCAAGGAAATCTGCAGTGATTGTTTTCGGTAAAAAAAATCAGAGTAGATGGACACAATTGAAATGAGATCCAGCTCAAGTCCAAATGTTCATGGATGTTGAATGTACATCCACTGTACGTACATATAATGTACACAAAAATGCGTATTCATATATTATTTTGAATTTTATTACTCATATCATCTTGTTTTCATTTCAAATGGAAATGTTATACAATTTACTGCATTAGAAACTCAACTGATGAATGTGCGTTAGATGATCAGCCAGTTGATGTACATATCTGGACATTACAGTAAACATCAGTTGGACGTTTAATAGGCGAGGACACGAAATTTTCTTATTATGTTTAATGGATTCTACGGCACATGAATACTCTATTGACAATGTTCTTGTTTTTTTGCGAGTTGTCTGAAACTTGAAAAAAAATATTTAAAGTTTATAAATTCAAATGGCTTCTTTTTAGCGCCATTGTGACGTACTACCTCGAGCAACCAATCCCACAGTTGACAGCGTCAATTAATTTAGCAAAGTTGCCATGTCTATGTTATGTCCACATAACACAGGTTAATGTTGAGACGAAGAAATTTTGAGATCTGTGGTCATGGAGAAGTAATGCAGCAATGCGCATGCTCAAATTGATATCGTACAAAAGGGGTGGTCCTTTTTCTGTATTTTTTTTCAGTTTGAGTTATATTTGTTCTGTGGTTGTTTATTTTGTATTAAGAAATTGCTCTCTTTTGTATTAGATTTTTCAGAATGCCTCTTAAAGTTTGTGTTTGAACAATAGTGAACATAGCAATAAAGTGTTTATTTTTATAACTAGTGATCCGAACACAAGGGCAAAGCGGTTTTCAGGATAACACTTTCGATTTACAAATGATCTCGCGGTCACAATATATCACACCAAAAACAACGAAACCAAAAACACAAACAAAAATAAATGAATTATGAATATAATGACCCCTTTTTTACTTTGGGTAGAAAGTTGTCAAATTCAGAAAAAGAAATGACATATCACATAATTACTCTTCTTCTAGATGTGACACGATTTAGCGGTAAAGTATTCACTGTTACCAAAGTTGGTTAACCGGACGTGTAAGCAAACTGCCGATGATTGTCGTTCTGTGATTCTAATGACATAATGGTGACTGTTTTCCAGGAACCGCTTTCGTAAATAACCAGATTTATGGTTTATAGTCATTCACTCAACTAGTACCTATAAACGAGAAAAAAAATCTTAAAACTCTGAAATACCTTTGAGGCAAAACAAAAATAAATGACATTGTATGACCACAATAATTCACAATATTAAAACTATCCAGTTCTTTGTTTATATTCAAACATATTGTTTAATAACAGATCCAATGTTTTCACGGTGGTTTTTCACACCTTTCAAATTCTCCATCGTCGTTTGACATTGGAAATAGTGTCTTCTGTCACTTCTATACGGTATTATGTTCTCTGGTTTATAGTTTCAGAAGCTTGGCAACGTTGCCGTTGAACGTCAGAATCAACCCGATTACGCCTATTGGCTGCTCGGGCACGTACGTCACTAAGAGCGCCAATATTAGAACCTTCAAAATTTGCTATTTTTCAGAAAGAAATTAGACCAGCTGTAATTGAAATTTCACTCAAAAAATATTTTCTGGGTACATTTGTATATGTATTATGTATTTTAAAAAAACATTTGGAGCAAAAATATTTTTACGTGTCCTTGCCTATTCATGCCCATGCATTCAATATTGGTTTTGAAGATTGATAATGAAATGACATGTAGTTGAAGAAGAATATGTGAGGTTAGGTATTCTTTATGATTTGCTTCATTTATGGCGTAGTTGAGATGGAGTCAACTGAATAGTTTGATCATTTGGATTTTTGTGGAGCCAGTAAATTTTTTTTGGTATATATTCAACGAATAATCATAGATAAGTATACTCATCACCGGCTTGAAATAAATAAATAAATTGGTCACTCTCATTCAGAGGAATCGAAACTTTCATCGGCTAGATAAAATAGTAGTTTTGTAAAGGAATTGAACAAATCTGATGATGTGACCAAGCATTTAAACAAAATGTCTCTCACAACGTTGTCAATGGATACAATGGCTACGTTTATACCGTGTGCAAATTTAGTACTCTGACCAAGCTGATCATACCAAATTCAGGCCAAGAGAAAAAGTTACTGTCTATTTACACCACGATAATTAGTGAACATGACTTAATTTTAATCTGAATCAGATATTCAAGTGTAGATCAGAAACATTATCCATTCGATGTTATGTTGCTAGAGAAATTAATATAAGGGCACAGTACAATAGAACACAGTCAAAGGGATTAGCAAGGATTCAAACCAAATTGTTCATTTTGCTAGAAAGTCAAGGCAGTAGGTCAAGTGCGTAAGAATTTTTGGTACCAAACCAAGCTGGTTACTTGAACAAGTGTACTGTATACACCAAGATGATCAAAGGTATTTGGTTGAAATAAAGTCATTAGATACCTTCCCAAGAGACAGTATAAACGTGTCAAATGATTTATTTAGACTTCTACAACCACACTTTCCTGAAGTACCAACATTGAAAACCCATCCTAAAGTATATCCAACTGTTTCAATATTGATGGATGAAGACTGCTTAGAAGAACTAGTTAACCCAGTCAACACACAGACATTCGAGGGATATCCATTGTACATTCATCCAGAGAACATCCAGTTAGTAGTAGTAGAGGTAATCATGGGGAGGCTGCTGCTTTCCCCGCTCTCCACATAACTACCTTGCCTCTCTTAGTATTCCTTTCCGAATCTTTGTGACCTTCTAATGAAGGTCAGTATGTCCGTCCACTTCAATTCGATGAGTTCCTCTTGTTGGAGTTTTTCAACTCCGAAGATTTCGAATCTTAGCCTCCCGTACGCCTCACACTCACCAAGTGAGACAAAGTTTCTTCGTCTTCTTCACACAAATGTCAAGTGTGGCTGGTTTTTATACCCATTAGTGACAGGTGTCCACCTAGTTTGTTTATAGACTGTTAGTATTCCTACAAGGAGGCGTAGTGTTTGGCGATCTCTGGCTAAGAGCCACGCCATCCTTGACTTGCTAGAGCCGACCACAAAGTCTTTTGACTGTCTGCATCCGGCAGTGTTCCTCCAGAGTTCGTTTAGTTCTCTTTCCGCCCAATCGTCTAGGGCAGAAGAGATGTGACTCCTTGCGATGCCTAGTACTGGCTCCGGCCTACAGAACGGCGCCGCGGAACCGGTTCTGGCAAGTTCGTCAGCCGCCTCGTTTCCCGGCATACCAACTCGACTTCCATTGTTTCAGTTAATTTCTCCAGAGCGTCTCCGCATTCCTTAACCAGGATTGAACTTGGCTTAGAAAGGCAGATGGCTCTGAGCGCTGCCTGGCTATCCGAAGAGATATAAATTCTCTGCTCGGGCCCTTCTTTCACCTCTTGCCTCATAGCTACGGTTAGAATGGCGAACACTTCAACTTGGAAAACTGTTGTGTATCTTCCCAGAGCGTAGCTTTTTCGTATTTTCTTTCAGTAAGATGCCTTCGCCCGAAAACTGTTTGTCGGTCAGACGTGAATCGTCCGTGTAACATAATAGGCTTCCTGGTCGAAACTCCACTGTATTTCCTTCCCATTGCTCTCTGCTCGAAATAGTAAGAGCAAACTTCCTATTCCATCGCAGTATGTCTTGTGCGCTTTTCACTCTGAGGGCGGAAATAGGAATCTCCTGCTCCGCCCACTTTGCTATTTTTGCATGCCCTATCATCTCTCTTTCGTTTACCTAGATCTCCGAGTCTCGCATTCTCAAATGGGCTGCCATTGCCTCCCTCTTGATCCAAACTTGATCCATACTGGCCTCAACAGTACCTGCAATACCGCGGTTGGGGTCATTCTCATTGCACCCGTTATTAATAAACAGGCCAATCTCTGGACTATACTGAGCTTTCGATCTATTGTGCTACTTTGTGCGCCTGGCCACCATACAGCTGACCCATATTGGATCTTTGGTCTTACGACCGCCGTGTATAGCCAGCGCCTAATGTCTGGATTGGTTTCCCTACAACTCTCCTCAGTTGCCATAGGATTGCTACCAAATAATCCTATCGAGTTCAAAACCACCCCCAGGTATTTGACCTGTTGAGCCAATTGCAGCTCTTGGCCAAACATGGTGGGTGGTCTGAACCCACCTTTTTTTCTGCGTTTGGTGAACAGGCTCCGTTTTTGTCGGATTCACTTAGAGCCCTGCTTCACCGCACTATCATTCGATTATCCTGCATGCGGCCTGCATACGGTCGCAGACGACTCCAATGAATCGTCCGCTAACTAGGACAACTCCATCATCCGCATATGCCTGTGCCTCGAAACCTTCGCCTGTGAGTTTACTGAGTAGTTCGTCCACGACCAAGCACCATAGTTGGGGAGAGAGGCAGCTTCCCTGTGGGCAGCCCCCCTCACCTCGGCTTTCACTCTAAGGTCCCCCCTGGATATCTCAACCCAACTCTTCGTTAGTGACGATACAACCCAGCTGACCATCGAGTGAGGTGTTCCTCGGGCCATTAGTGCTGCTTGTATAGTCGTCGTTTTCGCCTTGTCGAAAGCACCCTCCACATCGAAAAACATTCCTAACGTTACCTTTATAAACCTTAAAGTCCTTTCGATTCTTCGTACTTCAGTGTGGAGTGCCGATTCTATCGACCTACCTTTCCTGTATGCGTGTTAATTTCTATGGAAAGGGCTTCGTAAAGACCTTTTGTGACGTTCTAACTTTAGGTTCGTTTTTTGATCGCCAAGTGATTGTTAAACGTTCTATGGGTAACAACGGATGCTGCTAGCTGGCATTACTGGTTGCATACCCTAAATGCATAAATTCCATCATTTAGAGGTAATCAAAATTGTCAAGTGTGAGATACGGATTGTTTATAACATTGTTTATAACTACTCTTATTTCATGATGAATTAGTACTAACAAAATACAAACAAAATTTTCATGAGCAAAATTTTTTTGAAATTTTGTTTTGTTAAAAGTTCTGGCGGAAAATGGAATAGGGGTTGCTTGTTTCACCCCTCAAAATAAAAAATATTCATAGGTAGCCTTTCCGGAACGGGAGATTTTTTTTTCTCAAGAACATGGGTCTATTCAGTTGGCTACATGCCTTGTTGTAAATCAAGTGTGATATGAATTGCCTACATGCCAATCCCGACGTCTGGTGCTAGCTTGAAGTGCGCACTTGCAATTGGGTCTTCTTGGAAGAATGTTGTGCAAATATCTGCCAGATGTAGTTCAATGTCCGTCGTAGTATTAGCCAGTTGTTTCATGAAAGATGTTTGACTCAATTTTCCACTTGGTGGAAACGTGTGGAGAGGAAGGGTACTTCGACTTCGTCGATTTTATTCTTTTCATTATCGTGATAACCTCCAGCACATATTTTCAAACTTCGTTCGAATTGATACAGAAGGGAAAATGTCAAGTATCAAGAGGACAGACATTATTAAAGTTTCTAATGAGATGGAGGATATTGAATAGTTTCGAATATTAAATTCTCTGCGTATTGTTGGTGTTAAAGAAGAAGCCAATGTTCTGTTCTGGGCATCATAAAAAATGGCCTGAAAGTCGGGTGTTTACCCTTCGATATCAACCTCCCATCAAATAACATAACCTAGATGAGTAACTCGCCGCACACGCATTAAAATTTGTGTGTAAGGGACATCTTCCCCAAACGGCAGTGTCGTGCGTTGTTAACAGAAATATTGAGGTTCAATAAAATAGGAATAATGGAAACCTGAAATTATGATGAAATAATCTCCACAGGATTTTGAAAACAGCCGATGCTCTAATTGACATGTTTTTTCATAATTCATTCATTTTTCTCTTTTCCAATTTGGTCTTCCTTTCTCGATAGTTACTGGTAGCTTACCTATCAAATGACATATTTTGATTTCCAGCTTCAAATGCTTCATCATTGCTTCATTATGAAAACTAACGATAGTTTAACACAAATTAACTCAGAATTTGCCCTTTATTCACGAAAAAACTCATCGTATTTGACATTTGATCTTTCAAATGCAGCATTGCCGTACTGACCAGACTATATCGACGATAAGAATCTCCGTTCGGCGATTTAACTACTATTGTTTTTACATGCTCCCAACAAGCTGCAATGAACGTTTGCTTTCTTATTGCTATATAAACTACTGAACACTAAATTCGTCGCACCCCAAAATTTTTAGCCTATTTAAATCTGAATAACTTTTTTCTGCATTGAACAATTTGAATTCTGTTTACACTGTTCGCTAGCCCAGTCCTTCAGCTATAATCTCGTACTCCTTCAAAACATAAGCTTCTTCGTATAAAATCGATACAGGGTATTACCTGAAACTGTGCAAAATTTCTGAATCTTCAAAAGGATTCCAAAATAAAGAAAAATGTTTTTTTTTTTCAAATTTGACAACAGTGGCATGAAGATGAACTCATCACCTCAAGAGATTTTTCGAATTGTCTTATTATCTCTTTTGTTTACAGGGTGATCTCAAAAAATTAACTTTTTGGTTTTGCAGTCATAACTATTTTCGTTGTCATCCGATTTTCAAAATCTCTGGCTCATTTTGAAGCTGAAACTTTGGATGAGAAGAAATGAAGATCAGAATTGACTCAAGATAAAGATTGAAGATCAAGGGTTTCCTCAAAGGTGACCTAAATCTGAAACACCCTCAAAATTCGGTTGGGAGGAGATTTAAATGAAAATCAACTATTTTTCGAAATGATCATTCATTCTGAATACGTCCAGATCTTTCTTGCTTTCAATAGTCAAGAAATGTGCGTGGAAAAACCCAATTGTAACGGCAGAATTTTGAAAAAAAATAATCAACACATTGTTCGCCTGAAATGCATGGCCCGTAACCAAGGTTACAAGAATCACATTCAGTGACTGACAAGCCTGACCAGCTGAGTCTCATTCCACAATAGCGGTTTTTTTCTGAATCGTGAAACATTATTCATGTTAGTTAGCAAGAACAAGAAAACAAGTTTTATTGTGTTTTTATTGAACAACAACAAAGTGAAAATAACTTGGATAACATTAGAATTGAAAAATATTTATGATATTCAGTATTTAGTGGGTCCTCCCCCTTTGGCAATTACTTCATTGACCTTTTCCGGTATGCTGTCTATCAGACTATCAATGAACTCCTGTGGTACAGCTGTCCATTCTTGCTGTACCGCATTCACCAAGTCATCAAAATTTTCCATTCGCCCTTCCCTTCCTTTCAATTTTAATTTCATACGACTCCAGACATGTTCCATTGGATTCATATCCGGAGAGAAAGGCGGCCAGTTCATTCGCTCAATACCGTGATCCCTCAAAAACTCGTTGACAATGTGAGCCATATGCTGTCTCGAATTTTCATCAACGAGAAGAAAGTTGTTGCCGATATTTGCGGCGTAAGGGACCACGATTTCTCTCATACACAAATCTCTATACCTCTCACCGTTCATATTCTCTCCTCTCAGAATCACCAATTCACTCCTCCCATTCATCGATATTCCACCCCACACAGTCACTCCTCCACCTCCAAAAGCCACCCTCGCCTCCATATTTTCTTCCAAAAACCTTTCATTCCTCCCTCTCCAAACCAACAATCGACCATCCTTTCGAAACAAGTTGAACCAAACCAACAACCAACAAACTCTGACAGCACAACAGAGCAACTAAGTATTCCCTCTACAAGATCAGATCAAATCGATACGATGGTAGTAACACATTGTTCTCAAGATAACATGAAAACACTGCTTTCAACTGCTAAAATCCTTATTTTTGACACAAACAACAAACCTATAACATGCAGATGCCTTCTTGACTCTGGCAGTCAAAGTAATTTCATTTGCGAGGACTTAGTTAACAAATTGCATTTAAAACTAAACAAAAGTAACATATCTGTCGCCGGAATCAATCAATCATTCTCATATATCACACATAGTGTAAACGCAAAAATAAAATCATCACACAATGGTTTTTCTCGTAACCCCACTTTCTTAGTGCTGAAAAATATAACAAATTTCTTACCTCTTCAATCTTTCGATCCCAGTTATTTGAAAATCCCAAATAATTTGACACTAGCCGATCCCGAGTTCAATCAATCTCAAAAAATTGATATCTTACTTGGAGCACAAATATTTTTTGATATCGGACAAATAAAGTTGGGAATAAATCAGCCTATAATGCAAAAATCGCATCTTGGCTGGATTATTTCCGATACAACACAAATCAATCATCCAATACAACAAAGTTGTTTTCTGTCAATAAAGAATAATGATGATATTCAGAATAACATAGAACAGTTATGGAAATTGTAAGAAATGCCACAATCTCAATTTGAGAATTATACAGCTGAGGAACAATTTTGCGAAAACCATTTTTTGCTAAATACCAAGCATGATGACTCTGGTCATTTCGTTGTACCTTTGAAACCAAATTATCAAGATCTGGGTGAGTCATTAGAAAATGCCAAGTAAAGATTTTATAATTTGGAAAGAAAAATGCAAAAAAATCCCGAATTTGCTCAACTTTATATTAATTTCATGCGCGAATACGAAAATTTAAATCACATGACGCTTCTTAGTGAAGATGAAATTGATACAACTGAAACGGTATACTATTTACCGCACCACGGAGTCTTGAAAACTACGAGTGTAACTACAAAATTACGAGTAGTGTTCGACGCCTCAGCAAAAACTTCATCAAATTTATCCCTCAATGATGTCTGTTTTGTAGGACCCACCATACAGGATGATTTGTTTTCAATTCTGTTAAGATTCAGTAAACATAATTTTGTTATAAAGTCAGATAGCACCAAAATGTACTGTATGATCAAAGTTGACACAAAACAACATAATTTACAAAGAATTATTTGGCGTGAAAATAAAAATCGAAGGTTAAGGTATTTTGCTTTAACTTGTGTCACATACGGTTGCGGCTCATCGGCAAATGATTTCCGTTAGCTTGTGATACCATTTTGTCAGATTTTCATGTCGACGATCTAATTACAGCCAGTGATACACTAGAACACACGAAACAATTGAAGGCTGAAATAACCGATATTTTATCGTCATTTGGTTTCAGTTTGACTCAATGGATGTCAAATGATTTGCAAATTCTACATCCTTCTGAACAAAACCAAATTCAACACTATTACATCAACAATGACCGCACTATAAAAACTTTAGGCATACTTTGGAATCATATTTCAGATTCTTTTCAATATATGGTAAACATCGATTTTCAGCAGAGAAAAATATCAAAAAGAGTGATGTTGTCCATGATATCTCAAATATTTGATCCGCTTGGATTACTAGGTCCAATTGTGATATAGGCAAAAATTATGCTTCAGAGTTTATGGAAATTACAAATTTCATGGGATGAAACTATTCCACAATCATTATATCAGATATATATATTATATATATATATATATATATATATATAACGAAAAATATATATAAAATATATATATATATATATATATATATATATATATATATATATATATATATATAATATATATATCTGATATAATGATTGTGGAATAGTTTCATCCCATGAATATATATCCCATATATATATATATATATATATATATATATATATATATATATATATATATATATATATATATATATATATATATATATATATATATATATATATATATATATATATATATATATATATATATATATATATATATATATATATATATATATATATATATAATATATATATCTGATATAATGATTGTGGAATAGTTTCATTCCATGAAATTTGTAATTTCCATAAACTCTGAAGCATAATTTTTGCCTATATCACAATTGGACCTAGTAATCCAAAATTTAAATCAAATATCGATACCCAGACATATTTTGAAACCGAATTATATCTCAATACAACTCCATGGATTCTCGGATTCGAGCGAAAAAGCCTATGGAGCATGTGCGTATTTTTTTCGACATATAATAAAAACTCCTATTTAATTTGTGCAAAGTCACGCGTAGCCTCCTTGAAGGTAGTAACCCTTCCGCGCCTTGAATTATGCGGAGCATTATTATTGGCCAATTTAATCAATAAAATTCATAAATCTATCCAAATTGAAATAAACGATGTTTTTCTTCAGATTCAACTATTGTCTTGTCTTGGCTAGCACGTGAACCATCTCAGTTGAAAACATTCGTAGGTAACAGGATTGCAGAAATTCATCGTTTAACACATAATTTTAAATGTAGTCTATCATCTGCTGATAACCCTGCAGATCTAATATCGCGAGGAATAGATGTGGTTACCATATAAAATAACCACATTTGGTGGTCAGGACCAGACTGGTTACTCATAGATAAAATTTATTAGCCAAGTTTTAATAAAAATACTTTGGATTTTAACGAATTAAGTACCCGAAAGTAAGAAAAATGTTATATACAATTATTATTCCATAAGTAGTTGGGATATTTTCAAAAGGTATTCTACATATTCAAGTTTACGTAAAATAGTTGCCTTATGCAGTTAACACATTGGTAAAGATAGTCCAGAATCAAACATTTGCGAAAGAAATACACTATTTAAAGGAAAAACTTAACATTTCAAAAAAAGCAATCTTCTGAGTTTGAATCCTTTTCTAGATTCCGAAAATATATTGAGAGTACGCGGAAAACTAGCTCAATCCAACTTAAAGTTTGATCACAAATTTCCCATGTTATTGCCTGGTGACCATGAATTTACTAAGCTAATTATTCATCACGAACATATAAATACTTTTCACGTAGGTATTCAGAGTGTTTTATGCAATATCAGGCGCAAATTTTGGCCATTGAATGCCAAAAATGCAATAAAGGGTGTGTCCAATGTTTCAAGGTAAATCCTATCAGTTCTATCCCTATAATGGGAAATTTATCTGCAAGTAATATCTTCAAAGATTCAAGAAAACGTATTTCAAAAATAGTTGATAACAGTTCCGTAAGTACTTTTCTACTCAAAAATCTAGTTTGTTGACTTTTTATTCCACCTGGAGCACCAAATTTTGGTGGACTTTGGGAGTCTGCAATTAAGCAGATGAAATACCATATGAAGAGAGTTCTAGGTGAATCACGTTTAACTTATGAAGGGTTTTATACCGTTTTAACGGGAATAGAGGCTATCCTGAACTCAAGACCCATATCTCCTTTATCCAATGATCCAAACGACTTTCAACCTTTAACTTCCGGACATTTTTTAATCGTTGAACTACTCACATCGATACAAGAAGATGATGTTCAAACTTTGCAGAGCAATCGACTCAACCATTTTGAGCGACTCAAACAGCTTACTCAGCATATATAGTCTAGGTGGTCTAGGTGGACTATCTACATAATTTGCAGCAAAGAAACAAGTGGATTTTTGTAAAAATAGATTCTAGAACCCTAGCTAATGGTTCTTTGGTATTGCTAAAGGAAGATAATCTTCCCCCTATGTGTTGGAAAACTGGCAGAGTGATTAAACTATTGCCTGGCAAGGACAACGTGTGCCGAGTTGCAGAAGTCAAAACAAGCAGAGGCATCTTTAAACGTGCAGTAAACAAACTATGTGTCTTACCAGTGGAACAATAACTTCATATATTTCTTTTCATTGAAAGAACTACCTACTTTCAAGCCGGCCGGTTCATGGAGAATTTCTATCATCAATCATTCTACCATTTGGGCCAGTTCTGGCCTTATCGTCATTCAGAAAGACATTTTCAATCAAGTAGCGAGAGAGTTGTCACCGAGCTGTCAAGAAAAATCGTTGCACTGATTTCATTTCCGTCATCGTTATATTTTCATGTTTGATTGTGATGTTAATAATTGAAGAGTATAACTTCTATAAGGTCTAAGTGCCATCATTTTTACATTAAAACGGTCCATGTGCCATCCCCAGTATTTCTATGAACGCGTTAAGTGCCAACGCGAGATTTCTGCGATCTCTTTCGCCTTACAGATGGCGCAATCGACTTTGTTTTAATACCAGGAGAGGAAGTTTTCATTAAATATTTTCGTTTTTTATTTTTGGCACTTAGACCTTATAGAAGTCATACTCTTCAATTGTTTAATATATAAAACCAATGAGAAAACGTTCATCACACTTTAATCATTCATTAAATCACAAAATTCTCCACCGAGATCAACAGATGTTTGGTGAAACCGGACCTAACTAAAGTTTTATATTTTCGAAACAGTTAAATCGAATGAAAATGGACGATACTACAGGAAGGGTTTCAAAAATTGTACATCACCTCGTTGATATTTAATTTTCAATTCGTGACATTGTCAGAAATAGTCATGGAACATAATTATTTCACACTCTTCTAGGATTATGTCTGGATGGAAATAAAAAAAATTACTACTGAATACAAAACTGGATCCCTTTCAAGATTTGTTACACCCTTAAATTTTGTATAATCTTCGTTCACGGCCAGAAATCAATTTACGAGCCATTTGTTTCGCTGAAAGCCTCCATTATCAATTATCAATCTCTAAAAAAATCCAATGATACAAATACTTGACGTATCTAGTTCAGTCCTACATTATCAATGCAAATATCGAAAATGATCGATTGCATGTTTCTTATCAGAAAAATAAATTCAATGACTTACAGAACAAAACACGTTTCTTCGAGTAATTTTTAATAATTTTTAATCGTACGTTGTTCACGTCCAATCCAGAATTTCCTTGGATTAAACTGGACTGCTATATCGATGACGACGTCAGTGCTATCATTTAAATCAAGACCATAATTTCGACGACGTCGCCTTCCAATACCTTTCGCTCCACACATTCTCACAAAGTGACATATATCTGACAGAAAACAACTACTTTCCCCTACGGACATATGAACTACATCTGACAGATTTGTACAACGTTCCTCAAGGACACTGCAAGAAACACTGATGAAGGGAAAGAACCTCGAACCAATTTGCACACTCTTATATTAGGATACTATTGGTACAATTTTATGAAAGTATTTGCCACATATTCAAATGTAATATTGGCAAAAAATTACATTTCGCTGACATCTAACAATTATGCCATGATCATTCTTTCCTCGATTCTTTTATATAATATAAACCAACTGAATGCAAACCTATGGCGACAGAGAAAGGGGGGTATATTAACCCAAAATAATAATAATAATGATAATTGTTTAATTCTATCAAATTAATAATTCCCAAATCGTCCTTTCCAATTTGGAATATTTATCCAATTTTAGATGGTAATATTTTGTCTACGTAAAGTTAGTCAGGCCAAGTTAGATATGCTAATAATTCACGCATATTCAACCAGCAATGATTGGTACTTTTCTACTCGTAGACGCAAGTTTTCCATCTATTTTTTGCATTAACCTCACCCACTCCACAACTGTTCTGATTGGTCCTTGCGGGTCGCCTGTATAAAGTCTAGTCGATTCGTATTATTTCACAATCAGAACTAATCACATCTCCTCCGATTAATCGATCTAATCAAATACAGTTGTGATATGTTTTTTATTTTTTTTGAAAATTAGATATTCGCGTTCATATCAGGTACTCGATTCATTGCTAGTTTCATCAAGGTCATGGACCCTCCCGCCACAAATGAGAGGTCTATATAAAGATCTCAAACTTGGGCTCTACTCATTCTCCAGATTTTTTTCGAAGTTACATATTGAGGAAAATATGACAAATCGAAATGAACTTTTCTTAGTCCTTTGTGCAGTAGCATACACAGTGGCAGTTCCGGGTAAGAAAAAGACTGTTTTTGAATTATTTCTGAACTGATGAAATATTGTTTCAATGGTATTATTGGAGACAAACTCATCACACTGATATTAAAGTTTATTACAAAGTTGATCGAACTTGGATACGAGCCATTAAAGATATATCCAACTGTTTTTGAAGAATATCAATATTGAAGTAGAATGGAAGGATTGTCAGCAACTTTTTTTTGAACTTAATGAATGAACAGTTGACTCTTCATAAGATTTATCAACAATATTTTGTGCTATTGACTTAGTCAGCATAAATATAATCAAAATCTGGTATTAATATTACTTGATGTTATCAAAACGTTTATTATTAGAAAAACTTTTCACCGACATCGGAGATTCACTCATTATTTTCGATTTGTACAGAATCCAAATAGAATAAAATCAGATTCAGTATTAAATTTGGTAAAAAAAGTACGTAATAAAGTTTCTTGTCCTGCATCTCGAAACAAAGAAATATGTTTCAAACATGACACGACTGAAACAAGTAGTGTTTCCTTCGTGACATAATTATAAAATATATATTTATGATACAAGTGTGTGATGATCGATGGATTAGACGTTTGGGTCCATATGGAACTGGCCTCTCAGATTCCCTGATTTCAAACCTCATGACTTCTACTTATGGGATACCATCGAGCAAAGACAAACCAACGGTCAACAAGGTGGGAAGAATTAGAATATCGAGAGACTCGGGCGATCCAAGAAAAAGATTCAAATGAAATTCAAAGCGCCACAATAGATGTCGTTGATGTTCGCATAAGACAGTACACCGTTACATCTTTCTACATAATATTCTAACTATACTACATACAAACTATATTAGATAGGTTTAGGGAAAGTATACAAAATTGAATATGAATATGGTACAGTTTTCTAAATAAATAATCATTTAGAGAGTGTTCTATAAAACACAGTGTTCCATTAAGAAAACTGTGTTCTAGTTATTTTCATGAGTCACTGAAAATCATTTTGAGCCTACCTGTTTGCTGAAACTGAAAATTCCGAAAATATATCTCATATGAGTACTATTAACTTTCAGCTGGGACCTGTCCTGATGAAGATCCACTAGGAACACCAATCTATTATGCCGATACAGAAGACTGTTATATATTTTATGAATGCTCTAATGGAATACCAATAGAAATTGCATGCCCTCCCGGAACTTATTTCGATGATAATTTGGATGTGTGTGATAAGCTAGTCCAATGTGGAAATAAGAATACAACACCCAAAGGATTTGTTACACCTTCACCGAAAATTTGAACTCAACCAATAATATGATTACTGACTATCATTTCAATTCAAACTGAAAATAATGTGTCATTTGTTTATTCTTGTATGCTTTGAAATAACTAGAATACGTTGGGGGTCAATTATACAATTACATTCTGTGAATTCATAAAACAAGTATTTTATTTCAATTATCTTCATCACATCACAACTTCAACAAAAGCGCCACTTATTGCGTTGGTTCTAGAATTTTTAATTATACGAAACATATTTTCCATGCGAAGGGGAAAAGGCTAAACTACAAAATATCCGTTAAAACATTTGGAATTGCCTATTCGAACTGTCAATTGTAATTTTACTTTAAACTGACAACTGTCACTTTGAACTGACAATTGTCAGTCTGAACTGTCAATAGTCAATTTGAACTAGCAATTGTCACTTTGAAATGGCAATTGTCACTTTGAACTCATGAATGAGGTTGACCAAAAATATCCTTTTTGAGTAACGATTTACAGTTAAAAGTGACAATTGCCAGTTTAAAGTGACAATTGCCAGTTTAAAGTAATAATTGCCAGTTTAAAGTGACAATTGCCAGTTTGAAGTGACAATTGTCAGTTCAGAGTGACAGTTGCCAGTTCAAAGTGACAATTGTCAGTTCAGAGTGACAGTTGCCAGTTCAAAGTGACAATTGTCATTTCAGTGGCAATTGTCCCTTTAAAATGGCAATTCCAAATGTTTTGTTTTAGGTCCAAAGAAAAACTTATTGATCGAGTGTACCGCAGGCTCACACTTAAATCCAACTTTCTTCAGTATTTTTTTCTGTGAAGTTGGGCACATGTTTGTTGATTTTAAGATGAAAGTAATTGCAAATGATTTCAATCCATCAATCAATCAATCAAAATATAGTTTATTGTTCAAAGAATCAAAATTCTTGTTGACAAAGAGTAAACATTTAAGGTAAATAAAAAAATAAATAAATAAAATGGTTCATATACATATAGCAGTACAGTTGCGTAATTTCAAGAGCACATATAGTCAATCAAGTACGTATCTACATACTTGTCATATACAGGGTGATCTAAATTAAGTTGGCACCATTGCCAACTCCGTTATTATTGATGCTACGAATTCGGTTAAATGGGCAAACTAGTAGCATTTTCAATGGCATTAGAACAAAAAAAAATTGACTCGCGTTTTCAGAATATTTCATAAAATGATATTTCTTTCAATGTAACGCCCTATATTTTCCATGCATTTAGATTCGTAATACCATTCTCAACAACAAATCTCATTTGACTTTTTTTCGTAAAGGTGAAAATAAGACAGTTTTACCAATAAGAAACATTTATAACATTATAACAAACGGATATGATAAAGCGCTATAATAAAAATATCGAGTAAATGTTCAAAAACACCGCCTTCTTGTTGAACACATATTTGGGCCCTTCTATGACACTACGTGTGGCATTCAACTCAGTTCGGCCATCAATTCTATTAATTATAGTTTCAATATTTATTTTTCAGTTCATCTACATTATTATGTTTCATTTTGTACACCTCATTTTTCAGAAATCCCCAAAAATAAAAATCTAGCGGTGTCATGTCTGGTGAACGAGGGGGCCACTTAACAGGACCATTTTTAGCAATCCATCTGTTTCCAAAACAGCCTTACTGCATTCTTTTTACGCCACTGACATTATGTGCTGGTGCTCCAGCCTGCTGAAAATAGATCATTCGACGAGCCTCCAGATCAAGATCATCAAAAAACTCTTCCAACACTCTTGGTAATAAATTAATGTAACGGAGTCCGTTCAAAGAACCATGGTAGAAAAATGGACCGATAATTCTGCCTCTAAATAGACTACACCAAACATTAATACTAAATCGTCTTTGTGGATTGTGGGGATGGATTAGAAATGGATTATGTCTACTTCAATAATGAAAATTAATTCTATTATACATGATTCGATTTGAAAAATTAGCCTCATCGCTCCATATAATATTTCTAAGTTTGGATCTTGTCTCCATTTATTCATTAACCACCGACAAAACCCCAATCGT
The DNA here is from genome assembly GCA_958502065.1 of Chrysolina americana. NCBI lineage: Eukaryota > Metazoa > Arthropoda > Insecta > Coleoptera > Chrysomelidae > Chrysolina > Chrysolina americana. The sequence continues at coordinate 93,398,249 of OY293411.1, forward strand.
CTCTCAGCACTGGCCTTAACTTATTAGAAGAAATCTTATGTTTCTTCAGATAAATCTCTGATGGAATTATTTGGATATTTCTCAAAGTAGGATAAAACGTCAATTTCTGTATCTTCACATATTACCGAACAATTTTTAGTACTCCTCTTCTCAAAAACTTTTTCATGGTTCCTGAATCGACGATGAAGCACAGCAAAAAAACGCCGATTAGATAATTCACGATCGGGGAACGAATTGCTGTAGTGTTGAAGTGCTCTTACGCTATTTTTCTGGCAAACCAAGTAGGGTTCTAACATATCACATTTTTCTTGATGGAAATTATCGTTTTGTACATTAATGCCAAATAGCTACGTGGTGTCAATTGAGTGGTGCGACATGATAATCACGGATTTCACGAGTCCACATCCCAGCGCAATTTTTTCTTTTTACTGTCTTATTTTGCTATTAGTAACAAAATATTGTCATTCGTATAAGTATCAAAAGTCGCTCATTTTCCACTTTAGGAAGATAGGTGATATGAGCTTTGTTGTTGGGAATGTTATTACGAATCAAAATGCATGAAAAAATATAGGGTGTTCCATTGAAAAAAATATCATTTTATGAAATATTCTGAAAACGCGACTGTCAATTCTTGTTTTGTTCTCGGTATCGAGAAGGCCATCAAAAATGCTACTAGTTTGCTCATTTATTTATTTTATTTATTTATTTATTTATTTATTTATTTATTTATTTTCATCTTATTTAATCTAGTGTTCATCACTAGAATGAGTCATTAAAATATTCTTTCTGAAGATTTTATGGACTAATTTCGTTGACGTACACTGGCAAATGAACTACTTGGAATAGAGAGTTCAATATTGCTAATTGGCATGCGGGTATTGTAAGAAGAGATGTGGTTGTTGGAAAAATTTTTCTTTTCATGAATAATGACTACTGTCAGAATGCCATTGGCCTTAAATAAGAGTGATCTCTTCTACCTGCTTTACAGATTTACCGCACCGCGTTTTTTTGGAGTACAAAAATCATATCTAGTAGCAATATCATATCTTAAGTGAGAATTAATCAATGCGTAATATGATGTTCGTGTAGGTGAACATCCCATCGCTTGAAATTACTCTAAGATCATAACGCCCTGAAGCAATTTTTTTACTTAATCTCATTACATGATCTCTCAATTTGAGTTTATTGTCAACGGTAAGCCCTAGAAATGTGTTGTTGCTCTTATTGTGAAAACCAAATATCAGGTAGGGTGCATCTAAAGGTAAGAACACTAGTTTTGCCTATGTTAAAGGACAATTTGTTAGTGTCACACCAATCTTTGATTTCGGTAATATCACAAGTAATGAAATTGTGTAGTTAATCGATATGTTTATGATGCCACAGTATTGTCGAAAATAGAGTTGGACGCCATGTCTTATAGCTTGCTCTGAAGAGTACTTATTAGTACTTGATTGCGATTATTCAAATAGGAGTGAAACCATCGCAGAGTATTATTTCTAAAACCATAGTGTTTAAGCCTCTTTAAAAGAATGCAATGGTTAACGCAGTCAAATGCTTTGGACAGGTCGCAGAAGATGGCTGCAACAGATTCTTTAGCATTGATCTCTGTGTAAACTCTCTATGAGAAAGAACATGGAATCGCTGGTGCTTGTATTGACCCGGAAACAAAATTGTTGAGTACTTCGTATGTTATTATTTTCACAAAATTCTGTTCTTGACTAACTTTTCAATGATTTTGGCCATAGATGGAATGAGAGATATTGGTCGGAAGTTGGAGGGATCCATTATGTCTCCACCCTTGTGAAGGGGAATAATAACAGATTTTTTCAAGAAGGAAGGAAATATACCAGATCTGAAAGATTTATTGATCATCTGTGAAAAAGTTGACAAGGTAGATAGAATAGGGGAGATTTCCGAAGATTTTTATGGATATGTTGTCTATACCACAACTATAACAGTAATACTCTCTCATAAACACTCGTAGAGTGTACCCAAAGGCATAGCCTGTGCGGGTAGAGGACGGCTATTATTATTATTTGCCGTGGCGCTCCGGGGCGACTTACTGATATTGTTGGTGGTGTATTCACTTTTCAGCTGTAGGAAAACCCGGAAAACCTACAGCACCACCCCCGTTGGGCGGTGAGCACTTCAAGCTAGCATCAGACGTCGGGATTGGCATCTAGGCAACTCACATCACACTTGATTCACAACAAGGCATGTGGCCACCTAAAGAGACCCGTGTACATGAGAAAAAAGATTCCGTACCCGAGCCTCGAACCTCGAACCTCGAACGTCTGTCTGATGCGAGCTAGAAGTTTCACTACTAGAGACCTTAGCCACTGAGCCACCGACCAACATTACTGTTTTTGTTTTTCATGTCACTGAAGACTAATATCAGTTCCCGTGGGTTTGTTTCTTGAAGGCAAAAAGTCACTAAGAGATGACAACGAATCTGTATCTGAAGCTAACTTTTCAGTAAATTTTTCAGCTATTGATCAAAAGTGATCATTCATTTACATGGTTTTCCTCTGAGATAGTTAATAATGATCCAACTCGCTTTTGACTTATTTTTTGCATTATCAGTACTCTTTCTGTAGTAATTTTTCTTTGCTTACTTGAGGGTTGTCCTATAAATTTTTCTTTATTTATTACTTATATCATCAGTTTTACGTCGTTCTTCGAGAAGACAACATCCAAGATGAAGATGCTCACCGCAGTTGTGAACGAAACGTCCACGGAGGTGAACCGACCACGGCTTCAAAGCCCGGAAACCATACTCCTTCATTCATTAGTTTTGCTTCGGATGGATTGAATATTTAATAATAGCAGGGTCAAGTTAACGTTTTGACCTTTTCTACCTTCTTTCGATTCTATATTTGTTCCACTTTTGGTTTCATTTGGTCTGCTCTTGATGTTAGGACAGAGTCGTATTCACTAAAAAATGATTTGAAAGCATACAAAGAAATAAGACAACTATTAGCCTATCTTGGGTTTCAGAATAACCTGAATCGTTTCTCTGAATTCTATCATATAAACCGATTACTAATAACCAACCTCAATGTTATCATATTATGTTTTCGAAAAACCTCAACCCTCTTCTCCAACACTTGTACGTCAATAGTTAGCTGACTCTAGTTACTGACGAAATAAAAGACCTTCGTATTATATCAGACAAAAAGCCCACCTTTGAAGGTCACAGAATATACAGTGTTTTATCCTCCGTAATATCGATGACTTCTAGGTTCACAACACAGTCATAACAAGGTAAGTACAGAACCCGGAAACCCTAGTAACACCCAGCCTCGAGTATCGTACAATTATAGGGAACCCTATTTATGATGAATGAGTTAAACGCTTAGGATATGTCCAAAGGAAGTTAGCAAGTAATCTACTAAATTAGAGATTTTTTTGTCACAGACACTATTTCGCTATTTCGATTGTGGAGCTAATCTTGATTTTTATAAATTGGAACCATTATTTATCAGGAGAGAATGGCATGAGTCATCCTTTGTATTCAAACGTGTTAGTAATCTTATTGACTCTGACTCATGCTCACAACAATTTTCATTAAAATGTTATCCCTATAATTCACGAAATCTTCATCTATCCTTCTATCCTCCAACTTTTTTAACGAACCATCATTGTAATTCTCCCCTATTACCGAATGATAAGGTTTATTCTCTGGCTAAATCAGAGGATGTTTCACAACGCCAAAACCCTATGGAACCAACTGCGACACTTTCTAGAAAGTCTCTCAGTGCACACGAGGGTTTACGCAGAGATTCTCTCGGAGGAAGGCATTTGGAGGGGCATGTCCTTTGAGAGTGGCCCCAAAACGTCGGGGTTCGCTGGTGAAACCAGTCGTTGAAGGGCATCAGAACAGTGACCAGAAAGGTGTTCAAAGAGGAGCTAAGAAGAAATGAAAAGGCGAGCAAGCAATCAAGGCCTACTGTGGAAAAATCAACCCCTGAAGGAATTCGTCAGACTCATGAGAATCCTAAGCAACAGAAGGTTCCATAACATCTTCGAAGAAACCAGATGGGACATGGGCAACATTCTACGAAGATTCGCTCATATATCCGTTGGAGGTACACTTCCCCGGTGGTGTTGACCTACGAGCTCTGCCAATACAGCTGGCAACTGGCTGAGAGGTTTGATGCGCCCGACGCCATAGCCTGGGCAGTGAATGAGATCAACCCATGCAAGGCAGCAGGACCCGACAGATTTTTTTTCGGAAATGCAACAGGGGAGTCTGGAATTTCTCACCCCAATCTTGGGGAGGAAATTGCGGGCGAGCATAGCATTGGGATACGTTCCTAAGGCTTGGAAGTCAGCAAGAGTAGTCTTCATCCCCAAAGCGGAAAAAAAACTATACAGTAGCGAATAATCTTTCCCACTAAAAACGCTGGAAAAGTAGTTGGATAGGTTCCTGATGGAGGGGCCGTTAAGGGCGAGCCCCTCCACAGAAATCAAAATGCATACAGAAAGGAAAGGTCGATAGAATCGGCCCTCCACGCTGTAGTGCGAATAATTGAAAGGACATTATGGTCAAAAGAGGTAACTTTAGGAGTATTCTTCGATGAGTAAGGCGCGTTTGACGAGGCGAAGACAGCGACTATCAGACAGCACTAATGGCCAGAGGAACGCTTCACTCGATAGTCGGCTGGGTTGCATCATCGCTAACGAGGAGAATATTATACCGGGGTGACCTCAGACTGTTGTTGGCCGACCTAGGAGGGAGCTGCCTTCAGGCAAACTGCTTCTCTCCCCATCTATGGTGCTTAGTCCTGAATGAACTCTTGGGTAGACTCGCAGAAGAAGATTTTGAGGCACAAGCATACGCGAGAAACGGAGTTGTCCTAGTCAGCGGACGATTCATCGAATTCGTCGAATTCGTCGCGAACGTATGCAAGGAGTCTGCAGAATAATTGAACGAAGGTGCAGTGAAGCAGGGCTCTCAGTAAAACTCACAACAACAGAGATGATCCTGTTTACCAAAAGAAGACAAATAGATGGGTTCAAGCCACCTACCATGTTTGGCAAATAGCTGGAGCTTGTCCAGCAGGTCTAATAACTGGGGGTGGTCCTGGACTCCAAACTTTCATGGACGCCGCATATAGTCGTTAGCAATCCTTTGGCAACTGAGGAGGATTGTAGGAAGTAATTGGGGCACTAACCCAGAGATCATGCCCTGGCTGTACACGGCTGTCGTAGACTTAGCAAGGTCCGAAAGTTGGCCTGTTTGGTAATAACGGGTGTAATCAGAACGACTATAATCGCAGTGTTGGATGTACTGTTGATGCTGCCGCCGCTTTCGGTATGGATCAAGAAGGAGGCAACGGCTGCTCACATGAGGATGCGGGACCGGAGTCTGGGTAAGCAAAGGAGCGACGATAGGCCATGCGGAAATCGCGAAGTGGGCGGAACAGGGGATTCCTATTTCTGCCCACAGAGTGAGAAGCGCACAAGATAGACTACACATAGTTTGCTTTTAAGATTCCGAGCAGAGAATGATGGGAAGGAAACAAGGTTGAATATCGTACGGATGATTCGCGTCTGACTGACAAACAAGCCTCGGGTGCAGGCTTCTACCCGAAAAGAAGAAATATACGAGAAAGCTACGTGCTGGGTAGACACACAACAGTTTTACAAGCTGAAGTGTTCGCTATTCTAACCGTAACGAGACAAGAGGTAAAAAAAGGGCCCGAACAGAGAATACACATCCAGCTGATATGAGTTCTGGCTCACAGAGGAGTGCGCGAAAACGAGGTGCCAGATGATTTTGCCACACGCCGTTCTGTTGGTCGGAACCTGCACTAGACATCGCAAAAAAACAAATCTCTTCAGACTTTGATGATTGGGGAAAAAGGGCTGAACAAACTTTGGAGGTATGATACCAGCTGCAGGCAGGCGAAAGACTTTGTGGTCTATATAGGAATAGTAACAGGTCATAACAAGTTGAGCAGACATCTATCACCAATAGGTATAGAAAACAATCCCACATGCTCTAAATGCGAAGAAGGCGAAGAAAGAAATTGCTGTATTTATTTCAGCAATATTTCTGTTGGCACATTCGAGAAACGCCGAAGGATGTCACTGTCATTTAGAACGGTTTAACGGTTTGAAACACCAAGCGACTGGTCTACATGTTTCACATGGTTCCCGTTTTTTCTTCGATGTGATTAGAGCAGATATGATGTTATGCATTATAAATAAGCCAAGCTCGATCATCCAAAAACAAGCGGTCAGGTCCAGCTATAGAATTGATGCAGATTTAAAGTTTGGCAAACGCTACTATGGTGTGAAATTGTTTAATTGTTTTGTTAGTTTTGACAGGATACTAATTTCATTATTCAAAATTTTTGCAACACTCTGTAGATATTTGGGAAGTGTCCCCTGTCTAGCGTTTTTGTCAAGATAAGATATGTCTTGCTAAATTATTTCTTTGAATTTTTTTTTGTTAATCCTTTTTCTTTGGAGCCAATAAAACGATAATCTTTCCTAATTCCCCATGTCTATAAATATGTCACTTCGGGCTGCTAGAACAGTAGAGTGAATTGTAATGCACAGGAATGTTTCGAGTTTCTCCGTTTTTCCTTGCTATTATTTGTGTGGCAGTTCATTCACAGGGTAGGTTGTATAGAAAATAGCCGTCTAAAGAAATAACATTCAATAAATGAATGGAATACCTAAATAACGTGCCTTGAAACAAGTGAAGTGGAATGAAAAACTGTTTCTGTGTACGGTTGTGAATATTTCACCTCAGTCTTTGTTCTGTAGTTATTATAATAAAGAAAACTTTAATGTTTCATCTCCTACTTTTGAAATTTCCATTTCAACATCAATTTTGGGGTTGAATGTAATTCCACCAAACCGATATTTTTAACACCGCGACTCGTGTGAACATCTTCTGGAGGAAGATTAAACCAGAAGATGGTCACTTGGTAACCGAAACACCTGTCGTGCTGGTGAGAGTAGTGAAAGTAACTGTATGCAGCAAGAAAGAGTGTGGCAAAACACCAACGTATGCAGTAAAGTACCTTGCAACACTATTGATCCATACAGACATAATTGAGTGATTTCACTGAAAATATTCGAACAATTAGAATTAATTCCATGTTCGAATTAGTTGTTCAGTTACTCGAATCATAAATATCAGGAGGAAATGGTAAGTTACTTTGAGCACTGATAGAAATATTTATTTTCACAATTCTGAACTGTTTTATTGTTTAGATCTTTTATGTCGACAATGTCACAGCAAGAAAAAAACATTGAGGAATAAGACAAGAAACAATGAAACAAATAGACAAATTTATGCAGGGTACTGCAACAAGGGCGCTCTTTTCCATATCTCTATTATGGTAATACATAAAATCAACCTGTACGGGGTACGAAAAATAGCTTGCCAAACATTGTAAAGAAAAATGTGCAAATTATTTCTCATTTCAAATGAAACACCCTGTATATTATCGATTCATAAGAAGCGCCAACAAAGGCTCTACAAATTTCATTGAATATTGCCTATGGATATGATCAATAGTTCTTCTTGAAAAAACGAAACATTTAAATCCTTCATTTGATACATAGTTTTTGTCCAATACCTTCTTTAAAATATAGCTACATATCTATAATTACTCTTTAAGAAGATCAACAAGTTGTGAATTCTACCACCACTCTTCAGACTGCTGAAAACGGTTTACCCTGAAATCAACAGAGGAGAGGTGGCTGCTGCCATATTTTGCGATTTGTCAAAAGCCTTTGACTGCGTTGATCACGCAATACTGCTGCAAAAGCTCAAGTACTATGGTTTCAGAGGATTAACACTTTAGTATATTCAGTCCTATTCATCAGGACGAAGTCAAAGTGTTCAACTATGCTAAACGTCAGTTGTGGAGTTCTTCAAGGATCTTTTCTAGGGCCCCTTCTTTTTTTACTTCATGTCAATGATTTAACCCAACCCAATATTTTACGTAGACGATACTTCAATAATGTGGCATAAAAAAAACGTGGATGAGCTCGGGGAACTAATAAGTATGATATCAAAAAGGTAACAAGTTGGTGTGAATGTAACCGATTCAATATTTTAAAAATCGTATATGGTCACTTTCGAATGTACGCTTGACGATTTATCAATCAATACAGGTACCATTGAGAATAAGAGCTTCTCAAAATCTCTAGGGATTCATACTGACGGAAAACTAAAAAATCCCTAGATGTTATGGAATGTTTCAGCTCTATCTTTGCAATCGCTCATCGAATCTCACTTGTGATAGAGAATTGCATCCTGGGGAGGATGTAGCGATCACCACTTCTGCCAGGTGTACTGGAACTCTTTGATGAAATATTCAGCACTATGCTGTATCACTTCCGTTAAAAATAACGTCACCGTTATTCGCCATTTCCATTATTTTGCTATTGCTATCGCAAATAACGGTGACGTTATTTTTAACGGAAGTGAGACAGCATAGGGCTGATTATCCTCCTCAAGGATTTTTTTGGTAACAGAACTTTCATTTTGGATAGTGTTCTGTATAGCTTTCAGCAAGAGCTGTGGATTTCTGTCGTTAAAAGATTTTTTATTGATTGAGTAGAACAAATAGTGTCGGAGGTTTTACTTGGAATCTCTCAGGATACAACTCTGTTTTCGTTATACAAACTTGTACACAATCTTCACACAAATAACTATTACATAATCATCGATGTTATTTTTTTATGAGAGCTACGAATTTCTGTTCATTATTAATAAATGTTGAAACATTTTTATGATCATGATGTAGTAAGGCGCCGTTTCCACTAGTCAGTACAAGTCACACAATTTGAATCATGAAAGATATTAAAAGAAATATAATGGATATGTCATATTCTCTCCATTTTATCATCTCTACCTTATTTGTACTCTAGGACCGGCCAATAGGTATATTTACAACATTAAAAAATTATTTTACAAGTTGGTTTTGATTACATTTGGAAGATAATTGAAATTTTTCGGAGCTTAAAGCTCGTTTGATCTTTGATGAATAGATTCAGTTATGATGGGAATGGGATTTCTATTAGCTGCATTATAGTTGATCATAGGTACATTCATGAAATAATTCCAGTCTTGAAAAAAATAATTCAGATACTGCATCTGAGAGCTCTGTTCAATTATCTTCATTGGTAGAATTTTTATACTTCTGACTGAATATTTTTTTCAGATATTTGCCCATTGCCACCTTCATTCCCGGAAGACACTCCTGTACCTGACAGAACTAATTGTTCAAGGTTCATTTTGTGCATCGGAAGCACAAAATATACTTTCACATGTCCTTCCGCACTGTTTTTTCACCAAACAACAAGCCGATGCGAGTACGGAGAGGAGCTAGTTCTGCCAAACGATTACTGTGAATATAAAGGAACCTATTACCAAAAAGCTCATACTTGCGATTGCAACAAGTTTGTGCTCTGCAGTATGGGAGTCCCGGAAATATTCTCATGTCCACTTGGATTTCGTTTCAGTCAAGAAAGGGGAATCATTTTTATGAACAACGGCAGCACAAGAACTGAACCTTGTTCAAGAGGAAGTTGTTGAAAATGAAAGTATCTTAAAGTAATTTGTTTTCAATTACATTTTAATATAATAAAGAAGAAGCAAACGGATTTTCTAACGTTTTATCGTCTGAGAAATTAGGAAATTAAAATAGAAAAAAGTCTCGTGCTTGTAAATAAAAATGTGTCTGTTATTCTGTGAACTTGGTCTACTAAAGTTGAAGGACGCTTCCTAAAGCCAAATTGGTGTGGACATATTTAATAATGAAATTTGAGTTCTTTTGTTTCCATAAATGAAATTATTCCTGGAATAGAAAAAAAGTTTTCCATCTATTCTTCTTCTTCACGACATTGCACACTTCAGAGATATGTTTGGGGTTAAGGGAAGAGCAATTTGGTGACGCTCGCGGAATCCAAATTGAACTTCATCTTTTGTCTTCTTGCAAAACATTTTGATTATGAATGCCTATCATTCATGTATGAATTGAGAAAACGAAAGAGTCATTTCATATTTATTCACTTATTTTTATTTTTTTTCATCCTTTTGGGAATATCCCAGTCGGGTCCTGTCTACGATGCTCCGATGCATCTGGAGGGCACGTTGGTGTGTCATTTATCCCGATAGTCACTTCCCACGTCCGTGGGGTGAGTGACTACTGGGTCAGAGAATCATGTGCCCTGAAGAGACGAACTGAATCAAGAAATACGGTTTTCTGCATACGTCCGGCTAAGATTCCTGCCAGATCACTGCAAGCCGGTATGCTTTTCAGATTCGGAAGCAGCGTGTCCATCATTGACACGCTGCTTGAAATATCTCTTTGATTACAACTATCGTATTAAAAGAATTGGGAATTGCCAGCGGAATTCAAAGAGTAAGTCTCGATATTTGTTTAGTTTTTCGTATTTTTTTCTGATGATGTTTATTTTGCGAGAAGCTGAAAACTCTATGAGAAAAATCGTCTTACTCTGATAGTCAAAGAGGACTATACATCAGGCTCATTGCCTGCTAGTCCAAGATCTCAGGTCCCCCAGACGTAAGTTATATTCTCACAAATATATTAGATAAAGTAGTGTTGGTATAAACTTTTAGTTTATACATACCTACTAGCTTGGGCCAACAACCAATTTAGAGGTTCCAGGTGCTGAAGGTAGATAAAAACAGTACTCCCATTTCTTAAAGTCATAGTGTTAATTTTTACGTATGTTTTTAGAAAATATTTTAAGAAATTAATAATCACTACTGCCAGACACTTTCCATCGGTGACAACTTTTACCAGATGCTTTAAAGTTCCCAAAAGAATATATAGGGTGTTCCAAATCAAGTCAATTTCAATATAATTTTTCAGTTCATCTACATTATTATGTCTTATTTTGTACACCTCATTCTTCAGAAATCCCTAAAAATAAAAATCTAGAGGTGTCATGTCTGGTGAACGAGGGGGCCACTTAACAGGACCATTTGTAGCAATCCATCTGTTTCCAAAACAACCTCGCAGTATTCTTTTTACGCCACTGACATTATGTGCTGGTGCTCCATCCTGCTGAAAATAGATCATCTGACGAGCCTCCAAATCAAGATCATCGAAAAACTCTTCCAACACTCTTGTTAATAAATTAAGGTAACGGGGTCCGTTCAACGAACCATAGTAGAAAAATGGACCGATATTTCTGCCTCTAAATAGATCACACCAAACAATCATACTAAATCGTCTTTGCGGATTGTGGGGATGGACTAGAAATGGATTATGTCTACTCCAATTATGAAAATTCTCTCTATTATACATCTCACGATTTGAAAAACTAGCCTCATCGCTCCATATAATATTTCTATAGAAGTTTGGATCTTGTCTGCATTTATTCATAAACCACCGACAAAACCCCATTCGTCTCTCAGGATCACCAGGTTCTAGTGTTTGCACTGGTCTTAACTTATAAGGAGATATCTTATGTTTCTTCAGAATTCGTTGAATACCAGACAGTGGAACAGCTATTTCTCTAGATAAATCTCTGATGGAATTATTTGGATATACCTCAAAGTAGGATAAAACGTCAATTTCAGTATCTTCAGATATCACAAAACGTTTTTTAGTTCTCCTTAGTTCTCGAAAACTTTTTCATTGTTCCTGAATCGACCATGAAGCACAACAAAAAAACGCCGATTAGATAATTCACGATCGGGGAACGAATTGCTGTAGTGTTGGAGTGCTCTTACTTTATTTTTCTGGCAAACCAACTGGGATTCTAACATATCACATTTTTCTTGATGGGAAAACGGCATTTCAAAAATATTCGAACAGTAGTTGACTATACTTGAGAATATTTGACAAATAGTATTTCAACAAAGCTGCAAGACAACTGATTGCTCATAATAATTATGTTTTATCGAATCAAACACATTTTTTTCAACCACATTCATATGACCCTCCAGTATTTTCTGTTCTGTACAAAAACGGATTCAAAGTTATCATTACAGCAGATATATTTTGATTCACAAAATAAATGCGGCTAGCGAAATGGCTTTAAGATGGAAATTATCGTTTTGTACATTAATACCAAATAGCATAGTGGTGTCAATTGAGTGATACGACATGATGATCACGGGTTTCACTAGTCCACATCCCAGCGCAATTTTTTTTTACTGTCATTTTCTGCTATTAGTAACAAAATATGGTCATTGGTATAAGTACCAAAATTGGGTGTTTGGACAGTCATGAGGTTTTATTTGCCAAAACAAAGAAATTTTTTGTACCAGCGAAATAAATAAATATTTCCACATACGTCGCTCATTTTCCACTTTAGGAAGAAAGGTGATATGAGCTATGTTGTTGAGAATGATATTACGAATCGAAATGCATGAAAAAATATAGGGTGTTCCATTGAAAGACATATCATTTTATGAAATATTCTGTAATTTTTTTTTGTTTACGGCATCGAGAAGGCCATTAAAAATGCTAATAGTTTGCCCATTTAACCGAATTCGTATCATCAAAACAATGGGGTTGGCAATGGTGCCGACTTAATTTGGAACGCCCTGTATACTAATACTACTTTATTCCATATATTTTATTCGGGAGAATATAAGTAACGTCTGGGGTTCCTGGGATCTTGCTCTATGGGACTGAGGAATGAGTATTTTCAATTGAATCGGTACTTCCCATTCTCCAAACGGAGCACTAGACAATGCCGGTGTTTCGTTTACAAGCTGATGGGAAATGCATTATGATCTTAAGAGCCCCATGATATCTAGTGTCTAGTGTCTGGATGATAAATTCCTTGGTTTAAGACTTCAGCCCACTTGGCCTGAGTTCAAGTATTCGAGTATGCCAAGGTCTTCGATGTTTTTGACGACCCCATGCATTGACTTATCCTTGTTCTTAAAGCTGTGTACACGTAACTATTCAATGCAATGAAAGAGTTGTATTTCGTGTAAGAATTTAATAAAATCGCAAAGCGCTTTCGGCTGTTAGGCCATCGTCGGTGCTACACCTGCAAGTAAGTAATCGTGGGAAAATAGGGTTAAGAAATTTTGAATTACTTACTCGTCAGGTATTTATACAGGAGCAATACTTATAAAAAGTTAACAAAACCATGGTTAACATTGGCTTGCAGGTATAGCATCGATGATGGCCTAATAGCCGAAAGCGCTTTGCGATTTTATTTAATTCTTACACGAAATACAACTCTTTCATTGCATTATCCTTGTGTAGCTATAGGTGTACCTCAGTTTCCGCAGCTTCAATGTGATCTTTTTGCTGAACGGGTTTCAACTCGATGAGACAGTTTGCGTCACCACGTTCAGTATCGCATACAAGACCAAGCTCATCGATTGCACAGGCTAGCGTCTCAAAAAAAATGCTTCGATCCTTGCTTTCTTATGACCGAAGAACATGCAGCAAAGGAGATCTGAATTTCTGATGACTCTACATGTCAATCCAGAACCATTCTGTTATGTAAACACTCCAAACTGTAAAGTCCGCGGCCTTCCCGTTGTCTGGGGAAGTATTATCGTGAAATGGACGATTTAGGATGCAAACTCCTATGGATATGCATCATTTTGCGAGCTTCAACGTCGAGTTGTTACCGATCCATTTCATTACTCCAAAAGAATAGAGAAGGATCAGAATGACAATCATATTAGTTGCAGCAACTTTGTTCTTATCCGACAGTTCTGATGACTAGATCAGTTTGTGCTGATACTTGCCGCGGAGAATGTTCAACTGTGGTTATCACTTGGCAGCTGTGTTGTTCCATCCCTAGGTGAAAATTCGAATGTAGAAGTAAGTTTTTCATGTGTTTTCTCAACTCCGGGTTGCATTGCATATTGCATTTAATTTGATATATAATAGAACTCCGTTATCGCTTGTTATTTATTGACATTGTTCTTTGTAATCCAAGTCAAATTGATAAAAATGACATACAATACAGGAAATAAATCACTCATATAAAAATATTGTGGTTATCGATAAATGACGAATGAATTTATTTTTCACGAGAAAACATTGTTGTCATTACTTAGCGGTAGACAATTAAAGTAAAACTGAAAAATAGATTGTAGAATGCACTCTTTCGCTTCAACCTATAGAATATGTACATTCGTCAGAAAGTCTCCAGTAGAAAACAACTCTCCTATAGATTGTGGAAGGCTTTGGCGACCATCGATAACTTTTCCTCATGTCGAGGTTTGGGGCAGCCTCAGGAACCCACACTAGTTTTAAAAAAGTACATAACAGTTGAAATATTAAGATTTGCCATAAAATACAGAACCCTAGAGACTTTAGTTGTTTAGGGTTATTTGTAAAATAATGGCGCTATATTCAAAGTATATAATTTTTCTGAATTTAATGAAAATCGCTTAAGTATTTGACATTTTATAGTTGATAAATAATGAATCGATCTGAGCTTGGCAAATCACGGATAATCAAACCTTTATCACCCTTTTGATGAAAATTCTCTCAGCCTTTCATTCAATAACATGGAGAGGTGGTTAAGTTGGTTTGCTAATCATGTTATGAATAATTGAATGTTGTAAAGGAAAACAATTTCAACTACCCTTTTCCAAAGAATTCGATGTTAAATTCAAACGCCCTCTAGAATGAATACATAGTGATGTATGTGGCCCCATTACACCTGAAACTTGAGATGTAAAGAAATACTTCGTTACTTCCATCGATGATAACACCCATTTTTTCTATGGTGTACCCACTCCTAAGTAAAGATGAAGTTAACAAATATTTCAAACAGTTTGAAGCAATGGCCACTGCCTATTTTGGAGCTAAAGTTACATACAAAGTGATAACGGAGGCGAGTGCAAATCTTCAGAATTCCATGATGAAGTAAAAAAGTATATAGGTGTTAGGGGCGAAATTTAAGGGATGAGAGCAGTGGTTATATAAATCTCAAAAAAAAGTTAAGAAAAGGTTCTTGCTCACCTCCGATTACCTGAGTACCTGGTATTATTAACTTGGATCAGAACAAAGAAATATTCAGTAACCTTACTAAACAACATATATTGAACAGTTATAATGTATTGGCACAAAAGGATCACACAAATGCTGGTGAATAAATTCAATAGTACACCACCAAGTGAGGATGTAAACTGTAATTAAGAAAGGTGGATCAGCTCATTAAAGAAATCTCACACCTAAATTGAGACTACCTGTGACGTCACTATGATAGCTAACAGCTGAGTATGTAATAAAATTGCCTTAGGGGCGGTGTCAAGTATCCACTTAAGATCTAAGACTTAGCTGGTTATTGTATGTTTACCGGAGATTCCAGCGCCTTGGTGAGTGTGTGGACTCTAGGAGGTGCACAACACACGGAGACAACCACGTTGTTACGAAGAACGTAGATAGTAGACGGTGAGTGGACGAATACTATGGACAGCAGAGACAATACACGTGGAACAGTGATGGGTGGACGTTGCAGATGGAGCTGGCACCAAGCTAGGAGTTAAAATTCGAATGCAGTGGCTTTAAACTCGATATCCGAATGTGAAACTCCAACCTGATGTGAAGGTCGAACGTTTACTGGGTGGTAGAACGTAGGTTGAATACGAGCAGATGATTGAACGTAGACTGAATACTACCAGATGGTCGGGTGAACCTTGGATTGACTAGATTGTCGGATGAATGATCGGTAGAACAATCTGTAGAACAATCGGTAGAATACTCGGAAGAACGGTCGGAAGAATGACATTATTCTCTTAAACAAAAGGAAGGGTTTCATTGTGCAAAATGAACCCGTAACATAGGTGATACAAACTGCTCACTTTACCCCCCAGCAAAACAGAGTTAGTGACAAAAAAGGCAAGATCCATGATCCATTATGCCAGTATGTCCAAGTTCATGTGGGGAGAAGCTGTTCTTGCAGCAACCTATATCGAAGCACTTACAGAGAACAATTTCTTTGCCATCAATGGAAGCTGAATATACAGGGTGAGTCAGAATAAGGCCGACAAAATCCGACTACAGATTCCTCACCTCATGTGAGGTGAAAAGTTCCTATCAAGGTATGTCCTAAAATGCATCCCCTCTGAGATACAGGGTGTCGAAAGTACGAAAAAAAAATAGATTTATTTTTTTCTGTCCAAAATTCCTGAAGCAAAATATACCAAACTCGGTACACTAATCAAGGTTTATCAACGTGATAATTGAAAGTTATAATTTTTAGTTTTCGTAAACCAGTGGTGTAGTTACGTTGGTATGTGGAAATATTTTCCTTCATATTTTCTTTGGACAAGTGAATGGACAAGTGAGCGTTTGACATCAGTTAGGCTCATCGATACTCAACTCAAAAGTCATGACATTCCATGTACCTAAAAGTAAAGGTTTCTGAGAAAATTGAGAAAAATTTAAGATATGTCCTGGATTGGCAAAATAATTTCCTCTGTAAAGTAATCTCATAACGCTAATTTCGCACAACATATTGGAATATTTGTCAACTTCCTCAACATTTTTTAATGTTGAGTGAATCCGAAAAAAAGTACTGGTGATTCAGAATGAGACCTAACTCAGTGATTACACGACATCAATTTCCAATTTTTTCAACATTAAAAAATGTTCAGGAGGTTGACAAATATTCCGATATGTTATAAGAACTTAGCATCATGCGATTTTTGCACATGAAATTATTTTTCTACTCAGGACATATCTTCAGTTTTTCTCAATTTTCTCAGAAACCTTTACTTTCAGGTACATGGAATGTTATGACTTTCAAGTTTAGTATCGATGAGCCCAACTGATGTCAGAAGCTCACTTGTGCATCTACTTGTTGTTGTTGGTTTTTCCGTTAACCAGCTGTCATTCCCCTACGAACGACAGCCCTCAAAAGTTGAAACTTGTGCGAGCTAAGGATTAGCGAGGTCTTACCTTTTAACGTGGGATTCCTACCTAGCACGAGACCAGTGACCATGCGGGGAATCGAACCCACGTCCCTCTGACTGATAGACTAGCGCTCTACCATCATGACCACTGCGCCCCATTGTCCTAAAAAAATATGAAGGAAAATATTTCCACATACCAACGTAACTACGCCACTGGTTTACGAAAATTGAGAATTATAACTTCAAATTATCACGTTGATGAACCTTGATTAGTGTACCAAATTTGATATTTTTTGCTTCGGGAATTTTGGAGAAAAAAAAATGTAATCAAATTTTTTTTGGTACTTTTGACAATCTGTATCTCAGAGGGGATGCGTTTTAGGACAAACCTTGATGGGAGGTGAGGATTCTGTAGTCCGAGTTTGTCGGTCTAAAGCTGAGTTTTCATGCACAAGAATTATTCGTTTTTCGTACGAAATCTGTCAAAAGCTGTTCAAATATATTTCGTGGCGGCAAATTTCATCTGATGGTACGAATAAATTCAGGAAGTTGAAATAATAAAGTCAACTTGTCCGAAATTTTGAAGGAAAACGATGATCAGTGCGGTTATGTATTTTTGTATCCGCATGCATATTAAAAATTTTAATCTAAAATATAGACAGCAATCTCATGATTAATAATATAAGGATATTTTACTGATATTGTTAACGTATTGGAATTTTGAAGTGAAGAAAAAGGGCTCCCAAACATTTTTGGGTGAGACCTATATTTTCAAACTACAAAAATTACATTGCAATTACCACAGCTTAATTAACGACCTGAGGAATTTTCTTGAGAAAATGGACGGTAAAATTAGGGGGTTGACGTTGAATATTTCATTTATTCCGTGAAGGCATTTCGCACAAATGAAAACCGCTCTAAATATCATTCGTACGAAAAAGTGACATTTCTTGCAAATTTCCTACGAAAAACCGAAAATTCAGATGCATGAAAACTTAGCTTTATTCTGACTCACCCTGTTTTCCACTTAGTACCTACTGCTGTTTGCGAAGGAATATGGATTCAAAATATTTAAACCAATTTGAACACAAGTTTTTCGAAACCAACTATTCATATTTAAGAAATCAAAGATATATATATATATATATATATATATATATATATATAGCGATCTCAAAATGTCCTCAAGATCCGAGCACATCAAACATATTAATACGATGTATCATTTTATCGAAGATAAAATTGAAGATGGAAGTTCCGACTTTCAATGTATTTCTTTGGAAGTGCAACAAGCTGATATTATGACCAAGGCACTAGCGAAATCAAAAATCTAGTACTTCAAGTATCAGATGGGTATATTCTATTAAAGGGGGCTATTGAAATGAATAATGGAATGTTGTTGTTATGTATAACAAAAAATTGTAGTCATTAGAAAATGTATGTAATGTCAAAAGTAAATCTATAAAAGGAAAATCTGCTTCTATACTTAACCCATTCACCAAATAGTATTTTTGGTCATCAGTATTTCAAACGTGCTTTTCTTTCTACTTAGTTTTAATATACTATTTAATATAATATTGTACAAATATTCCAGTGTTTTCTGGATATACGAACAAAATATTCAAGAACAACACGTAGAGAACATTTCAATTTCTTCTTTGGAACAAAAGAAACAACCCTTTGTTTTAAATTTAGCGCCATTATTGAACAAAAAGCCCCCAAAAAAATTGAAGTCCCTAGTGTTTTGTATTTTATGGAAAATCTTAAAGTATCCATCGTTATGCACTTTTTCAATCCCAGTACGGGGTTCCTGAGGCTGCCCGAAACCTGGACATGAAGAAAATTTGTTGAAAAACGTGTCAATAGTTTCAAAGCCAGAAGTTGTGTGGTGGCCTGACTGAATCCTTATCCGAAGTCCTCTATTCACTGTCTATTTCTTCACATTTGACGTTGTCGCAATAAGTATCTGGTAAATTAAGTCATTTACGTATATGATAAATTGAAGGAGCCCCAGAACGAAACACACTGACTGTCTGCTTTTCTAACGATATGAATCGAAAAGAGATAATGATTTTGTTAAATCGAATAGAGTCATTGCCGATTTTTGTCATCTTCAGAGCCTTCTACTAATATGTTTTTATCTGTCTTAGCTAAAGCCTTTATGGTGAATATGTTTTTCTGAAATCCAAACTGATTTTTTTGCGGCTATTTGAATTTCTCAAAGTACATGGATTAACGATTGAAAAAAATATCTAGAATATTTTTCTTTAAAAAGGAATATGCCATGGTGAATTAAAATCACTAATTTCATGTATTGGGATATTTGAAAATTTCTGGAGAAACACCTGCAGTAATATATGTATTGAATTGATTTGTCAATGTAGCCACTATCAAATCTGAGGTATCTTTTATTTCTTCAAAGATTCAGTCACAGCCTCGAGAAGAACAGGTTCTAGAAAAAAAGAGCTAAGAGTAAAGTATATGGAAGGTTCTTATGATTTGTTCCACTATATTACTGAAAAAACTCATGGAATCGTTGGCTTTTAGGAAAGTATTGATTGTTTCATTATTTAAATGATTCCCCTCGTAATTTATTAGTTTCCATGTATCGGAGAAAGTATTCATGTCATAAGTATCTCTTTCTGTTCTTTCAATGGTACAATTATAAGGATTTTTTAAAATTTTATTCATTTTTATTTAAAGCTGTTTTAACACTATCTAAGGTGTTACGTATATTTTTTATTCAGTATTAAACCAAATTACTGGAGGCTTGAATATATGTTTCTATACTTACTTCTTGAAGTAAAGAAAACCTTCGTTCAATTTTTGGAGTCATGGTACTAGTGTAGCAACTTCCCATATCATGGCCCCATTTTTTGCCTCCGCATTGAAGACTTTCGGCCACATTTGAAACATTTTGTCTGGTTCAATCGGGTGTAAAACCCGATGTGCTCGGTTTGATACAAATTCATGTAAATTTCTAGTAAAAGGAAACGCAGGTAAGAATAAATTTTTTTGTGACCATATTTTGGAACACAATATACTCTTGAACCAACTTCCTGCTGGACCTCACAATTTATTGATCACACACCATCACATTTTACAACTCTGTGAAAATTTCAAAACAAATTCAAAAAATTATTTATTCAACATTCAAGACAATTTTTCAAAATTGTGAATTATTCTTGGCAAGTACGTATGTACGTTCTTCTCACACATACAGGGAAATCTGCTCTGTATACAAAACCAGGTGGACATTTTGTCGGACGCGGTCTCTTAGTGGGATAGGGTCTTTTAGTAGGATAGGGTCTTTTAGTAGGAAGTGGTCTTTTAGTAGGAAGTGGTCTTTTAGTGGGAAGTGGTCTTTTAGTGGGACGGGGACCATTAGTAGGACGGGGTCTTCTAGTCGGACGAGGTCCTTTAGTGGGACGAGGTCCTTTAGTTGGAGAGGGTTTTTTAGTTGGAAAAGGTCCTTCAGTTGGACGGGGCCCTTCAGTAGGACGAGGTCTTCTAGTTGGACGGGGTCTTCTAGTAGGACGAGGTCCTTTAGTGGGACGGGGCCCTTTGGTAGGACGAGGTCCTTTAGTGGAAGAGGGTTTTTTAGTTGGACGAGGTCCTTCAGTTGGACGGGGCCCTTCAGTAGGACGAGGTCTTCTAGTTGGACGGGGTCTTCTAGTAGGACGGGGTCTACTTGTAGGATTGGGTTCGGTTGTAGGTCGGGGTTCACTTGTGGGACGGGGTTGTCTTGTTGGACGGGGTTCTCTTGTTGGACGGGTATCTCTTGTAGTACGAGGTTCTGTTGTGGGTCGGGGTTCTCTTGTAGGACTGGGTTCTGTTGTGGGACGGGGTTCTCTTGTAGGACGGGGTTCTGTTGTTGGTTGGGGTTCTGTTGTAGGACGGGGCTCTCTTGTAGTACGGTGCTCTGTTGTAGGTTGGGGTTCTGTTGTAGGACGGGGACCTCTAGTAGGACGGGGTCTTGTTGTTGGTTGCGGTTCCGTTGTTGGTCGGGGTTCCGATGTAGGACGTGGTTCACTTGTAGGACGGGGTTCTGTTGTTGATTGGGGTTCTGTTGTTAGTTGGGGTTCTGTTGTAGGACGGGGCTCTCTTGTAGTACGGTGCTCTGTTGTAGGTTGGGGTTCTGTTGTAGGACGGGGACCTTTAGTAGGACGGGGTTTTGTTGTTGGTTGCGGTTCCGTAGTTGGTCGGGGTTCCGATGTAGGACGGGGTTCACTTGTAGGACATGGTTCGGTTGTTGTTTGAGGTTCTGTTGTAGGAAGGGACTCTCTTGTAGTACGGGGCTCTGTTATAGGTTGGAGTTCTGTTGTAGTACGGGGGACTCCTGTAGGACGGGGTTTTGTTGTTGGTTGGAGTTCTGTTGTTGGTCGGGGTTCCGATGTAGGACTTGGTTCACTTGTGGGACCTGGTTCTGTTGTTGGTTGGGGTTCTGTTGTTGGTTGGGGTTCTGTTGTTGGTCGGGGTTCTGTTGTGGGACGGGGTTCCGATGTAGGACGGGGTTCTGTTGTTGGTTGGGGTTCTGTTGTCGGTTGGGGTTCTGTTGTTGGTTGAGGTTCTGTTGTTGGTTGAGGTTCTGTTGTTGGTTGGGGTTCTGTTGTTGGTTGAGGTTCCGTTGTAGGAAGGGGTACTCTGGTTGGGCAGGGACTGGGCGTGACATTTCTGCATCCTGCTGCTTGCGGCCAGTCACAAACATTCAGAGAAGGGTTGAAATCTAGACCAGATGGACAATCGAATAGATATGGAGTACCATTAGAACACTCGTAGAATTTAGAGCAATCGGTTTCATGAGGAAAATATACGGCGTTTGGTCCATCAACAGCTGGACATTCAGCTGAAAAAAATCAAATTCCGATATTCTCATTAACGGACAAGGCGAATATAAAACTGTAATAGTTTTGCCCTAATGCTACAGAGGTGAAATTTCATTAGCAAGTAACAGGAAACCACCACTAGCCTGACTGGTAAATTATATGTGTATACTCATAGAAGAGTTCGACATGACAGTGGCAGTTAGAGTACTTTGTTCTGAATGAATAAATCAATATTTATAAACTTTGGTATGAATAAATTTAAAGAAACAAAAACTTTGAGTATTTGCAATTTTCTTGAAGAAGGAAAGGAGGGTCCGAGCACCTGGATTGATGGTTTATTTTTCCGTAATTTTCCACGTCTAAAACCTTCGGAAATATTTTTTACGCGTTCTCTACTTGCCTTTTAGGGGCCAAGGGGATGAAAGTTTTTGGAATTGAATTATTCGCGGTTTCCATGTTTTACACTATTTTTAAGGGTTAGTCCGATATTTTTTTGGCGAGTTGACCTATCCACTATAACAAAATGAAATTTAAACCAATTATACTGTCAACCAATTTCCCAGTAGTTTATAATACCCCCAAAGGGATTAAAAAAAAAATCCGAAGGTTTTGGAGACGAAAAATTATGGTGAATGAAATATGTCAGGCGGATGACTCGAAAAGTTTCAATAACTCACAAAAATGAAATCCTTATAAATTTTTCGAGCGCCACTCCTTCTAAATACAAGTTTGCAAAAACTCGCGAAAAAAAATTGTATAACTTCGTGAAAATATTACAGATTCCTTTTCATATCGGTCAATCATTCATTATGATAAGGAATTTCTCACTCTAGAATCTAACCACTGACTTATTGAAGAGTGCCATTTTTTCAACGATTGCCAAATTTTTTAAGTGATAGAAAACACAGTCTACTCACGGATAGCCCAAGCAGAGGTTAAAACCCCCAACAGAACCAAATAACGAAACATGATTGTACTTTATATATTTTCATTCCTCTATTTATAGAAATTCTAGGTTTATCAGGTAGTATCATCAATAATCAATTACTACAGTGAATGATTATCTGATTTTTCAGTAATGGGAATGAATAATGAACTCATCAAATTATTGATGAGATTAAACATTGATTGATGGGTGAAACCCCTTCTTCGTTGGACAGCAGAGATCTTGGAATATTCGGAGAACATCGTGGCACCAAGTGGAACGAGGTGGGACTTGGCCTTTTCCTTGAATTTCTGAGTGCTGAACGCCTCTGAGACATCTCCTTAGGCAACAATGAGCTTCGCCGATTTAAGACAAAATGAGCAATAGAGATGAGATTTTCTTTGGTTTACAAAGTGACAAAAAGTGGTGTGAAGACTGTACTCGACATGAATACCTAGATGATGTGGTACAAGCACATTTTCAAAATGTGCAAGTCGGTACACAGTTGCTCCATTTCTACTCTCCTATTTGCATTGCAATAGATCATGACGAACACTTAAACTATCCAAATATCTTGGCAACCGCTGTAAACTCAATACACAGGTTCGACTCTATACTTTCAGCCTGCTCTGGTTCAACTTCGAATTATCATAATTCTTCTCAAGTCTTCTATAACCCATGCATTAGATCTAGTCGTATGGTGGTAGCTGGCAGCATTTCTTTGCAATGTTGAAACTGTTGAAGCTTTGTAACCAATAACTTCAGTGCTCAAATCTGCAGGATCTCCTTCCAGTCGAACCATAACGATGTTTTCAGAATTGTTAGGAATAGAAATGCCTTCCTCAATATAAATTTTGTCGTCTGGATTGTCTGATTCGTCGTCTATTGTCTTCCAAAGATTCACAAACCTGGGAAGTCGGTACGACCAATTTTTACGTTGATAGGATTCCTCACATACATATAAGCAAAATGGCGCACAAAAGAATTTGAGAATTTTTCAGTGATGCAAGCAGGCTTGAGAGTAAGTAACTCAATAAAATTTGATGTTCTCCTTTTGATCTCTAAAATGGTGAATATTCCTCATCGCATGTTTAGGACGATAAACGCCGTTGTTAGAGTTTGAAAACAGAGATTTGTTTGAAATATGGAGTATTAACCTAACCTAACCTAGCTTTCTGAATGTATCCTAGGACTATTCTGTAGACAATTTTATTGTCTTTAATTAAATCAAAGCCGTTTTTTTATAGCTCACTAACTCTACGAGAAACCCCTCCAAAAATGTAAGTTCAAGTCCAAAATTTTTAATTTTGATCCCGGATTTCTTGAACAATTTTTTGTCTACCGATACATGATGTCTAGAAGCCACTTGCCGAGTTTCATACTGCGACAGTGATTAATCCTTCACTTTTGGCTCAAATTTGTTTGTGGTTACTGGACTATTGTCGAACTTGTTCGAAATAATACCTAATATATGGAATTCGAAGATTTACGAATACTTGATCTTCAACCTTTGTTTCGCGCTGAAACCAACTCATACAATTTTTCACAATCGTATTAATCAAAAAACAAACTTCAAGTTTGTCTTCTTCAAATATTGATAAAATCCATTGTATTCAAAGTAACTCTTCATTCATCTCACTTCAACTGGATTGTTTATCGATCTGATACTCCAACTTTGAATACTGAAGTTTCTCAGGAATCCAGTCTAGCCCCACAACATTTTCTTATTAATTTTCTATGATTCGAGTTTTTCATCACTAGCGGTAATTTCAATCAATAAATCGTAATGGCATTAGATATCACTGGGCGTGACTAGGCGAAAATAACTTCGGCATTTCATCTCACGGGTGTTGAACGAGCAATGTCTTTTCATTGAGAATTATATTGAATATGATATAATGTTATATCTTGTTCCAAAGTAGTAAGTACAATAGATACTTGCATGGTCTTCATCAAAAAACAAATTAGCTATTATCAACCATGCTTTGCGCCAGTTTCCTAACACACTGGTGTGAGCATTTGTTTTCTAGTATAGTTTCGTGATTTCTAATGTGTACTCACTCATGGGGTTATGGGACAACAATATTTTCGTGTTCGGTAGTTGAATCAATGAAAAGCGAAATTTCCCGATAGGGCAAAAACAACTTGACATAGGTATTCAGTCTAAACAACCAGATTATGGAATATATATACTAATGTTTGACAGGAGTTTTAGCACCCACTTGGGATATCCTATTCAGATAACTTCAGATTTACTTTAGTACGTGAGTACTTCAGATATCATGACGAACTACTGTACGAGTGTTCAAAATATTTCTCAGTGAGATGATATCTTCTTTACCCTCCGATCAAGTAACACAACCTAGATAAGTAATACTCAAATAGATCTGAAGGTAACATCTTTGCATAATGTTATCCCTCAAATCATGACATTATTGCCATGTCACAATTTTTTAAGAATACAATAAGCACGTGATGATATTAAATGGGTTATTGAGATAAACCCTTGATTTATGTTCTTTCACTGTACTGTTTGGAACCTTTGGTGTAGTAATGAATATACTGGAGTTTTATCCCAACACCAAACCACTATTTTCATCACCTCGACACGTGTTTCGGTCACCAAGTGACCATCTTCAAGAGGAAGATCAAACTAAAACTAAAACTTGATTTATGAAATGAAGCATGAATAACCAGTCTGCAGGTACTTATTGCCACTTTTCGATATGATAGTTCATAATAACTGTTAAACAAAGCAGTTGATGAAAAATGATCGCAATGCCGTTTCTCACAAATGATAACACTGGACTTTCTACCGTACTCTATAAGAGAAGTAAAATTTGAAATATGAATGTAGATTTCGCTAGGCTTTCATAAATAATGGTAGGTTCATATGGGCAATAATGCTACCCATAGAAACATTGAATGAATATTAACAATAACTATTCAGATGAGCAAACCACGGAATTAAAAATACCTCTGGTACAACATTTCTGACAAGACAATATATTATAACTCAAAACGCCAAAAAAAATTAAGATCCTCTTTTCAAATTACTGAAGAAAATTGATCTCCCATCGAAAAATTGTTCTTCACTTTGTCAAAATTAATTTTATTAGGATCTAGATGTTATTCTAGAGGTCCATATCAAATTCATCCCAAATTGTTATTGAAACAGAATTTGGTAGTATTTTTCTGTAAAACAATCGCTGCTTTTGGGGCCTTTCTTTATGGCAACGGAGGTACTTGTGGTTTCTGCAATAAGGTGCCAAACCTCATTTCCTTTGTTAATTGTAACATTTCGGAATCATCTAAATGAAACTTTTGTTCAGTGATCAATTGGACGGAAGATAGACATGGCCACTTCGTTCTACAGATTTGAGTTCTCTAGATTATTATTTGTAGCCAAATCAGAAATGAACGGTTAACACCTCAGTACAGGCTAGATGTCGACAGATTCAAAATACTTCTGGAGTATTCCAAAAGGTATGAAACCTTTTCATCAGGAGGGCAAGAGAGAGCATGTATTGAATGCAACGGTGGAAATTATATTATCAAGTCAGAAACCGGAGTTCAACAAGAAGATCCTCTCGGACCACCCTTATTCTGCATTATCACTGAAAAATTTTCTACAGTTTTAATAAAAATTATTTTTCTACAAAGGCAACTCGCTCGATAGATAATTCATTCAACATAGCCACCTAATATTACCTATGAGAAAATAAGCACCCAGTTATCCTAAACGTATAAGCCATCCAAATATCCAAGAAAATACATCTCTTGAAACAAATAGAAAAACTTACTCCTAAGAAAAAAAAACGCTGATATGTGAAAGCGATGAAGGTTACTTTGGTAAGTGGTTGTAGAAGAGATAATTGTGCACATGTCTTCACTGAAAAATTTAATCTACAGTTTAGACTTATAGCTCTCCCAGTCACTTGAGAGGTTGTGGTTTTTCTCCATCTAGTGCGGAAAACCTTAGCGATGCCATTGTAACCGTGAGCACTGTTACATGTTTTAAGTGTACCCTTTATAATAAAACGGTCTTTCAAACTTACGGGAATAATATAGTCCGGTCAATTTAGACATTCGAAGTTACCTAAATTCCCACCAAGCTGAAAATCGGTAAGATTGTTTAAAATATCATTAAAAACAAAATTTGAAAGTTCCCCATCTTTCCCCTGTAAGGAAAAAATTTTATTCAAGGTCAAAGGTAAAAAAAATGAGTTTTTCGCGATTTTCAGCAAAACGGTGAGTTTTATCATAAAAATATTTTCAACAAAAAATGTAGATCATAAAATTATCTACAAAAAATTAATCCATACTTTTTTTTCTACGAGCCACCGTTTTTGAGATATAACGATTCAAAAAGTTGTAAAAGTTGTAATCGTCATAATATGCACACGTTTCCTCGCCAACTATGAGGTAGTGTACTTAGTGCGTTTTTTTTGTGGTTTCCCCAGTAGGCCTATTCCACGGGTCAGTTTTGCTCCTGTTTAATTTGAAACTATTCGAAAATAATGGATATTAGCAGAGATTGAAAAGATAAAAACAATTTAAGTTAAAAAAAAGTTGTGTAATTTAATCGTCCGAGTCGTAACTTTCAAAATCTTCTTCTTGTTCTTCTTCTTGATCTTCTTGTTCTTGTTCGTCTTGTCTTCATCCTGAGTGCATGTAAACTGCGTTAATAGCGATGTATCGCATGTTGCCTCGTTGGAATCAAACGGATCCTCTACTGTTGGTGATTCAATATTAGAGTACAACCGGCCTTGACAATGTGTACATGCCGGAGAACAGAACAGTCCGACTTTTTTGCAACCACATTTAGCACTGCATCCCTTTTTGCAGTTGCAAAAAATCATCGAGTTCAGCAGTTTTTCCGGCGCAGGTGGAAGTAAAGTGTGCACTGGTTCTAATAAATTGTTGACCAACTTCCAACCCCAGTCTGTAGGGTCTAGCTGATAACCAAGCCACACTTGAACTTGGTAATATACCCTAAAAAGATGTTGATGAGCAGCAACTGAGGTTGGAGGAAGACAAGCTAATTGTACTTGTTTTTTACTTTTGGTGTTTTTAACGAAACATGCATATCTATACTTATCTAAGCAGGTATTTTTTTTAGGAGCTCCGTACATAGAAAGAAGAAAGCGAATGCCGTTAGTAATAATTTCTTGTCGAGTAAAACTACTATTTTTAAAAACTTCAGCACATTCAATTAAATTTTGTTTCTCAAATAGTTTGAAGACTGTTATTTTACCCCTCCTGTAAAATGCAGATGTCGTATCACAGCCAGTTATTGCGTGTAAAAATAGTACATGATTTTGACACTTGGCAAAAGTAGATAAACTTTTTGATGAATACATTTCCGATTGATGTTGAGCTTTTCCTGGTTTCAAGAAGAAAATAGTTTTTTCAGTTGGAGTTCGAGCAGTCAGTAATACGAGTAAGTCTATATCTTCACTAACAACAATAGTTGTATTTGTCAAATTGAATTGCTCAATTGCTGTTTCAATTATCAATACATCAGCATTATTATTAGCTTGTCTTACCAATATATTTTCCGTAGTAAATCTTTCTTTCAACATTGAAATGAACCGAGACTTGTGAGTATTAGAGAGAAATTTTTGTTGGCTGGTTGGAACTGTCATATTTTCATCGAATAAAATATCAATTGATGAAGATGTTGCTAAAGTTCGACGACGCTGTTCTGCAGCTTTGGTATTTCTCGTGCAATCATTATAGCCATCAAATACGACAGTAACTCGGGAACCAAAATGTCGACGTACGTGTGGCGTATAAATTAAGGGACTAGGCTTCATTTTACCTGATATTCTTATAGTTATAACTTATGTATATTTTATATTAGTAGTGTAAGTTACAATAACCGATAGAAAAATATTTTAACATATATTACAACTATAGAGATGTATATATACGTGGCGTACTCATGCATATTATGACGATTACAACTTTTACAACTTTTTGAATCGTTATATCCCAAAAACAGTGGCTCGTAGAAAAAATAGTATTGATTAATTTTTTTAGATAATTTTATGATCTACAATTTTTGTTTGAAATATTTTTATGATGTTTTGCTGAAAATCGCGAAAAACTCATTTTTTTTACCTTTGACCTTGAATAAAATTTTTTCCTTACAGGGAAAAGATGGGGAACTTTCAAATTTTGTTTTTAATGATATTTTAAACAATCTTACCGATTTTCAGCTTGGTGGGAATTTAGGTAACGTTACTCTTATATTTTGGTCAAATTTGACCGGACTAATGAGTGTCTAGATTCTATTCAGTGTAAGATCAGGATTCATAACTCTTGACGGAATCTGTAAATACTATTAAAATATAAACGAAAAAAAGGTCGCTCTGTCTGTGTTGATGAATTTAATAGCATTTGACTCGATGCTCTAGGATAGGACCGTCGAGGGTTTTTCAGAAAGTCGTGGGAAGAAACAAAGGTTGATATTTTTAGATTCCATTCGGTGTCAAAGAGTGTTTGTGATAGTTTGGGTTGGTTAAGACCACCTGTGAGGGTAGGCTGGTGCTACTCTTGAATGAGCCCACAGAAACATGTTTAAATTTGCGTAGGGTCGATCTCTGTTTAGTTGTGTATCAAGTAAGTAGCTTCACTACATATTTTAAAAAAAATTCCAAGACAAATAATAATAGTGGTTTTGTTATAAACTTGGAGTATGTTTAAAAAGCATTGCTTGTTTGGATAAAAATATGTTTTTTTTGTATCAAATAATGATAATTATAAACTTGAAATTGCGCTTTTGTTATTTTAAAATTGGAGATAGCTTCATTATAAATTTGAGGGCATTACGAGGGTGAATATGAAAGAATAATAATAATGGCTTGATCATAAACTTGGCCATAATTTTCATTGTAATAATAATAGTGATAATATCATTTTGACAACAATGGATGCTGATGAAAATATCCCTATATCTCCAAATGATTGCAAGAACTACTGTAAGAGAGAAACATCTGGAAATTGGCGGAATGAATGGATCAATTCTGAATCAAAATTGAGATATGTTAAACCAGATATTGAATACATCAAATACCCACACGAATTCACGAGGCGGGAACAAGTTATCATAACCAGACTCAGAATAGGTCACACTAATTTAACATCTAGCTATATGCTAACGAGAGAAAGACAAACTAGATGTGACACTTGTAGAACTACTTTGACGGTAGAACACATACTTCTACAATGTCAACAATATGAGAATGCTCGAAAGAACTGCAACATCCCAAATAATATAAAAGATTGCCTCTGCAAAGACAAAATGAAAGACGTGCTAAAGTTCCTGAAAACAATTGATTTGTTTGAAAAAATCTAGAAACGAAAATATTCCAAAGGCTAATGACCACAGCAGTCGATGCCATAAACCAACAAAAAAAAAAAAAAAAATCATTTTGAATATGGCTGTTGTTTTATTATCGGGTGAGTTTCAGAAGTGGACCTAGGGCTAATAAGAATGATACCTGGGAATATGATTCCAGTTTGGAGAGGAATTTGATGGACAAGATAATTAAAGATTCACATTTTGGTGAGCTTGATGCTTTTAAAAACATGAATTTTTGATAGTAGAGCGATCTTTCATGTTTATGAGAGGGTGACCGTTTATTTTTTTTTACTTGCTATTATTATATATTGAGCATTCTGGCTTTTGGGGAGGCTAGGCCCTGAGATCCAGGTGACTCAGAGCGGATTCAAAACTATAATCTGGGTCTGGTTGCAGCAAAAGTATAAATAACATCATATATTTTAATTCAATTTTCATATTGAAAATCACTTTCTATATAGTAGGTGACTGAGAAGTGGTTGTTCACTTTGATGTAAGTTCAAAATTGAACCAAAGATATAGTCGCCTAACACCCTATTGGTTTATTGCACCATTTTAGAACTATGAACATCACTTCTGGTTATTGTTTTATTTTCTAACAGAACAGAAATCAGTCGTATCAAAAAATACATATTTATTTCAAAAGAATGGAATGGAAAAATACAAGATTGAAATGATTGATGACAGATTGAATTATAGATGAATATTTGAAGTACAAGATTTTGAATGATATTTACATTGATACACTATTCTGGTAAAACAGTAAATTATTGAACATTGTAATCATTATTTATCGTCTGGATTTTTGGCATATAAGAATGAACCCAAAATCATACCCAAATAAAACAAGTGCGACCAAAAAATAATTATTAATCATATTAAGAAGAATAGGGAACCATTATCACAAATTGTTCGGTATCTTTTTCAACTCATTGACTGAAAAACTACTGGAGACTGAAAGATCACAATATTTATGTAATTTTATCTTTAACAGTTTTACTCATCCACTGATTATCTCCCTCAGTAGTGTAAAGGTTTTCAATACTGAAGTTATTAAACTTCATTTCACTGCTTTCCAGAAATGCGACTATTCTATTAATGAACTGAGGAGTTTATGTTATTTTTCACTTCGCAGACTTTTCCAACTGTTGTTGATAGCGTTTCTTGTAGAGTCCTTGAGGGTCATATTTCTTCGTCAGTTTCTCCCAGTCATTGGCTCTTTTCGTCATGAGATGTTTCATCACTTTTTCTGCTGTACTTCTCTGGTTCGGATTGCATTTATCGCATCCGGTCTTGAGAGCATCGGGAAGGGTTTCTGAAAACAGTAGAACAAATTACAGATTTGGCGATTGCTATTATAGTCATAAATTATGACCAATAAGTATGGACGCTATCTAAATATTTCGTATTCGAATCGGTGTCTCACAGGGTTCAATCGATGCAACATAACCTCAATATTACCTCTATGCTATTTTAATTCTGATGTTTTATCATGTCATCATGATTTTCACGAACATTCTGTTCAGATGGATGACAATTTTGAACTCTGATATCAATGAACTTTAGAACTCATTATACAGGTTAGTGTTTTTCTAGGTATGACATATCAAGATATTGTTGAAGAACACCAATTTCTACCTACTCTCCAAGATTCTCACGATATTCTCTCAACATTACAATATTCTTCGTATTAACCAGTGGATAAAAAAACGAGTCATCAAATATTTTTGTGCTTGAAAAAATATTACGCACCAAAAACGATATTTGATAATTATATAAAATTGATCAAGAAAATTAAACTAATTTCAATCCTAAAGTGATTGGAAAAACACAACTTGACTGTTTTCGTCAAAACGGTTAAGCTATAAAATGTTGAATTTTAAAATTTTTACCAATATTTTTGTTCAAATGGTAACATAGTGGCTCGTCGAGTTAAAAAAAACAGCATTTTATTACGATTAATTTCATACTGCACTCTATTAGGTTGTGAGAAAACTTTTGATTAAAAATTGAAAATATAACGTTAGAACTTTCGTTAAAATTCGATTTGAAATCATGGAATAGCCTGTGACCGACAAAACTGAAATAAAATCATTAAATTGCGATAAAAATTGACGTGTCAACATATTATTTGACATCTCTTCTACAAAGTCAATTAAGTAGGTAGGGATGATAATGATGGAGATGATTGGTTTCTTGTGAGTGAAGAAAAAGAAACGTCACTCAAGGAGATCCCAAGATGATGTAACATTTTTACAAGTCTTCTGCAGCTAACTTTTTGAAGAAACATAAATATCATTGATTGCTTTCACTGCAGACCTCCATTCTCTGGAGTGTTTCTAAGAGCACGACGTTTCAATCGGTTTAGTATCTCCGATCGTTATCAAGTGTCAAACAAAATATCATTCATTTAAATATCAGCTATACCAGCTCCTGTACCAAAACTATAATGCAATGAGACTTGAGTATTGCAATTGGTTCTTTGGAAAATATTTGGAGGATGGTACATTTTCATCCAAAATTCTGTATACTGACGAAAGTCGTTTCACTAATATGGGACATTAAACAGAAATAATAAGCGATATTGGTCCGATGCAAATTTACACTTGATGGGGGAAGGAAATTTCCAAGAACGGTTTGGTTTCAATCGTTGGGTTGGGATTTTAGGGGACAGAATTTTAGGCCCTATAATGTTTGACAGGGGCTAGTTTCCTCGCGTAGAAAATTGAGCATTTCTTGGACGAAGTTCCATTGATAAATCGATTTAGATTATTTAATCAACAAGATGGTGCTCCACCACACAACATGAGGGCAGTTAAAGATTATCCAAGTTAACATAGAATGAAAACTGGATTGGAAATATGGGTCCAGTTAAGTGGCCAGCGAAGTAATATAGGGTGGTTTTCACTTTATAATTTTATTTATTGCTTTCTGGAAAACTTTTCAGGACACCTGACCTTACGCCTTTTTTGAGGGGATCTATTAAAAACGAGGTTTATGATGTACCTCCTGCCACCCGAAATGAATAAGAGGACGAAGTAAGAACAGCCAGTCATAGAATCACACCAAGATAGTTGAGAAACGCTGTAGGAGGTCATTTTGAACATCTTGAACCCCTTTAAATATGTAAATGGGTAGTTTCAATAACATTATTTAATTTTCAATAGTTGTTTCATTTTCGAAAAGTTATAACGTAATTTTTCCAAAAACAACATTCCTTCATTAATGTAATGTACAAAAACAACATTAATTTTGATTGAATACCATGCTCTATTGAAATCCCTGTGTTTTAATAATTTGTTTTTGCAATTAATAAAATGGTAGATGTTCGATTCGAAAGCATTTACTGGATATCGGATATATTACACCGCCACCCCTTATTTGTGTTCAAGCACTTTGAGAAAAATCACTTGAATCAAATATATTATGCATTTTGTTTCAGATCAGATTTACGCGAATTTACTTAATCAGAATTGAGATATTTATCACATTTCTGAACTTAGTTTTTTTCCCTATAATTATCAATAATTGACGCCTGGCTAGTTCAACAAACCAACATTCGTGGTAACATTTAGAAAGTGAGTGAAAGCTTGGTAAGATCAATCTATATCGCTCGATGTTTTTTTTGAAAAATACTTCAGATCTCTGGTTTAAGGAAAAAAAAGTAATTCTATTTTCTTCAAATATTTGTGCTTGTAGTTGTTATAACCACAATGATAATAAATATAATTTATGAAATAAATACAGAGTGGGCAATTGAAAACGATACAGCGGCTCTGTAGGTCGACAGAATCAGAACAAAAATTAAATTGGACACATCAACTTCATTTTCGAGGAGGATATTATTTGCGATGAAATTCACCAGGAATACGGTTCATCCCTCGTTGCTGTGGCCGCCACCCCCATGGTGTGAAATATTATTATAAAGAGTTTGTAAAATCAACACAGTTTTTTGATAGGTCGATAGTTTTCTAAAACCTATTTATCACCACTTTTGAAGAACAAGGGCAGTTTTCCATATCTTCGGGAACATCCTCCTTTGATCATTATGTATAGAATAATAGTTCTATCGTTTAATAGCTGTTATAAGCAAGTAGAAAACTAAACTTTGTCTATGACTATAACAAGTCTTCACCATCAAATTTTAACAATCTGTGAAGGAAAATAAGAAGTTAACGAATTTTTGCTGGTGTATAAACATTCTCTATTAGTTTCATCTAGTATACGATTGGTGAATAATGAAAGATTTTCAATAGTTGTGTTGAGATACTCTTTCGACGAACCCTGTACATGAACTGAATTGAACTCGATGAAAAAGGTGAAGGAGGCAAAGCAACAACTTTCTATTGTTGTATTTTGTAATTGTGAGGAATCAATTATATAACGATGAGTTGTTTATCCGGTTTATATTACTACCTCATTTAGTACTAGGACCGAGAGACCCATTGATGCTGGAGATACAACTATTACATATAAAATGATCGAAATAAACCCACTCATATACTGATAGCATTCATACAAAGTGGCCCAAGTTATAAATAGGTCATTTATAATTGATGATGCTACTGAAAAGGTATGGTAAAATGGTATAAATGAGTGTATACCTTATTGAAATATTACCCCAATAAAAATATTGCTAGCTCGAGTGGATAAGCCGGATGGTTTTAATCAGAAAGTCAAGCAAGCAGTAATTCATTCATTTATAGATAGCACAAGCCTCCTGAAGACTTCTGAAGTTGGCTCGTAAGTGTGCAGCCAGATGAAAAATTCAACTCTCGTCATCAGAGTGATACCGTAGATTTTTAGTATTCATAGTTCTCTCCACGAATCTACATACTGTCAGATATCCAAGCAGCACTGGAAGCCTTGAGACAACTGGCAAAAAACAACCAGTTCACTTTGACGTGGGTGCCGGGTCATAGACGTAAGAGAAGAAATGACATAATTTCCCGGCCCAGAACCCTTCTGTGGACTCTCAAATGCCCACTTGAGAGAAGAATTCCGACACTGGGTAACTGATAAATGAAGTCTCACTGAGATAGAGTGACAGAACAAAGAGAATCGAAAAGTCCGGTAAGCTTATTGCCGAGGAAAGCTTGACAGCTTCGTGAGTTGGACGAGGAAGACTCCTGGTAACGGGACCTCTTAATGGACACTGCCCTTTGAGGTATCACCTCAAGAAATGGGCAAATCAAAGGCAAATCAAAGTTCCTGGAAGGAGTCTTCTCTGACGTCAGTAAATTAGCTCCCAGAAAATTGATGAACAGTATATAAATTCTTGGAGTATCTATGCATTGAGTTGTTGGTGCCTGTGCAGTGTTGAGTGTAATTTCTCGCCTCTGCAACCAGCCAAAACGGACAATAAATGATTTTCATTATTTCTGATATCTGCGCCTTGCTTTCCATTGTTTCAATAGCACTGACTATCACACCCTGTTAATAAAAAACGAACTCAAACTGTCACGAAAGAGATCTCAATGTGAAATGAGCGATGTGGCTTTGAAATAGATGGAATCCAGTAACACATTATGGAATTAATTATTGAAGACATAGCGGTTTAGGGGGTACCCCAAGGTTCAGTATGAGAATCGTACCATTTTCTTCTTTACGTCAATGATTTAAATCTCATCCATCCATTTTGCTGTTAACACTATCATCCTATGATATTCCAGGGGTTTTTAAATGCATTGTGGAAAATACGCCATAGAAAATATATTAAAGAACTCCGCATATTTACTACCGAAAAAGGCTTTCGGCTGATTTTGCTCAAATTTTGATATGTTGTAGATCCTGACATCCTCATTACGTAGTCCAATTTACAGATCGATCCTCTTACCAGATTTCGAGCTAAAAGGTATCAAAAACTCGATTTTTGCTATTTTGGGTATTACGCATCAATTTGATTTTTGTGCTTCAACTCAAAATTGAACTTTCTTAAAAATTAACTCATCACATCTAAGTTGTAAAGCATGAGTTCCTCCATGCGATAAAAGATTGGTATCTCACAAAAGGTGTTGCATTACAGTATGGCAAGACAATGTTGATAGAAATAGATAAATATCAATACGATAATCGATTTAGGTTTAGATATTTTTCATTTATTATTATTTTTTGCCTATATATAAACAATTATTCTTTACTTTTCAGTTATGGAATCGTGTTTTTCAGTTTTTTTGAACTATATCTATTTTTCACTTTTCAGTTCTCAATTTATTATTAAAAAAAAATCTCCGGAGAGAGAGCCTGAAAAAAAATATCAACCTTATTCAAGGAAGGAGCAGGCGCATTATTTACGCGGATTTTTTAAATTCTGACGTAGACTCTCACACAGAGTATATGAGAGGCAAATTATTCAATTCTGGAGATCCTGATCAGGATAATAAGACAAACTCATCAAATTCTATTAAATCTGCCCGTTTAAAGTGAGTCAAAATCGAGTGTGAAGGATTCGGTTACAAACATACATACATACAGGTGAATCTACATGAAAACGTGTAAAAACAAGGTGTCCTGTGGAAAAAATCCGAGAATAAATCACCAATATTGTAGAGAAAATTATGAAATTATTTCCCAGGAGAATAAAATCAAAAGAAATATTTTTAAAAATATTTTGTATAAATTCTCAGAGCTCAAGTTGAAAATTTTCATATACCTGCAGTTGAGTGGGTGATATACATGCCTTTGAACAATTGAGAAATTTCAGTAATCAAAATTTATCTGATTTCCAAACTTTAAACCGCTATTTCCATAACTTTTATTAAAAACATAACTTGAAAGTATACTCAGGATTGAACTCATATTACAAAGAGGTTTACAACAGTTTCAAAGAAATTATTGTCTGTGATATCTGTCTCTGTGAAGTTGATATTGCATGGAAAATACATAATAATTATTATATTTGATTGAAAGCAAAAGTGTTGCATTCAGCGGCAGTTTTTCAATCTCATCGATGCCTTCGATTTGTTATCAATCAAAAATACATTGTAGTATAGTTCTGAAACACTTACTCTTCAATTCTCTCCCCTCTGTTGTACATGGACCCAGATCCATCAAACACTTGACATAATTGGTCAACACCCTCTCATTTTTCAGAATTTTGTCGACATCAATATTATCATATTTGCCATTATACGCATTCTGAGCAGCGACAACTGCCAAAATGCAGAGCAGTATCAGTGCACTTACACTGTTCATTGTTGGAAAGTTACTTATGAGTTATTGCGTTAGTTTCATTCTATCTTATAAATGCCCAGGGGGACCTTAAGAAAGTAAGAGTATCACGTGATTGGTTTACAAGAATATTCCAATACGTCAAGCATTGGTTGACCTACTTATTAGCATCAGTGTAAAAGTAGCTACAGGGGCTTTCTGAGGAGTTCTTCCTGACTGATAGTCAATAAAACAAGTAACGAAAGTGTAGGAATTGGAAAACATTTCGATAGTTACAACACAAATAAGTTCATACTGAGTCGAAAATGAAAACTTTTTACAAATCGGTCCGATAGAAACATCCAAGCACCGAGGAATAAATGAATGTGACTACTTCAGTGGAAATGCTATGGCTGATGCAGAATAAATCTTTGCATAAGTAATTTTAAATTTAATTCATAAGAAATAAATAGGTAGTTTATAAAAAATGATACAACTCTTTGAAGGATTCGTTAACCAAATAAATAGAAATGTTCATCAAAAGCTGTTTTTGAATGATCCTCTGTGTATATGCTCAAAGCAATTCTGAACATTGGTTTTATGATAGGATTGGAGTAGAAGTGGTTTTTAATTCGGTTGAATGGTTATTGTAGGTGAAGCATTTTTATTCATCTATGATTTTGTAAGAGAGATATGCTGGAAGTTGTCAAGAATGACATTATATCGTACCTACCCGTGTTTGCCATTAAAAATGAAAGAGTTTTCCAGAAGAGTAATTTCTAAATCAAATAATTCATTAGATGTGAATCATAGACACGCCTTTCACAAAAGCGATTTTATTTGATCTCCAAGTCACAATGCACCATCTGTATTATAATTAACTCCTTCTCCATCTCGTGTTAACAGTATCGAAACATTTCTACCTATATTCTCTCAAATAAACAAAAAAATTGAAAATGAACATGACAAGTAGCTTATTTTTTGGATGTCTCATTTTTCAGCTACCTGTTGTAGTATATTTTTTTGCTGAGGTGAAGGAATTTTTTTATAGAGGAGTAATGAGTCTCCAAGCTCAATAAATACTGCGAGACTCTTTATCAGGTATACTCACTAAAACCTCCACCTCTGTGTAGGTCCGGTGAGGCTATTGCCTCCGGTGACACTCAGGCCTATTGGCCCATTGTATTTTACCTATGTTGTAATGTTACAGTACCCAAGTTTCGTATTGGGTGGGAACATTATAGTTCTGGCTCATCAGGTGGCTGCCCAAAAATTGCCTGTTTTCTGTGGTCTAGAGCTTCACGGTTTCTGGTCAGGTCTCCATCGTATTGCCTCATTTTTTTGAGGTTCTCCTTTACTGGTGCATGTCCAGTTAGGAGTCCCGTAACAGTTCTCAACTGGCTCCTGTAAATATGTCTGCCGTTATTTTGTTACACGTTTCTTTGATATATTTTTGTTTTCGTGCTTGTCCCTAATCCAGTCCTTTACAGACGCTCTTACTGTACACTTCGGTACCCCTAGCATCTGCTCTTGGTTTGGGGGCATTTCCGATCCTGTTCGTGCGAGTTTGTCTGCTTTCTCATTGGCTGCGATTCCCTGATGACCTAGGACCCATATCAATTTGACTTGATTCCAGTCTGACAGAGTTCCCAGTTCTTCTTTGCAGTCCCATGCCAGTTTGGACGTTACTTCCTTGCTACACAAGGTCTTCAGTGCCGCTTGACCAAGGGCCTCGATATGGGGGGTAATTATCCCCCTCAAGAACAATTCTGTCTCATTCCTAGTTATCGCACATCTGCATCCACCCTTTTACAACAGAATCCTATTCCTAAACTAGCTTTCACCCCTCCCAAGAAAAATTTGACACGCGCTTAAGCTTGACTGTCTGATAGGATGTTGATATGCAAGTTTTCAGCGTTTCTCTTATTATGTTCCTTCGCGCATTGACGGATGGCGTACACTTCTGCTTGAAAGACAGAGGTATGGGTGCCCAGTGAGTACCTGATGCCAATACTCGGATTCCTGGAGAACACTCCTGAGCCTGCTCTATTCTCAGTCTTTGATCCATCTGTATATCAGATTTTCCCCTGTAGAATGTCCTTGAGCTGTGAGCCGTTCCATTCAGTTCTGTTTGGCACCAGCATTCTCAATTGGTTGTTGAAGGGGTATCGTTTCGGCCCGTTCTCATTTCTAGCGCGTCCCTGATCACAGTTCTAACTATTTTCATAGGTCCCGTTCTAACGTTCAAGTTGGGTGCGATCTGCAGTCTGGAGGCATCAAGCCTTGCCTTGCCCTGAACCACAAAGTGAAGAGGTGGCAGTCCCAGGAGTGTCTCCATCGCTGCAGTTGGTGTTGATTTGATAACCCATGTGATTCCAAGAAAAGCAAGCAAGTTTTTGCACCTTGCTTAGTTCCGTTGCGGCTCCTCTCTGTTGTGTCTTGGGCCACCACACCAAAGAAGCATATGTAATGGAAGGCATGACCACCGTGCTATACAACCAGTGCAGCATATGTGGTTTGAGTCTAGCACACTCTCGAGAGCCTTCTATCTTCTCACAGTGTCTCCTCCAGGAGTCTCTCTTGGATTTGTTTAGGGCCTTTTTGAAGATGGACAAGGCGTTCTTGTATTCATCCCAGGTCCCATTCTTTGGCTTGTCAAACGTAGAGATGACTGCGTCATTGATTTCTTCCACAGCCACCTCAAGGTATCTGTTGGTTCTTATCGTACGATACGTTCCTTGGAGTTTGCGACTCAGGTCTGCTCTGTACGATTCCCAGTTCACTTTCCGTGGGTTCCGATAAGTCTTTTTGTGGATGTCACTCTTTATTATGAAGTCAATGTTTCTGTGATCCGAGTAACTTACATCATCAGATACATGCCATTCTGTAACAATGTTACTCACATTATTTGAGGCTATTGTTACGTCGAGTACCTCCCTCCTGTTTTTTGAAATGAAGGTGGGTTTGTTTTCTACAATCAGCTTATCCAGCTTGTTAACCATTTGGAATTGTAGTAAATTTTCACGTCTTTCGTTCCTAAAATGTCTCACCAGGTCTTCTACATCCTTTGTGGGTGGTGGTTCAGGGTGGTTCGATGGGAAGGAGGCCGATCCAAGTACTAGCTCCTTAGTCCCGTTTTCTACCTTAGTCCTGATCAACACTACTGTAAAATCTCTGGAACAGAAATTCGTTAGCGGCAGTATTTTTATGTGTTTTTTATGGTTATGCAGATCTGCTGATCTGCTGTGAATAAGTTAGTTACCTTATCATCCCATGTCTAACCCCTGGTTCCTGTATAAGGGCAGCGTCAAACCCTACCCCAGCCGCTGTAAGGACTGCCGAAGCCGCCTTGCAATGCTTAAGGTTGTAGTATTAGAAAATACTGTTCTCCGTATGTACTGGAGAAAATGAATTGTGCAATTCAAAATAAGCGCAAAACAATAACAAGCTTTCTTATTTTTGCGAAACTCTTGAAATTACTTGCCTGATGATAAGATTTGGGCAAATATTCGCACTTTGACAGAGATTTAATATCGTATGGTACCTGTAAACATGACATGTTCTATGCTGTGGTAATACTTGGTTTATATCTCGAAAAGAGGTGGTCTTGGGATTTTACGTCTATATATGCATATTACTCAAATAGTTATCAAATAAAAGAATTCTTGGTAATGAAGTTGGAGTTCTTGATCATTGAATAACTACTGAGTAGTATGATGTAAACATTTAAATTACTACTAATCCCGAAACTGACGTATCACGTCATACGTCACATTATATATCACATTTGACATTTGATATAGTATGTTCCTGTTCGTCCACTCTTAAGTTCGTTTATTTCCTATACAATAGGATGATCGACAAACGTACGTCGAACAGAAAGTTATGTAGCAGCCCCTTACAACTGCCGAATCACTCCTGCCCAACGCCTGGCAAAGTTTTTTCACAAGAATATACTTTGCAATCTTCCTGTAACAACTATTGAATGATAACAAAAGAAAAAAAAGTGGCTATCTACATACTAGTTCAGCATCCTATAGGTGTACATCAGAGTCATCTATATGAACCACAGAAAGAACTCCGACTGGTACACCGACTTTGTTTGAAGCCAATCAAACTTATTTCATCAAGAAAAACATTTAGATATTTTTCATGTGGAGTGTGTACCTACTTGAAATTGATTAAAAATAATCGAGCCTTTCAGTATTCCTATAAGGAGACGTAGTGCTTGGCGACTTCTGGCTAAGGGCCAGTTTTTCAATGTTCAGATAAGAGTCTCAGTTACCTAGCTGACGGCCAATAGTCCTCAGGCCCAGTAGATACCCATGAACAAGAATTAATACCCAACTGTTGAGATTTCGTTAATCTATTTTTCATGTCGAGTTGGGCAACATGCTACTAAGAATTTTTATCAAGTAATATGCCCAACAATACATGAAGAGCAGACATACGAAGTTTCGAAAGTTGGTTAATCATTTATTTACTTCTGGTACTCGGTACGAGGACTATAAGCTGTCAGCCAGCTGACTGAAAGTCGACTAAACTGAACATTAAAAATCGGCCCTAAGAGCCACACCGTCATTGACTTGCTGAAGCCGGCCACTAAGTCTTCCAACTGGTTGAAAAGTTCATCTGGAGTTGAGAGCAATAATTTGCCTGCCAACAATTTTTTTTCATTATTCTTTCATCCATTTCCGTAAAATTCAACCTTTTTTGTATATGCACACCAAATTTAAAATCCATTCAGGGTCAATTAAAGATTTTATAGGCTTTTTACGTAACCAATTTTGAGTTTAGAATTTTCGTTATTTCGTTAATCCGTCATCAGAATTAATTTTTATGGTATGATTTGGACTCAGCTCGTCGAAATACATTTCAGGTTAAGGACTTTTTCGAATGAATACTTTTGTTCTTCTATTAACTTGAAATTCACAGAGTATACTAATTTCATCATTCTGAATTGATTAGCGTTCGCAGAATTGCTCTATCTCTAACCGTTTTCGAATTGAAAAGTTTATTTGGAATTGAGAGCGGTTATTTCCCGCCAAACATTTTTTTCATAATTTTTTCATCTATTATCGTAAAATTCAACCTTTTTTTGTATATGCTCACCAAATTTGAAATCGATTCCTGTTCAACTAAAGATTTCATAGGATTTTTACAGAACCTCTGTCACGAGTCTCTCGGAGACTTTTGAGGGTTCCTCGTAAGGTTTGAAGAGTTAGAATATAGGAGAAGTATTGAAGATATGTTGAGCATTGGAAGTGGCAAAAAGGGTCCATCAATGCGCTGCTTTCCTAGCTCGCATAAGTCTCTCGGAGAGTGCAACCGGTTGACGAATATAACAATTTTAACAATAACAATTCCATTTGGTGATTCCTTGTACAGGTCAAAGGTCAAAAAGGTTTGATAAGGAAGAATCTAGAAGTATTGAAGATATGTCGAGAATACGGAGTGGCAAAAAGAGTCCATGAGGGCCTATTTGCCTGACTGCGCTGCTTCCCTAGCTCGTACAAATCTCTTGGAGACTTCTAAGGATTTATTTTGAGGGTGTAGCCGGTCGGTTGTAACAATTTTGCGATTCCTGGTATACACTTTCGTCAGAATGTCGAAAAGGTTCGAAAAGGAAGAATATAGAAGTATTGAAGATATGTCGAGAATAAGGAATGACAGAAAGGGTCCATGAAAGCCCACTTGCCTGGCTGCTCTGCTTCCCTAACTCGGACAAGTCTGACTGTTGCTAGGTTTTGGTTTTTCCCCTCCTCATATTGAAATCTTTAATTTTGTCAGACACACTAACACAACAATATGCCCAGCGGTTTCGTCATCCTCTTTGCAGAACGTCGTTTCTGCCAATCCGATGTTGTTCATATGTTCATTGAGTCAAGGCGATGGTTCTTCAATGAACATTTTCGCCTGTCTCATTCCTGATGCCATGTACCACCACAACTACTACTACTTCATGTTCCAGTTCCCGACTTGGTTCTTGGTATGAATACTGAGTAAGTAATTTTTTATAGATAATATTCCTTGGTGATTCGTTCTTCTTGATATTACCTCAATGTGTATGCAACACATTCTACGTCCTTTCTTCGAGTTTTACGTGATATTACCTACTATAAATAATTATGTCATTATGTTGTGGAATGAATAGAATTGGTTGATT
This sequence comes from Chrysolina americana, assembly GCA_958502065.1. Taxonomy (NCBI): domain Eukaryota; kingdom Metazoa; phylum Arthropoda; class Insecta; order Coleoptera; family Chrysomelidae; genus Chrysolina; species Chrysolina americana. The sequence goes on from OY293411.1 coordinate 93,441,533, forward strand.
CTCACCTTTTAGAAAAAAATCTGATCAAATATAGTTAAATCATCGCTCATTGAATCAAATATATTTTTCTCATCCGAGGAGGTGAAAGAGTATGTAACAAATAGAAGTGATTGTGCTCAGTTACAGTGTCAAGTTACTCCACATTATACATGATATCATGAAGTGGTAACACTATCCGCAATGTCTAAAGCATGCAGAGATTGTGCGATATCGAAAGCGGGAAAGCCCCAAAAATGGATCGAGGGCTACCGCTTTGAGTGTTCCAAATTCAAAATTCATTATTTAGAACTATGTACATTGCATATAACTATTTCAAATGATATACATTGAATTTGTCTCTTCTTTCTTCATTCATGCCGTTCGGGGTAGGAAAAGTTGTTTCTTGAGTGGTGACCGTCGCCAATTACCACTCAGGTCTAACGCCAGGCCGACCCTTGACTCATCCCATATGAGCTGTTCGGTTTCCGGTCATTTCACATCTTCTCAGGTGGTGAGAATCGTTCACGGAGTGAAGGAGAGTTTTCATCGAGACCTCGACACATTGATGGTTCTGTTGGATAACAGTAGGCATCTGGATGGAGGATTTTGTTGCAAAAATGTTGAGAGTAGGCATGCCTAGGCATAGCCGGCCGAAGCAGGAGTATCAAGAGTCCTAGTTCTATAATGGAATTCAAATGAAAAGTTTCTGAAAATTTATTATGAATGAACTTTATGAGAAAAAATACAAGTACTTAACATCAAACAATTTGATTCAAGATATCAAATTTGATCCCCCAATTTGGTAATCGAAAATCAGAATCAACCATTTTTAAAAATTCCATTACAAATCCGATTGACAACAGTGTGTTTGACAGTGAATACATAATTTGCTGTTGCATTGTCAACGAAATGGTAAGGTACAGCTTGCTCAGTATTTTTAATAATGGATGAGTCGATGAATCTGTTGTTTGGAAAGTAATAAAATAATTCAAAATTATATACATATTCAATGATGGCAGCAGATAGAGTCCTGTATGCAATTCAGATCATAAACGATCATTATGGTGCACGCCGTGTTATCAGGTTCGGTTCATCCTATGATATTCATGACCCTTATTACATTAATGATTATTATTTTTCTGGAACTTGAACCGCGCATGGTCAACGTCAAGTCCTACGACGAACGACGAGCGCGTCTTTATGAATCCACCTTTTGTACCTACACAGCGTTTTCTAAGTTCTAGAATATTTTCACGTAAAAATTACTAATAGAAAGTGGTCAGCAGTCTATGTTTGAAATGATATATAACAGAACTGTACAGTATTTCATTTTGAGTCCCACTTCTGTCGTTTCAGAAGTGGGATCAACGAGTTTTTGTTTTTTGTGTATTCTTCACAGCGTAGAAGACTTGAAATCTTCGAGTTCTGCAATGAGCTTATATGTATGAGATTGCCTTTTTAAGTGAGTTCATTATCTTAATTATTCTCTAGCTGACTGGTAAATGATCAATGAGTTATTTTTTCACTGGTGGTCGAATATATAATTCGAGTGAGTTAACTATAGAGTTTCGTCCTATGCGCCCCAGCATTATGATATATGATTCATTGAAATACTTTTCTGCGGAAACTAGATAAGTCAAACATTAACATTATCGATTGCCTAACCTACAATCTATTATTTAAATTTTTTTTCTGCGGTCATCAAATAATTTGATATAATCACATACTGCCTACTACTGGAGTTAGGTGAGTCAGTGATGCTGAACATCACAGGATATTCAGTGCATGAAATAAACTATTGAGGTATATTGAAAATGAGTAATTGTGCAAAAATCATCAATTAACAATTAAGAACCTTCGGTTTTGAATGATTGTGATCCTTCAAAAAGTTGTCAATATTCACCTGAAGACGACTGCGGACGAAAGCAGTTGAAATGTAAAATATATGAACATTACAAATTATAAGACAATGGGAGTCAAGTTACATCGTTAATAACCTTCAAACAAATGAAGTGTACACCTAATTTGCTACTCCGTTATAATGAATCGATAAAATGAAATCTACAAGAGAAAAAATCTAAAATCTAAAGAATGGCGGTTTTCATATTCAACAAATATTTTAAATTACAGTTCATTCAGAATTCATTCAGCATTTCCAATGTAAGATTATTTTCGAATCATCATTATAGTACTGGGAAAAAATTGCAACTCTATTGATATTCCGTAATGCATTACAAGATAAATCTCTTTGACTATGATGATGTAGTTGATTATGAAGGATATAATGCAAGATATTATGATGTAAATAACCTACCGACAAATAAACATATTCGAAGTTGAAATCGATAATAGTTCCAGATGATGATATTCAAGTCAATTTTTTGTTCCATTTCATTATCAAGTAATAACGCAACTCAGTGGGTGGGTGATACGCCATGCGATGGTATAAAGAGCTTTTCCACAGGCGGACCCTGCATGACAAAAAACCACAGACTACCACATAGTGCACTTGTGCATGCCGCGCCGTCCAGGTTATGGTTGGGATCCTGGTCATTCATTGAGTATGGTTTTTTACTAATACTTTGTTTTGTTTAAAATTGTTTTTGACAAAATTGTTTTTTTCCGTTAACCAGCTATCGTCCTCCTACGAACGACAGCCCTCAAAAGTCGAAACTAGTGCGAGCCAAGGATTAACGAGGTCTTACCTTTTAACGTGCGATTCCTACTGTTGGTAATGATAATGAAGATTCTGGTAGAGTTAGACGTGACCTTTCGTTGTTTTCGTTTTGTTTTGGATTCGTTTTGTGGAATCCAATGTTTCTGTATATGAAAATTTTATTTGGGTTCGTAGTACTCCCTTATATGTGAAATGACGTACTGTGTTGGTTGTTTAGAATTAGTATGTTGAAGACCCAGTCAACACTGGGCAAACATCCACATCTCAGGGATATCAATATCGTCAAAAATGTGATTTAGAAGTCCTTGTGATATCATATTGTTGACATTCCTGCGATATTACACCGCGACATCCCTTAGATATTAAAATCAATAATAGCCGAATATAGATGTTTCTGCGATGTCATATTGTTGTCAATACTGCGATATCACAATGCGACATCCCTGTGATATCTAAATTATTGCTAGCTGAATTTAGATGTCAATGCGATGTCAAATTGTTACTTGCCATAGACGTCATACTGCAACATCAAAATCTATACTTAGATATCTCTGCTACTATATTTTTATTGAGTCAACTCCAGATCAGGTGATAAATAGGACTTTCACACACATTCACTTGACTGCCGACCACAAGGACGCCATCTGTCCTCCACCACGGTCGAAAGGCGAATCCTCAATTTGTGTTAAATGTTTATTTTGAAGTAACGCAGTAAGTTGGCAAGGAGTTGGCAACACAGATCGTATTCAGTGTTGGCCAACTTGAAAGCGGCGACTGCGTGACCGGCTGTTAACTGTATTGTATAACCATATTCAGTTCTAGTTCTTTGTTCTTTGTATCGATGCATTGATCGAAGATCGAAGCTTCGTCGCTTTGAATGTTTTCTATACTTTTCATGTTCTGATATTTCCAACTGGATTGATCACATTTGCGAATATTATTGTCCATAAACTGAAAGTGAAAAGTGAGTATCATTGTTGAGTATCAACGAAGTGAGATTCCATTATTTCTTTCTTTTCTATCTGGCACTGTAGCTTTCAGTGGTCTCATATTGTTTCATTGATTTCCAGATATGGTGTGATGGTGATGAGCCTTCACGGAGAGAACGAAAAAAATGTGGAAACAGCCTGTTCCAATTGGTTCAGGTATTCCAAACAAATAAGGCTCGACAGGAAAAGGGACCATAGCAATTAACTTTCAGTTTTTTAAATAATTTATTTTCATTTGATTTTGTACTTCAATTTTTGTATATTTTTGTTATGTTTAGTTTTTTCATATTTTTTTTCTATTTTTTTTATTTGTTGTTTCTGTCTGGAATATCGCATAGACGTTGACGTCTCTTGAATATAACAGTAAAGAATTTGCTGCTATATCGCTCTGTTACATCCCTGATACGTTATTAGGAGGCATTTTTGCGGCGTCTCAGAACTATATCGCAAAGACGTCTCAGAACTACATCGCATAGAGATCGCCAGCATGCATCATGAGTGTGACAAAAGTGAGTCGCTGGGACGTCTGTGCGACGTAACGATGCGTGTCGTAGGTCACGAAGTGACATCGCAGCAATATCTTAGAGATGTATCTGTGTTGGCTGGGGACCATGTATGGAAATTTTGTTAGTTGGAAATGGAAATTTGGCAGGGTGGACTTCTGTCCCATATAGTCAATCTTTCTAGAGACGCGGACATTCGACAGTCTGGATAGGAGCCAAGTGAACCAATAGGTGGAATGCAGCTGTAGTGGACAAGTCGAGTGGTGGATGGAAAACTGGTATATTTAGATGTACACTTTTAGTAGAAACTCTCGACAGTGTTTGGCATCGCATGTTGAAATTCCCAGCTCATACAACTCCTCTGAATACTTCTTAAGGTTACTCGTAGGGGTCCAGCCGAAAAGTGTCTTGCTTTGGGATAATCGATCGCACCTAAAGAGGCGAGCGGTTACAGGTGTCATGATGTGGGTGATGTCAATGAGCCGAAGGGGAATTGCATCGTTCTCGTTGTATGGTCTGCCAGGAAGCATGAGAGAAAGTATGATGCCAAAGGTGGTAGAAAACCAGAACGATTTTTATCTCGCCCTGTCGAAGAAAATAAGAACGGAGAAGACAACGTAAGGGAAGCACCAGTACATCCAGTGTGACCCTTGTCATGATCACCGATTTTCGGAACAGTATCTATAGTGAGAGGAACATATGTGATCTACAACATCTCTTATTCAGGGTGTTTATGATGTATGAATTTTTGCTCTGTAAACTTGTACTTACAGGTTCATAGGCCTAACCAAAATTCAAAACTGAATTTTCACCAATTCAGTGGAATTCACTGCTAACAAAACTGAAGAATATATCTATAAAAGTTTTCATATTGGTCTATATTTTGTCAACTTCTTGATTTATATCATTGTTATTTTCACTCGCTTCTCTAGAACTTTACAATAATTGTTATTTTTCCTGATCGGTAATATTCGAAAATATCGTCAATCAGTTTTAAATTATTGAGCTTGGAGACTTGGCGAACAAAGAACTCAGATTTTTAAAGAACAGGTAATGTTTGGACTTTGGTGCCTAGATTGGTTTTCACCGTAGCTTACATGAACAACAAGACCACATTCATCGGAAAATTTTTCTGTGACTTTTTTGAGAGTGAATGTTTTTCTTGCAGCCCATTGAAGAATACTCATAAGTGGATTTCAGTTGATACCCCCTCCTGGCTAGAGACGGCCCTGTCCTCATATAATAAATACTCTTTTAGGAAATATTCCAACAATGATCAATTTATCGTGCTCAATCAGAATTAATTACTCATGTTCCAAAGATCATTAGATTTTTTTTGCGGAAAAAATATAATTACTTAGTTTGATTATGAAGCTCGAATGACTAGACAAAAAATATGGGAAGATTTTGAGGTCATTAAAACTGAAAATAATGACCCGTTGAAATAAACACCAGATGAAAAAGTTAATGATTTGAGATTAATTATGATTCTGGCGGATAAGATTTTTTGTGCAAAAGTGGGAAGTTTTATATGTTACACAACAAGAAATCGATAGAAGTAGCATAGACGAGCTAATTTGTGATTCGGAACGAAAAATAGCACCAGAAAAACAGAAACGTAAAATATTTTCGAAACAACTTCTTATTGAAAAAAAGATATATATATATATACCTACCTGCGTCATGATACTTGTCAAATGCACTTAAAAGCGTGCGAAATTCTCAAGATTATAATACGCGGTGCTATAAAGGTTGTTGCTATATAACAACGCCAAGTTCTCAGTTTTATCAATTTGATATACGTCAGAGCAATACAACTTTGCTATGATCTATGAATTTTTGGAGATAATCACAATAATTTGCTAAAATTTATTCGCTTCAAGTTTTGAATGATAGTGCAGTAAATATAATATAGTATTAAATTGTGAAACAAATGTTTCTATGATTAATTGACGCACTTGTAACATAATCTGTGAATTCAGAGGCTTCTGTTCATTAATAAATGAGGAGTTAGAAGTGCATTTTTCACACTTTTCAACTGGTCATAATAGCTAGTAAAAGTACTATTAAGTTCTTCTACAGTGGAAACTAGAGAAACAAGTTTAGAAACCAACCAAACAACAGATTGATGAAAATTGATAATAGAGTAATCTGAATCAGAATCTGGTTTTTTCCAATTTTTTTACTTTTCAGTTGGTCATATGTAGCCGCAAAAATGGATGTAGGTAAATGAATATTTCATCAATCGACGGGTAGATATTTCTGAGTACTATATGTGGAATATTTTGGAAAATTATGCACTTCTCATGAAAATAAAATGCGAGGGTGTTGCTGCTCAAAATGGTACATACTGTATATTTCACATTCGCAACAGAGATTGTGGTTTTGTCTTCATCATCGGTGGGAAAACTAGTATATACTGTACTGAACTATTTTAAGTTAGTATAGTACACCTAACCCTGCTAGAATGTTCTATATTACTAAGCCTAGTTAGTAATCCTTCTGATTGAAGGTGTATCGCGAAGTATAGAAATTCACCAACTCCTACTTCCCCTTCATGGGTTCTAGTAATGTTTATTAAACATGTTCCCCTGTATGTTGAAATCTTCAAAAACATTCGTATTAAAATTCTGTATTCGATGTCATCAAAAAATCACATTAATCAACATTTTCCAGAAAAACTACTCATCGCACATCCGCAATTCTCTTTGAACAATTTAAACAGAGGTATCTTCTATTTGACAAGGAACTTTGAGCTTGATGGATGCTCACAAAGAGGGCGCTGCAATGCAGATATTCTTCAGGAAGGCACAAGCACTGAAATTTTTGGTTTACAGAAAAATATTGTTCTGAGCGCCCCTTTTCCAAATGAAATTTTTTTTATGATTCCTACATTTCTGGAATATTCAGTATGTTATGAAAAAATGTTCGTTTTCATCAATAATAACACATACATAAGATGACATTGCCTATTTTGAATAGGAACTATAATTTTTATTATGTACAATTTTAAATTCAGGAACGATGTAATTTAGAAATCTTAGATGTTGTTACATATGACATACTTACTGGGTAACGATACTTCGTTTATTTGGTATAAATATCACTGGTCTAGATACTGAAAAATTCCTGAATTTATTCCAAAATTACAGGTGGATTGAGGAATTCAAGGTTCAATATTCATTCTCACAATGAATGCCAAAATAAAAACAATTCGTTAATAAGAAACATGTTTATTGAGAAATATCACAACTATGGAAGACTAAGCATAAAATATATAATAGGTAAAACATAACTATTCACGTAAAAATTAAATATGTACACATTTTGTTCTTGTATTTTTGGCAAGTACTTCATCGAGCATCATTCTGTCTCAATGGTAGAAACATTCGGAAATGATGTTTTCACACTAAGGACACGAATTTTTTTGTGGTGACACTCAATTCTACAGTGTGTTTCACTTCTCATGGAAATGGTATCTTTTATAATTTTTGACGAAATATCATGAAATTATCAGGATCGATAGATACACTAGAGATGAACTCTCTGCACGAAAGGGGTCATCCTACGTGATATACACTGCTCTCCAGCAGCGATGAAACCACCCAATTTTCCAGAAAGTAATTAGGGAGCAAAATTGGCCAAAAGTTCTTTCGGATTCGTGTTCAGGATCCCAAAATTACTATTAATAAACTTGTCTCCTGAAAAAAATTCAGTTCTGAAAAATTAAATTTTTTTTCACTTACTTCACGTATGATGACCCCTTTTGTGTAGAGAGTTCATCTCTAGTGTATCTATCGATCCTGAAAATTTCATGGTTCTACCTCATAAATTACGGAAGATACGGGGGCGTTTCCATGCAAAGTGAAACAAATTTGAATTTTTCAGGACTGAAAATTTTTCAAGAAACAGGTGTATTAGTAGTAATTCGGGGATCCTAAACACGAATCCGAAGGAATGTTTGGCCAATTTTGACCCCTAATATAAGTTTCTGGAAAAATGGGTGGTTCCATCGCTATTTTCGTGCAGTGTATATCACGTAGGATGACGCCTTCTGTGTAGCGATTTCATTTATAGTGAATCTATCAATCCTGAAAATTTCATGGTTCTACATTGAAAATTACGGAAGATACGGGGGTGTTTCCATGAGAAGTGAAACACACTGTATAGGAATTCAAATAATTATATGATCAAGATAAAATATTGTTTCGGTCTGACGAATAGTTGCGTGAATGGGTTCAACAAAATACTCATTCCTCATTCCCGTCAGGTAAAAAGTATTTGATTGACCGAAGTATTCATTTTTGAAATTTGAAACAACTGAAATTTAATCACAGTATTACATTGATTTGAATACATAATTTTGTTCAACCCACTCAAATCTAACAATTTTTTGGTGTTGTTTCACTCGGATAATATTATATATATCCATTTTTTCCTCTGTCACACATGTACAAAGTGTATTCACTTAAGTTGGCGAAGTATGGAAAACTTTCATTTATCGTTTCAGAAAAAAGTAATTCGTCATAAAAAATTCCGCATGTTTCAGAACTTAATTATAATTTTTTAGTTGTATACGATAGGGTCAAAAAATATGAATTTGGTATCAGAAGTACTTTTATTTGTTACAATATCGAAATTTGTTGTGATGAAAAATTGTTCAGAATAAAAAAATCACGTTCTTATAGATAATCCTCTCTATAATAACACTTAACACTACATCTTAAGATGTATCTTTGGAATATCATATATGGAAACTTGTTGAAAAATTTTCACATGTTTCAATATTAACACTTCTCAATCTCTTCATTTTCCAAATGTGTGTTGATGTTCATGCATATAGAACACGAAGTACACCACTTTCATGTTAATTTTCCAAAAAAAAATTATGTCTAGTGGTCCCACCATACCTACATGAGGCCCTTTCAAGAATATTTTAAATTAATTTACAGCAATCGATATTGTATTCCAGACCTTAACAAATCCTTTATCAGGCAATATTATGTATCAAAGATTGGTGTAACATTAAGTTTAGAAGGCTTACGTTATTTTCTATAATCAGCGTTCATGAATCATCCATGAAATTGCTTGAATTCCATGTCACGCATCACCTAATTGTAAGATGCATTCTGATTATTGAAGTTTCATTATGTCTGACCTAGATTGATCTCGATTTATTGCATTGCAATAAAAATAAATATGTTTGCATGGTAATTGGATGAGAAAATGACGTTTTCACATTAAATAATGAAAGATTTTCAAATTTTTATAATGGGTCAAATGAATAAAGTACATATAGGAAAAGTTCTTAGGAATAGCTGATGTTTCTTCTACATCAGCAAAGCCAATAAGTATGTCTCAAAAAAACTTGAGTGAGAGCATTAGCTTATGATTATATACCATACCCGTTATCAAGCAAATATATGTTGTGATTTTGGATTCTTGGATTCGTTTCATTATTATTACAATTATATATTCAAATTTACATAGCTCTACCTTTTAGATAAAACTGCTTAACATTACATAATCCCCAGATGAAAGTTGAGATATGATCTAACATTCCATCATTTGTTTTTTCTGAGTACTATACAGGGTGTCCCAAATTAAGTCGGTACCATTGTCAACACCGTTAATATCGATGCTACGAGTTCGGTTAAATGGCCAAATTAGTGGCATTTTAACATTCAAAAATATTTATCTAATAAAATTATATATTTTTTAAAATGGAACACCCCATCATGCGTTTTGAATCGTAATTACATTCTCAACAACAAAGCTAATACTTATGACTTTCCTCTCTAAAGCTGAAAATGAGACTGTAGACATATATATTTTTGCACTTAATCAAAACATTTCTATATTTTGGCGAATGAAACCCCCAAACACCGAATTTTAGTACTTGCTTAATTATTTTGTGAAGCAAAATATCCTGATAACTTTGAAGTTGTTCTTGTACAAAACAGAAAATACTGTAGCGTCATATTTTAGTGCGGATGGAAAAAATGTATTTGATTCCATAAAATAGAGTTGTTACGAGAAATCAAGATGTCTTGAAACTTTGTTGAAATGCTATATGTCAAATAATCTCAAGTACATCAGGTGGTAAATCAACGTAACTGTCGATATTTTTCGAAATGCACTTTTTCCATCAAGAATATAAAATACTACTTAGTTAGCCAGAAAAATAGCATGAGAGAACACCTACAGCAATACGTTCCCTGATCGTAAATAATGGGAGTTTTTTTGGAGTGGAGACCATCAGAGGCAGATTTTTTTCATACCATGTTTCCTTAGGCCGGAGTTTTCTGATGATCTTGATCTGGAGGTTCGTCAGATGATCTATTTTCAGTAGGATGAAGCACCACCACATACTTTCATTGATGTAAGAAGAATGTTGCGAAGTTGCTTTGAAAACAGATAGATTGTAACAAATGTTTCTGTCAAGTGGCCCCCTCGTTCACCAGACATGACACCCCTACATTTTTTATTTTGGGGATTTCTGAAATGAGGTGTACAAAATAACATAGGATAATATACTTAGATGAATTGAAACGTTACATTGAAAATATAGATATTAGAATTGATGGCCGAACTGTGTAGAATGTAACACGTAGTGTCAAGAGATGGGCCCAAATTTGAATTCGATAAGAGAGCGTTGTTTTTTTTCGAAGATATTTTCATGTTTTATAACTCTTTCTTGAATTCTATTGTTATAAATGTGTCCTATTAAAAAAACTTTAGCAAAATGGGCTTATTTGTCAAGAATGTGATTACGAATCGAAATGCATGATAAAATATAGAAAATATCAATTTATAAAATATTTTGAAAACGCAACCGTCAGTTTTTTTTTCTTTAGCATCGAGAAGGCCGTTAAAAATGTATATTTCACCGAATTCGTAGTATCAATAATAACGGAGTTGGCAATAGTTCCAACTTAATTTGGAAAAACCTGTACAGTTGAATATAGGTATCAACTGTAAATTTACAATTAACCCTTTTTGTCCATTTCATCAATCAAATCTAGATGCACATCTCCATATAAATGTTTATTATTCACCCTATACTGGCATGAAAGTGTCAATTTGCGAAAAAAAAAATCCCGCACGCGAAATTTTGTTCAAGTAGCGCTACATAAGATTATCTACTGCTTACCCAAATTTCACTCTGCCTACATATTTGAAAAATATTCATTCAGTGGCGGATATACAGGGTATTTCTGAATCCATGCGGAAAAATCCATGAGGAGATTCCTTATAGTTGTAGATTATGAATACGTACTACAACATTTCCCAGTCCAATCCTTTAACAGTTATCACCCTTGGAAGGACTGAAGTATAATTGAGGCCTCGATTCTTTTCTCAAATCCGAGTCAAGGTAGAAACTTTCAATTTTAGAGTTTGCACATAATCGTAAAGAGGTAAGTGAATATAGGTATTTTTTTCAGTAATACCGTAATGTTATAATGTGAAATCAACAGTCCTTATTATATTTTAAGCTCTTTCATGAGGGTGAATTTTGTGAATTGAAAATATTATTCAGAATTCGTCTTCATTTCTTAGGACAGAGGGGAGTCTTGCTCAAGGCATTTATTCACCTTAAAAAATGTATTCACAAATACTGATTACACGGTTGACATCACTGACACAAAAACAACTTTCGTTCCCACATGGCATCCTGGTACCATATTTGTAACCAGACGAAATGCTTGTCCTATCAGTAGTAATGTTTTCAATTCTCTCAATTCTTCCCCAGGAAAAAATCCATACACAAAAATCACTAAGTAGGTAGTTAGTGTAGGTAACAAAAAACATCGTTGTCGTTGATGAAACCTTATCCAATAACAATTCGTTCATCCAATCCAAACGGAGACGATTGACAAAAATAATATTTTTATTACATAATCAATGCAATAGGACTATTAGGTAGGTGTGCCAGTTCTGTAATGACGAAATACAGTCCAGTTCAGCAATTCTCGTTCACTTTGCAGTTTAACCTCAATTAACCACGATACATCTGAACTTTCCCACCAATCAATGCCTGCATGATGATGTGAACGATGCGTTGTTGACATGCCAATGTATGAATAATTGTGAAAAATGTGAATTTGAGTGGCCCCGCACATGCTTTCGATTTCTAGCGATGGAATATACCGGCTGGGAATGAAATCAATTTTTCATCACAAATGCGCAACTGAATGAGTAAATATACAGTGCATTTCATTTGAAATGAGACACTCTGAATAACTTTTAAAGCAATGATTTGCAGGAAAAATTAAAGAAAAGCACGTCAAGAATAGTATACAAGGCGATTCACATTTGATGTAACTTTTCCTATCGTACCCTCAAAGCATTTATCATTGTCAAATCATCAGATTTGAATTAGATCGATTCAAGAATTTAATGAAAAATCTATTTTTAAGATTTATTGCTTCCACATTTTTCTCTAGAAGGAATATGTCACAATATTCAAAATGATTTGTCGAAGGTGTGTTTCAACAGTTTTACAATTGGAAGGGGTCTCGTTTTCTACTCAAATAATTTATAGCTCCAGACCATATTATGCATAATACTTTGTTGGAACATGCTTGCTCATCATGAAGCATCTGATAATGCAGAAAAATAAGGGGCGATCCATTGAAAAACATGGTCTGGTGCGATAGAGAAAGTAACATCAAATGTGACTATGTCAAAGAGCGTCTCCCCGTATACTACCATTTTTCCATAAGTTATTCAGGGTAGCTCATAACAGGTACAGTGCTTTCATTTTAATTTGTCCTACTTTTCAACAGAGGAATTGTACTGCTTTTCGTTAAGTTTCATGCTGTTCAGTTAAAATTTCATATTTTGCCAAATGTCAAAATTATTGACACAACCTCCTTTTTTAAATCAATAAATATTTAAAAATACTTTTTTTTTCTGATATGTGACACTTGCCTTTTATTTCCATTACATTAGCGCGAATTGGTGTAAATATGATTAAAATTGTAATTTTTCTGGAACATCAAGATACCCAAGTTTATTATTTTGTTTTCAAGAATTGTTATGGCTTAACTCACGAACAATTTAATGTAGAGCCATTCTGAAAACTCCAATCGATTCAGAATTATAGATATGGTATATATACTCTGTGGATTTCAAGTCGATGGACGGAAGAAACAAATTACAAAAAAAGTCAAAATGGGTAGACCTCTAAAAATCATAGAAAATACAAATTTATCAGAGTAACTTGAAATTCGCACTATGTACGCAAAATTTCATGCTGATTTCTAAAATATATGATTTGTATATGCCCAGATTCAGGGTTAAAACCTGAAAAATTCTCTTGCACGATCGAATTTTCGAAAATCTTTACATTTCATTACTTGAAAAATCGCAAACTTCCCTCAAATACGTTTCAACGAGCTGATTTTGAATCATACTACAAAAATTAATTCTAATGACTGACGATTTGACAAAATTTCAGATTTTCACTTGAATAAATGCAACTATTGATGTCAGGTAATGAATGCAGTACTCGATACAGAATTTTTGAAAATATTTATTTCCTTAAAATATATCTATATGCAGGGCACTAGTGCTGCATCTCCTAAAATTAAGCGTGTTGACCAGATCAGAGTAAAGTTATCGTCAAATTTATTATGCGCTCCCGCCAATTCAAATAACAATCAAACTAAGTCAATTGGTTTGGTGTGGCAAAACAAAAAAGTATATATTACCTGCATTGAAAATGAAGGAGGTCAAGTGGAGCAGCCCTCATAAGTGCAAAAAATAGTTTCAATTGTTTCAAATTGTTTGCTATTTTTAAATTGGATTCATTTTATTTTTCAATAAAAGACCCCGCACTTTTTATAGGTAAAATGGTTCTCGGTGAAATTGTCTGAATTTCAAATATATTGTAGTATTCGATGTACTGATTGAACGTGCAGAATCGCAAAGTTCGTTGATGAATAGATTTTGAAATACAGGGCGTTCAAGTTGAAAATCGGTAATTTGAGTAACTTACTTGGAAACAAAATTATAATCGCGATCAATTTTAATTATGTTGCGCTAAAATAAGGAAAGGAAAGGGCAAATGTGGCATAATTTCGTAGTGAAAAAAAGTATAAATATTAGTTGATATACAGGGTGAACCATTTAAAAAAAGTAATTTGAGTCAATGATTTTGACATTTGTTAATTCATAAAATTTTAGCTTTTAGTTCAAAAAATAATACTTTACAGTTTTTTAAAAGCAGGGCAAATTGAAATGAAAGCACTGTACATAGACGAATGCTACCTACAAATATTATCTTTCTTAATATTGAATATCAAAGAAATCGAAGACGGTATTCGTCAATGTGTTACAGGAACTGTAATTATTTTCTGCATCATTTGATAAAATGCATTTTTGAGTTCTTCAAAATCTCAAATTAGTCTTCACTTTCATTCGTTTTCATTTAAGAAATTCCCACTGCAAAGGATCTGGCAATTCTGCCTCATTTTCATTCTTTCATAATTCATCATGTTTATCTGTCAATGAAATGTAGAAAAAAAATCATGTAAACGAAATTTTATATTAATATTATACAACCTTGATTTTTGAAAATAATGTTATTTCCAAAATTTTTATTTGCCCATACAAACCGGAATTGGAAGATACAAAGTCAAAGTTGAAGTGTGAATATACCTTCCTTATTGTCAGAAGTTCCAAAAGTAAAGACAAAGCTTCATATAATGATAATATATTGAATTGAATTAAATTAAATTAATAATGAACTCGATTGTCGCATTTATATTGAAGAATTCGAAAAAATGTACTTAGATTTTCGAATATCATAGAAAAATCTTTTTACAATGGATAAAATACTTCCAATCTTTACATCATTTCATTTTCCAGAGGGGAATTATCATTTTTTTTTCTTGATTTAATTGTTTCGTTGGTAAAAAATGAGTTTCTAGTGATTTTGATCGATCATTCCAAACTACGGTAAGTAATGCAAAAAAGCATGTTCGTTCCACAATATGGCCAGAGTTTCAGATGAACTGCAGCAAATACCTTTGATAAAAGTGATCTTTCACCCAATACATAGATGATGCGAACTAAAACTAAGTAAAATAGGCAGTGTGAATGAAATGACTTGAAATGTGTCACTTCTTCTATCAGTTTCAGTCGTGGATATAAATAATTTATACTGGGCGGTTTTATCAGTTAGTATTCAAAAATTCATCCGATTAAAAAATTGTTCAAACGTCTGAATTTATCCGTTGCTAGTCGCCAAATATTTTTTTCGACCGACTTCACCATTTTCACCTGAAAGAAGAAGTTGATGAGTATTAATGGATATGATATGGGAGTACGGAGCTGAAAGAGAAATAATGAGTTATGGTTCACCAAACTATGAAAAAAGTATTCATGGAAGCTGTTATTTAATTTCCTTTCGTTTCATCAATGGCGAATTATCAACACTCGTTCAAAAGCAGTGGCTCATCCAGAGGAGGCAGTGGAAATACTATTTGAAAAATCTCATCTACAGATTTAGTCAAATGTATGGACTCGCCTATTTTTTTCTGTTTATATTATAGTCATTGAAAAAAAAATTGTATGAGAGTTAAAGTATCTCACTCTGCATCTTCATGTGAATTCAAATATTTTTTCGGCCTTTTTTTCAAGAGAACCATATGACATATTTAGTATCGTTAGAAAGCTTGTTTTTGTCTCATTTCAACTGTATCAATCTCTGTTATTCATTCACCTATTGCTTGATTTGCTAAAACATTCACTGGGTTGGAAATGTAGCCAGACATATATTCTTGCGATATGGCAATTTGAATCAGCCAGTGGCGTATGTAAGTTCAAATAAAAAAAGTTACACTATCAGTTGTTCCATTAACAAATTTCACTTACTCCACTTATACGGGCAGTTGATTCTACTTCAATCATTTCATTGTTTGTTTGG
Organism: Chrysolina americana; assembly: GCA_958502065.1. Classification (NCBI taxonomy): domain Eukaryota; kingdom Metazoa; phylum Arthropoda; class Insecta; order Coleoptera; family Chrysomelidae; genus Chrysolina; species Chrysolina americana. The sequence goes on from OY293411.1 coordinate 93,457,616, forward strand.
ATTTTCATGCCCCAAGGATTTATCAGCAACAAAGTTTCAAAATCTTCCTTGATGGCTCATCCATTTGAGATCTTACATTTTTCACCTCAAATCAAGGGATCGAAGATAATATTAGTTTGCAAGACTCATAAATGAGATCGCCATTCTACATGAGTCATCCGGAAACCTTTTTTTGTTTTTATTTGTAAAAAATCAAGCAAATGGTAAGTAAATTACAGAGATGGACACAAAAATACGAAACACACTGTATCTATTGGGAGAGTGAAATGAGAAAAAAACAAGCTTTTCAACGATGCGAAACATGACATATGGTTCTTATATTTCAAAACATTGCCGATGATGCCACTCCTACACCAATAGCATATCAAAAAAACATTTGCATTCTTCACAAAAAATATGCTCAGTGAAATACTGTTTAACTTACACATACACTTTTAAGAAATACCTCTCATATTACCTGTATATCAGAACATATCATATGATCGGTTTAATCTAGATCAAGTTTTCATCAACATGTTAAGAATGCCTGATAAGCTGCAACAATTTCAAAATGAACTTTTTCGTTTTTTTCACTGAGGATCGAAATTTATCTGAGAATTGCCGAATGAATGCAGGGTGATATTTAAGTACGTGGCCAAATTTGAAGAAGTGATTCTTGGAATGATTCTAAGACTGAAAGATCATATAAACATAGGTTCGGCAATGCTTCGTCTTCAAGATACAGGGTGTCGACATTTTTAAAATAAATCGTTTTTTTCGTAAATATCTTATTAATCCCTCAACCGATTTTATTGAAATTTTGCAGATTTATTAAGGTTCGTAACGGGCTGATTTAGTACTAACTAAATGAAAAGTATCATGTCCAATGGCGTCCCGGAAGGCACCGTAACCAAAATTTTTGACAGAAAAATGTGCGCCACTGATCTTTCTGCAATTTTTGTATTTGTTTCACTGAAATTACAACCTCATTAGTTCTAGATTTTTTTCATATATTGCTTTGTTCTGGAGAAAAAACATAAAAATCACTTTATTGTAAGTCTCTGGGACAACACAATAAAATATTTCAAATACTGAACCTTCAAAAACTGGGGTGTTACTGTTATTTTTTTATATAAATAGTCTATCCCGGTCTTAGAAGTTTTAAGACAATTAATGCAATAATGATAATAATAATACGATAAAGACGATTTCTTTTGAAAATTTTGACACGCTTTATCTTGAAAACGAAGTATATTATATTTTATATTTATATAAACTTTTCATCTCAGAATCACTCAAAAAATCGCCCCTTCAAGTTTGGCCACGTATTTACGTAACACCCTGTATACACAGCAAAAATATTTTTTCTCACAATGAGTCAGTCATCATGAAACAGAAGGAGAGCCAATAGTGATAAGCGATGAATGATACTATTTCGAGAGGTGTTAATGATCGAGGTTATAAGCAAAACCTAGTCCGTTTTTACCGATATTTATGACTTTTGAAATCACTCGAGAACAGAACGGACACTACCAATAATGCCTATTTCTGCTGATTCACAAAATGAGACAAATGAAATATTGGTATTAAAGTAATATGTTTGACAGTTTGACATCAATTTCTTCCTACGCAAAGTGGTATGCAAGCAAAAAAATATTCATTAATGTGGCAGGCATAATTATATACAACGTTATTAGTATACTGTTTTGGATAATTATCAGTTGAAATTGGCTTTCGATTTGAAGTGAGCAGCCTTAATATCAAAAGGCATACAAGATGAACTGAAATACTGTAAAATTGAATATGAGAAGATAAAGACGAGGTTCACACCGCTTGTTATCCACTGGACTTGTATGTTTGTTTAGTTGACAATTGACAAATATTCTTTTTGACAGGCTCGGCTATCACCACTACTTGTATCTGTCTCCTGGCTAGATTTCATCAATCGGACTACTGTCATGAAACGTCATTCAAAGTATAAAACTAAGATGTCTAAAAACCCTGGTGATTGCAATGATCCGATTTTGTTTTGATCTTTTCGGGCGGCACCACTTGTTGGATAACGTCTTAGTTCCCGATTCTCCGCTACGTTGTGCTTAAATCGCTGACAGAAAACTGTTAAGCAGCATACCCATAACGGCCTTTTGCGTTCACGACTGTTATTTTTATTCTGTTATCTTATTGGTATCTTCAAAAACTATTGAATGTTTAGAAGACAAAACTATGCGAGTTGGATATTTTTTTTAATGTTAAGGCCGAGCCCGATAAACTTACCTTTACCTTGCTCACCGACTAGACCCGACGGAATCCGAACAATCCCAATCTCATTTTAGGTATGTGAATTGTAGTTCTTTTATTAAAAAAAAAGTCTGCGTTTACATTACTTACGCATGTGTGTGCGCATATTAACGCACATGTGCGCGCGCATGTGTACACATGCTTGATAAAAATGCCCAACTCATGTAGTTTTGTCTCCTAAACACGAATCCGAAGTCCTAGTTATACTTATCGTAAAAGAAGAAGACACCCTAACCTAATCTTACTAACCTAGCTATCCAAGTTGCTGGTAATCCGATCACCGATCAGTATGTAAAAGTGGAATCAAAGCAGGTTTTCGCTACGCTCGCACACAGCCTGCTTAAAAACTTACCTTTATCTTGCTTACCGATTAGACCCGATAAAACCTGAACAATCCCAATCTCAAATTTTTTGAAATTGGGATGCTTACTCTATCCGAAGATTTACCGAAAACAATTTTTCGCATTCTACGACCTCATAATGCTCTTCTCTCGCGCCAAGTCAGGTTGTGACGTGATATATTCCATGAAATGTTCGCATATTATGTTTCTATTTTTTTTTTATTCTTGTTCTGAAATATTCCTATTTCGAATATTTCAGGAATTGAATTGGCAACGTCGCAAAATTAATAGTGCCGTTACGAGACACAGAGTTGTCATTGGCAAAATAAAATGTGAAATTTTCTTTTTTAAAGTTTTTGACATTTTGAGTATTATTGTCCATTGAGTAATGATCAATTTTTCACTTTTTTGAACTCCTTGAGGATTATTTTACTCATACATTGCCAAAAGTGTATGTGGAAGAAAGTATTTGCGGATAGATGCATATAATACTCCGCCCAACAGATTACTTGAGTGTTTTGGAAGCAAGTACCGACATACCATACATATTTTTCCGAAAAAAATTGAAAAAGATGTTTTTGCGCAAAATTTTTACTTGATATAGTGTTTTTATCACGTTTTAAGCCATCTGTGAAACTTTCGTACAAATCCGACATTTACCCATATTCCCTAGGTAACTTTGTCGTAAGTTATCAACAATAACCTCACCTCATCTCACTCAAATCAAACTACTCTTAACAGTCCTGTTCTACCCAAACAAACCTTAAACACGAACGATCACCACCGGTTAGGCGGTATTGGCGGTGAGATGTCTATTCTATCCTCATGTCGCTGGTCATGGATGAAATATTGTCACGAAAATATGAGCACCTTGTGTATAAACAGCTGAGTCTGGTAGTGCATTCGGTACTGAGCCGTAACCGTCAAAAATCAAGCATAATCAAGTAGGTTGGTGTCTTCTGTTTCATACCACAGTTTTACAGGTTTAAGTGCAACCACCAGGGTTTTTAGACATCTTATATAAAATCTTTGAGCAACTTTGATGATACTCAATGCTTCTCAAGCAAACATCTCAAGAGGACAAGAAAATTGGAAATAGAAAAAGCGCAATGGGTGGTACTTTACCACATCCATCTTACAAATATATAACCAATACCAAATCAGATATTTCTCAAAGAGGTCTCGTGATACTTTTGAGCACAACACCTGCAATCTCAGCCCCTGTTTCTACCACTCTATCTCCAAAAGCTCCAATTCCCCTTACTAGATTTCCGACGATGTTAGTTCCTAAACTTACCGTAGCTTCTAGTCCAGCTCCAATGTTAGCCAGTGGTCTAAACCGAATTGGAGGAGCATAATAATAATTAGTGATGGTGCTGGTTACAATGGGAGAATTAGTAATGATTTTATTGACAGTCGTTACTCTTTCAGTGGTAGTGATAACCTTTTTCGTAACAAAACTGGGTTTTTCACTTTTGTTACTCAATTTTTTCGTAGGTGCACTAGCTTTTTTGGCCGTTGTTGGGAGTGATGTACTTGTACTGATAATTTCTTTGATAACTATGCTATTGTCTTTTGATGGGACCTTTTCAAACTCTTTCGATGGTTCTACATCTTTTTTAGGTGTTGTTGGAACTAATGGTAGTGTACTAGTACTGGATATTTCTTTGATAACTGTATCATCGTCTTTCTTCGAATCGTTATCGGTACCAAATCTGTTTAACAGTTGCAGTGATACAGCTGGAACAGGTCCATATTGTCGATTACTGTAAGTTGCCTCGAAATTTGCTGTTAAACTACCATCAGGATCCCACTCATTTTGTAGCTGAGCCCATACCTTTGGATACTCTTTTTTCAGGCGTTTTATACTACGCAAAGTAACTGTTTTCTGCTTCTCGGTACATTTCAAGCAGTTGGTTCTTAGGGCTTCTGGCAGGATTCCTGTAACATAGAATGGAAAAATAAGGAACATTTCGAAGTTCATGAAACGAAAAGATTATATTCAATTTCTCTAGAGTTTAGTCATTGGTCTGAAAAATTCTGGAACAGTAGTAATTTTTGATATAGTATGTTTTTTGGAGTGTTCAATACGATTCTGGCCTACCTCTGAGGAAGGTGTCTTCAATATAATAGTGCCAACGAAATATCTGTTGAAGAAAGAGAGGAAACATTTGATGTTCGGTTGAATACATGTTATATGTAAGTTTTATAGCGGAGATTATTTATCTATGGCTTTGACTTTGAACAATGCTGAGATCCTGCGAACGTTTTCAACTGACTTTGAAAATTCTATGAGAAAAAATTCGAACAATTGTTATGAATAATGTTCGACGAAAAGTTGACAATCTTTCAATTATATACGAGAAACCGGTTAATAGGTTATTCAGATACTTTTATCGCAAATGAGTACTTATTTCATAATATGTGAGAATTAAAATGAAGTTGTGAGAGAAGCAGGACAAAGAATACAATTTGAATTACCAGTTGTTTATAATTTATCCATATGACCTTGAATTTGGCATAACGATTATGATAATGCTTACAAGAGAATACGTGCATTTTGTTTTGATGAGAGTGATCTTGCTGAGTGAATATTAAATAAACCCGAAGATTCATTGATAGTCATAATGTTCCAAACACGGAGAGATGTGCTGTATGATCACTTACATTTTTCGTTGTTTGTAAACATTCTGATTGTTTGCCAATGCTTTTGGTTTATTTTTATTTCTGAACGCGGAAGTTCAAAGGACGAGTCAAAACTGGTTTGCAAATTAATTAGGTCTACTCTACTCCTTTGAAGTGATGAAATTGAATCAATTTTCGTAAGTTTAATGCAGATTTACAGTAAATCTGTTTTTCCCAGTTTTCAAATGAAGAGCGACCACAATATTCCTTCGTAAAATATACGAAAATTAAATTACCGTAGTTTATAATGATTCAGTTTCAGAAAAATTTCCTCCGAGATAAATATTTCTTTCATTATCCATGTGGAGAGGAGCTTCAACCACAAGTGAATAAATTACTGAAAATACGTAAAACTTGCCATCACCGATTAGTTCAACTCTTCATTTGACGAGTCAAATGATTCGTTACTTTCAATGGACAATTGTTGGGAGTGGAAGATTTTGTGCATGAATGCTCTTGCACTTTACTAGTAGAAAGTTCGTTAATCCGACCTCGATAGCACGCTGGAGATAAGTCTGTTTTGTTCTCTTGTTTACAACTCGTTGCTCGTGCTCAGATGTAGAACGTAGCATATAAACAACTAACATTTTTGCAACATGAATCAGTTACAAATCAAATGCATGTTCAACGGTGAATACGTTACGTATGAGAATAAACTTCAAGAAGTAATTATTCCACCTGATTTCTCGGATACTTTGTAAATATGGAAGCGAGTCCTTGTAGGTTTATACTACTTAGAACAGCTGTAAGGAATTTTTCTTCCTTTTCCGAGAATGTAGTGGGGGTACACATGAGAATGTGTTTTGTGGTATACATTATCATTTCCTGGATGCCACAAATTGGTTTCCATTCAAACAAAATTTGTATCATATCAATATTTGGTTTTTCATTGACACCCTGTGACTGGAAAGCGTTTAAATTTGAATTATCTGTTTGTCGCGTACTTGATCATATCCAAGGTTATGTTGGTTTCTATGCAATTCTGCGACACGTTGATAATAGATAGGATAAACACTTCACACCGGAGTGAAATTGCGAAAAGAAAGTTAATGTGTCGAGTGAATGCATTAAAATGTCTTATACTTTCATTAGTTTACGAAAAACACCATTTCTCCTGCTCATATACAGTTATTGTGAATGAAAGAAGAAAAAATAAATCTCTAGAGCGCAATAAGCTATGCTGATATCAGAAAAATCCATATAACCAATACTGAGGAAATTTTTTTTTAGAATCTTTTGTTGAAAATTCGCGATTATATCTCTATGTTTACTTTCTTGTCAGTTCAATCGATTATTTCATTCAGCTATGAAATTTCATGATTGAAGTCACATGATGTCGGTTATTTAGGGTAAACATGTTGCTATAAGTTGTGTCGAAATTTGACATAACTCAGTCACTCAAAATTGAAATGTAGTCTTTTTGGATTATCCTCTACTACAGAAATGACTGTATTCAAAGTTGTCAAAACATAAGTTGAATCAAATGCTGACACGAAAGGTATGAACACACGTTCTTTGACTTTTGATGGTTGCTCGTAAGGTTGAAGCTGGTTGACAGATATAACAACAACAAAAATTATATGACTGATTTCATGCTGTTCGTGAAATAATCTTCCTTAATATCACTCGACCGTGGCAAATAAATACTGTAAATTTGTAATTTGAAACAATTCAATTCGATCACATGAACTCAAATTGTCAAAATACAAGGTACTATCGATGAAGAAAATATTTGTCATGGTCTTGGGATATTACCTACGACTATTTACCTCCTGTATTAAAATTTTTCAGTGAGAGCTTTCAGCTCTAGTTCTCTCGGCCAATTTTTGAAATCGAAAGCAAAAATTATCTGAATAATTTCATAGATCCCAGAACAAAACTCATAGTTGAATAAATGAAGATCCAGTCTGCATAACTTGAGGTAAAATAAGATTCTAATTGATTCGTATCTCATACTAATATGATTTGAATTTGTAATAACATAATGGCTTCTGTTTTTATTCGTTATCGCCAGGAACGACCTTCTTAATACTTATGGCAATTTCCATACTTTTGTTGGCAACCAGCTGCTTAGCCATTTCTGTAAGAACGAAGATGTATATATTTTTATGTTCATCGGAAGCTCATATATTGGCATGTGGTCCAAGATAACCTTGAAGGATATCAAAACATAATATTTTGTTTTTGAATCAATTTCGAGCGATCAAGTCTGGAATGTGATTGGTGTCTTGGATCATAGAGGAAGGTTTCCTTCTTCATACACTGGAATTTGGACAATTTGCAAAAAAAAACAACTTGGTTGGCTTTTGCTCAAAGTCTCAGTGTATATTGTTCATAATCAGGAACACTTCGAACATAATATGAAATAATGAACTGTTATTTATCAAATATACACTTTGTTCGTAGTGGACCATAGTTTCTCTTTGAAAAGGAATTGTAAGTTTTATGGTCATATAAAATTATATATATATCCACTGATTAGTATTCTGAATATTAGTACCTACTTACTAGTAATTAAGATGTTCATTGGAACCTAAAACCGATTCGTTCCTTAGATGCACCAGTGGTATTTTACAAAAAAATCATTGTTTCTCAGATAGATAGAATATATTTTGTAGGCGGACAGAACCAAAAGCATTTAGGTCTTTCATTGGGGGCCGTTATACACCCACCCCTGCTGAGAACTGGTTCAATTTTGAAGGTAGCTTATTTCGCGAGCGAAAAAAGCCAGCATTCTAACCGATACCCTTCTCACACCCTCCGGGTTCAGAACGATGCTTCCAAGGTGTGCTTCTCGTATTTATGTCATTGCTAGGCATTCCATGAGGATGTGGGTGACTGGCTCCTTATCCTCCAAGCAACATCTGCATTCAGTGTCATCCATGATACCTATAATGTTTGAATGCTCATTTATATGGCAGAAGATTTCTTTTCTGCTCGTTGAGAGCAGAGTCTTGGTCCTCCTAGTAGAAAGACCTTTGATTGTCTCATGCCTGGGGCCTCTTTCCATGTATCCTGGAATTTGACTTCCAGGATTTCCTTCATGGTTGAGGATAGGTTCTGGTCCAATCGTTGAGCTTTTCGCGCAGCTTGTCTGGCCTGTTCGTTTCCGGGCACTCCGGTATGACCAGGAACCAAAAGTAGCATCACCTTATCGGCAGTGGATAGGCTTCGCAGATTGTGAATGCACTCAGACTCCAGCAGCGAACTAACACTGTATGAGGTGAGGGCCTTGATCGCCCCTTGGCTGTCTGTACATATCGTACAATCCATCTATGTACAAAATGATCCCAGTGATGGGGATCAGGCGGTGCCTAATTCGCCCCTAGTCCTTCCTTTTGGAAACGACGGATTGCGGCCTGTGGCTGAATTGTATGGTAGGTAAAGAACTCTGACTTGGCATCTCTATAGGAGGGGACAATCCCTCACCGTTTGATTCCATTATCGAGAATGTCTATACATTCTCTAGCTCCGACATTATTTGGAGCTTCTTAGGTGAACAATGGCTTTGCGTACCTCATACTTAATGGAGAGGTTCAGGGGAAGCAAACCTATGATTGCCCTCAACGCTCTAGTGGGTGCCGTCCTCTATGCACTTGTTGTCACAAGGCAGGCAAAACTTTTCACCCTATCTAATTGGGTTTTTGATATGCCAGATACCTCGCCACCATACGATGGTTCCGTACCTAATTATTGAGCGTACTGCCAAATGCACTTCTGCATATGCTGTGGCTTTCCGAACTTCATTTTTGATATGCTCTTTCCAGTTCAGCTTGGAGTACAAGATGACTCCGAGGTACTTGACTGGGCTTTTGTATTGTATGGACATCCCATTGAGTTGGACATTTGGGAGGTCCCCTTGTTTGTGTTTCCTAGTGGAAAAAAACATCTTCATATTTTTAGGGTTTACACTCAGCCTTACCGATCGGCACCATTCCGTTGGGAGCCCTTTGTATCGTGCCTATCACGAGACCGGATCCCTGGTCATCGACCGAGATTTCAATGTCATTCGCGTAGGACTGAGTGAAGTTAGTCAGGTCTTTTATATTTACTAGGAGGCCATCTACCACGAGGCACCGAAGCAAAGGAAATAAGATTCTTCCTTGTGGACAGCACCTCACGGGTATGGTCTAGCTAGAGCTACTTCTGAAAGTTGCTCTAGCAAGCCTCTGAGAAAACATGGCGTGAATCCATGATATTATGGTTGGATTCACGCCCCTTTTTCTTGTTGCTTGACATATAGATTCAAATGTCGTGTTGTCAAATGCTCCTTCTACGTCGATGGTTAGATATATCTGTTTACCAGCCTCTTTGTCTTCAGAAGAAAAGACGTGAGGCTGATGGCTCTGAACGCCTTTGCCTGAGTGAAGTCACTTTTGTGAACGAGGCTTGGGAATGAAGATGACCTGGACTGTCCTCCTTACCTTAGGAGCGTATCTGTATGCAAGGCAGCCTCGGAATATCTTCCGAAGATAGGGGATTAGGATATCTTTGCCCATCGTTTCTCATTTGGAATACTTGGCACTCATGTGTGATGATGTTTCATGTATCACCATGGCAGGAAGTGAAAGCGACGATGAAAACGACGACGATTGTCAGAGGAATATCGTCCTGTGTTAATGAAAGTTTATCTGTAAGCAGTGATGATATTACCAATCCTGAAGAAGATCATTGTCGTCTACTATTGCAAAGCAAAGAAGAAGGTCAATGAGTATGAAGATCCACTATACACACCTAATTTTACCCAATCTCAGAAGATAGAAAGGCCCATTCATTATATGAAAAACAGTCATACATATGTTTAATTTTGTACTGTCCAGACACAGGATGTATTGGTTCAGAAAATGAGAATTGATTGAAAATAATCGAGATGAGAGAAGATGCCTGGATATACTTTTTTTTTCCCACCTTTGTATAACTTAGCTACGAAACTGTACTGCTGATTTACACCGTTAGTTTCTTATTACCTGTCCAATGCATCTACATAGGAACAAAGCATATTTTTCTTCTATTTCAAAATTAAAATAATTTTTGAATCTGCTATTAAGAAATGTGGACCTTAAGAGGTTAAGACGCACTTGCAGTCTTTATTAGATATTCAACAATTGTCTATCAATTACTATTGAACATGAAGGCTGCATAATTGCAATCGGATTGCAACTCGATTGTTGTCAAGAAATATTCTCAGTCATTATTTTCGTATGAGAATCTGTTGAAATATTAGGAAATCATAATGAACTGCAATTTGTTGTTCCATTTCGTGACATAACATTCGTTAATATTGATCACAATCCAAGAACAGTTTTTCCACATAAATGATTGGCTTTGCATTATTCATGTCATGATGTCACATAAAAACTATTACAAATCAACATATGCTAATTTAATTTTCCTGAATTGATTGACACCACGGGAAAGAGTTTTATGGTGGTTTGGTATCGTCCCCCTTATCACGTAGGGGCGTATCTGATTTCTGAATATTTTACACGGGAGCTAAAAAACGAAAATGGGTGACAAGTTAAGCGACCTATAGTTTTCAATATGTAATATTTCAAATTAATATCCTACCTATACAACAGAAACAAAATATGTATTTTACACTGATGTTATATGCAAAATATACAAATCATAAAATCGGCATATACCAATTTTGCACTTTCCTGTTAGTTACGCCCATACGTGATAAGGCGGACGGAATTTTGTCTTCCCTAATCTTTCTTCATCAATCTGTGAGAAAAAGATGGTGAAGATGAAATTTAAAAAATTCAGCTTGAAGTCAAGTGAGTTTTTATGTTTTGATCGTGCTTTGAATATAACTTATCAGAATTTTGCAGTTGTCCCCAATAACAATTTAATGAGTGAGATTAGATAATTCCACATTGAGTGGAAATGTTCTGAAGCAGTCGAGCACCAATTAGGATGATTCATGTTATAGAGTGGAATGATACAATGAAAGAATCATCACAGGAAAATATTTGACTCCAATATAGGTCTGGAGATTCGCACACATGCTAAGTTTGAAGACCTCTGAACCTCAATTTCAATATTTTGAAATCGAAACAATGGGTATTCACAATTCCACAGTTTGATTTTTTGAATTCACAGATTTCAGATTTGATACAATTACAGTACAGCGTCCGAAGGAAATTTCAAGCTGAGCATTATAAATTTACCAGCTTTTGTTCGATGTTATGTTCTTCAGTTCAATAGTAAGCTTAAAACGTAGTTTCCTTATCATTTTGGATGAACGTGGGTTGGGTGAACACATCAAAAAATCAACTGGTAAAATGCCATGCGAGTATACTCAGTTGCGACAATGTACAGTTACAAAATAATTGTTGAAAGTTCGCCTGGTAGATTTGAAGGTTGCGGAATTGAATCAAGACCTGCAGGAACGGAAACTAGAAACAATCGGTAAGAAGGTCGTACTCTAGAAAATACTTTTAGAAGGACTGGTTCAAGAAAGAGAAGACCTAGAAACCTTTAATTTGAAGTTTCTGGAATTGATTCGAAATCGATAATGAATAAAATGGAGGACACTACAATGTCCCTGAGAGAAGACTTTCAACAAAATTCGATGAGTCTGGAAGATAAATTCCCATAGAATTCTGTGGTCGACAGTTCCATGCCTCTCTATATCCCGTATATTCTCATTTGATCGACTATAGAATTATTTGGAAGAAAACTAAGGAATGGCGATGATGAGGGGAAATTGTTATCTCGAGGATAAACGACTCTCTAGACACGTTAGCAGGTTCTACAATTTGTTTGATCCTTCATTCGAAGAGCGAATATTTGTGGGTTTGAACTGGCTCCAGAAGTTGGAAGAGTGCTACAAATGAAGAGGGGCCAGAGAAACATGTACTACCTAGTCACCAATAAGCATTATTGGGATGAACCTACCTATCAGGATATCTTGAAAAGCCCCACGAATCTATGGAGCATAATGGTGGACCAGAATCTTGTAGACCTGGCTATCCCAGAATTGTACTTTGGGATGGATGGGCTGAATTGGAGAGCTATCAAAAGTATGTTGGAGACGATATTCAGATCCAGCGGCGTCAAGATTTTGTTATGCTGTAACCATCTTCCACGACCAAAAACAAATACTGTGGAGTGTTATTTCAATCTAACTTTGCGGTTCAAGTATGGGGAATCTTACAGATATCGACACACTCCTCGGATGACATCTCGGAAAGAAATGTCTTCAAGAAAAGGACAATGTAAAGATACTGGAGCCGGACCTGACCGCTTTTGTTTGGAAAAACGATCTCGGCTTGTTGATAATGCATGACATCAACACTCTATTCGAAGAAGAAACGAGAACCATGGAAGAAACATCGAGACGAGTAGCCTAGTGTTCCAAACCGTTCTATACTACAGCGGCATCTCTCGGCTTTTCCAGATTTTTCCAACAGGAGTATTTCCGATGCACTATCCAGGAATCTAGAGCAATGGATGGCAGTTTACAGTTAACGATTAGTTAGTTACAATCAGAGTTTGCGAATAGACAGAGTTGACTTAGTAAAAGTGGCTGTATTTTGTCAAAATGAATTAGAAGCTTTAATAATAATAATAATAATGTTTTGATCCAATTTTGTTTTCTTAGGCCCAAAACTATAATGAATGTATTGTAGTATCTTCGATACTGAAAGTTAACCTTGACATGATACATAGGTATGTTATAACAGACATGCCTTTATTAATCTCAATACCATTTGAAGCAGAAAATAGGCGAAGCACTGAAAATATACGTAATTTGTACTACCAGAGTCAATTTAAAAAAATGACATTTGCCATTGCGCAAAAGCACTAATGAATTATAGAATGGCCCTTGTAGAAACATTTTCATGTAATGAAACTAGTAACTTTGTCTTTCTCCTACATGTTGAAGTTATGTGATCTTGGCTGAATCTCTTCACAATCTCTCATGACTCGATTGTATGCGAAGGTTGAATGTATCTATCGTATACCTACTCGTTTTTTCACTTTCACTGTAACAAATACGCACTGGTATGACTGAACTGACGTAGTATAATGTATCCAGAAATTTGCAAAAAAATTTAAATAATGTTTTTTAAGTCGTGAGAATTAAATGGAAGTTTTCAACGAAGCAACGAAAAAAAATATTGGTGGGCTTTGACTGCTATTTTCATTCTGAAGTTTAGGTTTGTTTCGAAGCATTTAACATTATTTGAAAGTTGATTTATGACTCATTGTGTATTTTTTTATTTTGTTTAATTTCTTCAACATTAAAATCGGGAATGAACCTTATTTATTCGAACATCTGGCTGACATCCATTTTGTTTATGGTCTGTACTGAGTATTCGACAATAACACGGGATTTGAATGTTTCCCAATCACCTTCCTGAAGGGTTTAACAAAAAGCCGTGCTGTACCCATATCATATCCAAGAATTACTTCTTCGAGGACGTTTGCAATTCTCCAGATGGATACTGCGCAAGTGTACTAGGAATCCTGAATTATTTTATCCCTATCATTTTCACCGACGAAGCTCAATTTATAGGTGACGTAGTAGTGAATTACCACAACGTTCCGACGTATTTGGTCACTAGAAAATCGACACACGATCTGACAATCTCGACACCAGGATCAGTTCATCGTAAATAAATAGGCAGGAATAGAAGGAGATATTTTAAATGGTCCTTTTATTTTACTGTGAATTTTGAATGGTGACATATTTAAACTTGCTAGAGTGGTTTATACACTGAATTTTTAAAACAGAATATATTTTTTTAAATCGCTATCAAATATCTCTGGTCTTCATTGCATTGTTGAGAAGAAATGACAGATAAGTCACGTAGCTATGGATGTTTGTGTGGTGCAACCATTTCCGATACTGGGAAGTAATAATCACGAGTAGGAGAGGGCAGATAATTGATCCTTGTGGAACACCATTTCTTGTTAGAAAGTTTGATTTCTGGTAATTCAGAATTAAATATAGGGGCCAATTACACAGATTATTGTTCAGCAGCTTCAAAACAGTGTCAGAAAATTCAAGATATAATAGAAGTCACAAAAATAGGAAATGATGAATTCTATAGAAGACCTTCAGTATCAAAACAAATATAGGTACCAACACATTTAATTTCAACAATACTGTGGTGCAACTATGATCTGTCGAAGTACGAAGATTCCTTATATTCACTCCGTTACATCAAAAAAATAATAGATGAGTGAATCATGATTTCATTAACCTAGTATTTCCTTTGACGTGATTAGTATCGACGGTCTCGCCGGAAGTGCTGAAAAATTGTATTTGATAATGAATAAATGTTAACATAATGACCCGAATTTTACGAATATTTATCATAAGTGAAAGTAATTAGAGTTATGACGTTCGCGAATAATTTCTTTTTTTTACGAGTGAATAAAATTTTTAATTTTTCTCCTTGAAGTGACCTCCAGGAGAGAACAGTAAATTATTGATGAATCATTACCCGGAAACTATGGCGAACGCCCCCCTGTTACCGACAAATACGAATTTTCTTTGATTAAATAAGAGACTTCACAAATCTCACAAGAATTAAGGAAGTTACGGGGTTGTTTCTATTATCAAATGAAATCAAAATATTCTTTATTTTTAGAAGATAATATCTCATGGACAAAGTTTACAGTATAATAGTAAAATGAAAAAGATAAAAAAATATAAAAAATAATGGTCATAGACAATCACAAAAATATATATAGATAAATCGATCAATTTTAGGGGTCATTTATTCATATTTTCATTAAGGAATTATTTTCTCTCAATCAGGAGCATTTTGACTGATTTTCTGGATATAATCATTTACGCAATGGTTTTGACAAATGCTGGGAGATGGTTTATTAATAGAACGGCATTATAACCAGCGATTTTTTTATTAAATTGGAACACAGAATAGGAAGCCTCAAGTCGTTAGTTCGGCGCGTGGATCCATGAATAATATCATATAATGACTTATTAGCATGCTGTTTCGGGAATGAAAAATGTTTGTGGATTTTCTGTTCCTTGAATACATTTTTGCAAGAAACTTTAGGCACAACCTGCAGAGATACAATTTTGGACAATAAAACTCGTGTTGATCCTTACAAGTTCCCGAAAAAGCTTTGCCATACCTAGCATGTGATTCAGATAGGTCATGGTATTTTATTTTTGCAGTTGGCATACCAAGTTTATTCGACACTACACATAAGGCATAGCATCCTGATAACAGTCTATTACTGAGCGTGATAACATGATTTTGGAAGTTGAGGTCACTGTCAATACGAATATCTGAAAATTTATTGGTGGAGGTAGATGAGGTTATGTTATTTCCTGAAGGAATGTCTAGTAAATTGCAATGGAATAACAATTTATTTGTTTTGGATACGTTGAAGGAAAACATGTTCGAGTTACACCATTCTCTTGCAATGAAGATATCCTCTGAGTCATTTTAATATATACGTCATTTGAATTCATGTTATTCCACAAGATTGTTGTGTCATCTGCAAAAACAGTGAATACACTTGATATTTTCAAATTCAGATCATTACAGTACAGCAGGAATATATAGGACCAAGAACAGAACCCTGCGGCATACTATGTTTAGTAAACCTAAAATCTGATAGACAATCGGTTTTCACAATTTGTGTTCTTCCACTCAGATATGACTGAAACCAATTTGAGCTTCGTCTTCTGAAGCTATAGAGATGAAGCTTACGTAACAGTATTTCATGATTGACACAGCCAAAGGATTTAGCCAGATCACAAAATACTGCAGCTCTCACTTCCTTTGAGTTCAGACTAGAATCTAGTTTTTTTAGAAAGTGAAAGAAGGCATCCCCTGTACTTTTAATGGTTTGAAATATAACTTGATGCAGTCAAAATTTTGTGCATAATCAGAAATTCCATCAACCTACAATTTTCACAAGTTTTTCTATCAATTTTCCAAGCGATGGAGTAAGTTAGGCACACCAAATGTATTCAAAACACTCTATATCTCTTTGAAATTCCTCAATATAATTGTTATCCATGACCTGTTATCATATGAATTTTATGATGAGGAACGTTTTGAAAGTAATGCAAGTTGCGTTCATTGAAAGAGTTTGTACCATAGTTTGGGGATGATTATATATCAGAATGAGGATGATACTTACACTGAATTGAATATTGACATGTTCGAGTTAATTATGAAATTTTTATCATTAACTCGAATGTCAGTAAACACTTCATAATGATTGGACATACCTTACCGATAAAAAAGCAATGATCCAGACAATGGAAGCCCGCATCAAAATTAATCAATTTACATCATTGTTTAAAACTTTCAAACACCATATATTGTTGAAAAGTAAATAGGTTTTCTAAATGGTTGCTTGGAATGCGTACTCACCACCTGGGATGGTGCTGTAGGTTTTCCGGTATTTTCTATAGCTGAAAAGTGAATTGGCCATCAGTAATTTTTTTAAGAAAATAGTCGTCCTCTACCCGCACAAGCTATATATTTGGGTACACTCTACGAGAGTTTAAGAGGTACTATTATTATTATTATATCAAATATTTCACAATCAATCAACAAAGCGGATTCTGATTGAATTGAGTGCGTTGTATGCATTGCGTTTAATGTATTTTGAATCCGGTCCCGCAATAATTATTGTAGTAGACGCATTGATCTAGATAATGCCGCCGATATAAACATATCAGACTTGTTATCATGTGAAGTAGGACATCATATGAAACAGGCACAAAAACTGCCGCCCTCTTTTTATTGTCTGTTCTCACCTGAAGAAGAATCATTCAACGTTAGAACCAAGGGAAAGTTGATAGAAATTGTCGGTTTTCCAAAATTTCTGGAAGCTTTCCTAGGCAATGAGTTCCAAAACTTTGCCTTCCGTTAAAAAAAATTATGACATTCCAGAAGAGCTCAGACCACAAAAATGTCTTGAGGCAAACGATATACCTGTTATATTATAGAGAAGTAAGCGTGTTTGTGGGCGAGGCGTCAACGACGAAACGAATTTTTCTTCTTTGGCCAGAATATAAAAGCTTCTGTTTTATTAAATCTGGGTTTTGGCCAGAGATTATGAAGGCAATTATCTCAATGGAGACAAATACAACTAAGATAAGCTTTACCGACGATACATCCAGCTTATACCGACATATACCGACGAAACATGGTATGATCTCCAGAAGATAATCAAAAATTATCTTACCAGAATATTACTAGATTGATTAATGCATGTTCCTAAAATCATTATTTTGAAGATTTCAGTGGATATTTGGAATTATTCGTAGTGGGTAAAATATTATACTATATTAGTATGGTTAAATCCAATTACGATAATTGATAGGTGATCAAACTCGATCTAACGACCTAGGTTGACAAATTTCCCACCCCATAATTCTTAGTATTCCAGACAAAACTGGATATCTTATGGACATCCAATCCATGTCCGAACCAAGGATATTCGTGTATGTATTTTGAATATCCATAATATATCCACGACGAATACCTCATGGATATCCACGAAAGAGATTTTATTAACGTCGTGATTGATGTTAACAGCACTGTCAGTAACATCAGCTGTCACCTGTCGAACAGCCAATAGGAGATTGGGAGTACGTGTGTGTCTTTCTTGAAATCAGATGCCTGCATTTTGACATGTTGCTATGACAATAACATAATTTCTTCGGAAATTTCCCTGCGTAGAGGGAAATTAAGAAGTGGAAATTTTCCTCTGGCTCGACAGCTGTCATAAACACAGTGGCGTAAAATATTTCTGATAGATGTTTATTTATAACTTGATTATAGGTACATGTTATTATCTGTTAATTAATTATTCAAACCACATTTTAATAGAGCATAGTTACAGTTACAGTTTTTGACAACAAATCCGAGATTAATAAATGAAGGTGCCGCCGATGTAATTCATTAGCTTCCGATAGAAGTAGACCTTAACTTTTTTTTCCCTTTCCTCTAGTACTATAAAATGATGTGATTTTGGTGGAATATTTGCTTCTCTATTCAATTATTCAAATCACATTTCACTAGAGCATATGGAAATTAAAATATTTGATATCAAATCCGCAAAAAAATTTATTCGCAATTCGCTGTTGTGAGACAAAGCCTTAACAACGGCCTACTGTAATATGTCACCTAAGTATGTCACGAATTTAATTTCTATTTTAAAAAAGTTTTGGTATAAAATTTTCTTACCGAATATCCCGCGAGCATGAATTAATATTCCGGCACATCGAGAAAATTTTCGGAAATAATTCATGCTCTAGGGAGATTATAAGTGAAAATATGATTTTCCCTATAATATTCTTGGTATTATGGCGATTATCAATCCATTTTGTCTATGGTGTGAAGTGAATACATATGTCTATAGAAGTGTTATTGAAAACATGGATTTTCCAATTTGAAAATACCTTGTCATGATAACACAGTCTTTAATAGATTCTTTGATATGAATCATGAAAGCTGTTGTATGTTATAGTTTGTAGTACCCGTGAAATATACAAGTTTCGTTTCATACAATCCAGACAGACAGGTAGAAGCTACTAGAATATAGAGACGGGCTAGTTGAATAGCAGCTCTCTATAGGGGTAACCGTCAACTCTCAACACACCACATGGGCTCAAATCAACAGATTTTCCTGTCTTCATCTGTTTTTGTTTCATTGTCATGATTTATATTGGCAAAATTAAAATTCTGCATTCTTGGTGAGATGGATCCCTACAGTTCGATAACAAAGGTATGATGTGCTTTATCATTGTATTCTAGACGTTAGTTTATTTTATAGGTACTTTAGCATTTCAATAAATAAATGAATGAATTAATAAATAATCTACCAAAAATTCAACAGAGCTGTATTAGGAAAAACCTTCACTAATTATTTTATCAAAAGATTGATAACAGCATAGCTCCACATTTTAAGACGATTATGACTGCCACTCCTGAGGCAATCTGCATACAACTAGGGCACCAGTGTTACTCACTCTTGAATTCCAGTCCTTCCGGAGGGCAGGGTCCTTTACTGAGTAGACAGGCTGCGTAGTGGTTGACCATCCTCCGGTTGTTCAGGATCATCTCGATATCGATGTGGTCGTATTTGGTAGCGTAGTGCTGCTCAATCGGAACCGCCACCACTAACCCAAACAAACCGGCGACATAAACAGGAAGTAGCGGAACCATTTCAGTACTCGCGGTACGGCACGGTATGCTTGCGCGATCGGTGAATGGGACAAACTAAGTCGCAACACTATTCCAAGAGCGAAGACGAAGAGGTGGAGGAACAGTTGACCCCTCTGAGTTTTCAAATAATTGTTCAAAAATTTGTTTTTTATTGCTATCTACGATGTTGTCTAGTTGATTTGATTGCTTTCCAAGAATTCCTGCATTTTCAAATATTTTAAGCATATATTGTGTCTAATGGTAATGTAAAAACAAAATCGATGTTATTCAACATTCTCGCTAGGTACTCGATTGAGCATAAGCATCCCATTTCCAAGCATAAACTCACCCTAACAAAAACAAGTTAGAATGAATAACGATTATCATTCAGGATTCATTTATTGAGTGAAAATTGATATTGAATCTATATTGGGTAATCTAAAGTAATATTATAAAGAGATAATAGTAGGTAGGTATATTGCATAAGAGGTTCGGAAAGTAACATTTTTACGCTGTGGGAAATACTGCAGCACGAGGCACAATATCTCAACAACAAAAATCCCACTAGTGTGAAATTGTGAGGAAAATAATACTTTTTCTCCTGAGATACGTATGTATTTTTTTCTACTACCTTTAACTGGAACTATTTGCGGCTATATGACAAAATACCAAGTGTTTTTTTTATTTTTTCCATTAATTACACTTACGGGATAGCCCCCATTACCAAAATTATAATAACAATGAATTGTCTTACATTTACTGATAATATAAGTAAGATATAAGAATTATGTAGTTAAAAGATGTAGAGATATAAGATAAACCCTATAAAGCATCTTCACATATTTTCGTCAGTCAAAATTGTTATCATTGATTATTTTTGAAGTTCTTTTGACCACACAATTGAAGCATATTCCATTACGGGTGCTACTAAATATGACATATACCTTTTTTGTTGTAGTCACAGAGAAGTCTTGACAATTTCGCAATCCAAATCTCAATATTTTTGAAAGCTTTGGGACCATGGATGGCTTGGATATGATCTGTAAAATTTAGATGAGAGTCGAACACAATTTCTAGATCTTTTATAGAACAAAATTCAACATATTTCCCTCTATGAGCTAAAATATGAACAATTGGATGTTATGAATAATCTTGGAGCAAATGCTTCTACTCGATTTCTTGAAACAGACCTATTGTGTTTAGTTAAGAGAAGGACAAACCTATAGTAGAAGCATTTGCTAGCTTTTATTCATACTACCCTTTGTCTCGGTTGAAGTGAAGTTTATTCTCATAACCCCAAATGATCATATTGTCCAAATCCTCTGACAATCTGCTGACTTTATGCTCTTGAATATTTTGAGGTCATCATTTATGAATAAAATAAAAAGTAGAGACGCACAATGTGCCTTGAGGGACACCTGATAGAAAGTCAATGTTGTCAGACTTACTAGAACCTATTTTGAGTCGTCATTGTGTTGGCAATGTTTTGTTTTGGTAATTCAAACATAACAGTTATCATAAGCTTTTTCGTAGTTTACCATTTTGAGTCACTTTGAAGTTTTGAAAATGAGTTCCAGCGAAGACGAGCAGTCAAAAAATCTTGCTGAAGAGGCAAAATGCATGTTATTTTTAATAAATGGAGAGATCGACATAAAATCGTTACTTATAGTGTGTTCACAAATTGGTTGTAAGAGCGCGGAGCAAAAAAAGGCTTCGACATTACTAAACGTTAGGAAAAATATAGACAACAATTGTCCAAAATTAATTGCATTCCTCAAAAGAGAAGCTAGCAGTTACGCGACAAAGAAATCTCTGACTTTTGAAAGAGCTGAAATTTTAAGATTTTTGATAGAGGCCTCGGATGGAGAATATTTGCATATGAAGAGTAGCTCTTTCATTTCGTTATTCATTAGATTTTTTACAAGGACCATTTATAAAGTTGATTAGTCTTGAAATGGTTATAGAGTTGTATGAATGGTCGTTTAAAATATATTTTCCTCAAAAATCAAACCGACTTTCATGGGGTATTCATTTGAATTACAAAATATCCTTTTTGTGGTAAATTGTGTTTTTTTGCAGATGCGAAGAATTAATCAAAGAATTAGATGATCGTGACGATATGGTAATAGTTATCCTTCCAGTTACAAAAACCAAGAAAAAACGCACATTCATTGTTTCTGATGACATAATGAACGGAATGTCCGCCTTGGCTTCCTACCGAAAATATAACAATTCCAGACAGCCCAAAACATCGCACTTCAGAATTTTTGTTTATTACTAGAAAGGAAAATCATCTGTCAATTTGAAAGAATACAATGGCTTAACTTACATTAAAAATTGCAACATTTTTAAAATTGAGAAACCTCCAAAGTTATACCGGCTATTGTTTCTGAAGAACTTCTGCTACGCTGCTCGACAATGCCGGTGGTGACTTGGTAACACTTAAGCAGCATGAAAGTTGGAAGTCTGGGAATATTGCTGAGGGATATGTCGCAGAATCATTGACGGGAAAAATGGAAATTGCAAGAATATTCATTACTGGTCGGGAATTCACTTCAATGCCAAGTTCTTCTAGAAATAACCTTGATAACTTAGCGTATGGAGTTAGTAACAAGGCCTATCCAGAACACACGGCGAATGGCCATAGCAGTCGATGCCAAAACACCAAGAAAAAAAAAGATAACTTTATTTATTATTTTTTATTTCATTTTCATAAATTTTCTTTTTACAAAATCGAACAGACGAGGTGAAAAAAACTGTTGATTATGTGAAAGTATTAAAAAACTTTAAGGAAGGAAAATTTTTGTTCTCAGGGAGGACAAATGCTTTCTTCCTGGCGGGAGGAAAAGTACTAATGTCATCCTTTCTTTAGGAGTCAAAAATGAAGTTTTCGAGTGAGACAGTAGAAAATAGCTATTTGTTTAACTTTGGAGAAAAGTATCACTTCCTCCCGCATGCGAGGTTTGCTGCTAGCGTGTCTGAAGGGTTCGAGGGCGGCACACGTAAAGAGGGGAAAATATACTTTTCTCCAGTGTGAAACAAATGATTTTGTCCTAAGACCTTCAGCATAAAACCAGCAATTGATAAAAAATATAGTCTGCATTAGTTATTTAATCAGTGTATTATTGAAGGCGATCAATGATTGAGTACATTAATCGTATTTTAATATACGAGTTGATTACAATATTTTTCTGTCGACCTCACTCTCGTTGAAATGAAGGAATTTTTGATTGGAAGATAGTGAATCAATGAAATGAACAGTAGTTCTTCCTTCAATTATTAATATTATTGAAACGTTTATATTAACATTTGTAATGGTTACAATCAGAGAAACTGAAAGAAGGTACAACAAAAGTCCATCTATACATTGTCATTTTACGGCTGCACTACAAATTCGAACATTAATATGTGTCACTAATGGTCGATTTCGAAAAATAATGCCTTAATGTCAAATCAACCATTAATAGGGGTCATTATTGATTGATTTTATTTGCATTGAAGAACATTAAATAGATGAGTTAATACGAGGTCGACGGAAAAATATATCAAGTGATGATAATGTTACTCTTCTTCGGGTTTGTTGGCCGTCGTGATATGGAATTGCTTCCTAACGTTTCGCCCGCACGAGTGGCTGGCTTCTTCTGAGGTTCCATCTTGAAAGATTTCCGATGACTCATCGGAAATCTTTCAAGATGGAACCTCAGAAGAAGCCAGCCACTCGTGCGGGCGAAACGTTAGGAAGCAATTCCATATCACGACGGCCAACAAACCCGAAGAAGAGTAACATTATCAAAAATCCCGGCCGCGAAAGCCTCAATCAATATATCATATCAAGTGATGATATATTTTTCAATACTTGAATACAATTAATAATTAAATTTTTGAAATACCTACCAACAAAGCTAAATTAGCCATTACACTTATAAAAAACTCTCAAAGACCTTTCAAGCTCCTACATTATTGTCAAAACATTCAATGCTCCGTTTTACAATTTTCATAAAGGAAAATATAGATGTAAAGAACCCCAAATTAATAGCAATTTTGAAGAAATTAGGGGCTGGGTACAAGGCCAAGAAAGCTGTGGTTTATTCCAGTGAGGTCGACGGAAAAATATTGTACCAACTCGTATATTAATGATCTCGATTATAAATCGCCTTCATTACTCCACTAGTTCATTAAATAACAATTAATGAACCCTAAAATTGGTAATTATTGTTAATATAACTACTAAGAATGAAATATAATGTTATAAAAAAAATATCTGTATTCATATGAGAAACTTTATTTACACTGAAAAAAAAGATAGGGCTTATAGTTAATAAATATTTGGTGGTGGAGGTGATTTTATTTAATATTAGTAAATGCGATAATATGATATATTAATAAAAAATAAATAGTTTGTTTGAGGTTGATATGTTTATAATTAACAATATAAATTTATAGCTAATGAAATCATTTGTTGGGTGATATTACTTAAATTGTATTCATTAATAATTATAAGTTTATTCAAAGTGAATAAGTATTAGTAATTGATAATAAAATAATATTCATTGAAATTACCGCGCTGCCATTATTATAAAATCTCCGCGATAGGTGCCGTGGTGGCTTCGCTATGATGGGCCACGTGTCACGTCGTATGTCTCTGTCTTATTGTTTGTCTTCAAGTCGTGTGGTGTGTGGTGCCATTTGTGAATGTTGTGTAGGTTGATACTGTTGACCATCGGTTGCTATTGAACACCCTAGAAAATAATGGAATCAGAGGAAATTGCTTGAACATTTTTGAAAGCTATCTAGAGAACAGACAACAAGTAGTAAAAGTAGCTGGTGTCACAAGTGATCAAAAACAAATTCAATGTGGTGTTCCTCAAGGCACAGTATTAGGTCCGATATTATTCAATATGTATATCAATGATTTATTCAAACTGAACAGTGTTGGGAGCATAATTGGATTTGCAGACGATACTGCAATATTTTATGAAGCGAAAACTTGGACCGCACTCAAAAACAAAGTAGAGACAGATTTTCAAGTACTGAAGCAGTGGTTTGACTACAAGCTCCTAACAGTTAACTTGTCAAAAACAAACTTCCTACCATTCAGCTGTAATATATCCGGTGTCTGTCCGTTCGAAAAACTTGATGTCGGTATGCAAGGAAACACATTGACTATCCGTTCTGTGACAGAAATGAAATATCTTGGTATATATATAGATAGTAACATGAAATGGGATTCCCACATTCGTTACACTATGAAAAAGCTCCAAATGGTCCTCTATAGATTCCGTTGCCTGAAAAAGTGCTTGCCACTTAGAGAATTGAAACTCTTATATTTCGCTCTCGTTGAAAGCCATTTGAGATATGGCATCACTGCTTGGGGTGCAGCTTTACGTACACATCTAAACCCTTTAGAAGTACTTCAAAGAAGGTTTCTGAAATTAATTTTATCAAAATCTTCGCGATTCTCGTCTGATAGTTTATATGAAGAAAGTCGAATAATGGATCTCAGACAACTATATTATTTTTGTATAAACGTAAAATACCATTTCAGTGAAAACAAAGCGAAGCCTAGGAACCATCAATACAACACACGCCACCATACGCAACTTACGTATCCCATTATTTTAAAAAAGTCTATCTCTCAGAGAGCATATTCCTTCTCTGCAGTTAAGCTCTATAACACACTACCTCACAATATGAAAAACATAACTTCGAAACCAATGTTCAAAAATAAATTGAAACTATTTCTCTTTGATAAGGAAAGGCAATTTATAATAGATTTACTTGAATGAATATTCCGTTAGTGTATTGAAAGTTCAACCTGGTTCACATTGATTCTCATTGTAATTTGTTGAATTTTTTTTTATTAAAGTTGACTTTTGATATATCGGTATTACATACATTTTTGTTATATTTCATTTATATTTTTATACACTCGAATGTTTCCATACGTTTTTATCTGTATTGAATATGTTTATTGATATTTGTTGTACTTTTTATACGTGTTTATACATTTTCATATATATTCTCATACATCTTCTATAAAAAAAATTATTATTATACATTTTGTATCAATGATTGTATTTTATAATTTTTTTGTGTTTCCATAAGTTTTTACCTATATTCTTAAGCATTATTTTATCTTTTTTTTATAAATTTTTACCAAATTTGTTTACTAATTTTTATCATTATCTGAGACATTGTTATCTAATGCTTTGTATACATTTTTTATCTGTTCTGATTGTTTTCTCTGCGAAACAAGTGCAATAGCACTTATCGCTCTTTATCTTTATTCATGCTGTAGTGTTGTATCGATCTTAAAATTTTTATGAATAAAGTTCATTATTATTATTATTATTATTATTATATAGGTCGTGTGTTATTTTAATGTGATTGAAGTGTTAAAGTGTAACTAAAAAGACTAGAAGACCGTAACACTTATAACATTTATAATAGATGCGTGGTTTGTGCATCTAATCTACAATACCATCTTGTACATCTGTTGGAAAAATCACAAGTACCTATACTAAATAACGCAGTTCATGACGGTCTCGCGCCATAAGAATGGATCAGGTTTAGGAGCTGGAAAAGTTCCTGAATTTTAACAGTTTTGTTGATTTGATAAATATTTGTAAAGGTAATTTTGTGAAGAGAGAGGTTTGTTATGTACAAACGTTTATTTTTAATAAATAAATCATTAATAATGAATATTGAATGGTAACGAAATATTGATCATTAATAAATATTCTTTATTGTTTATAAATAGTGTTTCGTTAACAGTTGATGAATCTATAGTTTATTGGAAATTGATTTGAATTAACTATTAATGAGGAATATTTGAATAATTTAAATGCATTATATGTTTCTAATAATTAAACGTTTATTCCGCAATATTCCAATAAATGATTTATTAGATTAATTAATTTCGTTAACTATGAATAAACTGTTTTTTCAGTGTACTTAAATTTTGGGAAGAAAAATAAACATTTTTTTCCTAGGGAGAAAAAGTGCCGCTTTAAACCTTTCAACTAATGAAATAACGTCAATGTTCAAGGGAGGATTAAAAAAAAGTTATTACCCCAACGAGTACAGAAGGAGTACCCTTTTCGCATGCGACTGTCGTTTCCCGAACGACTCAAAGCGGAGTTCGGTGAGAAGTAGAATGCGGGAAAGTACCTTCCATATGAGTTAGTTTCCGCACATATAACTGCAGTAGAGATCTTCTGGACGATTCTAGTGTTTCCATTTTCGTCGTTCGTTATCTGATGACTCGAGTCTGAATGGCTTTCGTCTTGGCGTATCGATGAACAGACTGGAGTAATGAAATAATCGCATTCTTCAGGAGCTGGACAAAGGTTAACAAGTGTAGTAGTCTACTTCTAGGCCAATATTACAAAGAGGTAAAATTTGTTTGTTGGTTTGGTGAATATATGTAATGTAATGAACTGGGGTAACCAGTTACTCAGCGGGTTGGGTCTGTAGCAGTTCAAACTTCTGCCCGCAATAGATGTAGATTCGAGACTGCAGATGCATCGATTTCGTTTGTCGGCCACATGTCTTGTTGTGGAGCAAGTGTTATGTGAGTTGACTAGATGTTAATCCTCACGTCTGGTAATTTCTTAGAGTGCACACTTATCACTCAGATTGGTGCTGTAGGTTTTCCTACAGTTGAAAGTGAATTCACCTCCTTTGGAATGATGGAACTGACTCAAGATGAGCTGCGAATACTAAATGTTAAACTTCCACAAATAAGAAAGAATCCAAAAACTTTCGAATCTGGATTACAGAATAGTACCACATGGTAGCCGTTAAGTCATCAAAAGATCAAATCCTCATCTCTGCAGTGTGAAAACGCAGAAATGAGCTACAGAAGGGTTCCTCTGGAAACCTGGAGGAATCATAAAAAAGATCGAGAAATATATCTCTCCTGAGAGGCAATCAGTATGATATCCTACACGGAAAAAAGATGCTAAGAAATTATAACTGAACAAGTTAAGATAACGAGTTATTGCCGTTGCTAATAAACGGTTTAGTAGTAAGGAAGAAGAGGACGTATTAACAGCTGAACAAATCCAGTGTGTGTAACATAGAAATACAGCACCTGCTTCTCTTCCAAATTAAGCACTTTCTACAAGAATATTAGTTATGATTACTGTGCTTTGCAGTTTTGGTCCGGGCAAAAAACATAGCGATTCGTAGCAAAATTTCCATTGTTTAAAACAGAACATATTTCGACTTGAGTTAATTTTCATGGACCAATAGGAAACTTGGAACACGATATTATTTGCAATGTTGTCAAACTCCGCAAACCCAAACACTGGTAGGAAAGTATTCCAATAATTTATTGGAGAAAATACCAATCAGTCGATGTAGGAATATCAGAGATATTTTCAATTCCTCAAGTGATATGAAAATTTGGTTACCACCATATTAGTAACCTGCAACTATTACCTATACCTAATTTTATGTCACACGAATCCGTTCAGTGTGAAGTTTGAAATTTTTTTTGTGTTAATAAATCAACATAATATACTACTTCTCTCTTTTTTATTAATTCTCAACAGATAGTTTTCGAAATGTTAGAAGAAAATATCACGAATAAATCCCATCTCAAGTAAAGTTAAAATATCCTGGCAACACCGTGCGCAGTAGGCACTGATGTGACGACTGACGAGACGACGCCATTTCTGCTAATTCGAATTCGTGAATACATTTCATGTAGTTACCGGTTATCGGGAGTTTCAGACATTCTTGATTTTATGCTTTGCTTTGACCCAAAATAGTCAAGATTGAAGTTTTTTTGATGAGTGTTTGATGACTGATTTGATTTCATAATGGATAAAAGTGAAATGAAAAACCTATTGAAGGCTTGGGACCTAGAGGAGCTAAGTGATCTATGTAACGGTGAGTATTGAAAATCACAATATTTCAACAAGATCTGTACTCTGTACCGTTGTATGAGGATTATGAGATAATCCTCATACAACGTCTGTACCTCACCAATAGCTAAATAGCTCACCAACAAAGTATGGTTATGGTAATTATTTACCGACATCAGGTACCTAACATCTAGGGTTGCCTCTGATTAATTTTTACTTTTTAGAACATATCGATATGAAAAGCCTTCACCTCATGACCTTTGAGTCATTAAACATAATTCCGCAAATTGGTTTGAGGTTAAGATTTTGGGAGAAGATTCAGGCTTTCACAAAACCTGTTGTTTTTGAAAAACTTCCAGAATTACAGGTATGTGGGTAATTTACTGCAGCTCATGTATAGTTGAATAATAGAAATGTATGTTATGGATTTGTACATATCTACTTAGAGTGAAATGACGGTGATTTATAGACATCTCATATAGCCCGTAAGTACCCGTGAGGCAGCGACAGAAAATTTGTATAACAATGAACTCGGAAAACATCTGATTGTAGGACCTGAATTTGGTGATGAAATTCTATCATCACTGAAAATTCCTGAAACATTTGTCTCCTCTAAAACTCCGAAAAGGGTTTCTTTTAATGGTATAACTTATAGGCCAGATATGATAGTGATAATTGATGTTGATGATTTTGTTCCCAAGTTTGGGTTGCTAGATAAATTATTTTATAATGAAAATCATGATTTGTACCTTCATTGTAAATCAGTTGATGTCATACAATTTAATTTCCATTTTCATGCTTATGAAGTGAATATACACGATGTATATTTTGGTGTACTTGTCAAAGATCTATATGATCCGTTTCCTGCTCATATTGTACAAATAAATCATAGAAATTATGTTTCTTTAAGCTGTTATTTTAGTTGATGCAGATTGGTATAACTGCCATCAAATTGGTTCAAGAGTATCTGTAATTTCAGTTCTGATGTAGTTACTTTACTTGATAGCATATATAGTAGAAATGTCAACTTCACGAAGAAATAAAATTAATTTTATAAGTATCTGTATTTTTATTTCCTGAAGTAAAGAAACTAAGAAAATATACACAAAATTTAAATATTAATTTTTTGTAGAGCCCCCTGTTCTTATTTTGGTTAACTGAAAAGTAATCGATTTCAAATGCAGTTGACGAAACATTTTCAAATAGCTGATATGATGGTGGATATCAGTAATTTGAAGAATTTTTGTCAATTGCTTTTGAAATCGATGAATTTTTCAAATAAGAAAAATAAGAGTGAGGCTCTACAAAAAATGAAACTGCAATGTGAACGTACTCAATCTGTACTGCCTGCTGAAAATGTCAGTAATTAATACTGAACAAATATAGCCAGTGTACTTGATAAATTCAGATAAAAAACGCCATAAACTGTAGGGACAGCTACTAAAATCAGTGTTTTCAACTGAATGCTCATATTCTAATTGAAAGCCATTCAGTGATCAATACTGAATTTTTCGGTATTCCCCACTGACCAACTTTGCGATATTCACCATTCCAGTGTACACAGCAAAAGGCATTTAGTGATTGATACAAGTTGAAGTGGTAACAGGTTCTGAACAGAACAGTAATGCTTACTGGATCAGGGTAGCTAACTTAATTTGCAGTATACACTAAATGTTCAGCTGTCTGTATAGGTACAGAACTTTTTTGTTGAGGTTACTCAATTTCAGTGTCCATAGCAAAATATTTTTTTCCGTGTACTCTTCCCGAAATGAGGAGAGAATCTTAAAATACCTCAATAATCAAACACGTTATGGAATAGAGGTTGAGCGAGCTCAATCAATTCGTTAGTTCATAAAATATATCCCTTACACTTCATATAGCCCATTGCACCCCGTAGCGGATATTACAGATAAATCTTGCCATAATTGTGATAGATTAGTCGAAAGTGACGAAATATGTTATTTAATCCGAGTCCTCCTGTAAAACTATTGCTAATTATGGATTTAATTATTGACTTTATGATAGTGCACAATGAGAAAAAAATGTGACCTTGAAGTCGCAGCTCGTGAATTTAATAGTTCGAGGTTGCACGGAATGCATTCAGTTCTATCCACACAAAAGCGAAGTGATGATGGCCTCGCAAGATCGAGTATGTTCTTGGATCCAGGAGGCTTTGAAGAATGAAGATGTGATCGATTACAGAATAACGTTAAAGGGCACAGCCGGAAAAAGTGAAGGATACGTGGGGGATATAATTTTTGCTGAAGTATCTGGAGTTGACAACCAAAGGCGAAAGAAAGATCTGCATCTAGTCATCAAACAGGGCAAAACAAACCCAGAGCTCAGAAAAACATTTCCAATAAGAACATATTTCCAGAGAGAAATGTATATGTACAACAAAGTTTTGCCATTGTTCACAAGATTCCAAGCGGAGAAGAAATTCGAAAACCCATTCAACTGTTTTCCGAAATGCTTCAAAACCATGCTATTCGAAGACACTGAGATAGTGGTTCTAGAAAATTGCAAACCATTGGGATACGAACTGTTGGGTTCCAAATCGATGAATTTGAGTCACATGAAATTGGTTCTGAAGAATTTCGCCAAGTTTCATGCTCTGTCTTATGCATTCCGCGATCAGAATAAAAGCCAGTTTGACGAATTAGCGCTTAATTTCAACTCGATGATCGGGCTCTTAATGTCAGATGTCAGTTTCAGGAACCTCTTCAATAAAGGTGTGAGTAAAGCATGTTGCTTCTTGAGAGATAGAGAAGAAAGTGATGTAGCAGATAAGTTGGAAGAAAAGTTAAAAGATGAGGACCCATGTATCATCATGGAGAAAATAGTTCAAGGCGATGTTGAAGAGTCAGTTATTTTACATGGCGATAATTGGATGAACAATTTTATGTTCAGATACGAGGTAACTTTAATTTTTTTATCAGCCATCGATCATAATCTCAGCCTTGTGCTAAAAGTCGATCTTGATAACTTTGAAAACAGGCCAAGATACGATATTATATTGAGTGACATATTTATAGTATAGTAATAAATGTACTAATTGATAAGTGCAGAGCACTTACTTCGTATGAGCGTACAGGAGAAATATAGTATATCCATAATAGTACCTTATACAGGGGTATGCAAATTCGAGTATATGCATGGTAACGGTAAAAGATAGAAGGATGTATGAATGGGGGCAAAGTTGCGTATTTCAGAGGTTGAATACCTGAAACAAAAAAAAACTGATCTAGCTGCTTTGGTTCTTGAGAGGGAAAAGTGGATCTTTTCCTCAACAACCCAATGTGGATCCCAATATGTTAAACAACTATTATTGCACTATCGCAGCTTCAATATCTTCAAATGCAACAGGGCTAGATCCAATGTGTTATGTGTTATATGAAAGACATACTTGTGACTGAAACCTTCCTCTTGCACCCAACCAGTGCCACCGAGTTACGAGAAATATTCCGTGAAATAAAAAATAAAAGAAGTACTGGTATTGACGACATTCCTTTGAGTATATTGGAAAACATGAATGAAGGACCCTTGATAACCCTAGCCCCAGCCATAAATATTTCATTTGACAGTGGTGTATTTCCGTCGTGCCTAAAAACAGCGGTTATCATTCCAAACCACAAAGGTGGAAACAGCGATGACCCGTCCAACTTCCGCCCAATTTCCTTATTATCTGTTCTTTCTAAGGTCATATAAAGGCTTGTCAAAAAAAGGATGCTACAGTTTTTGCAAGACCAAAACATTTTGAATAGATCCCAATTTGGATTCCAGACTGGCAAAAACACAAATGACGCTATTTCCCATTTTTTGGAAAAGGTATATCTAGGGATGAATGAGGGTGCAGCAGTTGGGGCAGTGTTCTGTGATTTGTCAAAAGCCTTCGACTGCGTCAATCACGGGTACTGCTCCAAAAGCTACAGTGTTATGGATTCAGAGATTAAGCTACAATTGGTTCGTGTCATACCACTCTGACATGAAGCAACTTATGAAAATGAAAGAGACCAACTCCAAATTATGTAGTGGTGTTCCCCAAGGTTCAGTCCTTGGACCAGTATTATTTCTATTATATATAAATGACTTAAGCCAGTATTAATATACAGGGACAATTCACAATGTTTGCTGATGATAAGACACTGAGATACTAAAATCACAAAAGGAAGATGATTTGAAAAAGGTAAAACACTAGTGCGACTCAAACCATCTCTGCTTCAATGCAAAGAAAACTAGCCTTCTAACCTTCAGATACAATA
This sequence comes from Chrysolina americana, assembly GCA_958502065.1. NCBI lineage: Eukaryota > Metazoa > Arthropoda > Insecta > Coleoptera > Chrysomelidae > Chrysolina > Chrysolina americana. The sequence goes on from OY293411.1 coordinate 93,490,213, forward strand.
ATTGAAAACTCTGTACCAAATTTCTTGGCATTGAAATTGATAGTAACCTAAAATTCCATATCCACATCCAAAGTCTCAAAAGGAAACTGGCTTCGGGCTGCTTTGCAGTGAGAGTTGTGTCTGAGGAACTGGGTCTGCCAGTGAGTAAGGTGACATACTTTTCTCTGATCGAATCTCACCTGCGATACGGTATCGCATTTTGGGGTTATTGCAGCAGACAATTGTTCGATTCTGTTTTCGTACTGCAAAAACGAGCAGTCAGATTCATGTCCAGAGCTGAATACACCGACCATTGTAAACCGTTATTCATAAAACACAAAATTCTGACACTAACCTCCATTTTTATACTTGAAACTCTATGTTTGGAGCATAAGCACTGTTCCAACGTCTCCGATACTGAGCGCACTCAATCAAATCATAATACTCGCCAGATAACGAGGAAAAACTTACCTCTCCCCATCCCCCATTTAGAACTGACGAAGAAATCAAAAATGTATGAGAGTAAAAAAATATATAACAATTTGCCATCCTGTGTGAGAGAAATCTCCCTACACCATATTTTTCGTAAAAAAGTCAAAGAAATTCTCTTGCTCAAATCCTATTATAGCCTACAGGAGTTTTACGATGATGCTCACTTTCATGTGTTGTGAAATATGTTTGTATTTGTCAACCAGAATACTGTTTGCCAAATTAATTATTTATATACTCACTTTAGTTTATAGTAAGCTTTGTATATAAGAATATTTTTAATATTTTTATGATGACGCTCGCTTTTTTGTGTTGTGAAATTTTTGTATCTGTCTACTGTACTATATATACAATTCTATTTGTCAAATTTAATTATTTACTCACATTAGATTATAGAAAGCTTTGTCAATAAGAATAATTTTTTCTTGGACAATAAAGTATATTGATTAATTTATTGAATGATTGATTGGAGTTATACAGAAAAATCGAAAATTTTTGAATTTTTTTTGCCTATATCTTTTTATTTTGTGAAGATTGTTTGAAACTTCTGGCACTTTGCCATAGCAACTTTGCATAGACTACCCAAATATGCAAATGAAAATGATATACATAGTATCGTACAACCCAGGCCTCTCTCATTTTTTTTTCTCTAGGTGTTTATAGTGGCATCGATTGCTAAGATCATTAGCCACTATTTGTTCTGGGAAGACTGTGTTACTAACTCCATACGCCACTTTAGGAGCAGCACTGTTAATTTGAACGCAACAGTGAATCGTGCAGGACTGACCACAGTCAAGCCACGAAATTTTTACAATTTAATTGGTGAAATTAAATTGAAAAAATCCCAGTTCCGACTGCGGCTTAAACCCCCCAACTTTTCATTTTCAAATATGAACCTGTAGTTTTTATTGCATTTTTTTCAAATGTCTAGAGTCATATTTCATATTGGCGTAGTATTTTCATATGAGTTACAGAGAAGAGAGAGAGAATATTTAAAATCCGACCGCATTCCCCTGATGACCCGACAATGACTTTCGATGATGAAAAGTTGTTATTTGGATGAAAATGAATGTATTCTTACCCACCACAAATTGCACCAACTCGAATCCTATTTTTAGATCACTTCAAAATATTTAAAATCTGACCGCAGTTCCCTGATGAAACGACATTGATCTCTGATGATGGGAAGTTGTTATTTGGGTCGAAATGAATATATCCTGACTCACCACAAATCCTATTTCTAAGATAACTTCAAATTATTTAAAATCCGACCGCACTCCCTGATTTTGAAAACCTCGCCTTTGTCAGTAATTCAATGAACGTGTTTTCACATTGTTTCAGTGACTCTCACACTTTCCTATGACTGAAGAAATTATCAGGAGGATAGCATAAATGTCGTTTTTTAATTTCAGGGTCCTGATAAGCAGACTCCATCTGATCTCTGCATATTGGACTGGCAAATGTCTTCACTCCATTCTCCTGTGTTGGACTTATCCTATTTCATTTACGCAGTCAGCTCTAAAGAAGAACTCGATAAATTTGATGACCTCATGCAGTACTATTACGCGCATCTTTCTGTATTTTTAAGGGATTTAGGAAGTGATCCAGAGGAAATACTGACCTACTCCACATTGCTGATCCACTGGAAAAAGTATGGCGCATTTTATGCCATCTGGGTGATTTCTTTGTTAGATACCATGATGTGCGAGGAGAAGGATGCACCATCTGCTAATGATTTCAGTGGAGGCACTGGAATGGGGGATATCTTTTTGAATTTGAAAATTTCTGACGAGGAGATGTATAAATCCAGACTCGTAGCGATCATCAAACATTTCTGTGAACTTTGATTTAAAGAACATATGAGATTGTTTTCATTTTATGTCTTACTTTGGACTTCTTCAATATATTACTGATTATTAAGATATCCATCGCAGGTCTAGAGGATTTTTATTATCTGTTACCGGAGAAATATTTAAGTATATTTTTATTTCACATAGTCTTGAGATGAAATGAATCCATTTCACAATGCTGCAAATTTCCTGTATACCAAATTTGATATGTGCAGGTGCTGTACTATATAATTGATCATTTCAGTCAAAACATTTTTTTCCATATTTTTTATTCGAGCTTTGTTAAATTCAACCTTACTTGATATGCACTCATATTTTCATATGCAATTTCAAGTCCGATGATTTTATATTTTTCATGATTTTTAGGACTTTTTTCGAGTAAACTTTTTTTTTTGCCAACGGCTTCAAGTTCATAGAGTATACTGCTTTTATCGTTCTGAATCGATTGGTGTTCGCAGAATTGGTCTATCTTTAACTTATCTCTAGTTGGAAAATTCATCAGGAGTCGAGAGAAATTTAATTATATTCGTGATAATGTTCGTCATTTCATCGGCAGCCACAGAACAATTAAACTTACCTGAATCCACGTTATTGGGGTAGATCATTCACATTTTTAGAATACGCATTTTATCCCACAGTAGAGGGCCCAAGACCGTGCCTTGGGGAATCTCGTAGGTGATTGTCCTTGGGGTACTACCAGCAAAATCGACTACTGGATTCCGGTTTGTGAGATATGATTTTAATAGATCGTGCGTCTTCAAACTGCTCATTCATAATTTGAGTGCCTAATCCCAAAATTAGTGTCAGAATCCCGATATTGAAGTCAGGATTTCGAGATTAAAGTTGCTATGATTGAAGTTGGGATCCTGATGGAATTGAAGTCTCTGTTGGAACATAAATGTTCAAAAAGCTTTCATGATACACTTTTAAAAATCTATTTCAACTATTTATTTCATAACTATGATTCACATATCGTTATTAAAAAATTAAAACGTATTCGAAGTGACTCTTTTCAACACGTGAAACCAAAACTATTCCAGTAGTAGCAGAATGTTTGTCGTGTCGCCATCTTGTATGTCTTGCAAGAATCAGGATCATAATATAATTCGTGACAGGTAGGCAACACGTAATACAATAAGGTGTTTTCATGATTTTAGCTTTGGTTCATCAACTTCAGTAAATTTATTTGTCAAGGTTTAAGGTTTTGTTTGTTGACAGTATTTTATTCTTAAAGATCGTTGTATATTATCTCTGAAAATATTGTACCCATCTTAAGCCTTGTGGTCACCTAGTCAGAATAAATCACCCTCAAAAAATAATTCTTTAAAATTCACAACGAAAAAGTGAACTCCAGATATCTTGTAACAGGGCCTACCGGAAATTTCAGGTTATATCTCATTTTCATAACAACAGACTAAAAGACTGATTCTGTAATAACTTTGTCAATACTGGAGTAATGCAATTTTATTTTTTCAAATAATTTTGACGTATTTTTACCGTATCTTTCATTATTTGAAATAGAACATTTCCTAATTCCTAAAAATGTATGGTGGGCACACATGTATCTGAACTGAAGATTCGGCCTTTAAGTTTGAGAAGTGCTCAGTGCTCAGTGCTACCTAAATAGGATTACTCTTTGAAAGCACTTAGTAATCGTGGGCATTCTGTAAATGAAAGTGCTTAGTGCTCAAGATTGCGCAGCATTTCTCAGGAGTGAAATGTCTTAAATTCCACGGATATGAGTCAAAAAATATTGGGGAAAATTACTCCTTCCAACTCCAGAAGAACTTTCAACTCGAGAACTGTTGAAGATAGAGTAACTCTGCGAAATCATGAAAAATCATGAAAAATACAAAATCGGCAAACTCGCTTGAAATCTGTACTACATACACGAAATTTCGTGCAGATTTCGAAAATTTATGATTTGTGTATGCTCAGCCAATTGATTCAGAATCATCAAATTAGTGAATCTGTGAATTTCGAGTCAATCGACTCAAGGTTTGGCATATAAAAGGAGGGCATCGTCAAAAATTTCTCGAATAGGAGTGGAAAAAAATATGGAGGGAAATAACTCCTTCCTCCCTCCAAATGAACTCTAACAAATTTAAATAGAAATTTTTTTTTCACTTATTTTGCTCGAGAATCAATTTTTAGAAAAAACTATTAGAAAAAGTTTCAAAAAAAGATTCGAAAATCAGGGACGATTATAAGCAAATATATTCGCTGACCACCTACAGTAAATAATAATAATAATAATATCGCTCCTCTGCCCGTACAAGCTATGCCATTGAGGAATATTATCATCAAATCGGAAAGGCTTGGGTAATTTTTCCTCTCTTGAATGAATTGTGAGATTTACAACACTTCAAATCCAATGGAAGAGCGTTAAATAATCTAGGTGCCACATAACTTGGTGATTTATACCGGGTGGCTACGGAAGTATTGCCTACGGAATATCTCAGTTATTGTATGAAGTAGGTTTGTGAAATTTGGAGCGTCGATATAATGACATAAGAGCTAGAATTTGAGCATATTGACATGTCGAAGTTAACTTCCGATCTGACCGGAAGTAACATCAACTTTCATATTTTAAATGGAAACCCTATTTTTTTTCTTTTCGCCTTATTCAGCATTCAATTCCCTTTCTAATGACATAACACAAGTTGGTATCTAACCAGAAACTAGATCAGAAAAAAATTATTATTGAAATTCACCGAGTAGGCCGTGGAAGCAAAATGAAAGCCAAAAATTGAAAAGTTGGCTATGGAAACCATACGTCACTTGATAATAGTTGCTACTACTGTGATATTTTATTTTCATTCGTCGGCGTTATAAAAAGCCGTCAAAAAAAATATTGGAAAAATTGGGAAAAAAACAATACTCTGTAGGTCCATAACTTAAATAGGAAGTAGGCCGTGGAAGCAAAATGAAAGCCAAAAATTGAAAAGTTGGCTATGGAAACCATACGTCATTTGATAACAGTTGCTACTACTGTGATATTTTATCTTCATTCGTCGGCGTTATAAAAAGCCGTCAAAAAAAATATTGGAAAAATTGGGAAAAAAACAATACTCTGTAGGTCCATAACTTAAATAGGAACATGCAACTTTTTCTTGCCTGTACTATTCAGCATAACCATTCCTTTCTAATGATATAATAAAAAGTAATTTTTTGAAATGAAATACCAAAAAATCCGCATAATTCAAGAATAGCGAGAAATTATCTTCAAAATCGCTTTCAAGAGAGACTTATAACAACCCATGGTCCAGTTAGGTGGCCACCAAGGTCACCTGATCTTACTCCGTGCGACTTTTTTCTATGGGGGCATCTTAAAAATAGGGTGTATTCCACACAGCCTACAACTCTACATGAGCTAGAAGTAAAAATTCGTAGAGCTTTCCAAGATATCACGCCCCAAATGTTGAGAAACGTTTTACATGAAAATATCACCAGAGTCAATAAATGTATTGACGCTGAGGGAATGTATTTCGAACATTTGTTTTGAATTTATTTTATCTTTAATCCTATCAATTCGATTTTTTTTTTTTCGATAAATCTGTTTTTTTGTTATTTGAATAATAATAATTGGATTTTTTGGTATTTCATTTCAAAAAATTACTTTCTATTATATCATTAGAAAGAAATGGTTATGCTGAATAGTACAGGCAAGAAAAATTTGTATGTTCCTATTTAAGTTATGGACCTACAGAGTATTGTTTTTTTCCCAATTTTTCCAATATTTTTTTTTGCGGCTTTTTATAACGCCGACGAATGAAGATAAAATATCACAGTAGTAGCAACTGTTATCAAATGACGTATGGTTTCCATAGCCAACTTTTCAATTTTTGGCTTTCATTTTGCTTCCACGGCCTACTCGGTGAATTTCAATAATAATTTTTTTCTGATCTAGTTTCTGGTTAGATACCAACTTGTGATATGTCATTGCAAAGGGAATTGAATGCTGAATGAAGCGAAAAGAAAAAAAAAATAGGTTTTCGATTTAAAATAAGAAAGTTGATGTTATTTCCGGTCAGACCGGAAGTTAACTTCGACATGTCAATATGCTCAAATTCTAGCTCTTATGTCATTATATCGACGCTCCAAATTTCACAAACCTACTTCATACAATAACTGAGATATTCCGTAGGCAATACTTCCATAGCCACCCGGTATGTAGTCTCAAATTTAGCAAATAAAAGGTACAAAGTAGGTTTTTCTTTGTCGAGTGTTTAAATTATGTTTTTCTTTATTTCTAATAAATGAAAATTCATCGTTTGTGAAAACATGCACACCTAATTGAAATAAGTAAGTTAAGCCAGTGTCAATATTTAAAAATTTTTAAAAGTAGGTCTGCATGATTCCCGATTTCAAATACCAGTCATGGAGCGTAATAGGCGAGGACACGAAAAAATATTTTTGCTCTAAATGTGTTTTAAAATACATAATACATATATAAATGTACCCAGAAAATATTTTTTGAGTCAAATTTCAATTACAGCTGGTCTAATTTCTTTCTGAAAAATAGCAAATTTTGAAGGTTCTAATACTGGCGCTCTTAGTGACGTACGTGCCCGAGCAGCCAATAGGCGTAATCGGGTTGATTCTGACGTTTAACGGCAACGTTGCCGAGCTTCTAAAACTATAAACCAGAGAACATAATACCGTAGATAAGTGACAGAAGACACTATTCCCAATGTCAAACGACGATGGCGAATTTTAAAGGTGAAAACATTGGATCTGTTATAAAACAATATGTTTGAAAATAAACAAAGAACTGGATAGTTTTAATATTGTGAATTACTGTGGTCCATGAAAATGATGTTCGAGAGAGAAAGCTAGTAATTTATTTTTGTTATACCTCAAAAGTATTTCAGAGTTTGATATATACTTTTTTCCCGTTTATAGGTACTAGTTAATTGAATGACTATAAACCATACACCTGGTTATTTACGAAAGCGGTTCCTGGAAAAAACTCACCATTATGTCATTAGAATCACAGAACGACAATCATCGGCAGTTCGCTTACAAGTTCGGTTAACCAACTTTGGTAACAGTGACTTTACCGCTAAATCGTATCACACCGTGTGGGAATGGTTGCTCGGTATAATACGTCAAAATGACGCTAAAAACAATCCATTTGAATTTATGAACTTCAATTTTTTTTTTAAGTTTCAGACAACTCGCAAAAAACAATAACATTGTCAATAAATTGTTCATACGCCATAGAATCCATTACAAATATTTTGAAAATTTCGTGTCCTCGTCAATTCTCGTTTTGAGCAATTAAAACATGTCCAGCTGAAACAGACACGCTCCAGAATATGATACCATACCGGAGCCACTTTCAACTTGAGCATGGTATAGCTTAAAAATATTGTTCAAAATTATTTTTCCCGTTTACCAACTGTCATCCTTCTATGAATGACAGACCTCAGAAGTCGAAACTTGTGCGAGCCAAGGATTAACGAGGTCTTACCTTTTAACGTGCGATTCCTAGCTGCAACAACCGATCAATTTTCAGAAGATTTCGAAGATTTATCAACTAAATAGAAATTGAATTGAACTTATAAACTAGGAATTGGCAGTGTTTTTTTCAGTTCATATTTCTGTCTATTTGAAGACCCAGAAATGTAGTGTGAGCTAGATCACTTGAAACTACTGGACACTGTTCACTGGTTCTAAACGTTGTCCTCACATGTTTTTTGCGCATGATGAATTCTTAATGCGTTCGTTTTGTCAACGTTGAGATATAAATGAATAGCTGTGAAACAGTTATTAAAGCGACTTAATACTTCACGGCATATATCTGTCAGGGACCGATCTGATGCGTGAGGAATAACAAGTGATGTATCATTAGCATACATCGTGAAATGTGCAGGTACAGGAAGCTGATCTCGGTCGTTGATATATAATATAAAAAGTATAGGGCCGAGTATGGAACCCTGAGGCACGCCTATATGTTATTGCATTCAGACGAATTATCATCAACAACTACGAATTGTTTTCTGTTAGAAAGGACAGTTTTCACCCAGTTGAGAGGACATCCTCTTACTCCGTATTTATATAATTTCTCCAAAAGAACATTGTGATTCACACAGTCGAATGCCCTGCTGAGATCACAGAAGATCCCAACAGGACACTCGCCCATTTCAATATTTTCAATAATTTTATGGTAGTAAGAATATATTGCTGTATTGGTAGACTTTTTATTCAGAAACCCATGTTGATTTGAAGAAAATATATTTTTGTGTATTCAGGAAAATGTGGGAGATATTGTTATTTGTCCATGGTTTTCTAGTTTTTGACAACAATTCTTTTTTTATCAATCAAATCAAATTATTCACATGGAGAAGAATTATGGTCTCAGCTCTCAGCTCTATACCCATCACGCGACCACGGTAGACGAGGGTGTTGAAGTCACCATCTTGGCAGGCCATTATGAATTCTTCGGATTCCGATTTCAGCCCACTTGACTTCAATATTCTTGAAGAAGACCGCATTGACGTGGGCTCTTTGCCGAACAGGTTCCAACTTGGTGACAGAGTTTGGGTTCGTCCGTTCAGTTTCGAATACGAGGCCGAGTTCATCGGCTGCACGGGTTGCTGCCTTGAAAAGAAATGCTCCAATCCCTGCTTTTTCATGATCACATGAGCAGACCAGGGGATCTGAACTCCTGATGACTTTACAGGCTCCATCCAGTACCATTCTGTTGTGTAGACACTCCAAGCTCAAACTTCCACGGCTTCCCCGTTGGCTGGAGAAGTATAACCGTGGGACAGACGATTTAGGATGTCGTCGGCTTAGAGTGTAAACGCGCTAACTCCGATTCAGCAAAGTTCACGGAAGGAGGAAAAAACTTCACCAAATTCACAGGAGCTAAAAATCCCGTTTGTCCATTCGAGGTAGTTGTATCATGTCGTAATGAAATCAAGTAGTATTTTTTTGTCATTTCAGTTATATTGTAACTTCTGTGAGATAGCTACTTTTCTGTGAGTGATTTACAAATTGTGAGTTGGAGTTGGCATGTTTTACTCAATAGCTGAGAGAATTTTTGCAAAATCATGAAAGAAAACACTTTTATTTCTTTGGAATAATGTAATACCAGATGTTTCTTAGCAGGTACATGGCAAAACAAAATTTTATTCAACTTAAAATAACTTTTTCAAAACGTTCATAGTAGCTGTATTCATTCATCAAACAAGAGGTAAAATCAAAGAAGCAGAAACATATTTATCAATAGTAAGTGGAATATTCCAGTTGACAGCACAGATAAAGCATCATTTCCATCCTAATCATGAGGCAAATCATCATAATACTTATGGTAATCTTTGGGCAATACAGTTTTCAGATATTGAAGATCTGCAAACTTTCTAGCTGAGAGATTTCTTCTTCTCTGGTGGAGGATTTTCAGTTGACTCCACTGCAGAGACACAACATTTGAATTTTTCCTTCGAGGTAGCATTTGCCACGAATCAGAGAATTTCAGTTTGAAGAATATTTCCCCATTTTGGGTATAACGCAAAGCACGAATATCTGTGACTTCTGCATCACCTTTACCACGACCAGGGCGAATACTTTTGTAGAATTGAATATCGGTGAATTCTTTGAAAAAATCATGGCTCAAATAGGTCACATCATGAGGACTAGGCTTCTTTCTTGCTCCTTTACATACTTCAATATACTCAGCAGGAATATTAATATTTCTATTTTTTAATGCACGTTCAATAGTAGAATGAATGCAGTCTGCTTCCATCTTTATGCTCTATGTTTTATAGCGGGATTCAGCAATGCATTAGACATGATGCAATTCCGATTCTGGTAGGTGCATCCGTCACTATAAAATATAATTTTCAAGCTATCATCGGTTTTAAAATTTGGAATAATTTTATCCTCAATTAAATTCAACCATATACTGGCAAACTCCTCAGTATTTACTCCTCCTTCCACCTCATTCCAAGTATAGCAATAATCATTCCTATTAATCAAGTTGTAAAACGCAAGATTATGAACTTGTTTGTAGCTTTGTCCTGTAATACAAGCTACTTATGTGAGATTTTGGAGCCATCAACACTTCTTGAAGGTCGTCCGTGAATACAATTCTTTCCGATTTTTTATCTTTTCCTTTTTCTGCTCTAGCTTCTTCCTTCTTCGCTTGAGACATACAGTTCCTCCGATAATTGATCAGTACGATACCTTGCGCATTTTTCACACTGATCTTTTTTTGGGGCAAACAAACCAATATTCTTGATGTCAAACATTTCATGAAATACTGATATTGATAGGGGGCGTACATTATGTTTTGTACACCAATCCTTAACATAAAAGTCGTAGAGCATTTTCTTAGAAGACCACTCTGGTAAAAGATATTTTCTTGTAGTTGTAGCTCGGCAATAGTGTGATTCCATGGTCGGTAAGGAGTCAAAAAAGAAACTTAGTTGTTCTCTTTTTTTGCTTCTTCTTAGAGCCAATCGATTTTTTAAGCCAATTTTGGACAGAGTGACGACCTAAGCAGAGTGTGTTCAAGAATAATGTTCTACACACTTTCGTCAATTCGTTTTCAACTTTCAAGTGATATTTTAATGTTTGACCCCTTCGATTCAGTTTCAACTTTTCGATCTCGTGTTATTGCAATGGGAACTCTTTCTACCATTATGTTAACATACACTTTCTTCTGGCCCCAATCCATATTCTAAAATTCTTCAAATATCTTTCTTCTGTTCTCTTCTGTAATAAGAGAACATTTCATGGTACCGGTACCATTTTTTCGTTTACACTCACATCTTGGTTTCATAACACGTAGCTTTTTGGGTTTCTCGTAATTCCAGACATTCCCATATTTTTTTCTACCATATTTCTTACCGTGTTCCCTCAGTTTTTTGTTTTTTCCGCAAACCAGGAAGATATTTCCACTAGTACCCTCTTCTTTCGTCTTTTAGATTTGGTTGGTAAGTCTTTAGAAGTTTCTGAATCGCTGTTTAAGTCATAGGGGACTAATCTTTGGTCACTATCATCAGATATGGGGTCCTCAATATTATCGATTATATTGTTATTCAATAATCTGCCATCTCGTGAATTATTAGGTTCAAACATAACTCCAGGAGAATTTTGTATAGATTCCACATCATTGTGCTCATTGTTATGCAATTCATCATAATAATTGTTCGGAATAACATCATTTTCAGATGTAATAGTCTGGTCATTCTGCTCCTGATTTGTGAATGTTAAAATTTCATTAGCGATGGTGGTTAAATTAATGTCTTCAAGAGGGCACAGTGGTGTAAGGGTGGTGTGTTCTGCACACTTATCCACTACGATGGATGGCGTTTCCTGAAGGAACTCAATAAGTTGTATTTGGACATTTTCAACAATTGTGAAATCTCCGTTAACATTTAAGTACTCTGACAAGACTTATTTTTGAGAGTGAATGTTGGCGTTATCCTCATCTGTGTGTGATTAAGGAATCTCGGATCAATTTCTTTTTTTTCTTCAGTGGAGATATTCAACAGAGCAAGTATTTTTTAACTTCGACCCGATGCCATCTGAAAAATTGAAATTATACTTGCGTAGATATTTATGTGAATAAAATTTCAAAACGATTAAATAAGCAATTTTTTGAATTGTGATAGTAATCAGAAAAAAGTGCTATGTACTTGAAAAATTATTTCAATCATAACTAAAAAAGGTGCTAACTCCAAGTAATTCATGTCATCACATTAAAGTGGAAAAATTACCAACAAACCAATATTATCAGTAAATTTTATTTGACTAATAAGTATAATAAACATCTCACCTTGTTTAATGACAGTGAATGAATGAACACAGAAAATAATTATTTGAATGGGCAAATTTACTCCACTCACGTCCTTCCACTGCAAGACTACAGTGCAAAATGGCCATATGACTGGAGTTAGCGCGGGAGATTTTAATGCTTTGAACTTAGCACTTATACGTATCACTTATTTACACAATATTCGACTAAGTTACTTGCTAGCAGCTTTTCTTATAAGATGCGCCTTTTTCCCCATTTAAACGGTACCGAAATGTGATTTGAGACAAAAAATGGAGTTGGCACTTTTACACTCCAAGCCGACGATGTAAGCTCCTATGAAGATGCATCATTCTGCGAGTTTTTACGTTGTTGTTGCAGCTCTTCCTGAGTCCATTTCATAACTCCAAAGGAGTAAAGTAGAATTGGAACGGCAAGCATATTAGTTTCAGCAAGTTTGTTCTTCCCCGACAGTTCTGAAATTGAATTTTGACATATCTAAAGTGTTTTGTTCATGAAACCAACTATCAATTCTGAACAAAAAAGAAAAATTTATTATAGTCTATATTTTACAGCAGCTACAAATACATTTACCTTCAATATATTTCCTCATTACAACTCAATTCGGCTACAGGATTTTGCCGAATTTGTCAATAAACCAACAAAATTAAAACAAACAGTCACGTATATATCGAAAATTATCATAACAGTGTTTGTTTTCGGTTATGACTCCCAGTCCAACATTCAGTTAATTCATTCAACAGGCTAATATATTTTTAACGTTTAGTTTGTGTGACGTTTTTAGGCGAGTCTGGATGTGAGTATTGTGAATTGTCCTAAAGTGCGTGGTTATTTTTAGATATTTACAAGTTCAGATAATTTTAGGTGAGACCGACCCAGTCTAACCGAATTACACAAGTTTTATGCGTATTTTATCATTATGTTTTTGATTTAAATCATATGCGCATCAGTTACATCAACAACGGTCATCTAGTTTATCACAATTGTTTTTCGAAATTGCATCTGACCTGTAACCGGTCACGGAATATTAGACAAAAATGCAATATTAGTACGAACCTGGTTATCAGGGGAAGTGGATCAATTAATTGAATATTTAGAAAACTTTTGAAATTACTCGTTCTTGCTGTTTATCTTGGATATTCTTTTTGTAGTATTGAATTTTTTTTATTGTTCTAGAACTTGAATTTCAATATACCGGGTGATTCAGACAAGTATTCGCGGCCTGGTAACCTTTTCAGTGGCATATTGAAAGCCATTGAGTGCCTGATTTCAATTATCTACATGTTGTCACCTGTCAAAGATTTTCATGTCAACTTTTTTTTCCAATTGATTAATAAATTTTTTTGTAAATTATGATGGCTGTCTTTCTGAGTTCAACCATATGAAATATTATACATTTTCATCATGCAAACGTCGAGTAGTAAGAGTGGTGAAAGCACTGCAAGGTCGCCAGATATTATAATAATGTACTTTTTTCTCTGGTCTATCTCACCAAAGAATGGGTTCAGATTGAAGCCCTTGCAAATATCGAAATAATCTACAATATAATACGCCATGAGTGTCAGACGTTGAACAGCGTTAGGAAATAAGTGTGATAAGATCTGGAGATCTAGCAGTGCTTTTAACACTCTTACTAGTCGACCTCCTTTTGATGATGAAAATGTATAATATTTATATGGTTGAACTCAGAAAGACAGCTTCTATCATAATTTACAGTAAAAACGATGTCAATTCATTTGAAAACAAAAGTTGACATGAAAAGCTTTGACAGGTGACGATATATAAAAAAATTGTTAAAATTGTTATATCTGTCAACCGGTTGCACCCCTACGTGCAACCCTCAAAAGTCAGAGACTTGTGCGAGCTAGGGGAAGACGTAGCCCTTACCTTTTAATACGTGTGATGCCATGCCATAAGGGACGTTATGGTTTTTTCAACGAATAAGAAAGTTACAAGGCCGCGAATACTTGGCTGAATCACCCGGTATAAGGAATTCGATTGTGAACTTCGATAGTAAAAATGGTTGGATATTTGGAGTATTGTTCATTGTTCAACCAATAATTGAAGAAAGCTGACAGTTGACGTTTATTAACACATATTTGCAGTGTGTTGTGAAGATAATGTTACGACGCTGATTTTTGTCCTAAGGTTAAGAAAACAAGTTTCTCACTTATCTGAGATTCAAGAAACGTACTTAACATTTAGGGACAGCAGCAGAATCAGTGATACTTAAGAAAGAAGATGAAACATGTTTCCTGCAATTGATAATGAATATATTGGAGCCAATATTCGTAAACAACGGATGGTGGGGTCAGTAGATCTGACTTTTTGAAGGAACACGAAGTCGAAGCCATAAGAAAAGAAAAACATGAGAGGCAGAGAGAGCAAAAACAAGAGATCAAGCAGAAATAAAAACAAGTGATGCAACAGGAATCGTTAATCTAGCGATTACAAAATATGTTGAAGGTATAAGTGAAAGTCAACAACGATTGCTAAATGAAATTAGCAAAACAGTACGGAAAGTCAAAGGAGTTATTCATGAGGTCAGTGATGGAGTCCAGAAAGTCAAAGGAGTCTATCGAATGAGCAAAAGGTCTCAATAAGTTGAAAACCAACTGTCGAAAATTAATAAAATAAATGATAGATGATATGGTGACACAAGAGGTGGGCAAGACATTCAACGAAGGAATTGATAAGACCAAATGAATGCTGGAAATGATGTATACCTTTCACACAAGCGGCACCCTCTGAATCGCGTTCGCGTTTGACTGACAAACAGGCTTCCGGGACAGGCATCTGCTTGGAAGGAAGAGGTGTAGAAAGCTACGCTCTGTAAAGATATACAACAGTTTTTCAAGCTGAAATGTTCACGATCCTAGCTGTAACTATGAGGCAAGAGGCGGAAGAAGGGCCCGAACAAAGAATTTGTGTCTGTTCAGATAGTAAGGCAGCGCTCAGAACCATCTGCTATCCTAAACCAAGTTCAGCACTTGAACATGGATATGGGACGCTCTTGAGAAACTAGCTGAAACAAAGAAAGTTCAGCTGCTATGGGTCCCGGGTCACAGGGTGTTGCGTAGAAATGAAATGGCAGACGAACTTGCTAGAAACGGTTCCGCAACGACGTTTTGTGGACTGGGACTTGCCCTAGGCATCGCAAGAAGCCAAACCTCTTCAGCCATTAATCACTGGGCTGAAGAAAAACTAAACGAACTTGGGAGGGATGATACCGCCGGCAGGCAGTTGAAAGACTTCGTGGCCGGCCCTAGCAAGTCAAGGAACACATGGCTTCTAGGCAGAAGTCGCCAGGCACTACATGTCCTTGAAGGAATACTGACAGGACGTAACAAACTAGGCAGACACCTATCACTAATAGGCACAGAAGACAACTCCACTTATCGCAAATATGAAAAAGACGATGAAACTTTATTTCACTTCCTCAGTGAGTGTGAGGCCTATGGAAGGTTAAAATTTGAAATTTTTGGAGACAAAAAACTTCAACGGGATAAACCACATATCCTAGAGTCGACGGACACGAAGTTTCGAAAATGAAGTCTGGAAGTATTGTGGATATGGAGCTGCAGAAGACCAAGGAGGAGAAGTTTATTGCCCTCAAGCAACGAAGCGAGATCGAGATTTCCAGGCCCAGGAAGAGAACAACTTGAGGGTTTCCCGACCAGGAAATGAATGATAAATTTATACTACTACTACTTGTAAGATTGTCAGTATCCAAAGCCGGAAGATCCCGTTTTTCTACTAGCCCAAGGCCACTTATATGTGAGGAGATTCTTCAACAAGAAACGATCGAGTGCTTCAAATTCAGTCGTCTTTCCTAATCTCATGCAAAATCAATTCTGATTTCAGCAATGATAGATGAATATTGTTCTTGGCCTGGATAACAACTAGAAAAATTTGGTAATCAACAAAGAAGGAATCTTCCTGAAAGGATACGATGAAAAAATACAGACGATGAAGATGTATGTTCAAATAGATATCTGTATTAGAGGAAACTCTGAAACCATATCGTTATGACCCGATTTATAATTAAACAGAAAACGGTATTGGTTATCACATGATCGTTGCATAATATACTATTTTTCTCGTAATAAATTATTTTTTTGACATAATACGACCGGCAAATATTAATATGTCACTATTTAAAATTGTGTTCTACAATTTGCAGAACTTTTCATGAAGAATTACTTCTTTTCCTTATACGAAATATTAAAAAGTTCCGTATGTCGCGAACTGAAGTGGACACACGGTATATGTCTATTAAATGTTGATATTTTATCGAAATGGATGAGTTTGCCTAAGTGGAAATATCTATTTCTCCAAACGTTTGTACAAAGTGGATTATATACCGGGTGGCTACGGAAGTATTGCCTACGGAATATCTCAGTTATTGTATGAAGTAGATTTGTGAAATTTGGAGCGTCGATATAATGACATTAGAGCTAGAATTTGAGCATATTGACATGTCGAAGTTAACTTCCGGTCTGACCGGAAGTAACATCAACTTTCTTATTTTAAATGGAAACCCTATTTTTTTTTCTTTTCGCTTTATTCAGCATTCAATTCCCTTTCTAATGACATATCACAAGTTGGTATCTAACCAGAAACTAGATCAGAAAAAAAGTATTATTGAAATTCACCGAGTAGGCCGTGGAAGCAAAATGAAAGCCAAAAATTGAAAAGTTGGCTATGGAAACCATACGTCACTTGATAACAGTTGCTACTACTGTGATATTTTATTTTCATCCGTCGGCGTTATAAAAAGCCGTCAAAAAAAATATTGGAAAAATTGGGAAAAAACAATACTCTGTTGGTCCATAACTTAAATAGGAACATGCAAATTTTTCTTGCCTGTACTATTCAGCATAACCATTCCTTTCTAATGATATAATAGAAAGTAATTTTTTGAAATGAAATACCAAAAAATCCAATTATTATTATTCAAATAACAAAAAAACAGATTTACCGAAAAAAAAAAAAATTCAAATTGATAGGATTTAAGATAAAATAAATTCAAAACAAATGTTCGAAATACATTCCCTCAGCGTCAATACATTTATTGACTCTGGTGATATTTTCATGTGAAACGTTTCTCACCATTTGGGGCGTGATATCTTGGAAAGCTCTACTAGCTCATGTAGAGTTGAAGGCTGTGTGGAATACACCCTATTTTTAAGATGCACCCATACAAAAAAGTCGCACGGAGTAAGATCAGTTGACCTTGGTGGCCACCTGACTGGACCATGGGTTGTTATAAGTCTCTCTTGAAAGCGATTTAGAAGATAATTTCTCGCTATTCTTGAATTATGCGGAGGGGCGTTATCTTGCTGGAAGTCCATTCTCTCAGTTATTTCCGCTGGTAGGTTGTTAATGAATTCCGAAATTTCATTCGTTAAAAAATTAAAGTATCTCTCTCCGGTTAGTTGGCCTTGAAAAAGAATGGGGCCAACAATATGAGTTCCAACTATTCCTGCCCAAAAATTCACACCAAATCTCTCCTGGAAGCCACCTTGTCGAAACCGGTGCTCGTTTTCTATCGCCCAGTACCTGAAACAAAAGACCGTTCACACATTTAGTTCTTTACACTTCGACTATCGACAATAATCCAAATAAAGTACAGTACCTACCTTGTATTATTCCTGTTAAATAATCCATCGTTGGTAAATCTTGACTCGTCCGTAAACAAGATATAATAGTTAAATAGGTGATTCTCAGCATTTTGTCGAAGAAACCAATTACAATATTCCAGGCGCCTTTCACCGTCATTTTCATACAAATGTTGATGCAACTGATACTTGAAGGATTTAAATCGATGTTTTTTCAAAATTTTCCTAGCAGAGTCCTTACTTATAGCTAATTCGGCGCCAATCTACCTTGAGGAAATTGTGCTATCATATTGTACTAAAGCTAATACATTAATTTCAGTTTCTTCATCAATAACAAATGCTTCTTGGTCTTCGTGAACATCAGGCTCAGTTCTTAATTTTTCTTCAAGCCACTGGAAATACCTTCCTGCCTCCCTGCTGCCACCCTGGATATCGCTCTAAATACAATCGTTCAGCGGCATAAGAATTTTTTAAACATTCACCATAAATGAGAAGCATGTCAATTTGTTTGGTTCGTGAATAACGGGGCATTTTTTGAATATTCCACTAACTGATTTCGATTTCCAAACCCTTTTAAAATGGCAGAATCAAAAACACTACTTCGAACGTCAAAATAATATGGATAGCAGCGTTCGTGAGAGCTCTCGTTTCTTTTTTGTTTCATTCCTAAATACGTCTTAATCAGCCTACTTGTTAATATTTTGGTTCGAATGATTATTGCAATGGAATGATTATTCTGAATAGCACAAACATCGTCCATAGGTAGATATTAGAATATCTATGGACGATGGCACAAAACAAGTACGTTTATGTTCCTATTTAACCTAGAACCTACAGGATATAATTTATCATTCCACATTATTTTTAATGTTGTTTTTGCGTATGGCGATAATCTGTTTTGTTATTTGAAGAATAATAATTGGATTTTTTGGTATTTCATTTCAAAAAATTACTTTCTATTATATCATTAGAAAGGAATGGTTATGCTGAATAGTACAGGCATGAAAAAGTTGTATGTTCCTATTAAAGTTATGGACCTACAGAGTATTGTTTTTTTCCCAATTTTTCCAATATTCTTTTTGGCGGCTTTTTATAACGCCGACGAATGAAAATAAAATATCACAGTAGTAGCAACTGTTATCAAGTGACGTATGGTTTCCATAGTCAACATTTCAATTTTTGGCTTTTATTTTGCTTCCACGGCCTACTCGGTGAATTTCAATAATAATTTTTGTCTGATCTAGTTTCTGGTTAGATACCAACTTGTGATTTGTCATTAGAAAGGGAATTGAATGCTGAATAAAGCGAAAAGAAAAAAAAATAGGGTTTCCATTTAAAATAAGAAAGTTGATGTTACTTCCGGTCAGACCGGAAGTTAACTTCGATATGTCAATATGCTCAAATTCTAGCTCTTATGTCATTATATCGACGCTCCAAATTTCACAAACCTACTTCATACAATAACTGAGATATTCCGTAGGCAATACTTCCGTACCCACCCGGTATAGCAATTATCTAACAAAAAACAATAATTACTTATGTGTCAATACCACGAAGGACATTCAACTACGTCTGATAGATATTTGTGCAATGTTTTTCAAGGACACTATTGCAATATTCGTCATTTGCCACAAAAAACTATCTTTAATCTATATATAGTAGGTATAATTCGTTGAAAATTTATAAATATTTTTTAAATAATAATATCTACCATTTTTTTTTCACTCACACTTCAATAATGAAGTTATCTGAATCTCATTTTACATATGGAAAAATATATCTTCTACATAGCAGTCCAGGGTCACATAAAACGCTGTAAAATGATCAAAACTACCAACAAAAATCATAGATTGCGCGTAGTATATCTATAGGTTATACCTATCAGTAGACTTTCAATGCTATTGATAAGACCAAAATATTTCAAGCTAATTCGATTCCTATGCCTAAACATATTTGTAGAGTGTTGAATTGAAAATAAGTAAAGTGATTCGGTGTAAATTAATTTCACGTAAGTAATTGTTTATAGATTTATGACACTATTAGTCCGGAAGAACGATAAGGAATGAATCTTGAATTCTAGTAGATATACGTTTTTCTTTCACTTTCTTCAATTAAAAATCGATGGAAATCAAGGAATTCGATTTCTGTTCGAAACTTTCCTTTATAGATGCCATTGTGCAGTTGACACATACGTTATTATAATTTTATTCAATCAGAGGAGTTTTTTATTCAGATGTTTACATCGACATATGTTCCCAGTTGAATGCAACACCTGGTGGATATCGCCATTTCCAATAATTTCATGACAGAGGTGCGAAATGGGAGAGAATCCTTGAGAGGAAAATTCAGTTGAATTGAACATTATCCAATAATCTATCAGTAAATGCTTTATTACCTATGAAAAATATCACATATTCTTGGAAAATTTAAACAGAGAAAACTTCAATAACAGAAACCTAAGTCAAATGTGCTCCCATCGAACTCTTTTGGAAGTTATCAGATATTCTATTTTGTAAAGATTTTGAAGGAAAAGAGTTTTCAAAGTATTGAGAAATTTCCCGTCGAGACTAGAGATCACCTAAAGTAATGGCGGAAATAATTTTTTGTCACCCTTAATCTTTCGGTAGAGTAAAAATGATTCCAAACTTCGTACCTACCAACTGCAAGCTAGGAACAATATTAAAAAAATTTGGCTATCCTGTGAAAATATTCGTCATTTGGAAAATAAGCTTTCATCCATTACAATTTTTACAGTATACAGTAGATTAGCTCACTCATCTACAAATATCCTCATTTCCCAATCCATCTCTGTACTTGAACATAATGAAAGAGGATGTTGTTTTTCAAATATTATCATTAGTGCAGCTGATTCCCATACTTATATTTCAATGCGTTTCATGAACTCGGCTTATCGAAGTAAATTGCCAATTTACTGTTAAACTCGTATGATTGCCCGTCATGAGTATCAGTTACATCTGCTTATTTAGATTTATTGTTCCACAGTCAGTCCAACACTCTCATTGGATCTGTCGATTCGAAGATACTCTTATGATAGGCGATAAAGTGCTTTCCTACCAGCGAATATGCCGGAAAAAGTAACAGCAGAGCAAAACGTCAGTTTATGGGTTGCAGGAATTGTGAAAAAAGAAAAGTTCAAAGAACATCGCATTCAAATTGAAAACGAAGGAAGTCTTGGGGGGCACCTGGGAAATATCATCTGTGCTAGAGTTGTAGGAACTACAATAGACAATCAGAATCAAGAAGTGAATATCGTTGTGAAGTATAACAGCAGTGGAAGTATCGAATTTCTGAAACTAGCCTTTGTACACGAAATATTCGTATACGACAAACTATTTCCAACTATCAGAAAGTTCCAGCTTGATAAAAATGTTCCTGAAATATTCTGTTCGATGCCCAAATGCTACCAAACCATTTCATCCAGTGATCAAGCAGTTATTATCTTGGAAAATTTGAGAAAAAAGGGCTATCGACTGCACAACAGACTGAAACCCATGGACTTTCCCCACCAGAAGTTGGTTCTTGGAGAGTATGCCAAGCTGCACGCCTTGTCGTTTGCTTTACGGGAACAAAAGTATGAAGAGTTCGAAAAACTTTCAGTAAATCTTCCGAATGTCGCAAAGTTATATTTCCAAGAAGAGTCTACCAGGAAAGCGATGATAAAATACACAAGGCATGCCCGGGATATTATGGTGAGAAGAAATGAAACGGAATTGATTGGAAAACTTGACTGGATTCTTGAAACTGGTCCCACGGAAATTATTCTCAATGAAGTTCTCAACGCTGATGTGGATGATTGTGTTTTCACCCATGGGGATTCCTGGAATAACAACTTCATGTTTACGTACAAGGTATGTGTATTATAAAAGAACTGAATGAATTGAGTAAGCGAACGTCCTTTTGAGAGTGAAATCAAATACTAATTATCAGGCATACAAGGAGGCTGGTGAATTTTCATGTACAGTAAATAAAAAATAAATCGGCCCTTTACACAAAATTCCTATATTATCGGAATTTTGTCGGCAAATACTAGAAGCATCAAAACTTTGCTTTTGATGAAATCATGGCCTCTCGACAAGCCTGTTCAATTCCATATGATGAAGCATTCAATTATCTCAGATTCCTTTATTCTCCCAATATAGATAGCCCTTTTATTATTGTTCACAGTTTCTTTGCCATTATTAGCTATTCTATATTTTACATGAGTAGGCATATCAATGCAGGAATGTATGTTTGATCAAGTGGTGAAAAGCAGCCTGACACATTCGACACATTCGAAGTTCCATATAATTAGATCATCGAGAAAACTCGAAGGGAAAGTACTTTTGTTTGTTAAACGAGCTATAATGACTGGGCTATCATTGGCATTGTAGATAATCCCTTCTTTACGTAGTGCTTATAAGATGATTGGACGCAGCTCACAGAATACCTTGTACCGGTGCATCTGGAGTAGTCCGTGTTTGGGAACAGTATACTGAACCCAGATGACGTTCATCTACGGAAGCTGCTGAATAACTCGAGGGAACCTAGCATGCCCATTTGAACCCATATATCTGGGTGTGCAAAAGGCCCACGCTGAGAAGCCAACATACAATGGCCTTTGCAGATCGTCAGACACCAGAAGCGAACTAACTCTGCCTTGATCGCCGCTTGGCTGTCGTGATTTGCTGGCCGAGGTAGCCTCTGCTTTTCTCTTACACTGGCGAGTATGGCATAAACTTCTGCCTGAAATAAAGATCAATATCACCGTTTGATTCCAATGTCCATACTTTCCCTCGCTCCGCCATTGTTTGGAACTTCTCAGGAGAGCAATGGCTTTGCGTGCCTCATGTTCAATGGAGAGGTACAGGAGAAGCTGTCCGTCTATGAGTGTCTCTAACGCCCTAGTGGGTGCCGTACTCATTGCCCTTGTCGCAAGGCAAGCAAGTCTTTGTACCCTGTCTAATTGGGTTTGATTTACCGTCATCATACGTAATCATTAGGTGAATGAAAGTTGTGTAGATGTAGTATAGAATCTTGGGGCTAAGCCTTTACGTACTTTTAAATGCCCTTCTGCATGCCCAGACAGCAACTGTGGCTTTTCGAACTTTATGTTCGATTTGCTCCAATCTGGCTTCAACACAGTGGTTTGGATAAAGCATGCGGTGTTCAAAGAGTGACTGTCGATACTGAGTCTGTTTTTTCTCCTCTTTTCGGGTGACTACATTCAAATTATTGGCTTGTGGGTGGAGAATGAAAAGTTTTAACAGATTCAACACTTCTCATTCTTCACAACAGACTCAATATTCCCGTGGCATAAGGTAACACTGGTGACTCATCTCAGACGTCCCACGACACGCTCTGCATCTAGTGACCGGGACCTCTATATCCATCACATAATAATAATAATAATATTAAATCGCCTTTATTCATATAATATGAAATGGTGAAGTGTCAGCTGAAAGCTTCTTTTCAACTTTACCAATAATTACAAACATAAAATAAATAAAATATGGTTTTAAAGATGAGTTTATGAATATGGTAAATATTCATGTGAATTATAAATATAGATAGAAAATAATAGAATGAATATATATACATATTGAGAGGTAGCATGGCCGTGAGAGGTTAAATTGATTGGATATCAGAAATGAAAAAAATTTTGAGTCTTCTCTTGAAGTTATATAATATAATTGAATAGTCCCTAAAATGGATTGGAATACCATTATAAAGTTTGCAAGCAGAATAAATGAAGCTTCGTTTATAGTGTGAGGTGCGGTGTTTGGGAATATGCAAAGTCTCTTTTTTCCTGGTATTGACATTATTATGTTTAAAAAATTTAAGTTTACCGTGTATATATGATTGTTTCTGAGTTCAATATTTCGAAACCACCCAAAATAGAACGAACATTTAGACGACAGAATGTAATAGAATTGCTCATTTGTATATAATGATAATGTTGATGATAATAACAGTTATGATAAAAATAATTCAACAAAAACTAGTTTGTAACGATCAAATACTTATTTCTATGATAATCCCAATGATGTCCCAATGAATGTTACTATTTTTTCGAAGATGATGATGGAGTTCTTTTATTCTCAGTTTGGCTAGTTGACTTAACTCTTGAACGAATATTTGGTGGATAGTTGGGCTTTTTTATGGTCTTCTGCCCTTCTTCACCTTGTAAAGTTCCAGGATCAGCGATAATCTCGGGGACTGGAGTTTCTGGGGCACTATGAGAGGATGGTATTTTTTTATTTGGAGTCTGTTCTGGTACATGCAAGTTGGGATTTGATGGATTCTCATGACTTCGAGACACCTGGGTGTTGAAGCCTTCTTGGCTGGCCATTATGAATCCCTTGGTCTTCGACCTCAGCCCTCTCTACCTGAGGAATGAGAAGGTCAAATTTTCGGATGAGCATCATTATCCCAGTGACAGTGTTTGGGCGCCTCTTTCAGTATCGAACACGAAACCAAGTTCATCAGCAGCACGTGCTGTTGACTTGAAAAAGAAATGCTTCGATCTCGATCTCATTATCGCAAACCATGTAGAAAATAGGTTCTGAACTTTTGATGACCTTACGCAGGCTCCATCCAATACTATTCAAACTGAGAAGGTCATGGCCTTCCTATTATTTGGAGGAATATAATAGTGCAACCGTTTCAGTTAGCATGCAAGCTACTATGAAAATGCATCATTTCGCAAATTCTTACGTGGAGTTATTTCAGCTCCACTTGAGTCTACTTCGGCGCTTCAGAGAGCAGAGTAGGATCAAAACGGCAAGCAAATTTGTTCTTCCCCGATAGTTTTGAAGACCACATATGTTGGAGTATAGCTCAGAGAGCAGGTTCTTGTTGTTATGGGTCTGTAGTTTTTTGAATCAGGAAAATTTCCATTTTTGGGGAAGAGCACAGTTCACCCCACTATAATTGAATCTGGAATTTGTTGCTTCCTATCTAGCCATGCATTGAAACTCTTAACCAGATGGTGGTGGGGGCTTGGAAATTGTCTCCACCAAAAGTTATTCAATCTATCAGGGTTTCAAACAGTAAAGTTCTTGGAGCTTATGAGGGCTTGTAGAATTCTTTTCAGGGTTATTGGGCTGACCGAAGCATTGTACAGAGGCTGACGAAGCCTCCTACAGAAACTTCCGAATTAAGCAAGTGCTGGAGTAGGTACATACGTGGATTGTTTGCGGATTCTCATAGACGTTCTTCTAGAACGATTACACCCGATCAGCGACTGGCGGATTATCCACAACATGTAGAGGAACTTCATTTTTTCCACGATATTTTACGCCTTCCTCACTTTATAGCCGTCTTCATTCTCATCCTATCCTATATTGTTGCCTGATAGTAAACAGCATAATGAGCTAGTCTTAATATTGTGGCAATTTGCCCTTATTCCGATGGGGTCGGTTGTGGGAAGGGGGGATTGACCCTATGAAGCCACGGCAGACACCAGATTTTCATTGCTAGGAATCGCACGTTAAAAGGTAACTTTCGACTTCTGAGGGCTGTCGTTAGTGGGGGGACGACAGATGGTTAACGAAAAAAATAAATAAAAAAAAAAACAAAAAAAAAATTTCAGTTATAAGAAAAATCCTCCAAGGAAAAGGGAAAGAAGTACTTTTTCTTGAATTTTTGAACGCTGTACATCTTCCTCAGTCAACATGTTTGAAATTTTTGTCAATAATTCCCATCGAGAAGACCCTCTGCCAAAAATATCTGGTCTGGATTCTTCTACTGTCCTGTGTATTTTGATCGGATGTGTTTTGACCTGTGTTTCATTTTGTTTCATTTGTTAGGTCCCGTACATGATTTTATTGAATTCTACTTCTCATTTTTATCTCATATCCCTATTCTATCACAACAGTTGCACCTATATTTATATATCTAATGAGGCAATAACAATTGCAGATACTATCAAGTGCCCAAAGCAAAAGTTATCAAGTCATATCGTCTATACAGGCCGTTTCTTTTATCATGTGGTAACATTGCTATATTCTAAACCGTAATAGATACAAAGACGATTAAATGGGAAAAAAGGTAACTATTGTGGTGAGCAGTAAATTGGTCATAGAAAATTTACGGGGATTCTCGCCCTTCCCAACTTATACAGGGAAAAGTGAAAATGCTGTTTTCGGTTTTTACGTTTAATTAAAAATTTATCATTACGTAGTTCTAGTACATTTTGAATACAATAAAACTTTCCTCTTTCATTTTTTTATGTTTTCTGAAATAACCATTCTATTCGTAAAAAACCGAAAACAGCATTTTCAGTTTTCCCTGTATAAGTCGGGAATGGCGAGAATCCCCGTAGATTTTCTCTGACCAATGTACTGCTCACCACAATACTTACTTTTTTTTCCATTTAATCGTCTTTGTATCTATTACGGTTTAGAATATAGCAATGTTACCACATGATAAAAGAAACGGCCTGTATACAACCTTCACATGAACTTTTATTCTATTATAATTATCATTATTTTTAAATCAAATATTATCTTCAATTGATAGCAGGAAATTGTAATGATTCAAATCAACTGAGGCTTTCAAGAGCTGGCAACCCAACATACGTAAGTGTATGTATGATTGCGTGAACATTTCTAGTAGGGTGATGGTGGAATTGTGAAAAGGATTAATCAAAACTAATTTGATATTTCATATTGCCGTTACATTTGAGTACTGATAAACAATGAAATACAATTTTAAAACGAATGATCTGAATTATTTTTGATTTCAATTTGTGAAAATGTGTGGGTAAAATATTTTCTATTATTTGATTCACGGTAATAAACATACACCTGAAGTTCTCAAGTATTTTGCAACATCAATTTTTATTCGAAGATGAGTGTTTGTTATTTCATTGCTATAAATTTAAATTACCTACCTCAACGTTTTGTTTTAGGAAAATGAGACACAACCATCCCAACTTTCCATCATCGACTGGCAGCTCTCATCGATGCATTCACCAGTTTTGGATTTATCTCTATTCGTATATACAGTATCTTCTGAAGAACAATTGTTGCGTACCGAGGAACTAATAACCTTCTACTATTCCGCCTTCACAAATTACCTGAGGGAACTAGGAAGTGATCCAGAAAAAACATTTCCTTTCTCCAAGCTAAAAGAACATTGGTATAAATATTCCATTTTCCCAGTGGTTTGGATAATACCATTTTTGAGGATCATCCTGGAAGATGGAGAATCTCAAGAAAGCAAAGAGGATATGTTTGATTTTCCTATTAATGAAGAGGAGTACGAGAGAAGAATGATTGCTGTGATGAAACACCACTTTAGTTTCAAATTTAAAGAATAAAAGATTACTGATGTTCCTTTGCTATCAAACAATCATTAACGCACTCTTATTAACAATTTCTCATTTTTTTTGGTACTCCATCCTCCAAATAGCATTTCTGTCGAAGACCTACTATTTACAGATTTTAATATTTGTGAAACAGAATAATTTTTATAATGAAATGAAATTAAAATTTATACTTAAATAAGATACTTTAAAATACTTATCTCACGTCAACTACATAATCACTTTCTCTGCGTCTCAACAAAACTCCCAAGAGAGTGAATAATCTTCAAGGGGTGAATGGATGTCACCAGAATGCTAATTTACAATGGCATAGGTACCATTGAAAACGGAAAAACTTGACCCTCTAGATATTCTTCAGTTTATCTTGTGTACTCGACAATAATTTCTGGTTACAGATTATGTTGTTCAGTTTAGCATGGAATCTGGAATCATATTCCCAGTTATCATAGAACGATGATGCACTATTTCTCCACCATATATTAAAAAAAAATCAGGTGAATCAACAACATTTATAACCAGTATTTCGTTCATACGAAATTAATCAGAAGAACATAATATTCAGTGAATGATAAGTGCGATAACTACATTATAGAAGTTGACCAAGATATAGAGAACATTCTTTTGCATGTTGGTAAAACTACCCAAAAATATAGTGTACCAGAATAATTACAAATATAATTCTATAGTCAGTATATCGCATTCACACACTTCCGGAGTATTTTGTTATCAAACAACAAGCTATATCGATGACTCCTTTTTCCAAACCAGCTCTCAGGCTTCATCGTAATTCTCATAATCTTCTTCAGTTTCATTTTGGTCGATTCCATACTGTTTTCTTACTTTACCAGATGGATCGTACTTATC
Organism: Chrysolina americana; assembly: GCA_958502065.1. Taxonomy (NCBI): domain Eukaryota; kingdom Metazoa; phylum Arthropoda; class Insecta; order Coleoptera; family Chrysomelidae; genus Chrysolina; species Chrysolina americana. Next base: position 93,518,131 of record OY293411.1, read on the forward strand.
ACACAGTTCCAAGAATAGAGGTCTGTGATGCAGAAGTAGATGATCGAGCATTAGACCTGCCTGCTTTTTCTGGATGGCACTGCATTTCTTACACTCCGTTGCTATGGCGTCGGGAATTATTTCTGTAAGAATTAATAGCATCAGATTTCAATATTGTTATGGGTACTATGAATATTTGGAAAATTAAATCAAAAACAGCAATTCGTCAAAAGTCTAGAAGATGGTTCATTTATTTTCTCACTTATGGAAACAATCTCATCATCACGTTCGATGTATTACGAAATTATTTTTGCTGATTTGGAGATATTAAGTCAGAATTCCGACTTAGTATCTCGGAATTAGCTAATTCAGAATTCCAGCTTACCATAATTCTGACTAAGGAGTTTATGTATGTATTATTTTGAGGCAGACAGTAAAATTATTATTATTATATATTATTATTAGTATCTGAGAATTAGCTTATTTCGAGATGTTAAGTCAGAATTTCGACTCATTATCTCAGAATTAGGTAGTTAATTCCGAGATGTTATATCAGAAGTAGGAGTGACAGAACATGTTCTAATTCTGAGATACCAAGTCGTAATTCTGACTTAACATCTCAGAATTAGCTAATTCTGAGATAGTAGTCAGAATTCCGTCTACATTCATAACGCTGAATGGGAATGGCTTGATGAAACATTTCAAGGAAGATGGAGGATTGGGAGGAACAGTCCTTTCATTTGTTGGCCTCCTTGATCACCAGACCTGACTCCATTAGATTTTTTTTGAGTTATTTGAAAAAAGTGTTTATGACAACAGACCACAAATCTTGAACGAATTAAAGGAGAATATAATGCAAAAGTCTGGGTGAAATAACACCAGACCAATTGGGGAAAACCCACCAAAATTTGAGACGGCGCCGGCGCGACGTTATGAAAAATGTATAGAGGGTGAAGGTTGATATATTGAAAACACTAATATCTGAGAAAACCCCACTCTATCATTGTGTTGTAAAATTAATAAATATCACACATTGCATGACTCCGATACCTTTTACTTGAATTACTACAAAGCAAATTACGGAAATATTAATGAATTCTTCAACTCCATATCCTGGATAGATCTCTTTCGTAGTAACGATATTAATACAAATATTAAGTATTTTTACAACAAAATCCAATATGCAGTCGAAGAGTTTGATACTTCCAAACGGAAATACAAAATTTTTCTCCAATATTTCTCAAACTCTACCATCAAAGTAATTAGAGAAAAAAATGGAAAACTTATAAAAAAATCCTTTAGATTACTAGAATTTTCCGCTTCTCAGAAATCGTTCAAAGAATCTCATCAGAGTAGACTATCAGAAGTACGTTAAAAATATCGAAACTAACACCTTCGAATGTCAAAATCAATAAAGCCAATCAAATCCCTCCAGAAATGAAGTTGGGAAACACAGTTACCTCAGATGGTCAGAGTATCAGCAACTTGTTCGGATCCTACTTTGCAAGCGTTTTTGTACCAAAATTAGATGGCCCACGTCATACTTCCTGCTCAAACAAAACTTGCATTTATGCGAAGTACAGCTCAGAGAGAGAGAAGTCATGGATGGTTTGCTCGATTAAGATCCGAATAAAGAAGCAGTATCAGATTAATTACCCTCAATATTGGTTAAAAATTGTCGTTTCAGTCTAGCAACACCATTAACACTATTATACAATCAATATCAGTCAACTGAAAAATTCCTAGATTTTTGGAAATCAGCGTGTGTAATCCCAGTCCACAAGTCCGGGCACAAAAACCTGATATAACTATAGGCCTTTCAGTAAATTGTGCATATTTGCCAAATTGTTCGAAAATTTTTTTTACAAATCACTTTACCAGTTAATGTCGCGGCAGATAATGCCAGAACAGCACGGTTTTTTCAAAAATAGATCCATCGAATCTAATCTCATATACTCTGACTATACAGTGTGCCCAAGATAAGAATGAACAGCATGGGGATATCGGAAACGGTAAGTGATACGGGGTCGATTAAATTAGAGAAAAGTAGCGCATTTATGTGCCTAATAATATGCCATTTAGAAAGTTTTAATATTCCGAGTAGTTTCGGAGATATCCGAGAAAAACCGAAATTTGAGAATTTCGTTTTTATTTTCTCCTAGCTTTATTTTCAAAGGAAATGTAAAACAAATAGCACTTTGCCATGGCCACTTTTTGAGGACTACACGATAACGTAAGCAGAATTTTTCTGCGACGTTTCGTCTTTTAGAAAACATCATCAACTTTGTATTTTTATATGGGCCGAAACTAAAGTATACCCTGTATACGACTCCATATTTCATTGTGAATACAGCAACGTATCAAACAATATGATTTCGGAACAATTTCTCGCGCAAAATGTAATTTAGTGATTACTTAATATGTTTTTCTTCAATTTTAGATAGTAGGCGCTGGAAAAAATGACACATATTGTTCCGTTGTCATAATAATACTGTAGTTTGGTAGAATTTTTGACACATTTTCGTTCCTACTTTTACATCTCGCTACCTACCTAATTTGTGTTAAAAATGGAAAACGGCAGCTTTTCGAATACTGAAAAATTTGATATGTTGTCATGTTACATTGTGTGCCAAAGAAATTGTGTTGATGCTGAACGTGCGTACTCTAATAAGTATCCAGAGAGGCGACAACCTGGTAAATCAATATTTAGACGGTTAGTTTTTAATTTAAAAGAATACGGATCATTTAAAAAACCTGTGGTTTCCCGACAAAAGCAATCTAATGAAGAAAGTCAGCGTGATGTGTTACAGGCCGTTGTTGAAAATCCTGAGATATCTACTCGCACCATTGAAGATAATACCGGAGTTGCCAAATCCACCGCTCACTTCATTTTAAAAAAAAATAAATATCATCCTTATAAATTTAGGATTTGTCATGGACTCAGGCCAGGTGATGATGCAAGGCGAAGAACCTTTTGTGAATGGTACACTAGAAAATGCCAAGACGATGAAAATTTCCCTTTCAAAATAATTTGGTCTGATGAAAGTATGATCACCAACAATGGCATTTTTAACAGGCGGAATGTTCATTATTGGTCACAACAAAATCCGCGTGTACACAAAGTGTCCAGACACCAACATCGTTTCGGTTTTAACATGTGGGTTGGGATTCTCGGTACGAATGTAATTGGGCCTTTTATCTACCGAAACAATTTAACAAAAGAGCGGTACATAAATTTTTTAGTAAATGATTTGGAAGATGCTCTAGATAATTTGCCTTTAGCGGTTACTCACAGCTGCTGGTTTCAACAAGATGGTGCTCCAGCACATAACGCTATAATTGTTCGTGATTATTTGAACCGTCGCTTCCCAGGACAGTGGATAGGTACTCATAGTGATACACCCTGGCCTGCAAGGGCCCCCGACCTAACCCCACTAGACTTTTTCCTTTGGGGACATATCAAGAATCAAGTGTACTCTAATCATAATTTTCAAAATGAAGAAGATTTGCTAAGATTGGTAACTGCTTCCTTTAACAATATTTGTCCGAATATGTTAACTCAAGTTTTAAATTCGTCTGTGAGACGAGCGTACTTGTGCTTAGAAAATAACGGCGGGTTATTTGAACACTTGTTATAAGTTTCTGTTTGTTTCCTGTAATACATATCAGCTCCTTGTTATTACATTACAATTACATTTATAAAGTAAACTTTTGATTTGGCGACTCATCTTTGTATTCAACAACGCAAAAATTCTGGAAAGTGGTAAGTTTAAATTTAGTATAAATAGGACTAATCAATTTATTTCATGTACCAAAATATGTCATTTTTTCCAGCGCCTACTATCTAAAATTGAAGAAAAACATATTAAGTAATCACTAAATTACATTTTGCGCGAGAAATTGTTCCGAAATCATATTGTTTGATACGTTGCTGTATTCACAATGAAATATGGAGTCGTATACAGGGTATACTTTAGTTTCGGCCCATATAAAAATACAAAGTTGATGATGTTTTCTAAAAGACGAAACGTCGCAGAAAAATTCTGCTTACGTTATCGTGTAGTCCTCAAAAAGTGGCCATGGCAAAGTGCTATTTGTTTTACATTTCCTTTGAAAATAAAGCTAGGAGAAAATAAAAACGAAATTCTCAAATTTCGGTTTTTCTCGGATATCTCCGAAACTACTCGGAATATTAAAACTTTCTAAATGGCATATTATTAGGCACATAAATGCGCTACTTTTCTCTAATTTAATCGACCCCGTATCACTTACCGTTTCCGATATCCCCATGCTGTTCATTCTTATCTTGGGCACACTGTATATTAAATGCGACTGACCATCAGATACAAGTGGATGCTATTCACACCGACTTCAGCAAGGCTTTTGATAAAAGAGATCATGGTATCTTAATCGGAAGACTTGCCGAGGTGGGTGTGGACGGTGTCCTGTTAACCTGGATCGTGTCATATGTATCTGAAATTACATCAGGGGTGCCACAAGGATCGCACTTGGGCCCCCTCATGTTTTTAATTTACATTAATAACATATCTGTTAGCTTGCAAATATCTAGCATATGCGAATGATTTTAAAATATTCCTAAAAATAAGAAACATTTCTGATTGCGCCAAATTGCAAAGTGATCTGAATAGGTTTGAGACTTACTTTAAGGAAAACAACTTATTCTTGAGTTCTGACAAATGTCATTACATTACATTTACAAGAAACAAGAACGTATTTGATGGTCAATATAATTTGAATGGAATGTTCTTGAAACGATGCAGCCAGATAAGAGAGGAGTCACGTATGATAGCATACTTATATTCGATATTCATATCAATAATGTAATAAAAAACTCTCTTAGGATGTTAGGTTATATCATGAGACAAAACTAAATTTATATTTAACCCTCGGGCTATATTAGCTCTGTATTGTGCATACGTATTTAGTAAGCTCAATTTAGCTTCTTCTATTTGGAATCCTCAGTATAATTACGTTGAACGACTCGAGAATGTTTAGAATAAGTTCCTGAAATACTTGTCATTCAAAACACACAGTCCTGGCACTTCCCTCACCACTATTTGTAACAAGTATGATATATTATCGTTAGAAAATCTTAGAATTGTGAACGATGTATTGAATCTGCATAAAATTATAATTAAAAAAATCTATAGCCCCGAAATTTTGAATAAAATAAACTTTTCTGTGCCATTACGATCATTGAGAAATCAAAATTTGTTCAATATCCCTTTCAAAAACACGAAATCTACCAATAACTCACCAATCTGCAGAATGACTAAAAATTTCAATATACAGGGTGACCCAGGGTTAATCCGCCAAACGTTCAGTATCGGTTTCTTAGGTAAAAATAAGATTTTTTCTTCATATAAGAATGTGGCAAAACTTGATTCGTTCTCAAGATACGGGGTGTCAAAGTTAAGATTTTTTATTTTTTTTAAATTCCATGTACATTAAAATAAGCCTCCCATCACCGCAAATGAACATGCTGAGTTTTATCAGAATCAACCAAAAGGTTTTTGAGTAATGAATAAAAAACTGATTTTTTATGAAAACTAAGCAAGTTGGTACATATGCTTATATGAAGAAAATATCTTATTTTCACCTAAAATCGATACTGAACGTTTGGCAGGTTAACCCTGGGTCACCCTGTATATTTCAATAAATATGACATATTCAGTACATCATTTTCTACATATTGATCTTAATGTTATATAAAACTTGTGAACTCTGTTATGCTTATTGTTAATTGTTTAATTGTGAAAAATTTAACTGGCTTTGCAGTATATTTCTGATGTGAATTGTATATTATTATTATGCCAAAATTGATGTTTATTTAGAATGTGAAATCTGTAAATAAATATCAAGTGGGTACTGTTTTGGGCTTCTGCCTGTTGTATCCCAAACATAAATAAATGAAGAAACTGTTCCATATTTATTCCAGTTGTTGGTTATTGTTCTCAAATTAAATTCACTTATTCAATTTTAGATTTTCTGTTGATTTTGGTCAAATCAGAGACAACTCAATGAAACAATTACAACCATGTAACTTCGTATCTGCGCTTGCGAAATATTTTTTCACTAAATGGCTACACCACCTTTTCTGTAAAGTTCTCAGACTTTCATTCAGGGTCAGCCAAAAAGCATGAATTTGGAAATTTGTCTTTTTGTTGTCACTGATGACAATACGATAGATAATATCATGAAATTTCATCCACGTCCCACTCTGACGAATGGTACAGACCCCGTTATCATTAAAAAATGTCCAATGATTTTGGACGTGAAAGATCACGCAAAAAACATTTTCAAAAACAAGATTTCATTTATAAAGTATTGAATTGAAAAGTAAAAAATAATATTTAGTTCCTAAACTAATATTAATTTTGTAGTGGAGCTTTCAATACAATAAATAATAGTTATTCATGTAATAAGGATCATGAAGACGATCATTATGGTACAAGTCGTGAATGTTATAATGATTGTTTATGATTCGTATCACATACAAAATTTTATCTGATGGAATTCATATTAATACTGCATTTTTGACATGTCACAATGACAACTATTTTCGAAGGAGTAAGTATAATGTTAAGATGCCCAAAAACCCTGGTGTGTCGACTGATAAGATTCTGTTTAGAATTTTTTGAAGATAAAACAAATGAAATCGTGGTCTGTTTCTGTAATAGGATCCAGAAATGGCACCTGGTTCTCGTGTCAATTTTCCAGGGATATATTGATTGTGATTGTTGTTAACTAAATTTTACGGAATGTCATAAACTTTTCAAATATCATTCTAAAGTAATATAGTGTCCATACTCGGAGTGGAAGACCAAATTTTTTGGAAAAATATCACCACACAAATTGTGTTATTTTTCTAAAATGATCTACGTACCGTTTAGAAGTCAAAATAGTTGTGGCAGAATGAAATATTTCGTAGTGAACTAAAATAGACCATTATATGAATAATTTTAGCATTATTCGTTTTTGTGTGGATAAAATCCTGAAAAACGAATACAATAATTCATTAAAGTGAGTACCACTTAGAATCTGTAACATACTCTGAAACCAATTTGAAACTTACATTTCATTTTTAAATTCTCCAGGCAATAGTAAAATAACGGAAACAACGAATTTTTGTTTTTGTTTGGCTTTGAAGGGGTTGTACATACTAGGTTAGGGGTATGTCATATCTCTGAAATTAGTACAGCTATCAACAAACAGGTCGGGTTGACAGATGCGCCTAAACACAGTATATCCAAAAATATTGAAACTTCGTTTTCTGAAAAAATGTTGGATACTGTGTTTTAGAATGGAGCAGCCGACATATGCTTGTTGAAAATAGATGAAGGATCCGTTTTTAGAATTTCTTTACCGAATACAAAAACAAAGGTAATGCGAGAATTTTTTGTAACTTCGGGGAATATCCCAGGAATGAATATGGTAGAACTTGTCAGACAATATGTGAAAATACGACCTTGCAACACAAACCATCTACGTTTTTTTGTCACTTATAAAAATAAGAAATGCACAAAAGAACCCGTTGGAATACACACCTTTGGTAAAATGCCAAAAGTTATTGCTACTTTTTTGAATCTACCTCACCCTGAAGAATGTACCGGACATTGTTTTCGGCGATCGTCTGCTTCATTTTTGGCTGATTCTGGAGCTGATCTGTGTACTGTGAAACGCCATGGCGGATGGAAAAGCATGCAATACTGTTGCTGAAAGTTACATCGATAATTCGAAAGAGCAAAAGAAAAAAATATCAGAAGCAATTTTTGGTGCCAACAACCAAACAGGATTATGAGTTTACCAAAAATCATCAACTACTGATGTAAAAACTCTAGAATCCATTGGAATTAATATTGCAAATTTTGTGCATAGTTATGCATTTTGAATAAACTTTTTTGATCTCACTATTACAAGTTTTTTATACAGAATTTCATTATAGTACTTAGTACCATAATGAATTCATTATAGTACTAAGTACCATAATGAGCTTCCTTATGTCATCAAAATTGAGTGACATAACGTTGTCATTATGACATGCAATCAGATAAAAACGTTCATAAGATCTACGATGTTCACATCAAATATTATTTTAATTTTTCAGTTGAATAATTTATGAATTAAATTAGGATTTTAATAAGATTTTATATGTTTATTTTATTTGAAAATAAATATTATTATAACAAGTCATTGGGAGTGATAATTCTACGAGAAAAAGGTTCTGGTACGGTATGGCAAACTACCTTTACCATAACCTTATAACGTCAAGTAAATTTTTTTCTTCAATTTGCCGCACTTATTCATTTTATATGCCAGGGTAACTAACAGATGGAAACACTGAACTCGAAGAAACTGGAAAGCAGATCGGCCAATTATGATCACTGAGATTGTCGGTAGAGATGCAAGATTGACGTCAGCGTGACGCAAATGCCTTCACAATGTTTTTTGTATTTATTGAAAACAATCATTCACCTGTATACCGCTGTTTGGATGTTCATTGGCAAAAAAATCCCAATTTATTTCAAAATACAAAATAATTAAATATTTTACATGTGAAACTAGGTTTACTTGGCGAAAGGCACTTATTGCCCGTCAAGTATTTTACGTAAAATTAATTTTACTTGGAGACTACTTATCAATTGATAATACGACGAAAAGTCAAAACCTCGTAAGATAATAAATTCAAATGAATGGTGTAATTTCAACAATTTTCATTATATTTGTGTGCGCCTCATTCAACAAACTTCATGTTATTGCAAAAAAATCAACTTTACGAACTTCTACCATGAATAACTATTTTCAACAGCCTTCGAAGATTTCAGTAAAGTTGACGTTTTTCGAGAAATGTTAATTTGTGACAGTATTTCCGCTTAGGGCAGTAATACTGAAAAAACGATCGATATTCAACGCTTTTTTTGACATGAACATATTCTCGCATAATTCAAAAAGTTATAGTGAAATCAAAGCATTTTAAGTAATCGTATTGCTTTAGAGGTTTGAGTAAATTGTTTTTTGTTGAAGATACAAATTATTGAATATTTGGATAGCTCATACATTCAGAATAACTTCTACTCGTTAATTTTTTCATGGATAGTATTACGTGCTTGAATGAATGAAGTATCGAACGTTTCTTTGTCTAAGAGTTGCGATCGTAGAAAAAATCTTGTATGCATTTCTCCAAAGATTTCCACGCCCCGCTTCACGTCGGGCGATAACTCTTTTTGTCGAGCGGCAATCTATAACTATACAGGGTCTTTCACGACGAGCGTTTGTTAGGAATATATGGAGATCTATTCAGAACAAAAGCTTGGAATTTCGTGGTAGTGGGTTTTACAATATGCCTTCTCAACTAAAATATCTCCAACTTCCTGTCCTTCATTATATTTTTTAATTTTTCAGCAGATTTCAGACCCACTTTTTGTAACAATTCCTATACCCAAATTTGTTTGTTTTCGATATATTTTTTTCAATGTGACAATAACGGCTCATTCAAAAAAATCATAGACAGTAACAGTTGGACTTGGTGATATTTCAATTTTCTGGATGAGCTGTGAAGTAGGCCAAAATTATATTTTCGTTTTCCTCTTTGTTGCTCCTAAACAAAGAGGCAGCACACAGTGTAAGGAGCTTAACCACCGCCGAAAGTGCACATCTTGCCGATCTCCCAACTGACGAAATTACCAGGAAATTTTATTTCGAGAATTTTTTTTGAATAGAATTAAATATCAAGAGAGAATGGAGCAGAAGATCAATTCGAGCACTTGGAAAGAATACCATAACATGGTACACGGACGGGTCCCAAACTCCCGACGGAACTGAAGCAGGAGTGTTTAGGCCTCTTCCTCAGTATTTTTCAAGTGGAAATTCACGCCATAGAAAGGTGCATTCAGTTCAACCTCGACAGAAAATACCGGAACAAGGAAATCGCAGTCCTCTCTGGTAGTCAAACAGCCATCAAAGCGTTGAGCTCATATAATCAACTCAAAGATGGTCTGAGAATGCCTAGACAACCTTAATGATTCAAGCAGGAACAACAAGGTGATCCTCCTCTGGGTGCCGGGGCACGTCTGAGTGGAGGCAATGAACAAGCAGATACCCTGGCACGAAAAGGGGCATCAATGCTACTGATCGGACCAGAACCATTCTGTGGACTTGGAAAATATTACTTGCAAGAAGAACTCAAGAAAACTGAAGAAGCAATGAGAACAATATACTGGCAAAGACTTCCAGGGCTAAGGCAGGAAAAAGATCTCCTCGGCAATTTCAACCGAGTAAGATCGAAGACACTGATGAACCTCAGCAAAACTAGTCTAAAGACAATCACTGAATTTCTGACAGGGCACTGCAAACTCAAAGAACACTTAAGGAAGCTAGGCTTAGAGGAGGACAGCACCTGCAGATTCTGTGGGGAACATCCAGAAAAACTCCACCATATATTGATGGAGTGTTATGCTGTACATCACAAAAGATTGAATATACTGGGATTGCACCAGCTGACTGTAGTAGAAATGCCAGGAATAGACCCCCTTTGAATTGGGGCACAACAGATCTAATTAGATTGCAGCGCATCAATCACCATCCATACTCACCATTACCATTAACAAAAATTATAGAAATGTGTATGGTTTCCATTTGAAAAAATCGCGTTTCATCAGTTTTCTCGATGTTACGTTTTAGGTGGAAATTTTGAACACCCTGAATATTATTTGTGAAAATACGATGGACCTGTTCATTACTTGATGCCTCAGGTGTGATTATGTGAAATTTCACATTTCCAACTCTTACTGTCTATGAGTAATAATTTTTCAAAAAAAATAATATGTCGAAAACTTAACAATTTGGGTAAGTATAGGCATTATTTCACAAAGCGGTCCTAAAATCTGCTGGGAAACCGAAAAATATAATTAAATACAGCGTGTTCTATCTGAAATGAGGAAGTAGCCCTCTACTTCCGGTATAACGGAAAGAGACCGCCAGTTGAAAATATTTTTGTGGAGAAGGCCATATTGTAAAACCCAATACCACAAAATTTGAAGTTTTTATTTTGAATGGTTCTCTGTAAATTCCTAACGGATAATCGTCGTAGAAGACCCGGTACAGCTGGTACTGTATATATTCCATAAAATTTCCCCAACCTGCCAATACTTGTTTATAATATATTAGTTCTTCGGGAATCCCAGTAACGTCAATCCATGCCTAAAAAATTTAGATTACTTTGGAACTTGTTAACCTTCACATGTCGAGAATCAGATGACGCCAACTGAACATCTAGAGAATAATAATTTTTTTCGACTAATTGGAGGATTATGAGTGAATTTTGTTGATATGCAAATAGGAATTCAATTATTTCTAGGATTTTTTATTTCGAGGTGAAACAACGATGCACGAAATCTTTCCGCTTCGAAGAGGTCTAGGAAGTGGCCTTCATGTTTTACAAATTATTCCTTTCTGTAGTAATTGAGAATATACGGACCGCTGTGGAAGTTGCTCCTAAAAAACGATTCCAATTCGCAGTCCTTGGACACACATCTAACCAGAAATGAAGCCTACGGATCTCCAGATGGGAAAATAATTTGAGATGTCATTCAATTGTACCAAATCACACAGAACTCGTCTCTTGACAAAAACTGATAGTTTTCTTAATCTGTATTTGAGTATTATAATAGTTATTCATGGTACAAGTGTTAAAAATCTCTTTTAACAAATGTAACATATACATTTTTTTGTACGACTGTTACTGCTAGAGAGAAAAAAAGTTCATAAGATCCATAGGATTCGAACACACGATCTAAGCTCCAGCTATAATGGCTAATACACTTTATTACTGGCTGATATTCTGTATTTGGAATCTAATAGTAGGCATGTAAAAATTGAGAATTGTTTGCTAGTTACCACAAAGTTCCTAGCTTCTTTGTGCTCGAAGCTATTAATGCTGTAAATATAAATAAAATGGAAGTAGAAATTGATGATTTAGATTCTTCTCTTCCACTAGAAATTCAAGAAGGTGCAAACAGAGTAACTTCAGATCTGTTGCCTAAGAAGTCTCGGGTCGGGAAAAATATGAAATTGCTCATAATGGATTTATCGAATGGAGTCAAATGAAGAAAGTTGAAGGTAAGCTTACCGAAAGCGTACTTTCAGTTTATTTCCAAGAAAAATCGAAGTTATATTAGGTAGTCATCAACGCTGTGGTCTAAATTCTCTATGATCGAAGCTGAATTGGAAATCAAGAAAAACTTGGATAAAAGAGGATACCATGAACAGATCGCAATTTTGAAATGGAAAAGTGTCGGATAGGAGGGAAGAAATCGACAGATTTTTGAATGAATTTCCTGATACCGATAAATCTTATGATATAAGTGGCGACCATATTTGGATTATTTGGAGCATGTCGTTGTGAAAAACTCTGCAAATTGAGCGTAGATGGCATTGAAGAAACAAGTCATTACTGATTCATATTTCTGATACCAAAACCAACAATCATTATGATTATTTTTGCATAATTTGAGATGGCAAATGATCAATCCTTGAAGATATAAACCTGCAATGTAATCATGCAGTCAGTGATATATTCATATTTTTTGGAAAAGAGAATAATGAGAACAAAAAGTATTTAACCCCTTCACCACACAAGTAATTTATTTCCTAGATGCGCATTTCGATAACAAAGTTATCTTCATCAGTAGGAATTACTAAACTGAATAATGTCAAATTACCAGAGTATTTGAAAAATAATTTATTATTCTGAGGTTATGAAAACTTTCTGAATGAATCGGAACTTGATCTGGGGTAGGATTTGAGAGCTCTAGAAGATATGTAACAAAACAAACTTGTTGTCATTTAAGAGAATGATATGGAAACATTATTCAGAGCCGTTTAAAAATCATCCAAATGAATTTTCCATATCACCTAGTCATCTAGTTTTGCTGTTTTCACAGAAAAGAGAATCAAATGCTACACCAGATGGAAAAACTAATTAGAAAAAACAAAAATTGTGGTGACTTGTACTGGCCAGATTACCACTCGATGTTTCCAAAACATTTTACATGATCTAAAACTTTGTTTAATATCTCTTTTTTGCCAAAAAATACAAAGCATATTAACTACCGGTTGAAAATTTTAATATTTGATATTTTTCCGAAGCTTTCAATAAACACCTTGTCATTTTATTATTATTACACCCTGTACATTTTTTTCCATTATCTGGAAGAACACGCAATTTGTGATAACACCATTCCTCAAAATTGAAAATCAGTTGAAAAATGGCGGAGATACAGTTGATTGTTCAAACGAACAAAGTTGGCCATGAACATCAAACTAAAATCATCACAACTGACGAACGGCGTCAACATTTACGAGAGGAAGGTTCGAGGTAAGATACAGCTGAAAATTGAACTTCTCATGTAAGTAATTGCAGCAACCATATTTTCCAACAATTATCAAAAATTTCCTCAAAATGGAGTAGTACCCATAAAAAAATGTTCACAACTGCCATTTCTCAAATTGAAATATACTCTTTTCACGTTGTCGTATTGAAAAATGCCGCCTTCGTTTAAGAATAATTAATTTTGAGAACACTCATAATGGAACATCCCGTATCTTCGATTCCTTTCAGAATTCTCCGTAACTTTCAACACGATTATTTGGATAATTCATAACTTTTCAATACGACAATATGAAGAGAGTATGTTGCCATTTGATAAATGGCAGTTGTGAGCCTTTCTTTACGGGTACTACTCCGTTTTGAGGAAATTTTTTATATTTGTTAGAAAATAGGGTTGCTGCAATTACATGAGAAGCTCAATTTTCAGCTGTATGTTACCTCGAACCTTCCTCTCGTAAATGTTGACGCCGTTCGTCAGTTGTGATGATTTGAGTTTGATATTCATGGCCAACCGATTTTCAATTTTGAAGAACAATGTTATCACAAATTGCGTGTTCTTCCAGATAATGGCAAAAAATGTACAGGGTGTCATTTGAAAAAAAAAGTTTGGGGTCGTTTCCGGTTAAACCGGAAGTGGTGAATTTTCGGTAATGTAGTCAAAATATGCGTATTTGAGTAATATATAGACGTACCAAATTTGAAACCTGTATCTTTGAAACTATAGAAAAATTGAGGGGCGTACCTCATCTCGTGGTCACCCGGTATAGTTCAATGTTTGCACCAAGTGCATACAACTAGGTGAATAATATGAATACTATAGTTATAAAATTATTAACCGAGGTGTTAAAGCGAATTCAGCAAGAAGACCGCCTGTCAACGTCTAAAAGAAAAGTATGAAAAAGTAAGTAGAAGTATGTTCACAGAGAAAAGTTATACGAAAAATTAGTAATTATTACAAAAATTACAAAAAAGTTGGAAAAAGTAGAAAAAAGTAGATGAGAGTGAGTTAACCTTTGGAAAGTACAATAATAGTATATTACATAACAAGGGACTAGGGTGAATGTTTTAATCCCGCACGTGATGTTTATTGCCTGAGGGCTCGTAGAGCCCGAGGGCCAATAATCACGTAAGGGATAAAATATCTCTTTAGTCCTGAGGCATGTACGCTATTTTTTGCACTTCCCAGTATTATAACTTTCAACATTGACGCAATTAATAATTTTGATGAGTTATATAAACACTCAGTTACGTTATAGCAACAGTGTCAACAAAATTTGAAATGCAACTTTATCTACCTAGGGACTGAAAGATACATTTTAGTCCCTGTTATAAGTGACTAAAGTTTGTACTTCAGTCCCAGAAGTGCAAAAAATACATAAAATTGTTTTGAAAGTACAATTTATATCTGAATTTCATTGTAATTTTATCGAATCACAGAGTAGGTGTACAAATATGTATGCTATAACAGATTTCGACAATCGGATTTTACCGCTCTATTGCATCACCCCGTATATTTTTTCGATGAATTCTAAGTTTTTAATTTGTCCTCCTGACCAATGCTATACTACAAATACAGATTATTTTAAAACATTATTACTTCAGTTGTATCTTTATCTATGGGCCGTGATGGTCATGATGGTAGAGCGCTTGTCTCTTAACCTAAGGGTCATGGGTTCGATTCCCAGCATTATCATCGGTCTCGTGCATGGCATCACACGTTAAAAGGTAAGGGCTGTGCCTTCCCTAGCTCGAACAAGTCTTTCGAAGACTTTTGAGGGTTGTACCCTTAAGGGTGTGCAGCTGGTTGACGGAAATAACAATTTTAACAATGCTAACACTCAATCGACTTGTGAGTCATAAATAAATTGACGAATTACCTTTGAGGAATCTTCCTTCTGGTGGACAAACCCCTCTATCCATTAAACAATCTCCATATCTCTTCACCAACCTGGCGCTAGCTAGGACTCCGGTTACATCAAACTTGTCATACTTGGAGGAGTACTTTTCCACAGCTCTCTCGACCCTCTGCAGTGACGTCGCTGTCACAAAATTTCCATCTCTCAACACCAGTGAAAAAAACATCACATAAACAATTGATTGATATAATACTTCCATTATAAATTCAATATTTGATGTGGGAACAATAATGATATGTTTGAGTTCGATATATGAACACTATTTTCGAACTGAATTGTGAATGTCTCGAGTTTTTGCTCCGAGAGGGCGAATTTCAAGGTGGACGACACCTGCAAACTTGACTCAGTAATGATTATGATTACTTCAGGTTAAACGAGCCACAGGATGTTTTCATCGTTAACGTTGAAGAATTCTGGGATTTATTTCTATTACAGCTGTGTATACAGTCGAATAAATTTTTTCATGGAATTAAAAAACAATTAGGAGCAGCCTAAAAACTTGAATTGAACAAGGTGAAACATGTCTTTTACGAAAAGAGGACGACTATCTAATCACGGAGCACCTCGATCAGCTGAATGTTTTGTGATTAATACATTCAATCTTGACTTTTCTGGCTAGCCTTGTACATTGGAATTATGGTATTAACTATGGAAGACTTGGGACTTAATCTCTATGATGTTCCAAAACGCCGCTAGAGCGCGCTAAAAATGTGTGAAACACACAATGTATTGGTATAGTCGCTATTACCAATACATCATCAACATACTTTTCAATGGGTCGTGACATCACTGTTATTGGGTGTCACATTCAATCTGATCCATCAGTTCATCAATTGTGAATTGGCATCCCTCACTGTTTTCAAGGAATGTGAACATTGTTTACATTGCTCCTCACACATCATCTTTTGGTCTGCCACGATTTGTTTGCTGCCCTGATTGAGTACGGTTACTAGCTTTTTCATCGGCTTGACCGCGTAATTTGGCGGCACTTCTTAACACCGTACACAAAACAGTGAGTTTTGAAGAAGAACGGAATGTATCTCATGTGCATTAGCATCATCTTCACTTGTCTTGATAGAAGCATCAATGAATTTTGCGCTAGTACAATGTTTTTTAAATTTTTCATGAACCACAACTTCAGTACACCTCTTTAATACAACTAACTACCTTTCAATTTTCCCGCTTTTTGCTTGCTTTTGTTTATCTGTAGGCGGTGTATGTGTTCTATATACGAACGAGAAATAATACACTCGTGCGACATAGCGCACACATAACAACAATAAAGTCACTACTATCTCAGATGAGATTCACAAATTAAATGAGGTAAAGTGATGGTAGCCCATTATACACAATGACAACAAAAGTAAAAGATACAGTCATGCCCCGGGTTTTCATGGGTCACTCTATATAATATGTATTTACAGACCTCCCTCAACAAATCTTAAACTTTTCATCGAAATTTTATACAAAAAGTTTGTCTTTCTTGGAAATCAACAAATTTCAAATTCCATTAACTTTAGTCACTTAGTTGAGTGTAATACTTTCTTGCAGTGTCTCTATCAAGGCTTTATGTAAGTGTAAGACTAGTTATTCGCTAAACTCATGTTGAAACTTAGACCCAAATCATTGAACCTTCCCAGTCAATTAGATTATGCTACTGAAATAAATGACTTTTTTGTCATATACACCCAAACTGGTGAAGTAATCGATGCAGATCTCGATGAATTCTATAGAAGTAATATAAATGATTCTGTAACAGCGTCTTGAGAATTGACTTTGATAACAGAAAATCAGCCACTTACTCACATGTCCCTAATCAAGAGTAAGTCCAAAGGAATTGACGATCTAGAGTGATTTCTTGTAAATCTATTTTGTCCCTTGTGGAAGCAATCGATTGTTATTCCGATACCAAAAGATAGAGAACCCAAGAAGTTTGAAGATTTACGTCCCATTAGCTTACTTTCTTTCCTTTCTAAAATTCTGGAGAAAGCTATTGCTCATCAGCTCCGCGATCACCTTCCACTCGATGATATTGTCAGAGCTTCAGGTAACGATGAAATCACAACTCTAACTTCAGCTGATCACAGCAATTCATTCGATACTATAAGTCACCAACTTCTCCTCTCTCTACTACTTACAGTGGGTCGTCACATACCTATATTCTTTGAGCCATACTTTCAGAATATATCTAAAGGTAAAGAAGAGAATGTAACATCAGATTGTAAGGCATTATACTCAGGAGTACCACAAGGTTCAATTCTCGGTCCTATACCTTATACAATGTATATCACCCAATTATCCGTTGGTTTGAATTATTTGAAAACCATATGTATTCGAATGATACGCAATTGTATTACTCATTCAAACTCAATGAAGTATTAGACAGTGTGAACGTTATATCTCTAAAGATCTCTAAAGATCACTAAGTGCTCAGTAATTACTTTCGGGAAATATGTAACTAGGTCGTCAGTTGATGATTTGGTTATCAAAATTGGTGCTGACACAGAGCTGCCAATCGTAAATCAAGTGAAAAACTTGGGAGTAATACCCGATAATGAGCTCATATTCGAAAAACACATCTCGCTGTTGATTCAGAAGGCGAACGGAATGATGATCGTATTATATCTTCATAGGTACTAAAACTGAGTTACTTCCTTGTGACACTCTAATACTGTCAACCGTCAACCACTGTGATGTTGTTTACCATTATTTTCTAAATACCTACTTCTGAACAGCAAAAAATTCAAAGAGTTCACAACTCGTGCTGGAGATTTTCTTTCAGAATTAAAACATGGGATCCTGTTTCATATACCCTAAAAAAAGCTAGATGGTTGAAAATGACGTACACTTCACATCTCAGTGTTATCAGAAAATAATCGTCACCTAAATACCGCCCAATCTCTATAATCTAATGTATAGAGATGTAAAAGGATCAACATTGTTAGACATTTCACCGAAGAGTTCAGAAGATCTTTCACCTATAAAATAGCTGAATAATATAATGACTTTCCGTTTTCCCTCCAAGCAAAATCTCCAGCGAATTTTAAATATTGCCTTAAACGATACTTTTTGGACAATCTATAATGTTCGAATATTCTCCACCAAAAACAAGAAGCATGTGCAATTTAGGAAAACCTTTCTTTGCTATGTCGAAAAACTTGCAATGAATCTTCCTTTGTAAGGTGCAAGAGTAAGAATGGAATTATTCAATCTTGTATCTTATTGGCAGATTGAAAATGTAATTTTTATTCTCCAATAATTGTATTTCACAATTTTTTTTCATGAGAAATTTACCAGTCAGGCCCTGTCTCCGGAGCCCCGATACATCCGGAAGGCGCGCTGGTGTGTCAGTAAACACTCCCCACGTGTCATGTGTCCTGAGAAGGCGGAGTGAACCAAGAATTACGGCCTTCTGAATTCTTCCAGCTAAGTTTTCTGCCGCATCATGGCAAGCCGGTATGATTTTCAAGTTCGACAGCAGTGTGTCTGTCCATCATTCCACCAAGGACCCCTATTATCAGAACCACCATCTTGACAGAATGGTTTGGGTGAACCCTGCGGAGTTCAAAGAGTAGATCTCGATATATAGTCCGTTTTTCCTCCTCTTTTCGGACGATGTTCGTTTCACCAGGAGCTGAAAACTCAATGAGAAAATCGTCCTACTTTGATGGTCAAGGAGGACTGACTACATCAGGCTTATTGGCTTGTATTTGCCTGAGGGTGGGGAATGAGTAGTTCCAATATATTCGGCACTTCTCCTTTTCCACAACGGACTCAATATCCCGCGGAGCATGAGGCAACACCGGTGTCTCGTCTACACCGTACGAGTGTCGTAGATGCTAGTACAACACTGGTAAGTCCGGCGTTATGCCTGTGGATATAGGCTGAGACCTCATAAGCTGGACAAGCTGACAGCAAATGCATTATGGTCTCAGCTGCCCCACGACACGCTCTGCATCTAGTGTCAGGGACCTCTATACCCATCCACCCATCATTTTGCGAGTTTTTACGTCGAGTTGTCGCAGCTCTTCCTGAGCCCATTTCATTACTCCAAAGAAGTAAAGTAGAATTTGAACGGCAAGCATATTAGTTGCAGCAACTTTATTCTTCCCCGACAGTTCTGAAGACCAGATCTGTCGGAGTTTGTGCGCAGTTCGAATCTTTCTGCAGGAGGCTTCGTCAGCCTGAGGTCAATGAACTGCGCAATCCGATAAACCCGTAAGAAGTTCGACGGGCCCTCAAAGGCTCGAAGAATTTTGCTGCTCCAGGCCCTGATGGGCTGAATAACTAACTATTGGAAAAAATTTCCATGTACCCACTACCATCTAGCGAGAGTTTTCAACTCATGGCTAGATGGGGAGCAACAGATTCCAGATTGGTTTGTCGAGGGGCGAACCGTGCTAATCCCCAAAAACGGAGATTTGTCTGATCCGAAGAACTACAGACCGATAACATGCTTGAACACATGATGTAAGATGTTTACCGGCATCTTATACATGTGAATACTCTCCGCAGTTGAGCCGGTGTATGAACGGATGTATGAGCAAAGAGGGTCAAAGAAGGGGGTCGCTGGCTGCAAGGAGAACCAGCTGATCAACAGATGCATCACGCAGTACTCCTTGCAGTACAAGTGTAACCTTTCAATAGCCTGGATCGACTATTGCAAGGCATTTGATACAACATCGCATGCATTTGTTGAGATGCCTTGCGGTACCCGATCAAATAGTGAGATGCATTGAACAGCTGATGCCGCTCTGGAGGACTCGCTTCACCATAACATCTGGTCAAGTCAGAGTCCAAACAGAGCAGGATGTCTTTAGAAGGGGCGTGTTTCAGGGAGACTCCCTCAGCCCTCATTTCTTCTGCATCTCACTACTGTCATTGTCCATTGCACTACGGAAAACCCGCGGATACAACTGCGGCACCCCCAGCAACCGGAGGCATAAGGTCACCCCTCTGTTTTACATGCACGACCTCAAACTTTATGCCTCCGGAGAAAAGAACCTTCATCAGTCTTTAAGGGTGGTGCAAGGGTACACGCATGCTATGGAAATGGAGTTTGGGATCAACAAATGTGTCACTGTTCATCTCGAAAGAGGACCATGTGAGGAATACGGAGAGGACGTTCAGCGCGTAGACGGAAGCATCCTACATCATCTGGATGCCGGAAAGACGTATACCTACCTAGGGGTGGAACTACGCCATACCCAAGAGGTAGCTACTGTTAAAAACTCTCTCCGCAGCAAGTACAGCACAGTCCTTATAATAATAATAATAATTATTAATAATATTTTTATTGAAAGTGAAACTTGTAACAAGTATACCAGTGGAAATTTATTAAGTTTTTTTCATTCAATAATTCATTATGATTTACTCAAACAATCGAACAGATATGGTAAATACCCGAGGTAAGAAATATCAGGAAAAGACGGCTTTAGCAAAAATCCCAAAAAAAGTTTTCGAAATGACAAAAGCTTTACGAAAACATAAACTGTAAAAGATTATTCGCCATCTTGAAGAATATGAAGCGAAGAGGCAACAAAAACAAGAACAACAAGGTTAACTTCTGTAATGAATAAGCGAAGGTCAGCAGTGCTTTCAAAATGAGACCACCGAAATAGTCCAGGAAGTCAGAGGAAACGCTCGAGAGGGTATTTGATGAGTCCAAAAGGAAAATGGAAGATTCCAGAAAAACAGCTGATGATCCACTGCCCTTCCAAGGACAGACGGATAGCAAGTTCCCCAGAAGAACATATCCTCCTATATCGACACCCTGAAACTTCCAGCTTTTGGTGGGGTAATTTTCATAGGTAATATTTTGAAGTAATTAAGTTTAGTTTCACATTTCCATGCTCTGGAATTCAAATATTTTAGGCCAATATCTCCAACTAGCGTGGGTCAGTACCACGGAATAATTTTTAAATTGCCAGATCTACAAGATTCTTGTCCACAATCACATCCTTTGGGTTGGTGAGGCCCTTCTAGACATCCTCATAGGTCAGTTTATCTCAAGAGTGTATCTTGGTCACCAAGTAGATGTTTTTCAGGCCCATTTTCAACTCTATTACCCACCAACGTTTGGGTTTTCTTCCGTAGTGCCTGGAGACGACTGAACTTCTTGGAAAATACCACAGCGATACCTTTGGACATTTGGAGATCTTCTGACACACAGGCACTTTGAAGAGGTTTCGTTGCTACTATGGTGGTCGTGAATGCCGTCGTAAGGGACCGACCTATGGTCCCTATGGTCCCAGTGTGTTTGGTGGTCAGTGGATAAGTGGCTGTTTATCGTAATGTTCATCCTCTCCACTATTCCATCGGACTGGATGCAGAGCCGTGGTTTCCGTGTTTTGGATGATCAGTACTTGATATGTTTCCTGAAATAGGTTCCACTGTGAATTTCTGCCTTGGTTCGAATGCAGTTTCAATGGAATACCGAATCGATATCCACTCTTCCACCAAGACGTAGACCAACATGATGGCTACTTGGTGGGCCTAGGCATCGGCCCACTTGCTGAAGAATTCATTGCTACTAGTATGTACTTACCCCCGTTGTCATAATCAGGGATGGGCCAGCGATGTCAATGGCTGTCTACATTATACTGGCACATCGAGACTATAGGTCGTGTTTGAAGTCCTTTGCTAGCAGCACATACAGCAAGCACACTTCCGGCACCAGATGTCGGCTCATTGGCCCAGTAAAACCTATCACTTTCTGAAGGGTATTTTTCACTCACTGTCAGATGTCCTTCAGTGATTCCACCAAGGACTTCTCAGAGCTCATCTTTCCATTTATTCCTTTGTATCACTATCTGTCGTTTTCTCCCCACCATTCTCGGACCTCATTTTTTCAGGGAGAGAAAGTTCCATTGGCCCAGTAGAATTGAGCGGCTGACGAATAACTTGTTATTTCTTGTCATGATGGTTTTTGATTACTGTTTTTTCAGCCAATGACTAAATCAACATCTGCATCTCTCAGGATCTTGTTTTCATCCCAGTTATCATTATCTGCCGTGGTTCCACAAGTCGTTGCTTTTTTTATCTGCTCGTCGGCAATGTGAGCAGTCATCTGGCCATGATTTTCGCGATGGGGTATCGGCATTCTTATGGTTAGTTTTTGATCGATTTTTGAATACGAAGTCAAACTCGGAGAATCTCTCAATCCAACGTGCTACTTGACCTCAGAAAGTTTTGAACTGAATGCTCAGTATTTGTGGAAATGTTCTACTCCTTCAATAACAGCCAACTGCTCTCGTATGGTGACAGTAAATACTCTCTTGTTCACTAAGGGTCTTGCTGAAGTAACCGACGACTTTCTCATGTCCCTCTTGGATATAAGACAAAGTAGTTCAAAATATGTCGTTGCTGACATTTATGTCTAAAACGAAAAGAGGAGAGCTCAGAATTGGTGTTTTGATCAATGCTCCTTTCAGCTTTCTGATCGAATCTTGGTATTATTCGAACCATTGGAAGTATATTTGCCCTTCAGTGAATCTGGTTAACGTTTAAATGCTGTTGACGAACCCCAGTATATACCAGCGATAGTAGGTTCACAAACAAATAGAACTTGGAAGCTGTTGAACATCTGTTGGAATTGGTTATTCTTCAACAACTTTGATTTTCTGCTCTTCTACTGCTACTTCCTCCCAGAAACAAAGTGTCCGAAATCGTACTTCTTTTTGGAACTAATGACATTTTTGGTGCTCAGTTCCAATCCAGGGCTTCATAGTCGCAGAAACACCTCCTCCAGGTTTTTCACGAGGTCCTCTCACGATCTGCTAACCACAATTATGTTATCGATATACACCTGACACGTCTTTCAGGACAGTCCTTTCAGAATCGTCTTCATCAATCTTTTGAATGTAGCTGGAGTATTGCAGAGCTCGAATGGCCTAACTGTGAACTACCTCAATCCTGAGCCGACGGTGAAAGCTCACTTTTCTCGAATTCAGTGTCGAGAACATTATAGAACTTTCCAGCGTGTCGCAAGGCTCGATGACACTTCTTCTTTTACCATATTACAGACTATGTGGTCAACCTTCTTCTTCTTTTTAGCTGATTGTCGGATCGGTCGGGCATCCCCACTGGATATCTTATATTCTACTCCCTTTTCTTTGTTTGGTACTGAAAATTTATTGGCACTCTCTGACTGATTACCTCAGTTTGGTATGATGACCTTGTTTTACGCCTTTGGAAAAGGTGATAACCAACTTACCAATTCTGCTGGTAAGTGGCTGGATTGGCTAACAGTACATAGTAACAGTTCACTTCTAATCATAGAGGAAATTGACGAGCAGTGCCATAAAGTTGGTCCTTTCTTCAAAGTCACCGGGTAAAGATTGACATTCATTCCCCTTCTTGCACTTTATCAACACCCAACAAGCTTTTTCCAAGTGCGATTCCTCATCCAATTTTCTCATCATGAAGCACAACTGAAATTCAATGAAAGGGGGTTTTCTCACGGGATAGACACGTGGTAATCAATAAATTCTGATATACCCATCGATAAGGTATTCAATTTTTGTTCTTTGAGAGTTGAAGCTCCCAGAATTCCTAGATTTGAAGTGCTAAAATCTTAAAATAGATCAGCCACACTATGAAAAGTAAAGTAAGATTAAATAAATTTCATTAATTTTCAGAGATTTTCAGTGATTATAATATATAGTTGATTCACTTTAAACTTATAAATCAAAATAGTGTATATTCTTAAATTCTTCGGTGTTCCCAAATATTTTGTACAACTGAAAAGTTTTGAGATAATTTCTGAATTCGAAATTAGTTTTTGGATGGTTATATCTTGTTGAGTAACTGTGGTAAATACTATGAGAGATAATGCTTTTTATTTCTGAATATGCATCAGGATGTTTGTAGTATGTAATATATAAGCAAGAGAATGGCTGAAGTATCTTGGTCGATGGCCATTTGGTTTAATTTTCAATGAAGAACATTTATAATCATTATCTATAAGCAAGGGAGAGGAGGTATTCTCAGCTTGACAAACAATGGTCTACATAATCCCCTAGGACTTTCATTTAGTAATGTTCTAAGGCATTTCTTCTGTACTGAAAATACTTCCTGAGCTGCTGATGCTGAACCTCATAATAAGATCCCATATGTGAGTCGTGAAAGAATTTCCGTACAATAGAGATTTTTCAACACCAACAAATTGAGAACTCTTCGTAAGCATTTCAGTATATTTACTATTTAGATTTGAAATTGTCATTTATAGTGATGCCTATTGTCTAGAGTGCAATATTGAAAAATTTGTTTTACCAGAGTTGAAGTAGTTTATTTGTTGAGAACCAAAGTATGATTTTTCTCATTGAATGATCACAATATTGTTGGATGATTTTTATGGAGCCTTTTGCTGACAAATCATCTGCTTAGAGGATTATCTTGTTATCATAATATAGGTATTTAACAGTATCTGCAATATATGAAGAAAATAATGTAGGGACAAGGACACTTCCCTGTGGTACTCTTACATTTACCGATATCAAATCCAAGCATTGCATGCTACTTTGACCTCACTGTAAGATATCTGAAAACATTGTTTTCTGCCGTTAAGATAACACCGAAATCATTGCTGTATATTTCCTCTCATCCCATGTAACCAAAGCTTTTCTAATAATCGATCGTGTGGAACACAATCAAAACTTTGCTCGAGTCACGTTGGACATTTTTTTGTCTTATTTGTTATTGGATGATGGCAAATACTTTTGATCACTGTACTGAAGAAGTTATTCCCAAAAAACAAATGAATGCACCTTCTGAGAAAATGATAAAATTATTCGTTCACTCTGCACAAACAAGTTTTAATTTTGTTTTTTTTTTTTTCTGGTTGCAACCAAATCTTGTATAACACGTCATCTCGAGAAGTCAAACCAGACCATATAAAAGGTAGTTGGCGATTTCGGATGCACATAAGTAATTATTCTTGAAGAAGTGCCACACTGAAAAAAATGAATCGTTTGTTATTATCTTTTCTACTGCTGGGTGTTTTGGTGGTTGTGCATGCACACGATAAGGACAAGAAAAATAGAGCGGATGTACCGAAATATACTTCGAAATACGATCATGTAGACATTGACGCAATTTTGAGAAACGACAGAATTTTCGAGAATTACATCAAATGCTGCTTGGATAAAGTACCTTGCACTGCTGATGCTCAAGAACTGAAAAGTAAGTACATTTGTTCATACAATGTGCGAAGAAATGGGATAGAGTTGAGTCAATATTAGAATTTTCGGAGTACATTTTTATTCCAGCTCGTCAGGAAATCGTACATTGTGTTTCTAGTAGTGAAAGCAAACTCGCCAATGGCTCGTTTCAAAAATTTTATCATCGAGAATAACCTCATTATACGCTAGTAGAAGACTATATTTTCTCTACGGCTATACGTTAGAGTTTTAATGCAATCTGAATATTATTTAAGAAATTAATAGATACTTCATTCATTCATTTTGAATTTCTGATTTATATGATAGAATGAAATATATTATTCGTGATAATACCATACTTTCTCTACGAATGTAACAGATACAGTTTCAATGGAAGTCCCGATGATATCAATAATATAATAATACAATTGACAGATATCTTTAATACTCAACAAACGTGAATAATGAAGCAACGAGCGATTATAAGGTCAGTGAATTCCAATGTTTCTCATTTGTCATACTTAGTGACTGAGTTACACTTATCAATAGAGCATAAAATTTGTGTTTCTTACAAAAAACTATAGTAGGAAACCGACTGTGCCATCACATGAAAGACATGTTATGTTTTGGACTTGCAACTGTCATTTATTTGTATAAACATTGAACAAAAAAACGTGTTTTTTTCAGTTTGTTGCTTATAAAATGAAAATCCTTACAGCAATCTGGTTTTTTTCACTGAGATAAATTGTAGAGAATTGAAATACGAACAAAATGATATTTTTACGACCCGATCGTAACGGAGAAAAACTAGTAAAACATTTTGCGATTTAAAAAAAATCATCTCACTGTAGGGTGCACAAATTAGGCACTGTCGGATTATGGCACAACTGCTATTTGATTTTTTTTGCAGCGTACCTGGATACTCTAGTAATAGTACGATTTCAGTTTTATTATATTATTAGTTGTTGTTTTTATGTGAAGGTACTTTTACTTGATGATGAATATTGTTCAATTGATTGATCATCGTCATTCATCAATTAATATGTAGTCAATGAAGAATTCAATAGTCGAAGAGAAATGTTTTTAATGCGACTATCTAAAATGTAAGTATATAAAACACCGGTGAAGTTCGATTTTGACGACTTACGTAGGCAAACATTTTTCCGAACGTTGCTCCGAGAAAATAGGCATTCTCCATCGATATCAGAAAAATCCTGTTTCCATTTTGACAAAACTTTTTTCTTTCGACATGTTTGACTCTAGATTTGTCTCTTTTCTGCTAACCATCTTCTTCCACTCATGGGATCAAGACATGAACTATAGAAAATATTGGATAAGGAGATGCTATGAAATCATTCAGTATATCAATGTTAAAAAAAATCTGTTGGAAATTTTGAAGTATCTGGATCTATTTAACATTGTGAGGTGTTGTACGTTGGGCTATAGATCATTCCTAACTCTTGGGCACAACCTTATGGGTTTTGATAGATGAACCTGTTTGCATTATAAACATTTGTTATGAAGATGCTCATCCATCATTCCAATTCTCATAAAAAAATCTTTTCATTCGATAGTAGACGTCCAAGTTTAGATGTTGTCGAATAAAAGTGCAAAATCGTTGCTACAAGAAGCATTTTCAACAATCTTACAGGACACACGTTCGGATTTTCTTTATTTGTAGTCAACCACTTACTTTCACTGCACCTTTTATCTCCACCTTGAGCTGTTTCAGAAAAGACTGTGCTGTACTCCACTCTGCCTGTCAATGTTCCATTATTGTATTTTTCGGCTTTGAAATAATACATTTTACACTGCGCACTTTCACCACCTCTCCAGACTAATTCAAAAGCGGCGATATGAAAAAGTTTTTTTTAAGTCCCATTGGAGTATTTTCATTCCGCTGCTCTGCCATTTTTATAACTTCTTCTTTACTTAATGCTATAGAACCTTGTCTTCATTTATCTAAATGGCTCTGCAGTTGCTTGCGTTTAGCATTTTTAGCGTTTCTAGCGGCTTGAAATGTCATATCTTTGAATGGGTCAAACACAATCTTATAATCCATATAATATTTTTATTGCACAATTTCGGCTACAGTATTCCACTTTGTCTTAACTACGTACTCCTTGTAGTCATTTCCGTCAGATTTCTTCATATTATATGCCCAATCTGCGAATATGCTTGAGATTTCCGGCTGCGACGTTGAAGGTAATAGTTCATTCCTCTTTTCTCGACAAAATAATTCAAACTGCCTCCAAATTGATGATTTGGTTTTTTGGAGTAGCGTGGTCTATTGCAGAACTTATTATTTGAGTAGTTACACTACCAAATCTACCGTTAACGCTCGTTTGAAATTAAAAACAACACTTTGTAACAAAATGTATGAAAATTCGTTGTCATTTGGCTCTGTTGATAGCAACGCGTCCTTGGGTACAGCGTCTGATTCAATAAAGTCATAGGACAATTATTAGTTGTTGCCGTGGTGAAGGTAAATATCAGTTTATCCACTTGCAAACAGTTACGTTCCTATTTATCCGATATCAAACTGCCAAAACTGACGTTTCTTATGGACGATTTTATGCATGAGTTGAATTATCGAATAAATTCATTTGTCTTGTTAATCAATTGATTATCGTTTTGAACTTCCTTAGTCCTAATCGTTGATAGGTTATCAAGTCAATAAACTTCGCCGGAATGAGGCTCAGCAAGTCACTGAAATAATATTTCTGGAGTATATGGCTATGACCTCAGATTTAACTACGCCCTTCATTATCGAGCTTTTCCTACAAATAAATAATTAGCTATCCACTTCACTCTTGATTCTATTCCATATCCTTGACCTCCCCTCGTAGGTATATGTTCATATAATAGTTGACATGGTGTATTTAAATGATGCAGATATTTCCAAAATAAACAAGAGATGTTAAACATTAATTTCAAATGAGATTGGGATCTTTTCCATGTGTATTCACAAATCATTTTTTCGGTTCACGATAAATTTTATATGACTGTAATACAGGGAAAATGACAAATTATGAGTAGGTCAACTCCCATTCTTCGAATGAGGTGACCTTTCACTATTTTATTACATTATGGATTATATTTAGCAATCAGATCAAGGGTGAATAACAAACAATAATCGTCTCCCAAGGAAGTTTTCCTTGAATAGCTACACAAAACTTGTTCGATAACCTCCAGCTTGGTCATTTTCAAATATCTAAATATATGTATTTCAGAACATGTATTAGAATGATCGTGGTTCAATGAACTATAAAGGTTTGGCAATACATTTAAAACACATCCTCCTTATTTCAGCGCTATTAATTTCATTAAATAAAATGTAGGATTCAGTTTATGGTGAATTTTCACGTAGCAGAAAAATTCCATACATTTTCCTATGGCCACCAAAAATGTGTTGCTGTCGAAAGTCTATTTGAAAATATATTCCGTATAAAAAAATTATTGCATTAAAAGATCGAATTATAATTTTTGGAAATATATCTAATCACCCTATCACAAAGAATAAACTATCTGAAATCATAAAAATTAAACTAGAAATATATTCTGCCTGAAAAGTTAATTATATTTCTTCTGGTCTTCATTTCCGAATGTCTTCTCTTACTTGTCATGCTTGATTTTCTACGCACAGCTAATTACAGCATCTACAACAAATTGATAATGTGCTATTATGACAAATCTACTATTAAAAAATTATATATTGAAATTCTACTCCATTTACGAAAATATCAGTCGTGTATTTTCTATGGAAAGAACAATCTTCAGAAAAAACAAATTTTAATCTTTGTGAAAATTCACTTTGCTTTGTTTCCAAAAGTAATTTTTATTCCGAATTTGCATTTAAACCAACCGACTAATTATATTGTGAGTCATCATCAGAAGACGAGCAAGGTAAATTTTCAGTAGAGTTCAAATTTGCTTTTTGAATAGTTCAACATGAGATGGAACTGGTGAATCGAATGAAATTTCATCACAGGTGACAGGTGTGAATGAGATCAGTCTGAAGTGTATTCTGAAGTGTATGCTGATTATCGGTATAAGTTTTTCAGGTTATATATTTCGGAATGATGACCATTCAATACTTACTTTGAGGTCCGTGATCAACTTGGTGGTTATTGAATCTAATATATTGCCTTGACTCAACTCTTCCACTTCACTCCAAAAACACTACTTATTACTTTTGCGAGAAACAAAATAACAAAATGGGGTAAATTGAATTTAAGTGGATACAAACTAAAAACCAGACCCTTCGTCAACAACCGATCATCACTGAGATCACATTTGCGCTTGCGCGACCGGTAGATATATTCTCAGTGAACATCTCAAGGACGAACTATGTTATGCCAAGTGAAAACGTCCACACATCATATTTTGTGCACCTTACAGATACATTCCTAAAGGCATTTAAAAAAACGCCAAAAAAGAAGACAAAACATTGAATATCCTTTGGATACCTCTTTGGGAAGTACACATTACGTCTCAAAGAAACATAGGCATGCCCACATTTTCGAAACATCTCAAAACCTCCCAGGGATGTTTGTGCTCGCTGGGAATGGAGCAGCAGTTTTTTCAAATCATGCAACGATCCTGATTGACACAGTTGAATGAACACCTGTAGAAGTGGTGATATAGACAATTGTTATAGAAACTCTCAATTTGGATTTTCTTATAATTGTGATTCTTCTGCAGAGGTGGAAGTTGCCTGATACATTCATTTGCGTTACAGAAGAGATACTTACGATTAGTTCAATGGTTCATTTCGTTGGTCTGAGGGGATGCAAATAAGCCTTTAGCTCATTTTTACTAAGTGGGTTTGTCATGTGCATCTTTGATGTTCATTCTTTCAGAGAAAGACCAATAGGTCTAATGATTCTGGTAGGAAAAACCTATGTTGGTTTTGTCAGGAAGCAGAATATCCTGTTCTGTTGACGATTTCTTTGTGCGTAATGAAAAACAAAGGTCTAACAAGGCCATAGTTCATGCATTATGGAGAGAAAAACCAAAGTCGGACTGCATTGAAGAATATCTGTCGAAGATTTGTAGTGTCATTATGAAGATCAAGCTAGTGTGCTCTGAGATACATCAAGGAGATGCACAATAGACGTGTGAACGTCGCAGTGGACCAAATCTCATTTATAATTATTGTTCTTCTTCATGTTATCAATGTTCCCAAATTCAAATTTATCTTCGGTTACTCTCGAAGTTGCTCTCACTTTATTTGCTGCATTTTTCATAATCATATTTTATTCAATTGAATTTTTTCAGGTCATATTCGAGATGCAATGGAACACAACTGTGATAAATGTAGCGATCTGCATAAGAAGACGATGAAGAAAGTTGGAAAGAAATTGTACAGGGAGAAGCCCGAATGGTGGAAGGAACTATGTGACCACTTTGACCCCGATCATAAATACAGAACCAAATATCAAAAATTCATCGACGATTCTCTTGCTGAAAAAGACGACTAGATTACTTGAAATACATTTTACATTGTTTCATTGATAGGAAAAATCATTCCTTTTCTAAACTGTAAACTTTTAGACCCTATAATAAATGCCAGATAGCCGTTATGCAAATTTCTTGTTACTTGAATTTAAATTCAAATTCGAAAGCTTTCATTTTGTTTTGCAATGTTCCACATTTCAGGTCTCAAAATATATATAAAATATTCTTTCCTTTTTCCTTCATGGCGCTATTTTGTTGGAAGTTCAGGACAGCCAGTTCTATACCGAGTGACAAATACCTGGTGTTTACAGGGGGCGTTGTTATACTCCCTAACGCGAGTCAGATTGCCAGTCTTTTGGGTATGAAATGTTTATAAAAGTTTATAAAAATGACAATTTTTTACTCTACTTCTGAACTGGGTCAACTTCGTAGATCCATCGACGAGATTTGCAACTGAACAAAAGTTTTGTAGCGAGGATCAATGGAGCAACAGATTGACATAGCCTACTATATCGACCACTTTTAGTGACCATATGAAGTAACTTGTCAAGCTTCACAAGGAGCGTGTTGAAGAAGTGTTGGGCAAATAGGAGAAATTTTATGTTTGTAATTTACCAAAACATACTCATACTATTATAGGTAACTTTCGTTTCCAAGACATACGTGAAAAACCGTGGAGTTGTTCGGCAAGAGTTTGTTCATCAAATAGCTTGATAGGGAATAATATTGGATCAAAGAAAGGATGGAGTAACTCACCATTTAATTAAAATTGTGTCAACAAGAATGGTAAATGCTATGTGAAAATATATATTTAAAACAAATATTGAGAGATAGATAACTAAATAGATGAATAAATAAAAAATGTTCATTCATAGAAATATAGAAATACAATGAGACTTAGTTAATTTTGTAAATACACGAAATATATCGAGTATCAGCAGTAAACTACACTATCGACCGAAAAATATGATATATTTGCATCTGCTTTGAGGGAGAGTACACCGTTGAAATAGATTTGAAAAATAACTGGACCCAGAACCGTTCCTTGAGGTACCTACTCCAGTTATTATTTTTCGGTTAACTAATTTTATTTCCAATTTGAACATCTGTGTACTCTATGGTGGAGGTATGGTCTTAACAATTCATGTACAATTCTTCGAATACCGAGGTCTTCCATAACGTCTATAAGTTTTTTGTGGTTTACGGTATCGAAAGCCTTGGCTAAGTCTAAAAAGACACCTATTGAATATTTTCCTACATCTTCTATGGATTTTTTGGACCTGAAACTGTGAGCTTAGGGAAAAATATATTGTTTTCTTCTGAAAAGTTTATTATACGTTTTTTAATAACTTTTTCGACAATTTTGTTCACCGAACTTAATAAAGAAATGGTCTGTGATTGAATACAGTATTTCGATCACCTCATTTGAATAAGGCTACCATAAAATGTTCAAGGAATTTACCGATTTCAATAATTACATTGATTAAAGGTATATGAATAAATTCACCAATTAGTTTGAGGTTTTCCGAAGTTATGCCTTCGATACTCGGACTTTCATTATTCTTAAGTTCTTTAATTTAATGTAGCTTAGTACTTCGGTTTCATTTAAAAGATTCATGAAAATGTTTAGTATTTTTCTCTTAAGAATTACTGAATTTGATAATTTGCTCAGACATTTTTTCACCTGCATGTATAAATTGATAATTCGAAATATTCGCAATATCTCTCTAAGTTGAAATTTCTGTGTATTTATATATGATAGTTTTATTAGTCTGAGATTTGTCTTTTTTTGTCAGCTTTTTAATGTTGTCCCAAAGAATTTGGTTTTATTTCAAGTGCTATATCTAATACACTTTTTTCGTTAACGTATGCAATGGCAAACTATGACAGATAATTTCACCTACCTTGGATTACCTGAACTCGTCAGACCAAATCACATAAAAACTGTAGGGTTCCACTGAAATGAGAAACTTTTTATTATTTATTGGCTTTGACATTTCTTCATTCAGCCAGCCACAAGTGGAGTATGGAATATTTTGTTATTTCAAGTAAATACCTATATGTGAAATGAATACGGAGTACCCTTCTCTCTTAGCGTTTTCACCAAGTGGAAAAATAAAGGAAAACATCTGTCAGAAAACAACTACTTGCCTGGCTAATACCACGACGGACATTGAACTACATCTGACAGATATTTGTGCAACGTTCTTCCAAGAATACCCAATTGCAATTGCATGTCTCGTAGTTAAACATAATATTATCCGTCATTTGTATTTGGCTGAGGTTGACCACCTGCAGACATGCATATTTCGAGATTTATTGCCTCTCATCAGCGACAGGGTAGGTCGGACAACATTATAATTGTCCTGTTCCTGCCAAATGAATAATAATCAACCGTTTAAACTAATATTTCCCCACGGATGACACTACGACCCACAACTAAGTTGATCGCAGCCCCATCCGCACGGGAAATCAAGAACAAGACAATCAATCCTGAGCAGCACAGATTCCAGGGAAGAGAAAACTGTAATTTTTCGAAACAAGTTTAAAATTATTGTGCCAGAGAGGTATCAACAAGTGAAATGAATACGGAGTTCCTTTCTCTCGTAGCGTTTCCACCAAGTGGAAAAATGAAAGCAAACATCTGTCAAAAAACAACTACTTCCCTGGCTAATACCACGACGGACATTGAACTAAATCTGAAAGATATTCGTGCAACGTTCTTCCAAGAAAACCTAACAGGAATGGACAGGTACACTCGCTTCTCGTCCATAGGTCCGTCGGGACGACTTTTTCTACGACACACAACAATTAGACCATGGATTGACGGGTATATAACACAAGGATACGTCTACACATAAAAGGCAACTCTAAAAACTACTATTACCTGACGTTTGTCTAATAAGAAACTTGAAATAGACCTGGACAGAATAATAAAAAGAGAAAATAGAATATTATGCCAATATGATTGATTGAAAATCCTGAAAATAAGGTGAAAAGAGTGTGGGAAATAATCAACAATAAATTGAATGAAAATAATGTAAAATCGAAGGATCTTAAAGAAATTGCTAATATATTCGTGAAAGATTTTGCTACATCTGCCAAAGAAAAGACTGAAGAAGAGATACAGTCAAACTGTATTGCTTGTACAACTTGTAAAATGGTATCAAACACAATTTTTACTCCTTACCTTTTAATGAAATTGAAATAGAAAACATAATAAGAAATATAAAAAACAAAAAATCTATTAGCATTGATGTAGTAAATACTCTTTTGATTAAAGAGTGAAATACTATTGTAAGTCCTTATCTATCCTCAATTGTGAATAATTCAGTTGGAATAGTAAAGTTTCCTTGTTTCCTAAAAAACCACCACAATATTTAAAATGGGTGACCCTCAGCGAATTGAAAACTATAGGGGAGTTTCAATAATAAGCCCAATCTCTGAGGTTTCACCTTAAACAACACCACCTACTGTTCCGATGATAATCGTGCATGAACATTTCAGTTCTTACATAAACTGAACTATTTAATTTATCGCACTATTAATCTAAAACTGAAATTGTGAATATTTTCATCAGCATTAATCGATGGCATAGTATTGGTGTTAGATATAGCTCACTTCAAAATGATGGGATGTGGTCCTGAAAAGACATTCTGCAGAACCGGTTTTTTTATTCAATCAAGTAATTGAAATATTCTAAATCAAAGATTTTCAACTATTTCTAATAACAGTTTATATCTCAATATGCCTTCCTTCTCTTTCTATACATAAAATCGGTTCTATGGTATATTTCTTTTCGAACGTTCAACAAAAAATTTTGAGAAAATTCTGCTGCACAATGACGGATACACATGGTTCGGAGTGTCATGTCATCACAATTGTCGTATAATTCTGATATAACTGTTAGATACGAACCGATATACCAGCAAGGGTTTTGACAATCCTATTTTTTTAATATAGTGCCCTCTGGTGTGGAGAAAATGAGAAAGTTCTGTCATTATCATTGGAATGCCAATGTTTCGGTATAGTAAAGATATTCATAAGAAAAATAATTAATATTTTCTACTCAATTACAGAATTTCAGGAATAAAAAAAAAATCAATCTGAGTATCCTTGTTTTATAGTTCGTAAAAGCTATACGGATTCTGATTATGTTAAACTGTCTGAAAAATTTTTAATATGATAAACAAAAATTGTATTGTTTTTCATTGACGAACCCCACATTTGTAAAAATGGCAAATAACGTAATAAATATATCTATTTATCAATCAATATACTTATGGTGAATGAAAGACCAAAACTAGAAAAATTCTCAATGCACGCCTCTGATAATGTTGTTGCCGGAACAAGTCTCTCTTACATAATCATCCAAGTCCGCAATTAATTTCATATTCGGCAACATTAAGTTTTTTGGCAATGTGTATACGCTGATCCTAATCGCCTTCACCTTCAATATCTATCTCTTCGCTAATCATCTTCTCTGCATCTAAAAAATTATTCATGTAAATTTCAAGTTCGACGAAAAAAACAAAGCGTAACCGAGAAGTGGGTATCTATTACAATAAAAAACACTTAGAACGTATGATAATAAACGGGTTTAATGTCTTTTACTGACACTAAAATTAATTGCGCATGATTCTACGTTACCAAATATTTCTGCATATAAAAGAGCCTACAGATTCTTAGATCTTATACTCATTAGTTTCGAAAAGAAGTGGACATATTGATATTGTACCATGAATCGACTGTTGTTTTCGTGTTTGATGCTGGGTGCTTTGGCGATTGTGTTCGCAGATGACAAAAAGGGTAGAGCCAAGGAATCGAAGTACACAACAAAGTACGATAATGTAGATTTAGATGCAATTCTGAAAAATGACAGAATTTTGAGAAATTACATGGACTGTTGTTTGGACAAGAGGAAGTGTACTCCTGACGGAGAAGAACTGAAAAGTAAGGAAATATTCATTACTCTCATAAATTTTCCCAAGTGTATAAGTTATCAGGTCACTAGTCTCGGTTAGAATCTTACAAATCAGTTGAGGGAGGGATGCAGTAGGCATAGAATGCATTGCTAAGCAATGGAAGATATAACAAGCACATAGTTTTTTATTGGAGAAACAAAATAACTTTCTGTTAATTGTAGTGAAGGGCAACAAATGCGCTGCGACTAAATTTGATGAAATACTTCCTCAAGTATATATATTTACACCAGCCCGTAAAGAACCAATTCTCCTATTAATTCGATGATTTCAAGAGGGTCAATATATGGTACTTCCTCCACTGTTATCTGGTATAACTACAGATTTTTCAATTATTAATTTTTGTTGAGAAGGGGTGGGGTATCTCCAGTTTTTTTTTGCTCCTCTGAGCTCAACTTCCTGAGATGTTCCGAGTCTATAGTGCTCCATAAGAGATCCTTTTGAGGATTTGGTACTTTCCCACGCTAAATATGGTTAGTGTTTCTGGACCTTTCTTGATTGAAGTTGTCGATGAGATAAAAACAACTCACCTAGACTGAATGATAACAAATTTCAACTGCAAGGGAAGATATGGGTGGAAGAAAGTCAAGCCTATTACAGAATTCATATCTTTACAACGAACTCAATATCATGATGGACTTCCAATTGCATAATGATGTTTCTCTAATTGATTGATTCATTATATTGAGGGATTACTCTAGAAATTCAACCCATCACTCAGTTTTTTAGGAGTTTGTGAAGGCTGCTAAATGCAGTTCAATTACAAGACATTCCAAAGTCGCTCAATGCAATGAATGTCGTGTGCAGATGATCACTTTTATCGTAATTCTATCATCACTTCTTTCAATATGACTTCAGTCTGATTTCTAATCTTTCGTTGTACTCAAGCCGGAGAAGCAGTTATTTCAAATGGCTTTTTCAATTATCATTATCATCATTCGGGAGATGTGTCAATAGCAGTTATAGAGCCCTACTTCCTATTTTGGAAGTCTTAGGAACCAGACAACCACTACGGGATTCAGAAATGACAGTGTTGATGTGGAAAAATTGTCAATGAGAAGATAATGAAGTTTCTCAAAAATAATGTTCTGGTATTGGGATAAAACCCCAAAATATTCAAGAGTAATATAATAAGACCTTGATAAATAGTCGAGAATTTTTATTGCATCTAAATTTCGACTGTATTTTATAATAATTTAACGAGACATTATTTTGGCATTAATAATCTAATTAAAACCCGAGAGCGGAGATCGAGGGCTTCCATCTCTGAATATTAATGCCAAAATAATGTCGAGTAAAATTAATAAATACAAGAGAAATTTAGCAGCAATAAAATAGTCAACAATTAATCAAGGTCGTATTATATTCATGAAGATTATTTCTTGAATCCAATTCTTTATATCAGTTATATGAATGACACTGTATTGTCTGGGATTGTAGTCTCGATTACCCTATCTATCTCTTCGTTTTTGGTTTATTCAAACCGATGCATTTTCAAATACTTAAACAGCTTCAACACGATTGATTCTATTTGACGTTTAAGATGTATTTATTTAGAGTAGTGTCAGATGCACAGGTTCTTTGATATATAGGTATCATGCTGAGTAGTCGGTGACTATTGTGTACCATGCAAATAGTCGCTAATAGAGCGTGTTGATTGATCCTGTCAAATAGGAAACAAACATATGATTGGTTAATGACTGATATTTAATAGACGAAAGAAATAATCAAGAGAAAATTTAACTATGTGCATTTGTTATGCCAACCTAAATAAAATATTGCTTTCTTCAATATGATATTATAAGGGTAATTAATTTTTTTCAGGTCATATAAAGGATGCTATGGACAATAATTGTGATAAATGCAGCGATGTGCAGAAAAGAGCGATGAAGAAAGTAGGAAGAAAAATTTACAAGGATAAGCCCGAATGGTGGAAGGAACTCTGCGATCATTTCGACCCTGAGAGGAAATACAGGACGAAATATCAAAAGTTCATCGACGAAGCTTTAGCTGAAAAAGACGATTGATTCAAATAATCTAGAACTATTCCGTAAATAAGTCTCAGTATTATATAACAACCAAATAAATTTCAAAATAATTTTTTTCATTATTTTCCGTACCCCAAAAAGGCGATGACGCTAAAATATTTTCTATGGTCGACTTCAATTTTGTTTACATCTTTCGCTACAATATAAGTACAGAACAATGTCTGAAAATTAGTATTATATATATATTGCATTGAATAAATGAACTTACTAAAAATTTCGTTGTATCGTGTCATTGACAGATACTCTTGAATTATACCGGGTGACTTCGAAGACGTGATAGAGCCTATAGATTTTTCGAAAAGATATATATATATTTTAATTCGGCCATTCGCGAATAATCTGTCTTCCATTTTTGTTACTTAGCGATGGATTATCCATTTTTTTGGCATAGCAAAATGGGACTTGTGCAGGTAGATTTCGTATATTATACCACACATAGAAAAGAAATATACGACACGCCAGTGCGGTCGTGACAAAAATAACATGAAAAAATAAACAGAAAATTTTAAAAATCAAAATAATATATAACTACTTCTGGTAATTTAATTTAATTCAAAATCACAAACAAAAAAATCGTTCTTCGAATATAATTTTGTGAATGATTCAATTACAAACATTTTCAAATAGAACAGATCCCTCCAGCATATGAGTGCATTACATACCAACTGGTCTTTTCAGATTCCCACAAACAGAAAATCATCAAAATTGTTCAAACTGATTAAAATTTGATTTATAGGTAGCTAGGAAACCAAAAAATTAATAACTTCAAATAATATTTTTCGAAATATAAAGAAATATCCTTCGCCATTTTTCACATATTCAGTTTCTTTATTGGAACAAGCAAGTTTGTAATTGCAGTCATCTGTATAGAAAACGACTTCTTTCTAGTATATATGAATGTTGACATCAAAACATTTTCCCCTTCTCTTTGCCATCCATAGTCCACTGGATCCAGCTGATAATGTAAGTCTGGAATATGAATAATAGCACCTATAGAAACAAAAAAATATTAATTTCACACAATTTGATATATTGGACATTTTAACTGTGGATAAAGAATTTGAATTTTTATTATCATCCATTGCGATCTTCCCCACAATGTATCAAAACTGTATTTCTTGAGAGGCTTGATAATTTTCTTTCCCAGCTTCCTCCTAACTGGAATATTGTATTAGCAGAAGATTTTAATATCGATTTCGATACTAAAAATCCTGAAGCCTGTATTATCGAAAACTAATCAAAATCCTACTCTCTTAGACTATGTATGCTCTAATACTACATGCCTATTGTATGAAGTCGTTAATAGTGGTATTTCTGAACATGAAGCTGTAATTTTAAGAATTCAAACTGATATCAAAGAACCATTATGCATTGAAAAGTTTCAACAAACATATAGAGTAAACATAGTTATAAAACGTTCATGCAGCTATGTTCAACCACATATGTTGGAATAAAACTTCAATAAATGAAGAATCTGTGTCCAGTTTTCACACATGCCTTACAAACATCTACAATTCAGCATTTCCTTTCAAATCATCAAGAAATAAAATTAAAAAGTACTGATTAACCAAAGGAATCAAAGTCTCCGGTAAAAATTTCAAATGGCTACATTACATAAGGAAATACGCATCAGGAAATTAATTTTTATTCTACTACTTCGTTGAATATAGAAACAAAAATAGGAAAGTGGTGAAGGTATCTAAACAAGTCTATTTTGAAGAAAGAATGACGAATTCTACCAATAAATGCAAAGAGAGCTGGAAAATAGTAAACGATTTGAAAGGCAAAAATAATAGACCATTAATAAAAACCACTCTTACTGGAGATGAAATCATTAACTATTATTGCTCAATCGCAGAAAATTTGTACTGGAAAAATACATCACAATATGCCCCTATATCGCTCCTACCAACTCTATCGAAATTAGTGGAGAAATAAATAAAAAAAAAGAACGATTTCATATTTAAAAAACAATGGCAATTTGGCTTTCAAGAGACAAAATCCACTAATAATGTCTTATTTGAGATTATATACAATCAACGAGGGAAAGGCAGTTGCGGCGGTGTTCTGAGATTTAACAAAAGTGTTTAACTGTGTGAATCATAGAATACTCCTGGAGAAGCTGTAAATGTATGGGCTCCGGAATGATAAAGCGATGTTCGAAATGGCGATTTTTGAAATAGCGGGTTACGAATTCGCGATTTTCAAAGTAGCGATGTACTATAATAGTGTGTAACAAAATAGCGCCGTGATGAAATGTATTTTGTAATAAAAAAGCGATGTAAAATAAACACGATGTCATGCAATGTCGCCGTAAAATTTAAACGACCCGAATAAATAAAATAGCGATGGTGATCGTTACTAGGCAGTTATAATATTGGTGTTATCAACGTGACATTTATAAATTAGTTTATTGTCAAAGTTGTTTGAAAATGCAGTTTATTGAAAAAAGTAGTAAAATACTTCTTTTCGGAGATTACAAATACAGAAAGGATAAGTCGTATATTAGTACCGAAAATTGGCGATGTTCTAAGACTGGATGCAGAGGTAGACTCATAGTAAGGAAAGGAGATGTTGACCATCCAACCCCGACTGGTGAACATACACATGGTCCGGATATAGGGAGCAATGAAGCTGATATAGTAAAAGATCAAATTAGAAAAAAAGCCCTAACGACCCAAGATCGGCCAAGGTCGATTATACAAGAATGTGCTCAAAATGTCAACCCTGAAGGTGTGGTTGCTTTACCTAATTATAACGCCGCAAGGCAGATTGTCCATCGTCAAAGGAAACAATCAGAAAATTGTACTTCATTCAATTTAGAATCCAAAATAACTATAAAGTATCACAAAACGTTAAAAGGTGACAATTTGTTATGATGGGATTCTAGTGAAGTAGAAGTGATAGGATTTTATTGTTTGGGACGAACGCGGACATGCAGACATTGACCGAATTTAATCTTTGGTGTGCTGACGGAACATTTAAGATAGCACCTGAGTTTGCGTTTCAAATCTACACAATACATGC
Organism: Chrysolina americana; assembly: GCA_958502065.1. NCBI lineage: Eukaryota > Metazoa > Arthropoda > Insecta > Coleoptera > Chrysomelidae > Chrysolina > Chrysolina americana. The sequence goes on from OY293411.1 coordinate 93,559,111, forward strand.
TTTTATGGGAAACAAAGCAATTCCGATGGTGTACGCAATTCTTGGTAATAAGAAGGAGACTTACTCCAGGCTCTTCCAAAAAATTAAAGAGTTACAGCCAACGTTAGAACCTAAATCTGTTATGTTTGATTTTGAAATAGGAGCTGTGAATGCATTCAAAGAAATCTTTTCTAAATCGGATGTGAGCGGATGTTTTTTTCACCTTTCTCAAATCCTTTGGTGTCAAATTCAGAGAACCCCAGGAATAGCTAATTTATATGTGAGCAGACAGGAAGTCAGAATAAAATGTAAAACCCTGCTCGCATTGAGTTTCGTTCCAACAGGAGACGTACAGTGTGCGTATGAAATTATTAAAGAAGAAGGGTTTCCCGTCGAAATTACTTCTTTAACAGATTATTGGGAAAATACCTATGTAGGAAGGAGGCTGGAAGGAGTTGTGCCGAAATATCCTACACCCATGTGGAACATGTATGATCGAATTAATACAGATATCCCGAGAACTGATAATTCGTTGGAGGCATGGCATAATGCCTTTCAAAGGGCTATGGATTGCCACCGTCCTTCATTATCTGAACTTTTGGACAGATTTCTTTTGGAGCAAACCCAAACTGAAAACTTTACCTTGAGATACAGAGCTGGTTTTAGGAGTACAGAGTCCGTTAAAAGCAAGTATACTCAGTTGAAGAAACGCCTTCAAACTATCACGCAAAATTACTCATTGCGGTGTGTTAAGGATTATTTAGAGGCCATTGCTTTAAATTTGTCGATATGATATGAACTCATACATATATCTTATGAATGTATGTTCTGTTCCATAGTGATATCAGTATATTTTGTTAATAAGAGATAATTCAAAAAATTGTTTCTACTAAATCGCTCTTTTCTTACATCGTTTTAAAATAACATCGCTGTTATGTTATCAGCGATATTTTGTTACCATCGCCATTTTGATACGTCGCTGTTTTACATGTCGTTATTATATTACAACATCGCCGTTTCAAATATCGTCATTTTGAACATCGCTATATCATTCCGGAGCCAAATGTATGGCTTCAAAGAAGCTCCACTGAGGTGGTTCCGCTCATAATAGGCGAGGACACCAAATTTTCAAAATATTTGTAATGGATTCTACGGCTTATGAACACTGACAATGTTCTTGTTTTTTTACGGGTTGTCTGAAACTTGAAAAAAATACTTAAAGTTCATAAATTCAAATGGCTCATTTTTAGCGCCATTGTGACGTATTACCCCGAGCATCCAATCCCACAGTTGACAGCGTCAATTAATTTAGCAACGTTGACATACTCATGTTATGTCCACAAAACACAAATGTTGAGACGAAAAAATTTTGAGATCTATGGTCATGCACAAGTAATGCAGCAATGCGCATGCTCAAATTCGTATCGTACAAAAGGGGTGGTCCTATTTTTCTTCAGTTTGAGTTATATTTATTCTGTGGTTGTTTACCTCTTACATTAGTGAATAAATATGTTTATGCATCCGTTAAATCCGCCTCTAGCGGTAAAGTATTCACTGTTACCAAAGTTGGTTAACCGAACGTGTAAGCAAACTGCCGATGATTGTCGTTCTTTGATTCTAATGACGTAATGGTGACTTTTTACCAGGAACCGCATTCGCAAATAAACAGGTTTGTGGTTTATAGTCATTCACTCAACTAGTACCTATAAACGGGAAAAAAGTATTCAAACTCTGAAAAACCTTTGAGGCAAAACAAAAATAAATGACTAGCTTTCTCTCTCGAACATAATTTTAATGGACAACAATAATTCACAATATTAAAACTATCCCGTTCTTTGTTTATAACTGATCCAATGTTTTCACGGTGGTTTTCACACCTTTCAAATTCGCCAACGTCGTTTGACATTGGGAATAGTGACTCTTCTGTCACTTTTCTACGGTATTATGTTCTCTGGTTTATAGTTTTAGAAGCTTGGCAACGCTGCTGTTAAACGTCAGAATCAACCCGATTACGCCTATAGGCTGCTCGGGCACGTACGTCACTAAGAGCGCCAATATTAAAACCTCCAAAATTCGCTATTTTTCAGAAAGAAATTAGACCAGCTGTAATTGAAATTTGACTCAAAAAATATTTTCTGGGTACATTTATATATGTATTATGAATTTTAAAACAAATTTGGAGCAAAAACATTTTTTCGTGTCCTCTCCCATGGCTCATGAAGGGGCTCACTCAATGACAAGAAATGTAGTTCTCAGTTGATGTCTTGTGGTGTCCCACAGTGCTCAATGCTTGGCCCACTCTTGTTTCTTCTATACATCAATGACAGCTTATATTAACATAAGAGGAAAATTCACAATCTTTGGATGATACCACAATAGTATGGCATAGTAAGATCAACAGGGAATTGAGCAATCTTGTTATTACAGATCTAGAGGAAGTGAAAAAAATGGTGCGATGCTAATAAATTATCCTTTAATTTATCGAAAACGTGCATTTCAACTTTTAGGTGCACACATTAATATCTACTGAATCTGAGACCAAATTGTTGGGACTTTATGTGGAGGATCTCTCTTTCTATAGTCACATCTCAAATTTATTTAAAAAATTGTCATCGAGATGTTTTGCATTTAGGGTAATCGCGAGAGAACTGAATATGTCAATAGCAGAGCAACATATTTTGCTTTACTTGACTCCCATCTGAGATATGGAATTGTTTTTGGTGGAAATAGTTCCCAATGTTTATTGAACGCTGTATTTGTAAAAAGAGCTGTCTTGCAGAGCGAAACCTAGAGACTTTTGTAGAACGCTATTCATCAAACATGACAACATTAAACTGTATTTTCGTTTCAGAAAGTGTTTGTATGATCCGCAAAAAATTCAGTAATGAAATGAAGTCCAACTCCCATTACAACACAAGGCATGAAAACTGCACTATTCCATTATAAATTCTTAGAAGTTCAATGACGAAACGTTCAATCACTTGCTGATATATTTGTTCTTCAAAGTGCATATTTTAGTTTATCAATGTTTGTTGCTCTGATTCAATATTTGTAGTTGTTTTTGTGATTCTTGGTGATTTTTATTATTTTCTGGTACTTCTGTTTGTTCATAGTGATTCAAGATTTTATATGTTTTAATTGCTAATTTTAATTGTATATAACGCTCTGTCTATGAGATATCATATCTTCGACAAAAAAGATTTTTGATTAATTGACTGATTGATACCAACATGTTCCGAAGAGCCTTTCGAAACAATTCTGATATCTGAGTAAGAATTCACAATGGTATTCATGGTTTTCCTCGAATCGATAATTTGTTTTCAACAATTCCTTTCGATGTTTTTGTAGGTATAGAGTTGTTTCGATAATTTCGTTACCTTGTTATTGGCCGAAGTCCGTTTCTTTTTACGTAACCATTCCAATTTTAGTTTTACTAATGATAACGTTTAAAATGTAATGATGTTTATCAACCTCACCTTCAAGAATTCATCTATGTCTTCACTAATGATTTCCTCTGCACCATTGAAATGATGCTTGTCCCCTATAAGTTTCATGAAAAAAATTCGCAACTGGGAAGTATCCATTACGATAATAAAACATTTTTTTTATAAAAGCAGGTTTAATGACTTTTCTTGTACCGACACTAATTACGTATGATTCGTCATTATCAAATATTTGCACCTATAAAAGTGCTTCGGTGTTACTTTGGTCTCATACAGTTTGGTCTTTAGAAGACAATACCGTACTTGAAAAGTGGCATCATGACTCGTTTATTGTTTTCATTTTTAATGTTGAGTGTTTTGGCGGTTGTGTTAGCAGATGGAGACAAGTACACCACCAAATACGATAATGTGGATTTAGATGCAGTTCTGAAAAATGACAGAATATTGAGGAATTACATCGACTGTTGTTTGGGGAAGAAAAAGTGTAGTCCTGACGGGGAAGAACTGAAAAGTAAGTCACTCATTCTCATAAGGTTATACCTACAAACTACGTGTTAAAATCATCTACAAATATAAGTTTTCTCACTATTTACATTTACAACATCGAGAGAGATTCAGTGGTGTGAATGAAAAATCAGAAAAAAATTACGAAATATTTATAAATTGACTTATCAAATGCTGACATAGAAGTGACAATTATTTAATCTCTTTATTTCGCTATATTACAATTTCTTTTAGGGATTGAAAGTTCGATTTTTTGGAGGAAATTCGCTTCTTGAGATGGTTGTTTAGCCTGAAAATAAAAAAAATATCACTTTGCTGTGGAAAGTTTCTACGATCACATGCTTGTCTTAAAAATTATCAAATTATATTAGTAACTCATCGTATTCTGAATTTGTCTGTCTAAAAAAATTTATTGAAAATACCTAAAAATAATACTTTTTTTCTAAAAACGTTGAGGTTTTTTTTGACGATTTATCTGTCTCCGTTATGAAGTCTTATTATGTTTATGGAAACTGAGATATTATTTCAAATTTGTCAAATTAGGATCCTATTATTTCCAACTATGATATCAAAGGATTCTCAACAATATTTCATTTGTGGAAGTAGATATACTCTCATCAAATGAAAATGGATTTTAATCATCCAGCTTCTCGCAATTTTTCTATACTACAGTTTCCATCAAGTTATTATGGTGGAGACTGACAATATCTATAGTTGTCTTCCAAGACAACAGTATTGAAAACACAGTAACTTGCTAGTGCATATTGATACATTCGTCTTTCAGTTATAGATTTCCATATCTCAACGAAATCCTCATTTTCAGTCTGTGAAAGGTTACAATATTTTTATAGTATCTCTGAATTGACTGATTTGAAGGCACCTCAACGTTAATCTCACGTTTAACATTCATAATGCGGGAATTACTTCCAAAATTTATCAAGGAATCATTGTAAAATTTTTGAAACCATGAAAAAAATATAAGCAAGTGCCATTCGGATGTATTTCACAGTAAAATGATCAACTTCAGGAAGTACAACTCAATTGCCTTTAGCGAATATGATTTCTTGCAAACATTTTTGTACTTACTTGATCGTAGTATACCGAATACATTTTCTGATATCAGATATATCCGAGTGTCAGTCAAAAACATCGCATCACCTGAAACCCTGTGACTTTCTTCAGCCCCCTTACGAAAATTTATAGCTAAAAATGGGATATGTATGCGAGAGCAAAAAATATTGTCAAAGTAATTTCATACGAAATTTCTTTACTGAGCATGTACAAGGCCAATAAACTAACAATTTGCTTGCTTCCAAACCAACAGCTTCAATCAATCAATCTATTGGTTCATTGTCTTCAAAACATTCATTGGCGATAGAATTCTATAATTTGTTGAACCCTCTTCAAGTCAGAGCTATCCTTTCCTTTCAACGCTGTAAAATTCAGCAAATTTCAGTGAGAAATTTATGAGAATTGCAGTAATGATCATTAAGATTCACCAATAAGCATTAACAAATATTTCAATGAAAACTATTCCCGATATGTTTTTTGAATTCACTCGCTCGGGATGTGGATCAATTTTTCTTGACTTATTGAAGACCGATACGGAATTATTCAAACAGTTTTTTTTTATGCAAAATTGATTGGGTTCCGTAGGCCGATGAAATGGCCTCCAAAATCACCAGATCTCACCCCATTTGAAATATATTTTTTATGGGCTTTCATCAAGTTTACGAGACACGATTCGAATCTACTTCAAATCTACCCCCAGAGAATTGGGAACATTTCGATTAACTTTCACTTTTTGTTTGCTGTTTTCATTTATGGTGACTCTCAAATATTAATATCAACCTCATTCAATTCATCGCACTGCAGACGCAAATTATCTCCTGTGAGATGAAGATAACAGTTTTTAAAAAAGCACTACGGGTAGGACTTCGTTATGGTTAAACAGGAGATTATTTCATAGTGGTTTTCGATATTTTTTTATTGCAGAAATATAAATATGTTATTATCATCAAAGTGTTCAAGGAAATTATATTTTTGGTAGAGCTTTGGATGATAGTTTGTGATGATATGAATAGTTCAGAATAATAAATCAAGTATATATATCGCTCCTCACTGAATATTTCTTTCATAATTCTTTCTTTGAAATTTGAAAGGATTCATTGATTGATATCAAAGTTGGGGCCATTTTATCTAATATTGAAGAAAACACCTTTCGGATGCCAGTCTCCAAAGCACGAATTTATTTGTATGATGAAAACCTACTGATGGAAGATTTTGTGGGTTCTTTTAGATTCAAATTGGATCTTTCCAAGTGGAATACCTCCGTAAAATTCTGGGCTTCCTGTATGATGCTTCATCCAGTCATCTAAAATAAAATTAATGACTAAAAAAATATTTGATTGAATACAGAAATGAATTTTGGGTACCTATAGTCTAGATCCAAAATTGTAGATAGTGACTCATCGTACATTTTCTGGTTTTTACGGGATTTGAAAGTGCGGAGGGAATGAACGAAAGAGCAAAGTAAAACTTAATTTGAAACTAAAGTACCTAGCTTATTTCCGTTCTATTTTTTGACCTGCTTCATATGAATTATGAACCTTACAACCGATGAGTCACTGTCTACAATTTAGGAACTAGACTATAGTCTTCAATTCCCAACGTATCGATATACATCTACATTTTTTTCCAGGTCATATTAAGGAAGCCATAGAAAACAAATGTGAAAAATGCAGTGACTTACAGAAAAAAGCAATGAAGAAGGTGGGAAGAAAGCTATACAAAGACAAGCCTGAATGGTGGAAGGAACTCTGCGATCATTTCGACCCCGAGAAGAAATACAGGACAAAGTATCAATCGTTCATTGACGAAGCTTTGGCCGAAAAAGACGATTAGATGGCTTCAGTTTGCAATGGAGAGTAGTGTGTTGATTATTGTTTTTCGATTTCATTAGGAGTGTAATGTGATAGTTTTCAATCAAATATAGTTTTGAAGCATACCAACTCAGTGGATATTATTCCATCCAGAATTAACAATGCTATTCATGGAATTTACTGGAAAATGTTGAATACTAGGAACCAAAATTGCCATTACTTCATGATAATCCTACAATCTTACATAAAAATATTCTTTTTCCATAGACTTAAATTTGGCCTCCTCGATGCTGATATCAAAAAAATAATGACAGTCACGTTCTCGAAATATTACCCTATATTTCTTCATGCATTTTGATTCGTAATCATATTCTGTGTGAATTTTTTTTTAAATACTATATTATGGAATATATTGTTAGAGCCATTGAAATGATATTAGTTCACCCATTTAACCGAAATCGTAGCATCAATAATATCAGAGTTGGCAACGGTACTGACTCAATTTAGAACACCTTGTATAATAGATACGCACGAGGGGCGAAACATATCAAATTCATTCACTTCCAAGAATAAATGAGCTTGACTAAAATTATATACTGAAAGTTCCATCAATACTGTAAAAATCGTGACAGTGGACAAAATTGACTTGATATTTCGTATCAAATACGAAACAGAGCATAGTTTTTATATAATCGGTTAGAGAAAGGGTGTTCTCATTTTTATTTATATTGATTTCATCGTTGGAACATATTTTCTGTCCTGAAGTTTTATGGGTGTTCAAATGAAGTGAGTTAGCGCAATACCAGGAAAGTAATTGATTCGACACTGTGTTACATTGTTCCTTCAAAAATGTGTCGCTTATATTGTAAATTAGAAGTGATGTGTCATCTGCATACATAATGCAGGTTTTATCGAGAACTGCAGCCCCAACATTATTATAATACAATATAACTAGTAGCGGTCCCAACACTGATCCTTGAGGAATTCCAAAACTTAAGTATCTGAATTGAATTCATAACGACTGTTTTCAAATTTATGATCCACTGAAACAATTTGATTTCAGTTTTTAGAGAAACATTCTATATAGGCGAGGGAATTTCTTCTTATTCCATGGGAATATAATTCATTCAATGTGATGGAATGATCAACGTAGTCGAATGCTCTGCTGAGATCACAACATATTTGAACAGGGCATTCACCAACCACGATACACTAATATTTTTGAGTAAAAAGCTGTGATATTGAGGACATATTAGATCGCAAACAATGTTGAATGGATGATATTTAATGTTATGTCTCTCAATAAAATGTACAGGCATTTTCCTGATTAACAGTTCCTCGAGGGGTTTTTAGATTATATCACGAGAAAGAAAAAGTGTAGTTTGAGAATGAACAAAAAGGAATGAGGTGGTATTTAAAACGAGACAGCCTGAAGACAAAATTAAGAATTCAGGATTGTTGTGAATATATGAAATTTAATTCAATTCAAAGAACTGCTGTGCAAACTATTATGGACAAACGAGAAGTTCTATGAGAATCAGATACAAAGAACACTCGCCATGTACATGTACAATATAGAGGAATGCACAAATCAGCATTCCAATTTTCAAACTGATCTTTTGTAAAAAAAATTCGTTGTGTTTTTTTATATTATCTGCCGTTTCATAAATGATGAATATTCTTTTAATTTTTCTCTCAAAATACATTGCTATGAATCTTACCTTCCTTGGTCTGTTTAAAGATTTCAGGCTCTACAATCAAAGAGTTTTATTGTGTTTCCTTTTGTAATCACCCAATTATATCCTGAATCAGTTGGTGATATTTGTCCAGAAAGTGAATAACATAATTTTAAGGTTCAATTGAAATTTTGTTTTTTTTTTTATTTATTCTAATTCTAATATAAATACATTCGTTATTCTAATAAATACTATGTTTCTAAGATTGTTGTCTCGTCCTAGGACTTGACAATAGGTTCAACGTTGACTTCTGTCTTCTTGGCATCCAAATACCTCTTCTTGTAACTTCCTGAAGGGTCGTACTTCTCCTGTAAAGGATTCCAATAGTCAGGTTTATTGTCAATCAGATATCTCATGATAATTTCAGACCCTTCTTTCTGCTTCGCGCTACATTTGCTGCAATCAGTTTCTATAGCATCTGGCATGTTTTCTGGAAACGAAAAATATAATTCTTTTATGATCAACTGATGTTTTCTTTGTACGAATTGGACATGAAAAATATCAAAAATAATTTGCTTTAGTCCAGAAGATAGTATATTATTTTAGAGTGCAATATCAGAATCCAGAGGAGAATGTACAAAATAGAAATCATCAGAAATTTCTGTAACATATGGGGTTCCCCAAGGATCCCATATAGGTAAACCACTCTTTTTATTCATTAATGATATGTCAGAATTAATACAACACAGTCGCTATTTGATGTTTGTAGATGACTTAAAACCGTTTAGAATCATCAACTGTTTCTGGACTACTGCAAATGAATTTGAGCAATTTTTCCCTTTGCGGTGGTGCGATATAAATATGCTCTATCTCAATATAAACAAATATCAAATCCCATTTTCGAGAATTATGAATCCAATTCAATACTCGTACTTGGTCGCACAAGCTCTGTTTTTGAGGATTTTTTCCCAAAAACTTGGATATTCGTAAAAACGAATCTTACAAAAAGTGAAAAATGTTAATTTGTCAGTGGCGGAGAGTCTAAGAGATCTTGGCTTATTATTTGACTCCAAAGTAAAATTTAAGGCACACTTATAATATTGTTTCTGAATCATTTAAATTATTAGTTTTCATTCGAAGGTATTCAGAGAAATTTTCCGTTTGGTCAGTTATCATGTATAATTATATGGTGTTCGTTTTACCAAACGGATATCAATAGAATCGAGAGAGTTCAATATCAATTCTCAAGGTCATGTGCATTTATACTAGGATATCAATATCAGAGGAGAGGATATGCATATTCTGACATTTTGAACATTTCAAATCAAGTTTGGAACATCGAAGAGCTGAAATAGATTTGAGATTTTTACAGATATAAAATGGATTATAAATGGAGATATAAGTTGTTCGAATTCAATTGAATTCTTCAAATATCAATCCAAGAAGAACAAGAATTTAAGAACTGTTTATGGTTCCTTATCACAATACAAACTAAGACCAAAATAAGTCAATTACGAAGGTAGTTAAGTTAGTAATTGAAAATAGCGAAATCATTTACTTATTCGAAACATCAAATGAGGCATTTAATTCATTGTGACTTAATTATAGTTGATTACGTGCATATTCCTTGATGATGTATAATGTAAGAATTATGTCTTAGTTCAGATCGACATGTCCGTATTTAAAAAAATTAATGAACAAGTTTAGGCATTTAAAAAATATGTTAAAAAATACAGCTCCGTATTTGATGAGTTGAGGGTGCCCCAATTTGTAGAATACTTCGTTTGTAATATTCGGATAGTCTACAAAAATATTATGTGGGAAAGTGCAAAAAGTTTTAAAATATATTCGCAAAATGAAAAGATAAACGCTAAAGGAGAAATTTAAAGTTATAGATTTTTCCTGTATAACTCAGAACTGAACAAGCTGAATGGGATTTTTTTTATTCATATTATTGACCTCTGAAATATTCTACCGCCCCCCCCAAAAGAGACAGCAGAACACTGGCTAGTTGTTATCAAATCTCTATCAGAACAACAATTCAAAAATTCCCAGGGTAAGGTCGTAAAATATTGAATTCACCCAGTTTCTCTCTTCAAATCATGAAAGTAGAATTAGGTTGAAATAATTGGTCGAGTAAATTTGGGTTTTCAGTGAACTTGAACTATTTCCCCACATTTTGATTATGGACAACATCGAGGATAATTTTTCTGAACACATAATTTGGAAATTAAATGATTATTTCAAATATTTTGTGATTATTCAGATTTTTGCAGTTTTTCCTATAATTAATTATTTTGTTTTTGAAGAAAATAGAATATTATTTGGAGGATCTATAAATGATATAAAACTGCATTATTTGACAGGTTGTTCAAGTTAATGCAACGTCCGGATTTTTTCAAGGGACAATTGGTATATTTTTACTTCATTTTTCCCCATGTATGATATTCTGAATGCAACCATGTATGAAACAAACCAAACTATATTTCGAAATTTGGCACCAATTTTCTAATCAAATCGATAATATCAGTCCTAATATTTTATGAGAAACTCTACTGTAATCTCTCAATATGTTACCACGTAAAATTCTGCAAGAGTGACTTAGCTCTAACTATTATGCATATTACTGTGAAAAAATACGATAATAATAATATTTAGGAATCAGTTTATAATTCCTCCAAATTGAATTCTATTATCTTCAAAATCAAAAATGTTATAACACCCAGTATATTCGCCAAGTCGTGAGTTAACAACTAGCGTTATTTATAGATTTTGATACAATAATAACTTGAAAAAATGTACAACCATTACTACGCTAAAGGAAATATTCATGTCACAAAGCAATTATTGTAATTTCAGATTGTACAGAAAAAAAACTCAAGAACTATCATAAATTGAAATCATCCGCATTTTTATGATAGGTTATCAACGCTGTTTCATTCATTCAGTTTCAGCAGATAAATACATGAGAACTACAGACAAGGCTGATGCAAAATTTTCCCCACATACATGTCAATGAATCTGAATCAACAATTATCAGTACCGACGAAATAGTAGACTTCTTCCACATTTCGTCTTTACCCTGTATAAGGCGAAAAACCGGAAGAACCTAAGAAAATGTTTATTCTTACTCTTCAGTTCCAATCCGTCAGGTGTACACTTTCCTTTTTCCAAGAGACAGTTCACGTAATTTTTCAAAAGTCTGTCATTTTTTATAATCTCTTCCAGATCTACGTTATCGTACTTTGTGGTATACTTCGTCTTTTCAGGTACGGCTGACAAAATAACTGCTACCAAACAGGATAATATTACCAAAGGATGAAACATTTTCTGAAAGAAAAAATAAATAAAAATCAATAAAATTTAAACACCATTATGATTAGGTATGTTAAAATAGTTTTTCCTTCATAAAATTCTATTACATTTTTATTCTAGAGACAGCTTGCTTGCCGCACAAATATAGGGAAAAATTCATTTAATGGAGCATAAACCGATTTTCACGTCAGATAAAAAATTAAAAAGTTACACTCTCACTTCCCACCGCAACTCTCATGAAACAGTCATTGATCTGTAGAAGCCAGCAAATGTACAATCATTTGAAAATTCATGTTGGAGATATTTACGATAAGAAACATTTTAGATCACCAGTTAAAATCAAGATGAAACACTTCTGATAGGAAAATGCTTTTACAATTCAAAGGAATATCTTGCATATGTATTCAAAGTCCTATACTGTGGCACTAAAATATATTCTTCATTTATATATTTAATCACAATAACCATATAGTTGAAATCTTATCCACACTTATAAACCATATAAAGTACCACTTTGTCCACTAGTGGAATAATAAAGTTACTTTATTTTACTAGTGAAATAATGAGAATTGTAATCTTGAATCAATCACATTTCACTTATTCATTATTAATATTAACATTACCATTTATATTAATAGACATTTCGTTCTTTGTTTCATCATATTCCACTTCGTTTCTATCAATAACAAGCTTCTGTTTCAAAACGCATAGTTTCTGTCAAGTTTTTGAAGAATTTCTCCAATCAATGGAAAATTATAGTACCAAACTATATCAAGCTTATATATCTAGCTAATTAGATATAGAATCCTCGATATAACTTTTTGACAATGTCTAAATTTTTATAGACCGTCATAGCAGCCTTCAGTATCGAGTACTTCGACCACATGGATGAAATTGCACACTTCTTCAAAAATTCAAGAAACACGATAGCAGGACTTTCTGCCATTACCCTCCGTTTTTCTTTCCATTCATTAAATTCGTAAAATTCTTTTTCATAATGTTTCTTGGACTTGGCAGACAATAATTGACGTGTTTCTTCTTCAGCTTCGTCAAGTATTATATCAGAATCATAATTAATTTCTTGCATTTTTACCAACTTCACAAATGTTAACAAATAGAGTCGATAAACAATAGAAAATGGATAGCAATCATTCAACAAATCCTAATAATTTTTGTACGTAATTTCAATGATTCTTGAGGAGGTGACAGCTGCTGTTAAATAATTTTTTGATGGAAATTTTTCAAAATATAAGTGGTGTGAAAACATAGACAGTATTATTTCTCATCATCATGTTTGCGAGTCCTTAGGAAATAAGAAATATTAACCGATTGAGTCAATTTCATCAATCTTCATTTATTCAGAAACTTTTATTTACGTTTTATTCATTCATGATAATAATAATAATAGTGATAACTAATGATAATGATAAATAATGATATTATTTCACATACCGATTCCAATAAATTTCTTGGAATAAATTTGGACACTCACCTCAATTTTAATAACCACATAAAAATACTGAGCAAAAAACTTGCTTCGGGATGTTATGCTTTACGAACGGTGTCGAAAGAATTGGGTATTGTAACAGCAAAAATTGTGTACCACGCTGTAGTTGAATCACATTTAAGGTATGGCATAGCCTTCTGGGGCACCTGCAATCAACAGCTATTCAATACAGTTTTTATTCTTCAAAAGCGCGCCGTTCGATATCTGTGCAAAGTTGAGCCCAGAGTGTCTTGCAAACCCCTGTTCATGGAGCAAAAATTACTTACTCTTCCTTCATTATTTATTCTTGAAACTGTGTGCCTAGTACATAAGAACAGATCATCTTACGATGTTGTTGCTGGTGTCACTCGTCAAAATGACAAGCTAAGACTGCCCATTCCATCATCAAATTTGATAAAAAAGTCGCTGGTCTATAATGCAGCCAAAATATATAACCACCTTCCAACATGTTTCAAAGATATCCAATCACACGATAAGTTCAGAAAGTCTGTAAAGCAAGTACTAATTGAACAGGTATTTTATAGTGTTCAAGACTACTTCGATAAAGATATGGTTACTATAATTTGAAGTTGATTCTTGCTACATGTTCATCTATTAGTTCCTTGCAGTGGATATGGTTTTCAACTAGTATAGTTTGGATTTATGTTTTAATCATTTAATCTCTCATTTTTCTGTTAACGTGTGACATTGCCTCACCTTGGATATGCATATGTATATATGCTTTATTTTATTTAAAATTATTTTACTTCTGTTCAATGTTGAATGATAGAGATATTTTTATTTGTATTTGATGATGTGTTTGTTCGTCGATAGTACCTACGTTTGTGATTTTATATTTATTTACTATGACTTTGTCTACAAGATACTCATCTTTCGACAATGAAGTATAATTTGATTTGATTTGACTAGATACTCAGATAGGAATATCAGCATAAAATTTTAAAGTGTGACTATTTATAATATATTTTATATGTATGATATATATCTTATATGTTTTGTTTTTTGTGTTAATTAACCTTTGATTTGATTTATTTACCTTTAAGTACTCGCTTTGTCAACAAAAAATTATTTTTTTCCGACAATAAAGCATATTTTGATTTGATTTGATTGAATAATAATAATTTATTCCAAGAACCTCCACGTGTTGTGGAAAACCCGCCGGCGGCTGATCGGGTAGAAACCTTCTGGAAGGGTATTTACGAATTTCCGCAACCACTCAACGTAGATACTCCAGCCCTAGCGCAGTTCGAAGCTTTCTGCAGGAGGCTTCGTCAGCCTGAGCTCAATGAACTGCGCAATCCGATAACCCCGGAAGAAGTTCGACGGGCCCTCAAAGGCTCGAAGAATTTTGCTGCTCCAGGTCCTGATGGCCTGAATAACTATTGGTGGAAAAAATTTCCAAGTACCCACCACCATCTAGCAAGAGTTTTCAACTCATGGCTAGATGGGGAGCAGCAGATTCCGGATTGGTTTGTCGAGGGGCGAACCGTGCTAATCCCCAAAAACGGAGATTTGTCTGATCCGAAGAACTACAGACCGATAACATGCTTGAACGCATGTTATAAGATGTTTACACGCATCTTGTACATGCGAATACTCTCCGCAGTTGAGCCGGTGTATGAACGGATATATGAGCAAAGAGGGTCAAAAAAGGGGGTCGCTGGCTGCAAGGAGAACCTGCTGATCGACAGATGCATCACGCAGGACTCCGTGCAGTATAAGCGTAACCTTTCAATGGCCTGAATCGATTATTGCAAGGCATTTGATACAACATCGCATGAACTCATCATGCATTTGCTCAGATGCCTTGCGGTACCCGATCAAATAGTGAGATGCATTGAACAGCTGATGCCGCTCTGGAGGACTCGATTTACCATAACATCTGGTCAAGTCAGAGTCCAAACAGAGCAGGTTATCTTTAGAAGGGGCGTGTTTCAGGAAGACTCCCTTAGCCCTCTTCTCTTCTGCATCTCACTACTGCCATTGTCCGTTGCACTACGGAAAACCCGCGGATACAACTGCGGCACCCCCAGCAACCGGAGGCATAAGGTCACCCATCTGTTTTACATGGATGACCTTAAACTTTATGCCTCCGGAGAAAAGGACCTTCACCAGTCCTTAAGGGTGGTGCAAGAGTACACGCATGCTATCGGAATGGAGTTTGGGATAGACAAATGTGCCACGGTTCATCTCAAAAGAGGACGATGCGAGGAATTCGGAGAGGATGTTCAGCTCGTAGACGGAAGCATCCTACATCATCTGGATGCCGGAGAGACGTATACCTACCTAGGGGTGGAACAACGCCACACCCAAGAGGTAGCTACTGTCAAAAACTCTCTCCGTGGCAAGTATCAGCACAAACTCCGACAGATCTGGTCTTCAGAACTGTCGGGGAAGAACAAAGTTGCTGCAACTAATATGCTTGCCGTTCCGATTCTACTTTACTCCTTTGGAGTAATGAAATGGACTCAGGAAGAGCTGCGACAACTCGACGTAAAACTCGCAAAATGATGCATCTTCATAGAAGCTTGCATCCTAAATCGTCTGTTCCACGGTTATACTTCCCCAGACAACGGGGAGGCCGTGGACTTTTGAGTTTGGAGTGTCTACATAACAGAATGGTACTGGATGGAGCCTGTAAAGTCATCAGGAGTTCAGATCCCCTTCTCTGCTTGGTATGTGATCATGAAATAGCAGGGATTGGAGCATTTCTTTTCAAGGCAGCAACCCGTGCAGCCGATGAACTCGGTCTCGAATTCGACACTGAACGGACAAACCCAAACTTTATCACCGAGTTGGAACCCGTTCAGCAAAAAGCCCACGTAAAAGCTGCGGAGTGTGAGAGGCTCCTGCAGCTACATAAGGATAAGCCGATGCATGGGGTCTTCTTCAAGAACATTGAAGACCTAGGCTTATCCAGAGACCTGACCTTCTCGTTTCTCAGGTCAAGTGGGCTGAAGTCGGAGACCGAGGGATTCATAATGGCCTGCCAGGATGGTGTCTTCAACACTCTCGTCTACCGCAGCCGCGTGATGGGTATAGAGGTCCCTGACACTAGATGCAGAGCGTGTCGTGGGGCAGCTGAGACCATAATGCATTTGCTGTCAGCTTGTCCAGCTTATGCGGTCTCAGCCTATATCCACAGACATAACGCGGCCCTACGAGTGTTGTACTACCATCTACGACACTCGTACGGTGTAGACGAGACACCGGTGTTGCCTTATGCTCCGGGGGATATTGAGTCCGTGGTGGAGAATGAGAAGTCCCGAATCTATTGGAACTATTCATTCCCCACCCTCAGGCAAATACAAGCCAATAAGCCTGATGTAGTCCTCCTCGACCATCAAAGTAGGACGATTTTCGTCATTGAGTTTTCAGCTCCTGGCGAAACGAACATCGTCCGAAAAGAGGAGGAAAAACGGACTAAATATCGAGATCTTCTCTTTGAACTCCGCAGGCTTTACCCAAACCATTCTGTCAAGATGGTGGTTCTGATAATAGGGGTCCTTGGTGGAATGATGGACACACTGCTCTCAAACTTAAAAATCATACCGGCTTGCCGTGACTTGGCAGAAATCCTAGCCGGGCGAATGCAGAAGGCCGTAATTCTTGGTTCACTCCGCCTACTCAGGGCACATGATTCTCGGACCCAGTAATCACTTACCCCATGGACGTGGGGAGTGTTTACTGGGGTTACTGACACACCAGCGCGCCCTCCGGAAGTGTCGGGGCTCCGGAGACAGGGCCTGACTGGGTAATTCCTAACGGATGGAAAAAAAAAATAATAATTTATTGAATCCTTTAAGATCATTTACATGATATAGGACACGTCAAGACATAGGACACGTCAAGACACACAATTGGACAGTTTACAATAAATATAATAAAAAAAAATACAGTTCACAAGCAGAGATGAATAGACACACAAGAGAGTAAATTAAAAAATCACATATTAAAATTTCAAGTTCAAAAATTCCGAGACACTATAGAAACTATGTTCTTGCAGATATCCTTTGAGCTTTGATTTGAACAAATTTTCATTTTGAATTTTCCTCAACCTGACAGGAAGATGATTGAAAAATTTAATTCATGTGTATGAAGGGCTATTTTTGAAAAATGATGAGTTATGAGTCGGAACTCTGAAAAGATCTCCATTTCTGATAGGGTAATTGTGGTATTGAGATACTGTTTTACTTATACTTCCTGAAATATTGTTTGCAGGACTCTCTGATTTTCAAATTAAAAATTAGTCTAACAACTCTTCTCTGTAACACAAATATCCTGTTGCAATTGCTGGAACAACCCCAACTGTTTATATTACAAGATATATGAGGATAAATGATAGCATAATGAATATTTATAAGTTGAGTTGTGTTGAAAATACTTTTCAGCTGAAGAATAGCGTAATAGCCAATGGTTAATTTCTTGCAAACAGCATTAATATTTGTTTTTCAACTCATATCACTGTCTATAAAAGTCCCAAGGAATTTAGTAGGTACTTTCAGAGAGACCAATTTCATCATGCTGGATTTCAACTCGGATATTCTCGATTCTAGAATTTCTCTCACACTAGGTAGTGAGTTCTTTTGCTAAGATATTCAATTTGATTAGAAGTTCCTCAGGACTCTCAGCTTCAGCCGCTAAGGTCGTATCATCAGCATAGAGAACTACACAGTTTGTACTTATATGAAGAGGTAGATCATTTATAAATAATAAAAATATCAATGGTCCCAATATGAATCCCTGAGGAACGCCTAAGTCCATCGTATAAAAGTCCGACCGATGGTCGTTTATTTTAACAGACAGTTCTCTGTTGGGGTCAATTATATCGAATGCTTTCGACAAATCGAAATACAGTGTCCCGATATACTTCCTTTTATCTAGTGAATCATGTACATATTGATAGAACTTATAAGAAGCACTTTCGATCAATTTTCCAGGACGAAACCCATGTTGATATTCTGAGAGTATTCCGAATTTATTCATAAATGAATAAATTCTACTATAGAAACATTTTTTGATCACTTTGCCTATTACTGTTGGAACTGTTACTGGTCGGAAATTGCTCATGATGGAAGAATCCCATTTTTTTAAAATAGGAGTAATTAAACCAGTTTTCAAATAATCGGGATATACACCCGACTGTACAGACCGACTTATTATGTACGCTAGCAGCGGTTCGGCGATGTATACCGCAATGGTTTTCATTATTTTGGTCGAGATACAGTCTATTCCAACTGAATTAGTATTTTTCAATGAAATAATTGCACCTATCACGTCACAACTCAGAACGGGTGAAAAATAAAATGTATTTTGTCGGTACATTGTGGTATAATTATCGAAAACACTTGAAGTAAATTGTCGTTCAATTGTCTTCTTTGCATTACTTGAAAAAAGTTTCCAAAGGCGTTTGCAATAACAGTTTTATTTTCAACTATGTACCCATTGACATTTATTTGATAATGTGATTCATTTTTTGTTTTCCTGTTTTTTCTCTTACCATATTCCATATTTGTTTCTGTTTCTGATTGTAATTTTTTCCTTCGAGTTTTTCCTGATAATACGAGATTTTAGTTTTTTCAATTGTTTGAAGATGTTTTTTTTGATTCCTTATATAAAATAAATCTTTCATTGTACGGCTCATTGAGACTATATCGCTATTTACCCACTCGTTTAAACCAGATGAAATATTTAAGTGTATCTAGGAATATTTCATAAATTATATTGACATTTCTGGGCTTTCATAGAGTGACCGAAACGATCCTTGATACTGAATCTTTCAATTATTTATGGTCTATCATTAAAGATGAGAGTGTATATTTATAGGAGAATGGGTGTATTAATTTTATGAAGAGGTAGCATAAATTATTGGGTCTGTAATTTTACTCTTGTTTATGCACGGTCCAATTCGCCTATTATTGATTACAAAATTACTTTCAATAGTGTTATCCTTGAGAAACGTAGTATCAGGCAAATATTTTCTGTCACATGGTTTCATCGTTTTCTTTCTTGTAGGATGAATGAGAAAGAGTAGGAATTTTATATTAGAATATTTTCCTATAGGTGCAATCATTTCGTATAAGTAGTTGAATGGTTTCCACTTCACTGATACTTTTATGTATATATTTCAATCCAAAGATCAAAGAAATGGTAATAACTCCATCGGAGAAAAATTTAATGAAACATCTTACGAAAATGTCACTCAAAAAGTAATAAAATTGTAAAGTTCGAACTTACGGTAAAAAAAAACACTCAAAATTCACCTGATATTAACTTTTTTTCGTTCTGATTCAAAACTGAATTGAAACACCAAAGAATTTCCTTTTATATAAGATAGTTGGATCTCTTTGACTTATTACTTTCGACAATGTCAAATGAATTTTTTGCACGAATTCTCTTAGTTAAGTACTTTAAATTGCTTTAATCGGTCGTCCATGAACCAAAAGGACTCAATTTATGTTGAAATTCATTTCATGGCATTTGAGATCGATTATTTCAATAATAATGGTTCTTGTTGAGAAAGAGGCCACATTCTAGTTTCGCTTCGCCCTAAACATACCGAGTGACTACATAAAATTGATAAAACTTATATTTCATTATAAAGTCACAATTTCGATTATGATTCTGTATTTGTTTATTGAACAACAGAATCAATTTCTAAATATAAATACTTGGTACAAACAAGATGAAGTGTTGGCTGCAAGATTGTGTTGCAACAAATTTTTTTGTAGAGAAATATTTTGTTGAGTTGTGAGGAGCAACCCCAAATGGCAATATTGTAAAAGATATATACAATGAAAAAGTGAACATTTAAAAGTTGGGCGGTTTAAATAGGACCTTTAATTGTCTGATTGCATAGTACCCACTGTTAACTTTCTTTCGTACTTGGTTCATTCCTGACCCCAGGTCGTATTACTATCGATATAAGTACCTAAAAAATTGGAGTTATCTGACGAATCAATTATTTCATCACCTATTTTAACTCAGAATTTCTCAGTTTTCCTATTTCTACTGGAAAAAAACCGCAACAGAACAGTTTTCTTCACATTCACCACCAGTGAATTTTTATAACAATAATTTCGTCTGGATTATAATCGGCAACCGCTGCGATTGTTGTATCATCTACATACGAAACTAAACTATCTGCTTATATAATTAGGCAAAGGATACCGTGGACTGATTCTAACCATCAGTGCCGTTAGAAGGTGGTGGATTTTCTTAAGAGCTATGACTCATACCGTCGTAGAGAACGAATTTATGTTTCGGCAGTCGTCTACTGATCGTAGACTGTTATAGGCTAGGCTAGGCTATTATAGTGAAGTAGTTGAGTCAATGTTTTTGGTTTCCATTTCAATAATGTTGTGAGTTGTTGCCTGTAAGCGACGCGCAGATATATTCAAGGTCATAGCTCTCAAAAAAATCCACTACCTTCTACAAAAGTTTTCCAGTCGATTCTAATGAACTAGAAGCAATCACTCTCAACCACTTTTCACTTCTTAGACAAGGAAGAAAATAGTTCAATCAGTCGAAAACAGTGAAGGAGAGCTGGTTAACGGAAAAAACAATTTTAAACAATTTTTTTTATATTGGCGTCGTTCGATTGAAGAGTACCGTCCGACCATCATCCAACGAAAGAAATGGCTTCCTAGTGCGGGATCTATAATGATAGGGAATGTTGTCATTATTGTTGACAAAAAATGCCAAGAAATTAATGGTTGATGGGTAGGATAACTGAGGTAATATCTGGCAAGGATGGAGTTATACGAGTAGCTCGAGTTGCAACAAAAAAGGGCGTTTTTACCAGACCTGTATCCAAGCTCTGAATTTTTCCAACTAATGGGTAACGATCACAGCTCTTCACGTGGAGGAGAATGTTGAAGATAAATAATTGTACCCAATCATTTTATTACCATTTTTGACAAAAAAGTATTGAAATGTGAACAAAATGATGTATGATATACTGGATTCAACAGTAGGTATTACAACTAAAGCAGCTACAGATAGATTTATGAGTGATATTCAATAAATGGATGGAGGAAATATATTTATATATTCAAGGTGCAGTCGAGTGACCGGTTCAGATAAATCGATCTTCGTACGTCGACCTTTCAAAAATGTTGCTTATCCTTACCAAGACGCTAATTTCAATAAAATGTAGATGAAGACAGAGACTATGGAAAATAAAAAGAATATGCACCAAGGTGATGTAACGTAAATTAAAAAAAAAATTACACTTGAGATATGTATACCGAGTGTTTCACGGTGGAGAGAACATCAGAAGAATCTGGAGAGCGGAACAACAGAATATTTATAATTTCTGCTCATATCAGAAAGCATTGTTATTTCAAACGATACACCCCGTACATTACATAATTTTCAGAATCATGATAGGGTTTCTCATAACTTTTTGGATGGGGATTTAGATAGTAGATATATCCCTTCTTCATTGTCATTCTGTAGGTGTGAAAGTACATTGGCAGAAAATACTTACTCAAATATGATTCTGATGGATATTTTGTATGACTAATTATAGTCACTGTAACGAGAATATCAACAGAACATACAGGTACAATAAAAAGAATCATGATTTCCCTCGAAATTATTTGAAGAAATTAGTTTGAGTAGACATTTTGGGATATTTGGATCATCTCTTAAAGTAACAAGAAACTTGCCTAGGAACTATGAGATAATGAGTAAAACGCGATGGACATTTCTAAAAATAATAAATAGAAATAAATACTAGGCAACTATCTATTACTCTCTTCATCTCTCTATGTAATCGGATCGTTTATGTAATAGAATATGAGTTTTAAAACATTCAAGAAATTCTAGAGAACAACAAGAATATTGAAGATCAAGAACCAAACAAGAATGAATGTTTTCAGATGTTTCTGAGGAGTTCTTATAAATTTTCTGAATGTTCGTCACCGTCTAGATTGATTACAAATGTTTAAAATACCCAGTCTGTAAAAAAACACATAATTGAATTGTTAAACAAATACTACAGTTTTACTTCTTGACGTTCGATTTTTATTTATGCGTTTCATCAACATCGTGCAGGAATTTCTACAGTCATTTATTGGTAACAATTACAGTTATTTATTGTTTCATAAAGTTAATATTATGCAGCATTCATAGTGTGAAAGTTCCACGATGAAAAATTACCAATATCAGGTGGGGTTATGTACCAGGAACCAATCATTGGAAAATGCAAAAGAGAATTGAAAATTGCTCAAATAGTAATTTTTATCAGAGAATGGAACCTAAATCTAGATGATAGATTAATTTTCATATTGAAATGCTTCGAAGAAATATCTAGACACGGCGTATTTTTGGTCGACCCTGACAATAGCGTAGAAAGTATTCTGAAAAGTTAAGCAAATCAGGAAGATGGTAGGATGACATAAGAGGTGGACCGAAATTCAAACGAAGAAGTGGATAAGATCAAGAAGAAGCTAGAAATGATGCACCTTCTCCACTCCACTCTATTAAAAAAATCAGTAAAAAGCATTGATTTGGCCTGCTTACGGCACCTCAGGAGATGATTGAAGATTCTTCTATGAGCGAGGCGATATTGAATATTTCATTGGACTCCACTGAGCATACAGCCTTCTGAAGTAAACAAAAAGTAATGCCACTATAACTGCAGAAAAACGGGTTATCTACAAAGGAGCTGCTGGGAGAGATCAATGGAGCTTTAGAAGTCCTAGGGGAGAAAGGTTAAATTCTATGAGCTTTGGAAGAGAGCAACATGATCATTCCATCAGAGATTTCAGAGGTCGTTAACACTGAAAGGGATACCTCAGAGACCTGGGAGAATAATTTTCCATAATATACCGATTCCTACATTTAGGATAATTGGATAAAGTCTACTAGCCTAACGGTACTTGAACCTAAAGACAATGAAAATAACAAAAGGAACAACAATTTCATGGTTTCTATGGTGATCGGTCAAAAAAACCCAATTTGGTGGAAAATTACTTCCTGTATGTAAAGAAAATAACTCAATCGTCTATTATCAGAATCTTCTAAGCATTCACACTCCAATAACAAAATGTGCAAATGGACCTTCTTTTCAATTTCATTAGTGGAAAATTTGCATACGTATCAATATTGACTTACCAGTACGAGTACATCGTTTGTAGCAATAATAAGTAAACACCACCTCATGGTGCGGACCTTGTCTTTCATCGGTTGAAGTACAAGAAATCAGGTGATGTATAATTAACTGTCCAGAACAAATCGATTATTTCCACTAGCACATTATTTGCTCAAGAATTATTCAAATGAGATTGTGCAATTTCCATGGAATATTTATAATCTGAGATTGTTTTAAAAGGTGATATAAATGTGATGGAGAGAAAGAACTTCATTATATATCACAAAATCATAATAATTCCATTAAATTGTTTTGATTCATCATGGCCACCCACGATTGTACATAAATAAATAATTTTCCAGCGGTTTAGTAATCTAAAATGGCATTTTTTCTCAAGGTTTCTCGGGATCAATTGTCGAAGAGGGAAACTGATTTTCTCCTTGACAATTGAGTGTTTTTGTTCTTTAATTGTGATGTTATTTACACATACCGTGAAATTGTAACACATTCTAAGATTTGAATTTTCTGTGATCAAAAACTTAGGAGGTAAAAAATGTATTGAAAGAGAAACACAAGAATTCATTACGTACAGTAAGTCGTCAATATTTTCGTTTTTTTCGAAATGTTTGTGTAATTGAATTCAAACTTTGTTCGTTTTATGAGTTTTTCGTATATGCCCGAAGTTTATGATACGAGCAGTGCTTCTTGCTTAACTTACAGATGGCACTGCGACTAGCTTATTGTTGGTAGCGGCTTCATTCGTAGTTGGAAACTATAAGGCTTTCGAATATTATAGTTCGTTTTGTGGAACAACATGACTCTACTGTTGTACGACTTATCCTGGTACTAACGAGAAACAAGAACCTTGAAACATACATGTATGCAGGTGATAATATCCAACCGAAAGAAGGATGATATTGGGATAGTGTTATTCGAGGTCAAGATGCATAGAAACCCTGGTGCGATCTCAGATTCGATTTTGTTTCTACCAAAGTTGTTGACTGTAATTGCATTAATACCGTTGGCTTCATTCGTCTATGGATGGCGTAGAAGTCGAGTTTCCAACATTCCACGGTGCCTTGATTTGTCATTTGATTGTTTTTGAATGTTGACATGACACTTGTCGCTTGTCCAACCGTATCTGTAATTTTGCCGCTATCTGTGCTGAAGAAGTGAAACGGTACCAATGCAATAAAAATAACATGAATCAAGTGCCGTACATCAACACTTTTGTATGTCGGTATCACAGGTATAAGAGATCACACCAGGGTTTCTATGCATCTTGCCCGAGGTGTTGGTTGGTTAATATAATTCAAGGATTCTGCCTATGCAGGAAGAAGGAAAGTACTCCACAAGTATTCTTAGCCTACTATAGAACCAAACAAAATTTCATGTCAAAATATTTTATTACTCAACATATTCTCCTCTTAATTGGATACATTTATTACAGCGAACCTGCAACGTCTCTAGACCTTTCAAAAAAATGTTTCTTCTTGCTCTGCAAACCAGACCTCTTGAGCTTCTATAACCTCCTCGTTGGAAGAAAATTTACGACCTTTTCAATTTTTTTTCAGTTGAGGAAAGAGATGATAGTCGGGCGAAGCCAAATCTGGTGAATAAGGGGGGTGTTCTAGTAATTCAAACCCTAAATCACGAATTTTTTGCATGGCAACATAAGATTTGTGTGCAGGGGCGTTGTCCTGCAGAAACAAAACACCTTTGGATAGCTTTCCGCGTCTTTTCTCTTCAATTTTTTCCCGTAGAGTGGTCAGTAATGTCGAATAGTAATCTCCAGTTATTGTTCAACCCTTATTCAAAAAATCAATCATGATTACTCCATGGCAATCCCAAAAAACTGAAGCAAGAACTTTTCCAGCAGATTTTTGGACACGAAACTTCTTAGGTCTTGGAGAACTGGAGTGTCGCCATTCCATCGATTGTTGCTTTGTTTCTGGATCGTAGAGTCTCATCCATAGTAACAATTCGGTTTAAAAAGTCTACATCGTTTTCAAATCGAGCACAGATCGAACGCGATGCTACTACCCTTGCACGCTTTTGGTCAACATTCAAACATTTGACATGAACTATATGATGAACGCGTTTGTATGGAATATTCAGTGCTTCAGATGTCCGTTTTAGCCCAATTCGATGGTCTGTTGAAATCATGTCATGAACTGCATCGACATTTTTGGGGACTGACACAGAAACTGTCCTTCCCGATCGGTCATCATCTTCAATGGAAAATTTACCTCTTTTGAAGCTTGCAGTTCAATTTTTCACGGTCGCATACGAAGGACATTGATCACCAAGGGTATTAAGCATATCTTCGTAAATCTTCTTACCTCTTAACCGTTTTGAATGCAGGTACTTGATGATGGCTCGATACTTCAATTTTTCGATTTTCACAATTTCGGTGGACATAATTTTTCTTTTAATTTATTGCGTAACTCTGGTTTACTTTATTGACGTCAAACTTTACACTGACACTTCTAATGAGTTATTGCTCGTTGCTATGGTAACGCAATATTTTGTTTATGCAGGGAACAGGTCTAGGCTAACAAGATATCAATACATCCTCGTAAAGTATACACTAATCGTACCTGCACAAAATACGGTCAGCAGACTCCCAAGTAGAGCAGGGGATAGAATGTAATACGTTACTCATCTACAGGATGTCAACACTACTCTCGTTTCGAAGATCTGGAAGGAAAAGTCAATTACTCGGTAAACTGATGATCCAACAGTTTGACTTTACAGACATCTGGGATATCAGTGATAAACCCAGTACGGAGAACACACTTCTGTATAGTGAGTGTAGATACTTTCCTCAATAAACTGACACTACACTCAATCACTGTTCAGGGCAAAAGGGAACACCAAACAGCTTTTTCCGAAGACTTCCCTGAGCGTCGGCTATCAACAAACCGAGTGTTCCAACTTTCAGGTGTTTGTGAGTAAATGAGGCACCCCTTTCGTGAAAGCACCCTTTTCTATGAGTTGATTCGGGGTTGAAGTATATGCAAAGCAGGATTGGATTTTTTGGCAGAATACATGATGGAATTCCACATATCGAGGCGGTAGTTATGGTAACCATTTTTCACTATAAATACCAGGATTATATCCAGGATAGGACAGTTGTTCATCTGTGACCTTCAAACAGACAACAACTAGGGTTTGACCTGAATTACTCCATGGTACCAGAATTGACAGAGAGATGGAGTCACCTACACATATATGCATGGTACATATTTGTAACCAGGCATCCTGAAGTCATTCACATTCCTTCGTTAGCTTTTCTCAGAATTTCAAAACCAGTAAATCAATTTCTGAGTTAATAAATGAAAAAATATCTAATCTGAAAGAAGCAGTGAAGTGAGCTTGATAAAGTCGAACTTTAAGAAATTTTCATCTCGTGAACACAATAATGATGCAAGAAAGCTACTTAGAGGATATGAAATGCATAAAATTATTGATTAATGGAATTAGGTGATGAAATATATCAGAATAGTTGGCCAATGCACTTTTCGGGCGAAGATGTTTATCTTGCTATACCGAAAAGATATATTTTGACTAAACTTCCATTACACGGTTATTCTATTCAGATATCGGTACAATTCATTACCGATAATGGGAGCTAATACATCATATGCATGATTGTTTAATTACTTGGATAAAAACTTAATATTTCTTCATCGATGTTTGTAAACAATCCGAATGACGTTAACACTATTTATAAAACTTCTCCAAGGACTTTTGGATGAGTTAGTTCCTCTGTATACTTTTTTCTGGTGGAAGCTACAATAGTATTATTGAATATTGATTATCATTTGAGAATATTCCCTTTTTCCAACTCCTCCCAAGATCTTGAACAGTGGAAAATGGCGACTGAAGTTTATCTTTCAGTCGCAGATGATTTCACATCTGGCTTTATGAGCATACTGTTCATATTTCTAATTAAATCAAAATGCCAATACCCATGACAGGCTTATTTCAAAAAACAATTTTAGATGTGTCACGCACAAGAAATATTCTCATCTTTTCATGTAGTACTCCTAGACTTCAGATATTAAGAGCATCCCCTGTATAATTACAGTACGGGCTTCCCCGTAGTTGAGGCACTTT
This sequence comes from Chrysolina americana, assembly GCA_958502065.1. Classification (NCBI taxonomy): domain Eukaryota; kingdom Metazoa; phylum Arthropoda; class Insecta; order Coleoptera; family Chrysomelidae; genus Chrysolina; species Chrysolina americana. The sequence continues at coordinate 93,586,638 of OY293411.1, forward strand.
GCAGCATCAGTCTTCGATCTTTTTGCACTCAGGAGACAGGTGTTTGCGAACACATTTCATACATATCGGGATTGTGAGGCAATTTCCCTGCTACTGTTCTATACAGCAGCCTTGTGCCTTCCGAATCTTTCGGTGTCCAGAGTCATAATTCCGATGAACTGGTAGATGCCTCGGTTTATTTTGGGGATCAGGACGAGAACAAGTGGCCTCGATTTTTTATTCATTGTGAACCTATCCGTTTCCAGCCACTCGTTCCTAATATCATTGGTCTCATTGAACTGAGGACAATCCCGAAAGCCTCACTCTCTGGAAGGAAGAATTTGAGTTCACGGTCTTGAAATCACGACGATATACCTAATGAATAATAGTAGGTATGATATCCAATGAGCCAATAGAGCACGCAACGAGTTTGAGGGCACGACGCGAAGCTTTTATAACGAGTCCCGATGTAATTATATGAAAAATCAATTATATATCGAACCTCAATATGTTTCGTATCATTGTGTTTGTGGATGGGGCATAACATATAGAGGTGCTTATCTGAAATGCCTTTTCCCCAAACATTTTACAATCGTCACTGAAATTAAGAAATGGCGAAGGCGGAGAAGTGCTTTTTAAATTCAACTATTATTAGAGCTGGGATCACATATCTTATGAAGCCCCATGGGCAATGATGGTAGAGCACTCGCCTTACAATTATAAGGTCGTGAGTTCATAGCCCCAGCACGGCCACCGGTCCCCGATCTTTTTCCTTGCTCGCACTAACTCCTAGGAGCTTCTGAGGGGTTTCTTCTCTGGAAACCTGGATTCGTTACAGAAAAAGGAAGAAAAGAACCAATGTTATGAAAGGAATAAATGAAAATCTGGTTAGGCGAAGATCTATATAACGGGTTTTGAAAATATGTACTTCTTCAGTTTGAAGTTGTGCCACGGAGTCTCATATCTGTCCCACAACTCTGAAGATGAGGCAATATTACCTCACTAAATACAATTTCTCTCATTACACAGCTTCATAATAAGTATTTGACACGGGGCAGGTTACCGTTCTATTCCACCGTTAGAGTCTCTAGACAACCAAATTATTCCTACAAGATTAAAGATGACCGCGGTGGCAGTGATTAGTAGGGCACTCACTCACTTTCCTCAATAGTATCAACATAATCAAATGAAAGTTGACTACTAATCTTAATGTGTTTTTGCTGACTCAATCATTTTGAATTCATATACAGTTGGTAATGAGACAATCTTTGAAATATAAGTCACTGATACAATAAAAGTTATTAAAATATAAGTCAGATATGTTATTCAATAGTAGTAAATAGCACGAGAAATATATCCAGCAGCAATATTTGGTTCTTTTAGCAAAAAACTGCTCAGTCTGTGAAGAAAGAGTAGAAAAAGTATTGAGGAAAGCAACATGTCCGACAGGAAAAGCACTAGGAAGAATATAGAAATACCTTCAGTAAGATATGGGGATGATAGCCACTCCAAAGCAATTTCAAAGCCACAGATTATTCATCCAGATCCAAATAAACCTGGAGAAATGTCAAGGAAAGCGAGAGGAAATCAGTAACAACGAGAGCCTTCTGAAAGATGACGAGAAATAGTACAATTCAAAGACGACAACTAGAAATGGAGCCCAACGCCGGATCGTGGAATTGGAGAAGTCACTGATTCAGAAAGAAATGGAACTGAAAAAAGCGGAGTTGGAAGAGCAACAAGACCTAGGAGATATAGATACAGCTGAAAGAAGTAGTCAATATGATGATCAAATGGAAAGCTCTTGCGCCACAGAAAATCAGAGGCTTTGAGGAATCTATCATTTAAACTGATACCATTTGCCTTGAAGGCAGCATCAGAGTCAAGACTTACCTTATCAGATTTTTTGGAATTCACGTCTTCAAAATGTGGTAGGTACCATAATTTATCATCCATGACCTTCCTTCCTCACTCTCATACTCGCTCAATTTCTTCAAATATTCTTCAGATCTGGTTTTCTGGCCAGTTTCTTATCCATTATTTTGAGACTATTTTCTGCCACTGACCTTGACTTTGGCATTTTGACATAATTCTCATTTCATGAAAGTCCTATCTCCTCTCCTCACCTCTTTTGTTTCCGACCCTTTTAGCTGTTTCTTCCATTATTCTCATAGCTCTGGAATCCACTGTAGTTTTCTCTCCCATTTGGACTCCAAGGCTATCAATTTCGAAAGACATTTCAACTAATTTATGCAATTCTTCATCCCGATTGACATGAAAAAAGAATTCATTGTCAATTCTTGATTATCATTCTGTCCCTTGATGGCATCAAGCTCCAAAAATCATTACAGTCATTTCATATTCTTTTGTTGTCTATTTTTTTCCCATCACCAAAGTCCTAGAAACATGTCTTTGATGTCTTCTGTGAACGCAATTTAGTTTACTTGATAAAATGGTTTATCAAAACGAAACCGGTCGTGAGAATGAAAAAATCGTAGTGGAAAGCAGACAAAATGATTAGATCATCAATTGAACACGTTCAATTTTCTTTTGCCTGAGAAATGACTGTAATGATTTTTGGAGCAGCTTCTTCTCTAGCTTCTACCCAGTTTATCAAGAAAAAAAATGCAAAAGTCTTTAAAGAAGAATTTCCTAGTGCAGCAAAGGCAATTTTTAAAAAACATCATCTGGATGACTACTTAGATAGTGTTGATACTGTGGAAGAGGTCTCAGATTTGAAAACTAGTGTCGAAGAGCTTTACAGGATGGGTGGTTTCCATATAAGAAATTGGACGAGTAATTCCAAAGAGTTTCTGAAGCTGAACGTGTTCTTGGATTTCACTGGAATCCGAACGAAGATTGTTTTTGTTCAAAGAATAAAATTTTGGAAATTCTGGAGAGGAAAATAGCATCAATAAAAAGAAAGTTGGGAACTGTAATGTCGGTTTTCGACCCTCTTAGGTTCAATTGCAGCTATACTATGGAAGCTAGGATCTTGTTACAAGAAATGTGGAAAACGGGTTCTGGATGGGACGATGAATTGGAACAATAAGTAAATGAAAGATGACTCAAATTGTTGGAAGAATTCAGAAAATTTGACTATTTGAGAATTCCTAGATGCTATCTGGATGATACTAGAGAATACAATATATACAGTTGCATACATTTTGTGATGCTGGAAAAGTAAAACGTTACCTAATACTCTTTACTTTATTATCCAAATACCTGCAATTTCTCATCATATTTTTGAACAAAACGCAAACTTCACAAAGAAAAAGACGAAAGAAACTGTTCGAGTATCATTGTTCGAAAATGATCCCTTTCCGGCCAGCAATCTAAAACTTGCAAAATGACAAAATATATATATTTAATTTATCTCATCCAACAATTTTGCTAATTACATGTCTGGATTTTTATTTTCGAAAAAATTATAGCTCACCAATCAATAATGAACAAATTAACTTTGACACACGTATAGCAATTTAACGCTTCCTGAATTTCCCTTCTTTTGTTCGTCCTAATGTAAGAATATATACTGACCATGAGTTTCACTTGAGGTACTACTAAGATGAATAATATATCTATTTCGTCTATTTGCATCAGCTTCTTACTCTTGTTGGTATTTGTGGAGTCTGATGAAAAATACTCTACAAGATATGACAACATCGATTTGGATCAAATTTTGAGTAGTGAAAGATTGTTAAAGAATTATGTCTACTGTCTTTTAGATGATGGACCTTGCTCACCTGACGGAAAAGAATTGAGGGGTGAGTTTTCATTTATTATTTCCAACAAAAAAAGGGAAAGAAGTATTCAATGCATACTCATGTACAGTTGTTTTAGATGCGATGTGGTGAATTTTATATTGACAGCTCTTTAATGAATGATATACCTTGGTCGAGTGAATGGTGGAGGAAAAAGGTGAAAATAACCCAATATCTTTGTTCTGAAATAATCTCATTTTACTCATCAAACATCTGATTACAAGTAAACTCTCATATACTATACAAATTTCGTAACAACATACAGTTATAAATGATGATTTTTCACAAAAATAAATCGAAATGGAAGTTTGAATTCACCTTCCTGTAGATCATTTCAGAAGGTGCATATCATTCATAAATTCCATCAGTTACTGTTACTATTTCGTCCAGTTTGTGGATGAAGCTTTCAACTTCGGGTTATATATGAACTTGTGAGTTCTTGATGGAACGGAACAATTTGTGAAATAACATGCCCCAGATTTTCATAAGGGTTGCATGTAGATAGGTAGGTATAGACATTGGTAACGCTGCTATGGCAATTGAGGTATGAACTGGTTGTACACGGCAATTGTGGGATCTATTATTAACATTATCGCATATAAATAGAGGCTGGGAACAGAGTCCTATGCAAGCCAAAAAAATGAAGAGCAATCAACAAGTAAATACAACGCATGCAAAAAAGAGAAAGAGTACGAGAGCAATAAAGCAAAAGTCAATTTTGTTTTTAGAAGTACTCAAAATTCCAGACACTGGATAAGATATTCCATCATGTTTCGAAAATACGATCAACCCGACAATTTCCCTCATATTATATAAACCAATCAAATGCCATAATTTGCTCTTTCGAACCAATGAGAACAGGACTTTTTGAAAACACTTTCTCCAGCCCGTGGTATTTTGAAAACAGCGTTTCGCTTCTAGCTTGTGTATACATTTCCATAGTTACGACAATCACGGTAAATATAGAAACGTCAGTTTGACGGTTCAACTTAAGATGCCTAAAAACCATGGTGCGTCGACTGATTAGATTTTGTTTAGATTTCTTTTGAAGACAAAACAAATGAAATCGTGGTCTATTTCTGTAAGCGGATCCAGAGATAGCGCCTCGTCCTCATGTCAATATTCCAGGGACATAGTGATTGTGATTGTTGTTGATGGAATTTACAGAATGTCAATAAACTTTTTAAATTGACTATTGATGATGTTCGTTTCTTAATTTTTCTGTATTTTATATTAATTTCCTAAATGAGTTGACCATAATCCGTTTTTGTGTGGACAAAATTCAGAGAGATGAACACAATAATTCATTCATGTCTAGCACCGAAAGTGAGTACCTACTACTTAAAATTTGTAAAATATACTTTGGAACCAATTTGGAACTTACATTTTATTTCTTAACTCGCCATGCTCTAATAATAAACATAGCAAACATTTTTTCAAATTGATTCAACCAACTGGGTGCGTGTTGTTATACCCTACTGTTTCTTTAAATAATCTATTAAGTTCAAGTTGCGAGAGTTCGTGACAAAGTAAAAAAAATCACCACTTCTACTGAAATCTATCAATTTTGCATATATCATCAAGCTTGTTTAGGTTTTCTTATTTTACCATTCGTTTTCGTAAAATCTTTTCAGTGTGGTTAGATCATTCAAAAATAAATTTTCTATCGAGAAAGAATTGCACAAAAAAAGAAACATCTTCACTATTACATGACATATAGTTTTTAAAATAGCGAAAGACCATTGTAACACACAACTCATCACACATATCACTTCTGAAAAGCAATTAAACTCAAAATAAGCAAAATTATTACTTTATATATACTTTATTATAGAGAACTTTTAATGGAAAACAATACCGCAGATACTTGCGCATGCGCATGTTGGGCAGATGTCAGATAGGCACAAGCACAAGATTGACAGGTTCTAATGGTGAATTTCCATGCAGCTGAATTTCAATACTTTTATGTGAAATGTGTGATTATTATTTATTCCAGTAAATTGCATATCAGCAAAATAAAAATTATATAATAAGTCGAAAATTTAACTAATAAACCTGCTTGCGGACAGTGATTCTGTAAATTTGAATGATAATGTTTTATTCATTTCATGCTCGTGCGTAATACTAGAAACTTCTGTTCATGAAAATTCACCCTAACAAGAAAACCGACGGTGGCGGTTCACGAAGTAGGTATCGCGGGATTTTTGGAAAATAGACCGTGATTTCATTTGTTTTCTTATTATCAAGCAAGCGAATGTTCAGCGTTTTAGTCTACATTTTTACAGGTATGAGTCGGCCCACCAGGGTTTTCAGGCATCTTAGTTCAAACTCTTCAACTGACATTGATTACACAAGATGAACCGTTCTTTAGTCCATAATATAATGTATTCGTGAAATTTTCTGACATCCCTTCGAAATACAGAATTTCCAAAATACTTCCACCTTGCCAGGCACTCAAACAAAACACCACTCGAGCAAGCTTTCGTGATGTTTCTAAGCAACACAGTTATCGTGCCAGCAAGGCGAAAGTATTTTTCGAAAATTCAGATGAGATAGATCAGTGTATTAGCACGTTTGCAAATGGATATAACATGTTTGGACCAAGGTAGGTCAGTGTTGGGCTCCGGAATGATAAAGCGATGTTCAAAATGGCGATTTTTGAAATAGCGGGTTACGAATTCGCGATTTTCAAAGTAGCGATGTACTATAATAGAGTGTAATAAAATAGCGACGTAATAAAATGTAATAAAAAAGCGATGTAAAATAAACACAATGTCATGCAATGTCGCCGTAACATTTAAACGACCCGAATAAATAAAATAGCGATGGTTATCGTTACTAGGCAGCCAGAAGTTATAATATTGGTGTTATCAACGTGACATTTATAAATTAGTTTATTGTCAAAGTTGTTTGAAAATGCAGTTTATTGATTCACAAAAAGGTAGTAAAATACTTCTTTTCGGAGGTTACAAATACAGAAAGGATAAGTCGTATATTAGTACCGAAAATTGGCGATGTTCTAAGACTGGATGCAGAGGTAGACTCATAGTAAGGAAAGGAGATGTTGACCATCCAACCCCGACTGGTGAACATACACATGGTCCAGATATAGGGAGCAATGAAGCTGATATAGTAAAAGATAAAATTAGAAAAAGAGCACGTTTGACTCAAGATTGTCCAAGGTCGATTATACAAGAATGCGCTCAAAATGTCAACCCTGAAGGTGTGGTTGCTTTACCTAATTATAACGCCGCAAGGCAGATTGTCCATCGTCAAAGGAAACAATCAGAAAATTCTACTTCATTCAATTTAGAATCCTAAATAACTATAAAGTATCACAAAACGTTAAAAGGTGACAATTTCTTATTATGGGATTCTAGTGAAGTAGACACAAGTGATAGGATTTTATTGTTTGGGACGAACGCGAACATGCAGACATTGACCGAATTTAATCTTTGGTGTGCTGACGGAACATTTAAGATAGCACCTGAGTTTGCGTTTCAAATCTACACAATACATGCTTTTATGGGAAACAAAGCAATTCCGATGCTGTACGCAATTCTTGGTAATGAGAAGAAGGAGACTTACTCCAGGCTCTTCCAAAAAATTAAAGAGTTACAGCCAACGTTAGAACCTAAATCTGTTATGTTTGATTTTGAAATAGGAGCTGTGAATGCATTCAAAGAAATCTTTTCTAAATCGGATGTGAGCGGATGTTTTTTTCACCTTTCTCAAAACCTTTGGCGTCAAATTCAGAGAACCCTAGGACTAGCTAATTTATATGTGAGCAGACAGGAAGTCAGAATAAAATGTAAAACCCTGCTCGCATTGAGTTTCGTTCCAACAGGAGACGTACAGTTTGCGTATGAAATTATTAAAGAAGAAGGTTTTCCCGTCAAAATTACTTCTATAACAGATTATTGGGAAAATACCTATGTAGGAAGGAGGCTGGAAGGACTTGTGCCGAAATATCCTATACCCATGTGGAACATGTATGATCGAATTAATACAGATATCCCGAGAACTAATAATTCGTTGGAGGCATGGCATAATGCCTTTCAAAGGGCTATGGATTGCCGCCGTCCTTCATTATCTAAACTTTTGGACAGATTTATTTTGGAGCAAACCCAAACTGAAAACTTTACCTTGAGATACAGAGCTGGTTTTAGGAGTACAGAGTCCGTTAAAAGCAAGTATACTCAGTTGAAGAAACGCCTTCAAACTATCACGCAAAGTTACTCATTGTTGTGTGTTAAGGATTATTTAGAGGCCATTGCTTTAAATTTGTCGATATGATATGAACTCATACATATATTTTATGAATGTATGTTCTGTTCCATAGTGTTATCAGTATATTTTGTTAATAAGAGATAATTCAATAAATTGTTTCTACTAAATCGCTCTTTTCTTACATCGTTTTAAAGTAACATCGCTGTTATGTTATCAGCGCTATTTTGTTACCATCGCCATTTTGATACGTCGCTGTTTTACATGTCGTTATTATATTACACGCTGTTCAAAATCATCGTTATTTCAACATCGCCGTTTCAAAAATCGTCATTTTGAACATCGCTATATCATTCCGGAGCCCAGTGTTGATAGTCACTCCCAAATTCGATTGTACTCAACTATTGACCATTCATTGTCTATGTGTGGAATGGATTATTTTCCTTGTTAGAATCTAAGACATTTGTCGACGCGAAGAAGTAAAAGTATGTCCTTGAATCACTTATGGAGATGAGATATTTTTGAAGGGGCTGATGTTCAACTGAGGTATTTCCATACAGTTTAGAATCATCGGCATAGAACGGTTTGCACTACTTCATATTGAGAGCAAGGTCACTCGCGTTAATAACAAATAGAAGTGAGTCAAGAATGAACCCTTGGGGAACTCCACTTGTAGCCCATCTAAAACTCTGTCGAAAGCCTTCGCAATATCAAGATAAACGATGTCTGATAGATTTTTTATGGAAAACCGTTGTCCAAACATGCATGCACGGTATAAGATTGGTGGTGGTGCATTAACCTCTGACGAAACCATGTTGTTCTGATAGTATGATTGCGTTTTTGTTAGAAACTCTGACATATCTTCTACAGTCATTGAATACATCAGTTTGGAAGGTACGGATAGGGGACTAATGGGCATTCAGTTGATTGGATTTAGTGGATCTTCCAAGCTTGTAGGAGTTGGAATTTTGCAAAGGAGATAGACATGATAGTTGACAAAGGAAAACAGAGAGATTTGGCAAATTTATTAGGAAGAAAAGGGTCATTCCATCCAAGCTAGGAGATGACTTCAGTTCAGTATTCATTAGATGGTACAGACTATCAACCATTCGTTCTTCTCTAATATCGGATAGTTGTTCATTCCGGGGATCGATGGTGAAGGAGCTAGTGAAGATGTCGGCCACAATTTCAACTGATTTGATATCTGTAGAGCACAGGAACCATCAGGTTTGCCTAAGAGGCGAATGCTCACCTTGGTATTCAGGTTATAAATGTGATTTCGTTATTATTTTCACAATTTCTTTCAATCAAAACGTGTAATTCGTAGTGTTGATGACAGGTAATTCGAAAACTGTCGATAAAGTTTGATAATCTTCTAGGGATTTTGATCTTTTGTATCCGTTCCATAGTATTTTTAGAGATTTATTATTTCAGTATTGGTTCATGATTTCAAAGAATTCTTTCAGCACGCTTTACTGCGGGGTTTCTTGTCTATACAGGCAGATAAGGTCGAGTACAATAATTTTTTCAATAGAATGTCAACGTCACATGAGTTCAAGAGCGTGATTGAATATTATATTGCAATTTCCCCAATATATCAATGAACATAATCCACACTTTGAATCTATTTTCACAGCTGTGTTACATGAAGCGCTTGATACCGATTGTGGAAAATGTAACGATCATCAGAAGCAGATGTCAAGAAAAGTGATTCTGTTCCTCATAGAAAACCATAAAGATTGGTGGAATCAATTAGCTGATAAATATGATCCAGATCATAGATCCAAACAGAAGTTTGAAGAAGAGTGGGAGAAACATCATTCAGTAAATTAATTGAGCATAGATGTATTATAGCTAGTGTATTATAATTTGGAAAATATACAATAGTTCAATTGCTAATTTCGTCAATTTACTGATATTTCATGACATATTTTCACTACAAATCAAAAACACTTTACATGTTATATTTATTTAATATGTCACAGCAAATTGGAAAAAAATATTATTGAAGGGGTAAAGTCGGGTCGGATGGAGACATATCGAAAAAAGTTATTTGAAAAAGTTGCTTAGAAGAAGATTCAATTGATAATTCAAGAAAATTGAAATTCGACTTTTTTTTCATATTTTCCGATCTCAACATTTTTTTTTTATTGTATAGCTTGATTATACTGAAATATTCATTTTTCGATGGCAATGACAGAACTCTTCCATTGTCATCACACCATTTCACTATCATATTGGTTCGTATTTAACACTCATATCAGTACTTCACATCTTTTACGATGATATATGGCATCTCAGAAACATCGTGCTTTCTAGAATATAATCAAGTTTCGAAGATAGTCGTGCTTAAACGTCTCACTTCTCTCACAAACATTTCAAAACTATCAAATTCGACGCATTATTAATCTAAAATAGACATTCTGAATATTTTTACCATTTTTGAGAACGGTTCGAAGGCTAATTGTTCACTTAGTATGAATTAGCGCAATTTTTTTTTTAATCGTTCAAAGTATCAAATCAATCTACCAACAATAACAACAAATTCACAACCGCTTACTTCTGTATAGTAGCAATTCATATCTCAGTGTGCCTTCCTTGTTTTCCTATACATAAAATAGTATACAGTGAGGGGCAATATTATGGAATAAATTCATTTTTACGAGAATAGGCAACTTTTGAGACAAATCCCGAAACACGTCGATTTTTATTTCCAAATTATGATTTTGTGGCAGATATGTCATACTAGTGACGTCATCCATCTTTGCGTGATGACGTAATCGATGATTTTTTTAAATGAGAATAGGGGTCGTGTGATAGCTCATTTGAAAGGTTATTCAATTCTCTATGCAGTGATATGAACATTAACATAATTATTTGTCCAGAAGACCAAGTTAACCACAAAATCCTTCGTCAACACTTAAAGTATGCAAGGAACAACAACCACAAAGCGTACATAAAAAATAATAAATTGTATATCGACGGCGTGCCCTACGAAGCAGAACAACTGGAAGATTTGGGAAGTATAAACTCCAATGAACATGAGGAAAACATTGAAAACTTAGAATTAGGAATCAAAGCAACTAGTGCCCCACCTACTCCAACCATTAGCAAGAAAACTATTTCCGTAGATTTTGAAGGAACAGAGCAAATTTCATCCGATTCCGAAATAACTTCTGAATTCTTCACAGCCACTAAAAATACCACAGATTCCCATACAAACAAAATTAATAAAAAACCAGAGCAGATTCCACAGCAAGCCACAGGTGCTATAACGAGGAAACCACTGAACCTAAGAATAACCGGACCAAATATAACACCAGAGCCTAACCCGTCGCAGAATAAATCCAGAGAAACCAGAACACTGCGAAATAACTCAAAGCCTTCATAAATACTTTTTACTTCTATTTACTACTTACTACTATTTTTATTCTATAATTGGGTTTATCGTTTTAATTATCACTGTACAATTGTTCCTGCATGTAACTTTATGCATCCAATACCACGTACTATTACAATAAAATTACACTAAATTTCATTTCGCCTGTTAATTTCTAATATGGATCCATATATTCAAGACTTCAATGAGCAGAACTTAGTAACTAGAATAGTGGAGGATTATAAACAATGCAATTTATTGTTAGGGCAAGAAAAAAACGACTTCAGATTATTTCACACTAATATACGCAGTGTCGCGAAGAACATAAATGAACTGAAAATTGTTCTGAAAAACTTTGAGAATGAATTTGATATAATAGTTCTGACTGAAACATGGCAACTGGTGAACTTTTTTCAAATAAACATAGCAGGTTATGATATAATATATAATGAAGGCGATTTTAACCAAAATGATGGGTGTGTTATATATATTAAAAGCCACTTAACCTACACCGCAGATATAAAACAGCTGAATACTAGTAATATTATTGTATTGAAGACCTCGCAACAGAATATATCATATAACATCACAGCAATATACAGATCTCCATCGATGTGTCCATATGAATACAACAACGCTCTTAATACATTTCTGGAAGAAAAAGTCAACAATAAAGAAGATGTAAATATAATTGTGGGTGACATCAACATTAATATCTTAGACAATAATGATTATAATATTGAATATTTAAATATATTAAACTCATTCGGATATATATCAGCAATAAATGAATATACCAGAATACAAGGAAACTCCAAAACATGTATTGACCATATATTCATCAACAACAAACTGGAAAACTCCACTATTGTCCCAGTTATCATACATTCATCTATCACGGATCATTTTCCAATTGTACTACAGATGAAGCCTCCACATCCTAAAGAACAAACAACATGTATTGATAATAGATTTAAATATTTCCTTAACAAAAATAAGTTACGTGAGCAACTAGAATCGGAATCATGGGCAGATATTTACAACGAGAAAGATGTTAATATAATGGCTACCAAATTCACTAACTACTTGAAACAAAAAATTGAGGAAAGCACGAATAAAGTGCTAATTAAACGAACAGAAATAAAAAGGAAGGAATGGATTACAAGTGGACTAATAAAGTCAATTAACACAAAAAATATTCTCCACAAAAAAATGCGTGCAGATCCGACCAATGAAGCTTTACAAACCCAATATAAGAAATTTAGAAACAAGCTAAATGAAACAATCGAAAATGCTAAAATAAATTTTTTCAAAAATCAGATCAATAAATTGAAAAATACCCCCAACAAGCTTTGGCAGGCCTTAAAAACTATTGACAAACCTGATTCGAAAAATACTATAATACAAATTGAAAGGGACGACAAAACGATGCTCACAAACAAACATGAAATGGCAGAATGTTTCGTTGATCACTACACAAAAATGGGTAAAAAGTTAGCTACTTCAATAGGAAGTAAAAAAGTTGCAAGAAGCTACAAAGAAACCACTTTAGTCAATTCGTTTTATCTAGAAGAAACCAACGAAAGAGAAATACGGGAAATAATACTGCAGCTAAAAACTGGCAAATCTCCTGGAATTGACGGAATAAAATCAGAACTATTAATAGAATTTGTCGATCATCTAACAGCACCTATTTCCTTCATGATGAACAAAGCAATGCAGTCAGGTATATTTCCGGATTTTTTCAAGCACTCCATTATAAAACCCATTTATAAAACGGGAAATAAAATAAAAGTTATAAATTACAGACCTATATCGCTCATTAGCCACATAGCAAAGATATTCGAAAAGTTGCTGAAAATTAGAATGGACAAATTTTTAAAGAAATACCGAATACTTTCAGATAACCAGTACGGTTTCCGAGAATCCAAATCTACCCAAGATGCAATGGTCAAGCTCACGAAGGAAACTTATGATGCAATGGACAAAGGTGAAGCAACCCTATGCATTTTTGTAGATTTGGCCAAAGCTTTTGATACCGTGTCTCATGAAAAATTATTAAAGGTTCTGGAAAATGTTGGTTTTAGAGGCATCTCTTCTAAACTCTTCAGCAGCTACTTATCTAATAGGAAGCAATGTGTCCAGATTGGAAACTCGTACAGCTCTAACCAATACATAGAATACGGAGTGCCACAGGGTACAGTTCTTGGACCATTATTGTTCAACATATATATTAACGATCTTTATGAATCAAATATTGACGGAACTATAGTCAGTTTTGCTGACGATACCGCTGTATTATATCGCGATAAAAATTGGACAAACCTTAAGAGTAAAGTTGAGAATGATTTCATTAATATAATCCAGTGGTTTGAGAGCAGAATACTCACAATTAATTTCACTAAGACATTTTTTGTTCCATTCGCAAACTACAACAACAATTTACCTAACTATGCCACACTCTCCTTCAACAATGATGGGACCATTATTGAAATAACTATGAAACCACATATAAAATACCTAGGGTTAATTATAGATAAAAACCTGCGATGGAACAAACACGCAGAATACGTCGCAAGAAAATTAAGATCCCTATTAAACAAGTTCAAGTTCTACAAAAAAATATTTGCAATAACGCAGTTAAAAATGTTGTACTACAGTTTGGTTCAAACACATATAAACTATGCTATAACTGTCTGGGGAGGAATAACAAATAATTATTTGAATATAATTGAAGTTACCCAAAAATGGTTGTTGAAAATTATATATAACAAAACATATACATATGCATCAGTGAAACTTTTTGAAGAGTCACAAACATTCACTTGTCGACACCTCTATTTCCTTAACCTAGCTATCTACCATCATAAAAATAAACAGTCCATGGCTACCATTGAACATACTCATGACACAAGATACAAACAAAAAACATCAAAAATACCCAAAGTGGGGACAACAAAACACCAAAAGTTTCTGACTTATCTGAGTCCTATCGTTTATGCTGAAATACCCAATGAGATTAGACATACCCGAAATCTGCACATATTCAAAAAGAAAATTAAAGGTTGGCTTCAAACAATACCTGCAGAGAGAGTGAATCAAATTATTGAGAGAAGGATGTATTGAATAATTCCCACGAAGACAATGTTGAAAAAAAAAAAAAAAAAAAATCCAGAATCGGGGTAAAACAATACAAAAAAGTGTATAAAAATTAATTAATTAAAATTAACTATAATGTAAACCGCTCAAAACCAAGTGAATATAATCATCGAAACTGTTCTAGTTAAAAAAATTTGCAATCAAGACTTTTTTTTTTTTTTTTTGTAATATACGTGCTTGCAAATAATACTGAATGCACATTGTTGCGATGCTTAGGCGTGATAATCTTATATCTGTATTCATTATGTCTAGGTATAGTCTTTTATTTACAAAAAAAACTTTCTTACCTTCAAACATACCTATATATATTTTCTATTTACACAATTTTATATCTTTTTATTTCACATATATACATTTTACACTTTTACACTTGTATGTTTTTATATTCTCCAATGATAACATTTTCATAGATTTATATTTTCACAGTTGTATCTACATTTTCACAATTCTGAATTCTGTAATTATTGTTTCATTAACTACGTAATTAACTTTGCAACTTTTGATGTAATTAATTAGGCTAATTGCTCATGCACAAGGTTTTACCTTTTATGGGCAACAACTTATTCATTTGCTGATATTGTATTGTACTAATGATTTACATTTATTGTTTTTTTTTTTTTATATTTATTGATGGCAAATAGATTTATTATTATTATTATTATTATTTATACAGGGTGGCCAAAAAAATATTTAATTTGTAAATGAAATTAATTGTCACAAAAAGAAGTATTATCATTTATTTAATACAAAATTACATTGTACTACTGTCGGAAAACAGAAAAACAAATTAGTTGACAAATAAAAATTGCTTTTCGCTTAAATTAAATGTTCAAATTGCCACCCACCTGCCTCTTGGCAGTAATTGAACGGACGAATACATTCTTCTTGAACATTGTGGATCATTTCTGGAGTTGAATTACGAATTTCCAATGTAATGCTATTTGTCATATCTTGGAAATGTGTGGTCTATCGGCGATCTGGATCATCCTCATTGATTTTGTCTACTATTGAAACACTTGAAACAGTTTATAAATAAATGTTTAGAACTGCTGTGCTTTCTACTACTATGAAGAAACAAAAATAAATTCCGATATTAGGCAAATAAATAATGAGAACTAAAAAGATAGCAAAAAGTATAGTTTTTACAAATCGAGTTGGCTTGGGTCAAATGTAAGTCAGTTCTTGACATTTTCTCATAAGGACTAGTTTATTTCATGAAATAAATAAATAATGGCCCCATTAACTGAAACACAAAGAATCGAAGTATTAATTATGGTTGGATATGGAGATAGAACCAGAACACAACAAGAAGTATGTAATTTATTTACCATAAAATATCCTAATACGCCTATCACACAATCCACTGTTAGTAAAATTGAGAAGAAATTTAGAGAAACTGGACACGTGAAACATGTTGCAAATGCTGGTCGTCCACCAATGAATGAGGATGTGAAACTGTCTGTATTATTAAGTGTGGCAGAGAATCCTCAAATTAATTCTAGGCAAATTGCAGCTGATACAAACATTTCTAAAAGGTCTGTTTTACGTGTGCTGAAAAAAGAGAAATATCATCCGTATAAAATTCATAATGTCCACGAAATCAATGAGGATGATCCAGATCGCCGAATGCAGTTTTGTGAAGTAATGCAAGATTTATGTAATCAAAATCCACGCTTCATTCGTGAAATCCTTTTTTCTGATGAAGCAACCTTCTGTTTAAATGGAACAGTGAATCGGCAAAACTGCAGATATTGGAGTCAAGATAATCCCCATTGGATGACTGCGGTACACACTCAGCACCCTCAAAAACTAAACGTGTGGGCAGGGATAGTCGAGGATAGAATTATAGGTCCTTTTTTCTTCGATGGGTCTCTTACGGGGCAAATATATCTTGATTTTTTACAAAATGAACTTATACCCGCCCTTACAGACATGTTTCCAAATGAAAATGATCGTAATTCGCCAAATGAAAACATATGGTTTCAGCAAGACGGTGCACCTCCGCACTTTGCACGTCCTGTTCGTGATTTTTTAAACAGATGTTTCCCTAGGAGATGGATTGGTCGACGAGGAACAATAGAGTGGCCCGCAAGATCTCCAGATCTTACACCACTTGATTTTTTCCTATGGGGTTACTTAAAATCAAAAGTTTACATCGATAGACCACAGAATTTACAAGATTTAAGAAATAGAATTAGATTGGAAATTCGTAATATACCTCCAGAAATGATCCACAATGTTCAAGAAGAATGTATTCATCGGTTCCATTACTGCCAAGAGGCCGGTGGGTGGCAATTTGAACATTTAATTTAAGCGAAAAGCAATTTTTATTTGTCAAATAATTTTTTTTTCTGTTTTCCGACAGTAGTACAATGTAATTTTGTATTTAATAAATGATAATACTTCTTTTTGTGACAATTAATTTCATTTACAAATTAAATATTTTTTTGGCCACCCTGTATAAATAATTATGTTGATGTTCATATCACTGAATAGAGAATTGAATAACCTTTTAAATGAGCTATCACACGACCCCTATTCTCATTTAAAAAAATCATCGATTACGTCATCACGCAAAGATGGATGACGTCACCTGTATGACATATCTGCCACAAAATCATAATTTGGAAATAAAAATCGACGTGTTTCGGGATTTGTCTCAAAAGTTGCCTATTCTCGTAAAACTGAATTTATTCCATAATATTGCCCCTCACTGTATATCTTTTGCAACGTTCAACAAAAAATTTCCGTTGCACGCCGAGTTTCTTCCAAGAGCTCAGTATTTTGGAAAGGTCTAAACTCATACACAGTATTTTTCAAGTAGCCCCACAGAAAAAAGTCACATGGGTTCAGGTCAGGTTGACGTGGCGGCCAAGGAATTTCTGAATATCTATCTATCCACTGTCCAGGAAAGGCTGAGTCGCGCCAATTTCTCACTGCCACAAAGTACTTATTGTGAATAGGAGCTTCATCCTGTTGAGAATACATCATTCGCCTTTCTTCTAATGTAAATGTTACTACTTTAATAATTTCTCAAAAAATCCAAGTATGTTGTAGCAAGTAAATTGGGACGAAACAAAAATGATCCAATGATTATGTTGTTAAAAATACCGTACCAAATATCAACTCTGAATGAATATCGATCACGGAATTCCACTGAAAAATTTAGATTATCATCCGACCACCATCTATAATTCTGAGATGAAACAACACCATTCGAATTGAAAGTTGACTCATTACTGGATGAAATAAATTGTGTCAATGATCTGTTTTTTTCAATTTGTCCCCGCAGCCGAAAGAAAATATGCAAACGGGGATCGTAGTCCCTATCCGTGAGCGAGTGAATAAACTTGGGTTCATATAAGGCTTGACTTTGTTTTTTTGACATGAATTGAAGATAAAACCGAATCCTCAGATAATTCCTGAATTAATATTTTTGGAGTGACAACTTCACTTTGTATAACTTCAAACTCTGTTTCTCCAATGCTCATGTTGTTTTCTGAATAAATTTTCCACAAACTCATTATTTTTTAAACGTGGAGACAATTCTTCCTATAGTTACATGTAAAATAATCTTATATTCTTTTTTTTCAAGTTAATGTGCGAAGTGAAAAGCTCATGTACGATTATCATTGATAATAATCAGAAAAAATTGTGTTTCTAGAGTGCTGTATCGTCGTAATAGTCTTGGAAAACAGCCAAGGTCTTAGCAAAAATCTTTTTTAAAATTTAGTGCTGTTGGGTGTGAAGAACATGAGAATGTTCTCTTATTATCATCGAAGTACAAATATTCCACTGTAGTCAAGCCTATTCATGAAAAATCTATTTTTATAAAGATCGAAAAATATAAAAGAAAGAGATTCACAATTTACTTGAATTATCAATTCGTATATGAGTGTGAAACTAAATTCAAAACTCCTTTTTCGATATCTTGCCAACTTACACCACTTTTTGTACATTATTTTTTTTTCAAAGTACCGCTATACGAGTCAATTTATGTTTAGTTTGAATATTATATTTTTTGAAGAGATTCACAAGATACTCGAGGTCCAAATCCACAAATACAATAAACATCACATTTATGAAGTGTGAAAATCATGTTGATAATATAATAATAATAATAATACTCCATCATAAACACTCGTTGAGTGTACCCAAAGGCATAGCCTGTGCGGGTAGAGGACGGCTATTATTTTTATTTGCCGTGGCACACCCGAATCATATTGAAATAACGAGTAGTCTAGCACCCTGAGGACAGTTTTTTACTCAGAATAAAAGTGTAATTTTCAACAATGAGCTTACAGTCTACATGAATCTCTAGGAAGGTGTTGATATTGTTAGATAAATAATTATCATTCCCATGAAAATGTCTGGTATATTGCTTCGGAATGATATAAGATCAGTTCTGTAAGTGTTGGAAAAAAGCAGATACGCAGTACGCCGCTATCTCACAGCAGTCATATCACAGGATCATGCCACAGGATCGTTGTGTCGTCTGCAAAAATAATGAATACACCTTAATATTTTCATAAAAAAGAAAAGAACATTGTAGGTCCAAGCACAGATCCCTGAATTACACCATGTTTGATAAAACCAATATCCCAATAACGGAAAACATATTAGTATTAGTTCGAGAGTTCGTTGACTCAAATAAGACTGAAACCAGTTATGCCTTTGGTTTCTGACCTCGCAATAGAGAAAATATATTCGGATATATAATTGAAATCATTTTGACACTGTCAATCATTTGTGTAGATGAATGTCTGAAACTCAATCCTCTCAACCAAATAATAAGTGGCCACCAGATAAGTATTTGGATTGAAACCCGTTTGATACAATAACATCAAAATCGAATATTCAACTAGTTTCTTATTGGATATTTTTTCAGAATTTTCTAGAATAAAGGTGTACTTGTACAGTGCGTCGTATTTGCATAGGAAATCAATTATAATATTATAAAAATCACAACAAAAGGAATGAATTGTATGCGTATTATTCACGTAATTATCTCTGGTGATTGGATTCTGTAAGAAACATTAGAATATGTAGCAATCTATAATTGCCCCCACGCCAGGTTTTGCATAATCGTATAAATATGAACCCTTTAATTACCTTCCTAGACATAGTTTTCAGTGAAGACTTGACAATGAAAACTTGTGCAGTTTTCTTTGTTTCCTTTGTCGGGTTTGTTCTCGCAGACAAGTACACCACCAAATACGACAACGTTGACATTGACACGATCATCAAAAGTGATCGTTTGTTGAAGAATTATGTGGGTTGTTTACTGGATGAAGGAAAATGTACACCAGACGGAGCTGAATTGAAAAGTAAGTGTGACCGGGTTATGGCAAAATAAGTAAGATTGTTGAAGCAGTTCGAGATGTTTCTTTACAAAGAACTTAATATGTGATAGACGTTTTCTGTTGCCATACATGATTTGCAAAAAAAAACAATTTGACGTGACGTGAACTCATTCCATATTTTCTTGGTGCCATCTATAGAGTTGCTCACAGTTTGAAGGCAAGAAAGTATTGCTTTCGTAAACTTCGAGGTGGAGTGTTCTTTTCTGTTTTTTGTTTTCTCATATTCATCTGTTCTTGTTTCTTTTTTTCTCTTTGTGCAGATATTCTAATGGAAAGTAGGAAAGAATTTATTGAACTCTCCCTGGAGTGAAAAATCATAATCGTTCATGTTGCTGGCAAATATTACCATAGGATGAACCAAAAGTTTCAGTCCAGAATTGCCAAACTTCACATTTCGACCGCCGAGATTATTTTAATGATTGGAAATTTTAAAACACATACTCGTGTATAAAGCTCAAATACTTCAGTATTGGTACTAATTTCCATCCTCTTTCCATTTTCACGAGAGGAAATATGAAATACCATGACATCTGATTCCATGAAATAATACAAAAGTCTAAAAGGAGTTTCGAGTAATTTTTGAAGTTCACAATATCTACGGAATTTTTCTAAACATCTCATTCACGAATTATGTCAACCTGTAGTTGGTGCCACTTTGACTGTAACATTAGATCACAATGATTGATAATTTTCGTTCCACAATAGATTTATTACAGAGAGATAAAATATTGAATAGTCAATAATGATGATTGTGAAAGAGCCTCAACCTTCGCTTATGAGGTTGACGCAACTGTGACTGACATTGAAGAAATAATGTAGTCATTGAAAGTAGTTTGTCAACTGATTTCTCATTTTTTCTTCATTTTGGCCCTAAGTTGTGAGTTAAAGTAAGTAAATCTCGTTAATGAGAGAAAATAAAAGAAGTTCATAAACACCATCCTTTCATAATGTGTGCAGACTTCCTCAAAGTATTCTATCAGAACGATCGCACTATTGAATATTAAGAACACCTGAATACTGATTATTGTCAGATTAAACTGATCGTGATTTCATCACCACTCTTGACTTTTTTATCAATATAAAACAGTAAAACAAACATTTCGAACATTCCAAGTTTTTTCATCCAATTTCTATATTTTATTTTCGGATGTCAAATTTTCAAAAATGTATCAAAACATCACTCATTGAATTTCATACAGTGTATCAACATCAATTTGTTTATTTTTGTAAATGAAACGCATGGAGTATTAGGGAGTAGATCGCAACTTGATACTGTCTTTACGGATTTTCGTGAATTCTGTGATAGTGTGAATCATGATGTTTTGCTACAAAAAATTATAATGCTACGTCTGTCGATACACTTTTTAGATTTGATAAAGGATTACTTACAAAACAGAAGATTCAAAGTGAAGCACAGTTCAATCAAATATACAAATTTGGGAGTACAACAAGGTTCAAACATAGGACCTTTTCTCTTTATAATATTCATCATTGATGTTGTATATAATGTATATGGTAATGATCTTTCTTCTGTAGTTAAGTATTGTAAATGCCTCACATTAGCAGATGATCTTAAAGTATATAAAACGATTCAAATTGTGCGTGATTGTATGCTGCTACAAAAGGACATTAGCCAACTGTTTCAAAGAACTGTAATTTTCCATCCCAATTTCAGAAGTAATAAATAATCCTTCGCCATCCTCATCGAAAATTGTCTTCGGTTGAATTTTCCTTAATTTTTTGTATGTTGTAAAAGTTTCTATGGGCGCAAAAATCGCCCGATTTGTTTTCGAGATACAGAGTGTCAAAGTTGAAAAGTAAAGCTTTATGCTCTTAATTTTCAACAGATCCGAGATTTTACAAAATGCCTACTTATTCTGGAAATACAATGCCTCGACGATGGCACAATGTCACCTTGATCTCGTATCCATCATACTTTTTGTTTTGTGCTCTAAAAAAGGGTGACTGAAGAAAAATTCAATTTGATCAATTTTAAATATACCCAGTGTGAATTATCTGATAAGAATAAAACATTCATTTCAACCTGGATGAACTCCCTCAATCTAGAAAAATGCGTTTTTTTTCAATATCCTGTATTTCCGAAAATAATCAGTTACTTTTTTGAATTTTTGATATAATGTACAGTTTGAGTAGTCTGAGATATTGTCATCAAAATCTGAATAGGTCTAAGAATTATTTTGTCGACAATAGTTTTGAATGTAAGGAGTTTATTCATGCCTCCTGTGATACTTATCCGTGGTGATGTATAGCCAAATATCATTCAGAATATTTCACAACTTAATCGAAATTGAATTTTTTCATCAATGGGTGAGGAAAATGAATCACATCTTTGTTCAATTCTAATTCAAAAAGCTTCATTTATTGAATTCACATATAGTTGTAGGGGAATACAAAGTAGATAAAATTAACACTGAAACCAGTTACTGTCACAGTACTCCACAGCAGGGGTAGTAAAGGAAGAAATCTTGACCATGTTGGGTGGAAGGGATCATTCCTGCCCTTCCCAATAATCACTTTTTCCCTTTTGGACCCCAAGTTGTTTTGTAGGTTACCTAAGCAGTTCAATCATTAAAATTAGAATGGAAAATGATTGAGTAATTCACCATATTGATATCAGAGTTGAATGACTGATACATTCTTCTAAGGCACTGTCGAATTTTGAATATTCGATCTCTCCCTCAGTTCTAAGAATTTCCGTCGGGGTGGCCATTAGAATATCTTACCTCTTACAAAAATATCAACATTTGGAACTATTCAAATATTCAAAAGTGCCTTTTACAAAGATTGTGTTATGAACTGAAACTGTTTCGATACATTTACAATTGGTCACCGAACGATTGGTTTTACGACAAGACCCAAAGAAGACCCAATTGCAAGTGCTTGTCTCGTAATTAAACAGAAAATCATCCTTCATTTGGCTGGGAATGACCACCTGCAGATATGCATGTTTCGAGGTTTATTGCCTCTCATCAGTGACAGGGTAGGTCGGACAACATTATAATTGTCCTGTCCCTGCCAAATGAATAATGATCAACTGTTTAGCTAATATTTCCCTACGGATAACACCACGATCTACAACCAAGTTGATCGAAGCGCCATCCGCACTTGCAATTGGGTCTTCTTTGAAGAACGTTGCACAAATATCTGTCAGTTGTAGTTCAATGTCCGTCGTGGTATTAGCCAGGGAAGTAGTTGTTTTCTGACAGATGTTTGCCTTTATTTTCCACTTTGTGGAAACGCTTAGAGAGAAGAGTACCCCTGTATTCTTTCAACATTGTTGATACCTCTCTGGCACAATATATTCGAACTAGTTCGAATGTTTACAATGTCAATAATATTCTTGAACATGATGTCATTCAAATAACAAACGAAATACTTTTCTAATGCGGGACATATTCGTAATTTCTCAACGTTAGGTCAATCACCGGCTAGTAAATCGGATATTAGTGATTGAAATTATTGTTTCTGTCTTATTCCCATAATAAATTTAGGAATTTGATTCGATAGGTATTTGAACTTGCAGAAGATGCACTTGTACTGACTGGTACAATATTAGAGTATTTTGATTGACAGGTACACGTTACAGGCCTTGGCAGCTGTTTATTCAGATCAAAACTGAGGGTCCGTGACATTGTAGGTACATCGTAAAATGTACGAAGTTTTATTTTCATCGACCTTCAATGGTGGTTATTACTCTATCATTTCAATGAACGATTTTTCAATTTGTGAGTTATTTGAAAAACTAACTTATATTTTTTGAAATTTCCAGAACTTCTCCCTGACGCACTGTTGACGGATTGCTCCAAATGCAGTGACGTGCAAAAAAGAGGCAGCAAGAAAATTATCAGACATCTTATCGACAACAAACCTGATTGGTACACGCAGCTGGAAGAGAAATACGACAAAGATGGGTCATACAAAAAGAAGTATTTGAAAGAATTAGAGGACGCTAAAGAATAAACGATCATTTGAATAGCTTTTGTTCTGCAGTAGTTTGAATGTTGGAAGTTTCTCAATAAATTGTCTTTATAGTTGATTGTGTCATTTACAGAATGCATTCAATTTTTTCTTGAATTTGCTGTGTTACATAAAACAGTAGAACATCACAAATTCCTGATTTCAAATATCATATGTGGAATATTTTGCTAACAGGTCGAAATATCCCCTCACTCCAATAATTGTATTAGTATGGATAGATAGATAAATATATTTATTTTCCTCTTTTACACAACGGTTTGAGCACGTCAAAAAGTACAAAATTATCCTACTCCAGTCAAACATCTGTCTGGAAACATTTCCCAACTGAGTACATTTTTGAACAAATCAAACGAAAAGTAAGTGAATTACAGAGGTAGAGACAAAACTACGAAAAACCCCGCATCTATCGAGATTAAAATAATATTATTACTACTGAAATGAGACAAAAATAAGCTTTCAAATCTTTCGTTAGAAAGCATATGGTTACCATTGAAAAAATTGCCGATGACGTCACTCATTTATCAATAGCTCATCAAGAACATGTTTATAAAAAGATGCTGAGGGTAATACCGTTCAACTTTCATACGAACTTTTTTTCAATAACTACTGTCATATTAACTGAGAAAAATAGGCGGTTCCATACCTTTAACAAACTCTATATAACTCCCCAATTCCCCAATTCAATCTAACATTTTTATTGTTCTCATAAATTATATAACATGTTTGCGATACTATGTTATTTTCAAAATTTCAAGGGTTGAATTAGTACATCGAAGAGATTTATTTATAGATTTACAGTCCGTTGACTAACAGAATGGAAAGATCTATCAGAAAAATCGACGAATAAACGTTGGTTCTTGAACTATTCATTTGTCTGAACCCTATAACAAGAAATAATGCAAATTGTCAGATAAATGTGTGCCTAAGCAATGAAGTTATATTGAAGACAACATTCATAACAAAACATCAACTTCAATAATTTTTACAGTAATAATTGTTTCGCTATACAATGGCTTTTTCATTTTGGAAGTATAGTATAAGTACTTTCACCATGTGTCACTGATGAGTGGTATCGACTCTAACGCAAGCTGTGAAAGCTCTTAATCTTCTGAAGTATTCATCCAGGTAACCTGGAAGATTCGTAGGAAACAATTTTACAAAAATTATACTCGCACCTGAAGGAGCCATTATATGGCGAAAGGAGTCAGGTATTTTCATACTTCGAGACCGGCCCTGATCATCCAATTAATGATGCACACCCAAAATGTAGACAAGCTCTCCGCTGACAAACACGTAGAAGAAGCGCGAACGTTCCAAGAAAAAGAAGCGTCGAGAGAGAGCCATCTAGATGAATCGTTCTATTCTCCTGAACAATCGACAACTGTGAATGCGACTATATAACCGCTGAATGACAGAGGGCGAAGGAGTCATAGACAGTCACAGAGATTTACAAATAAAGTTCTAGAGTTCGCAGATATAGATAGCCACAGTAGATATAAATTTGAAGTCTATGTTTTAGTGAATAATTGTTTTAAGTAGTGTTTTGAATAAATTAGAAAAATTAGTTTAGTGCAGTTTTACTACAATACGTTTGATTCTCTTTATCAACTTATTGATGGAACAACTCTATCGCCCACTTTGTACGTTTCGAACATATTTTCCAGTGAGGCATCATTATTTTTAACATACTCATATGAATCAAAGAAAAAATATTGAAATAAAAGTTCCTTGATCATTTTAATTTACGAATCAGAAGGAATAATTGATCTTGGAGAATTATTTGACCGTCTGGTAAGTTTTGAACGGTTTATTGCTCCTTTACTGTTTTATTCAGATACCGTTTTAGACGAACAACAATTAGACATTAATTTGGATAGACTTGATCATTAGGCCAAGAATTAAACTTAAGCGGTTCGTTGACTCTTTATAGTTCATACAGCCTTGAAACCTGATCGGTCGAATTTGAAAAATCTGGGGTTCGATATAATAATAAATCAACTCTTGTAGAGAGGAACCCATTCAACGATGACGTCTGAGTCAGTTTGACAGGTATAAAAGGTGCATCCTTTTTTATCTATAAGGAAAAAAACACTTTTTGTTACAAAGTGTTGTTTTTTATAATAAATCAGCGATAACGGTATATTTTGTAGTGCAATTATTGGAATAATAAAACTGAAATTCATAACACCACTAAATAAAACGTTAAAAAAATTAAAACGTACATTTGAGGGCAGTTGGAATTATTTTGTCGAATCAGCTCAAGGTAGAGGTGAAAGTGGCAGTGGAAGTAAGTGGATACAAAGAAAATCTGAACGTGTGTCCTGTAAAATTGTTGAAGAAGATTCTAGAAAAAAGAAACAAACATATTTCGTCAGATAAATTGTTTCTAGCACCAAATTCGTTTTGGAAAAATGAAAAGGTCAAGGGAAGGTACAAAAATGTGCCGAATGGTGTAGACGAAATTTCAAGGTGGACCAGAAATTTTGCAGAAACAATTGGTCTATATCTGAAAAATTTAATTACTTATCACTCCCATAGGGCTAGCACTATTCCTACTCTTGCCAATGCAAAAGTCTCAGAACAACAAATTATCAAGCAGACCGGACATTTGAACATCATACCTTCAGTTAGACTGACAGCATCATTCCACTTCAGTAACAAATATAAGAGAAGAAAATAGTAAAATTTTTTGTTAAATACATTTTTTGTTCAACGAATTATTTATTCAATTCAATAAATTTTGTATTTTTGTTGAATAGTTCATTTATTTGATTCGTTCAAATGAGAATTTTTGATATTCCTATTATAATTGATATTTTTCACTTTGTTAAAAATAATGTTTGCGAAATTTTATATCGCAACAGAAATTAAGTGATTTCCTAAAAAAATAAAAATCCAAATATGCTTCAATTTGAACAACTTCTCCCAAAAATATTTTGCTGAATTTTCTGAAATAAGGGTACTCTACTACCTGTATGTTGTTTGAATTGCAACCATTCGAAGTGCACCTACTATGATTATCAAACATGCAACAACATTTGGAAATATTTGAATTTTGGTTGTGCAATTAATAAAAAAATCGTACATGTTCTAGACTTGAATGGCCACCCTGTATAATACTCTCGATGTCTCGATGTGTCACCAGCAACAAAGTAATTCGTTGAAAGTTTCCATAAAAAGCTCTTCTTCCTATAAATAATTCCATATGTAGAAATCATTATAATTTTTCATAATCATATTCTGTTATAAGACAACTTCAATATAGGTGTGTGACAGGTATAGATAAAAAAAAATGATTCTTTTTGTTGGATTTTCAAAACAAGCAATGTAAGAAAATTCATACTGAGTGAGGATTCATGTAGCTTTCAAAGTTTATCGATTATAAATAATTGCCAAATCAATTAAAACTCAAATTGGTATGTTTTCTGATATTAACTTACATAATATATTTAAAAAAATTATTCATAACAACTTATAAAGTAGTAATGATGCTATTTCAACTTTCTGATTCATCGTAAATTAGTTTTCAAAACGGTCATCATTGAATAAGATAAAAAAATATATAAAAACCTTCATCACTGTGTGGTCGAAGATTTTTCCATTCAGGCAGCTTTTTCAAAGAGTAATTTCATGTCTATCTGCTGTATATTTAACACGATTTGAACTCTTCTTGCATATGATAGAATGAACAGTACCCTTATTATCAAAAACGATGTGAATTCATCTTTTCCTCTTTCCTGTCGTTCATCTTTCTTACACCAATTCAATCTCCCGAAATCATTAGCTATAAACGTTGTCTCTGTGAATTCACTGTTTCATAAGTTTCAAATTTCCACAAAACACCAACTAAACGCCTTTTTTCTTCACTACCATAAACCAGAAGATATTCTCAAGACATTGCAGGATTTTCCCTGTTATGTAAACCAGTTAAAAAATACTCGCTACGGTTTAGATATATCTAATCCAATCATTCGGAATAGTTTATCATGAATTAAACAACATGATGGGTCTCATAATCTATCGCGAAACATAATTCATAGAACAGTTACTCTATCAATTACTGTCTTCAATTGTAGGTTTCCATCATCTAACATGCACTTTGTCATCATACGTAAACTATTTATGAAGTAGGTACACCTCTTTTCGTCCTTGTACCTATTCAACAATTTATAAATGAGAGGTACCTGTAATTGTACAAGATAATTGAGAGAGTAACTTAATTTCTCGGGTACACGTGACATATAAGGATAGGTTTATATATTTAGTATCAGGTCATTTTTCTAAGAATGATCATGAGTAATACATTTTTTTATCGCCCATAAAACTGAAGATTTTGTGGTAAACTCTGAACATAATCATCACAGAGGTTATTGAAACAAATTTCTTATATATTTTTCCATTGTCATTCGATAATAATGATCAATCACTGTAATTGAGCTAATAATAATAAAGTTGATTTAGTGTTTGAAGTAATAGACATTTCCCTAATGATACACAAAGAACGTGACATGTTGAAACCATCAACTCATCGTCACCAGTACTGGACACCACACAAAAAAATAACTACTAAAATGAAAAACTAGAAATGGAAAGGATAAAAATTCACAAACACCAGTCTGAATATACTGAAGTTTTATCCAGATACCAAACCGCTATTTTCAACAACACGACACGTGTTTCAGTCACCAAGTGCCCATCATCTGGCCTTCCTGCATGACGGAAATTTCCACTAGAAAATGCAAACATTCCATAAGTTATCATATACACCAGCATGTACTCAACAACCTCAATGAATCCTGAAAACTACAGTGACTGATCTATCATATCAGTGTTGAAAGTTCCCGTTGCCTTTAAGTATATCACTATCAATTTCACTGTCAAATTGTCATATTCAAATATTTGTGCCACTACTTCCTCGTGCCTGTTCATGTATTGAAAATACCATTCCCTTTACCGATGCTCAAAATCCCTGTATGCTCTCGGCTACCCTTAAAGTGGAGATGGTCGTGGGAAAATACAGACGAGCCTTGAGGTGACTAAGATGAACTTTCAACCTTACTTGTATAAAAATAATGACACTACCTAGTTTCCTTTCACGGTAGGTCCAATACTTTTTCATAAAGAAATAGGAAATCGAAAAAAGGAAAAAACAATTCCCATCCTATCCTATATAATGAATGACATTTTTAACGCACACCCAGAACATAGCAGTTGAGTAATCCAAATATCGTTACACTTTTCCGTACTATCATTTGCCTCAAATATAAATTTGTGCATCTCTAGCTGATTTTCATATACACAAGGGAAGACAAGTTGAAGGATTATACCGTATACGGAACCTAATATACCTCTTCCCTGCGATAGCTTACAACCTCCTACCAACAGTTTTTCACCAGTCCACTCTCAAAACCCTCTACTGTCCTCTGCCTCAGACCTTTCTCAAATTTTCATTTCTACCAACGAAATTTCCGAACATGGTCTCCAACATAATCATTCTAAACAACCAACAGATTACGTTTCACTTCACAAAGAACAGAGTACTATGAACCCCGTTAACGAACAAAACTGGAAACAAATATTTTAGTGGAACAATTCAATGACTATTTTGCTACAATTGCTGATAAGATTATAAGGTCACTACGTAACATACCCCATGAATCTACTTTTTATTTGAAAACCTTAAAAACACCGGTACACTCATTTATGTCAAATCCTGTTACTCCGGATGATATCTATGACGTCGTTCTTGGTCTGAAAAATTTTAACTTAACTGATACTTATGAATTAACTAGCAAAATTATCAAATCGCTGGCAGATATTCTTGCTGACTGTTTTTGTACAGGAACTTTCCCAAATTTTCTGTTGTTATACCTGTATTGACGAAAGGAAGCACTGACAATGTCAATAACTTTCGTCCTATTTCTATCATTCCAATAATCGGTAAGATCATTAAAATCATCGTCAAAAAACAGCTCTATAACTTCATGGAAATGAACTCTCCATTGTGTCCAGGTCAATATGGTTTTAGAAAAAAGATGTCCACAACGAAAGCTCTTCTCCAAGTACTGTCGAACATAGTCGAGGGCCTTGAGGATAGTAAATACTCACAACTTGAGTTGTGTGATCTTTCGAAAGCCTTCAATTGTGTATCGCATGACATTCTATTGATAAAACTACACAGCTATGGCATCAGGGGCGTAGCTCTGAATTTCTTCGAATCTTACCTCATCATGTCAAACGGAGATCTATCGAATAGTAAGGCCGTTAAACACGGTGTTCCCCAAGGCTCGGTTCTGGGTACCCTTCTCTTCCTAATCTATATATATATTATATAAATATATATAAATAAATATATAATATAAATATATATATATATATATATATATATGAAAACTAAAAGTTCGGGTTGAACCGCGTCTAGAATTTGTTGAAATTCGACGTTTCGGCTCCGATTTTGGAGCCATTTTCAAGAACTGAAATAGAAAGAAAATTAATGAAAGGTTAAAACGTAATTCTACGCTGAGGTCTCAATCTGCCTACTCCTCAGGTATAATTACGTTAGGTTTTTGTGACTTGACGTCGGGGTCTCAATCTGCCTACTCCCCATGTCTCGTCACTGGTTCTCTCTAAGGTCTCAATCTGCCTACTCCTTCGAGAGAACTGAGGAATTGTGGGTTGAGGAACTGTATTTATAGTGGACGTGGCTGTAATGGCCGTGTGCAATGTATTGGCGCGAGGTGAACTATGGGCGGGAACTGAATTGGCGCTAGATGAGCTGTGTGCGGGAACTTGGTTGGCGCTAAGTGAGCTGTGTGCGGGAACTGGGTTGGTGGGAAATGAGTTTATGCGTGCAATGAGAGGCTTCCAGGTATTGGGAAGTCTACGTCCGTCGTCGCGAGTGTTGAGGCAATTGGGGCGCTTCTCTATCTCAAGGGCTTCTCGGATGATCCTGGTTTGCAGAGTTTTCTCGGTGGAAATTGTTTTTGTGTTTTGGAAGTCTATTTTGTGACCTGTGTCTTCTCGATGTTTATAAAGTGCGGAAGTGGAAGATGCCTGACGCACAGCAAGTTCGTGTTCGTAGACTCTGGAAGTTACTCGTCTATTAGTCTGGCCAATATAAGTTCTCGGGCAGTCTGAACATGGTATTTCATATATACCTTGAGAATCGTTTGGTATTGTGTCCTTGGGAGATCTGAGGAATTTGGATATTTGGTTGTTGGCCGTGAATATTGTTTTTATCTCGTGTTTTCTCAAGATATTACTGATTTTGTCTGTCACACCTTTGATGTATGGTAGGAAAGCTTTGTGTGGCTGAATACTCTCTAGTGGATCGTTCGTTTTTGGAGGACGGGTCAGTTGATGGCGGATAGACTTGTCGATTAGCGAATTGTTGTAACCATTTTGGAGTAAGGCTGATTTCAGTTTGTCCAGTTCTTGTGGTCTATTCTGGTTGTCGGTAAGCTGAATTGATCTGTATATCAGGGAGTTCAATACGGAGTTTGTTTGTGCTGGATGGTGATGAGAGTTTGCGTGTAGGTATCGGTTGGTGTGGGTCTGTTTCCTGTGTACTGTGTGGGTGAAAGAGTTCATTAATTTTCTTTCTATTTCAGTTCTTGAAAATGGCTCCAAAATCGGAGCCGAAACGTCGAATTTCAACAAATTCTAGACGCGGTTCAACCCGAACTTTTAGTTTTCAAATATCTGACCGCGGAAACCTATCTGAACATATATATCTATATATATATATATATATATATATATATATATATATATATATATATATATATATATATATATGTTCAGATAGGTTTCCGCGGTCAGATATTTGAAAACTAAAAGTTCGGGTTGAACCGCGTCTAGAATTTGTTGAAATTCGACGTTTCGGCTCCGATTTTGGAGCCATTTTCAAGAACTGAAAAAGAAAGAAAATTAATGAAAGGTTAAAACGTAATTCTACGCTGAGGTCTCAATCTGCCTACTCCTCAGGTATAATTACGTTCGGTTTTTGTGACTTGACGTCGGGGTCTCAATCTGCCTACTCCCCATGTCTCGTCACTGGTTCTCTCTAAGGTCTCAATCTGCCTACTCCTTCGAGAGAACTGAGGAATTGTGGGTTGAGGAACTGTATTTATAGTGGACGTGGCTGCAATGGCCGTGTGTAATGTATTGGCGCGAGGTGAACTATGGGCGGGAACTGAGTTGGCGCTAGATGAGCTGTGTGCGGGAACTTGGTTGGCGCTAAGTGAGCTATGTGCGGGAACTGGGTTGGTGGGAAATGAGTTGATGCGTGCAATGAGAGGCTTCCAGGTATTGGGAAGTCTACGTCCGTCGTCGCGAGTGTTGAGGCAATTGGGGCGCTTCTCTATCTCGAGGGCTTCTCGGATGATCCTGGTTTGCAGAGTTTTCTCGGTGGAAATTGTTTTTGTGTTTTTGAAGTCTATTTTGTGACCTGTGTCTTCTCGATGTTTATAAAGTGCGGAAGTGGAAGATGCCTGACGCACAGCAAGTTCGTGTTCGTAGACTCTGGAAGTTACTCGTCTGTTAGTCTGGCCAATATAACTTCTCGGGCAGTCTGAACATGGTATTTCATATATACCTTGAGAATCGTTTGGTATTGTGTCCTTGGGAGATCTGAGAAATTTGGATATTTGGTTGTTGGCCGTGAATATTGTTTTTATCTCGTGTTTTCTCAAGATATTACTGATTTTGTCTGTCACACCTTTGATGTATGGTAGGAAAGCTTTGTGTGGCTGGATACTCTCTAGTGGATCATTTGTTTTTGGAGGACGGGTCAGTTGATGGCGGATAGACTTGTCGATTAGCGAATTGTTGTAACCATTCTGAAGTAAGGCTGATTTCAGTTTTTCCAGCTCTTGTGGTCTATTCTGGTTGTCGGTAAGCTGAATTGATCTGTATATCAGGGAGTTCAATACGGAGTTTGTTTGTGCTGGATGGTGATGAGAGTTTGCGTGTAGGTATCGGTTGGTGTGGGTCTGTTTCCTGTGTACTGTGTGGGTGAAAGAGTTATTGGATTTCGTAATGAGAACGTCCAGGAAAGCTAGGGAGTTGTTCATTTCGGTCTCCATTGTAAATTTCATGTTGGGATGGATATCGTTTAGGTGATCTAAGAACGTGTTTAAGATTTCGTAACCATGAGGCCATATGACGAAAATGTCGTCAACGTATCTGAACCAGCAAGTAGGCTTGTGGTCATGGAAGACTTCGAAACCAGGGCTGTAGAAGCATTTGACCACAAGCCTACTTGCTGGTTCAGATACGTTGACGACATTTTCGTCATATGGCCTCATGGTTACGAAATCTTAAACACGTTCTTAGATCACCTAAACGATATCCATCCCAACATGAAATTTACAATGGAGACCGAAATGAACAACTCCCTAGCTTTCCTGGACGTTCTCATTACGAAATCCAATAACTCTTTCACCCACACAGTACACAGGAAACAGACCCACACCAACCGATACCTACACGCAAACTCTCATCACCATCCAGCACAAACAAACTCCGTATTGAACTCCCTGATATACAGATCAATTCAGCTTACCGACAACCAGAATAGACCACAAGAGCTGGAAAAACTGAAATCAGCCTTACTTCAGAATGGTTACAACAATTCGCTAATCGACAAGTCTATCCGCCATCAACTGACCCGTCCTCCAAAAACAAATGATCCACTAGAGAGTATCCAGCCACACAAAGCTTTCCTACCATACATCAAAGGTGTGACAGACAAAATCAGTAATATCTTGAGAAAACACGAGATAAAAACAATATTCACGGCCAACAACCAAATATCCAAATTTCTCAGATCTCCCAAGGACACAATACCAAACGATTCTCAAGGTATATATGAAATACCATGTTCAGACTGCCCGAGAAGTTATATTGGCCAGACTAACAGACGAGTAACTTCCAGAGTCTACGAACACGAACTTGCTGTGCGTCAGGCATCTTCCACTTCCGCACTTTATAAACATCGAGAAGACACAGGTCACAAAATAGACTTCAAAAACACAAAAACAATTTCCACCGAGAAAACTCTGCAAACCAGGATCATCCGAGAAGCCCTCGAGATAGAGAAGCGCCCCAATTGCCTCAACACTCGCGACGACGGACGTAGACTTCCCAATACCTGGAAGCCTCTCATTGCACGCATCAACTCATTTCCCACCAACCCAGTTCCCGCACATAGCTCACTTAGCGCCAACCAAGTTCCCGCACACAGCTCATCTAGCGCCAACTCAGTTCCCGCCCATAGTTCACCTCGCGCCAATACATTACACACGGCCATTGCAGCCACGTCCACTATAAATACAGTTCCTCAACCCACAATTCCTCAGTTCTCTCGAAGGAGTAGGCAGATTGAGACCTTAGAGAGAACCAGTGACGAGACATGGGGAGTAGGCAGATTGAGACCCCGACGTCAAGTCACAAAAACCGAACGTAATTATACCTGAGGAGTAGGCAGATTGAGACCTCAGCGTAGAATTACGTTTTAACCTTTCATTAATTTTCTTTCTTTTTCAGTTCTTGAAAATGGCTCCAAAATCGGAGCCGAAACGTCGAATTTCAACAAATTCTAGACGCGGTTCAACCCGAACTTTTAGTTTTCATATATATATATATATATATATATATATATATATATATATATATATATATAAATATATATATATCTACCAACGAAAGCGTTTTTTTGCAGATGATGCAACATTTATTTGTCAGAGTAATAATGTTAGTAATCTGTTCACGTTATCTAATGAGACAATGGACTTGGTCAAAACCTGGTTCACTTGTAATAAACTCAAACTTAATGTGGAAAAGAATCAGTCCATTCTTATATCTTCCCAATCAAATCTCACTCAAGGCAACAGTGTAAAATTACTTGGCATGCACCTAGATGATAGACTCAACTGGGGCACACATATTGCGGTATTAGCAAAGAAACTATCTAGTATTATCTTTTTGATTCGACGTTTGAAAAATATCGTCAGTATTTATGTTCTCAAAACCTGTTATTTTAGATTATTTTATAGTCATCTGTCTCATGGGATTCTTCTTTGGGGAGATTCTTGCCACTCTCACCAGAGTAATTTCTTCATCGATAATTCATCCCTCTACCATTTCTCTTGATTACATTACGAATAACAAACCCCACAAAAATCTTGCCTCCAATTAAGCTTAGTCTTGAAATTGATAATTTTTTTTAATGTACTTGGTGAAAAATCAAATATGATTAAAATATTGATAAAAAATATACATTGAAAAAATGTGAAACTAACTTTATTTGATTTTCAAAAAGGAAAACTACCACTCTCAATATTAGGTCTAGAGAGGAAAAGTTAAATTTCATAAGAAGTGTTAGAAAAGATCTATTAAATTGCGTGCGAGAATAGGTTGAATCTGCACACTTGTAAAAAAATTCAGTACTGATGAGAGGAAATAACCTCGAAACATGCATGTATGCAGGTGGTCATTTCCAACAAAATGAAGGATGGTATTCAATGGCTTCATTACAGTCAGCACTTGCAAATAGTGTCCTCCTTGAGGAACATTGCACAAATGGATGACAAATGTAATTCAATGTCCGTATGGGGAAGTAGTTGTTTTCTGTCAGATATTTGCATCATTTTTCCACTTTGTGGAAATGTGTGGAGGGACGGAGAACTTTGCTCGATTTATTGAATGACCACTACTCAATAATTTGTTTCTGGTAAATTCACCTTTCCCCAGTTTTAACCATGACAATCCGATAACTTCCCAAATATCGATAAGGCAGTAGTGTGGCACGGCAGAACCGAACTCGCCATAACAATGAAAATCCTGGAGAAAGTGCAACAGTATATATCAGGAGCAATGAGGTCTACTACAACAGCAGCAACAGAGGTAATTCTGGACCTCACTCCTCTCCATATCATGGTGAGGAGAACTGTTTGGGGAGCAAACCTCAGGTTGGCTAAAGTTGGACTCAAAGGGATAACACACAAGGTAAGGGGCTCAACCCCCACCGAAAGTGCACACCTTGCCGATCTCCCAACCAACGAAATTATCAGAAAATTTAGTTTCGAGAAATATTTTCGAACGGATCTAAATACCAAGAATGGATGGAGCATAGAATCCATTCGAGCACTGGGAAAGAATACTATAACATGGTACACGGACTGGTCCAAAACTCCCGACGGAACTGGAGAAAATCTTACTTCCAAGAAGAACTCAATAAAACTGAAGAAGCAATGAGAGCAACATACTGTCAAAGACTTCCAGGGCTAAAGCAGGCCAAAGATTTCCTCGACAACTTCAACCGATCAAGATCGAAGACACAGATTACTCTCAGCAAAACTAGTCTAAAGACAATCACGGGATTTCTGACGGGGCACTGCAGTCTCAAAGAACACCTATGGAAGCTAGGCTTAGAGGAGGAAAACACCTGCAGATTCTGTGAGGAACATCCAGAAACACCACACCATATATTGATTGAGTGATATTGCTGTTCACAAAAGATTGAATATACTGGGATCACACCAGCTGATTGTGGGAGAAATACCACGAATAGACCCCCTCAAAATCCTTAAATTCCTCAAGGAATTGGGGCTTGAGGGACTGCTGTAAACAAGAATACCTTGAAATAGCAGAAAAAGATGGGGCACTAGAACTAATTAGGTCGCAGCGCATCAGACACCATTGATACTTACCATTACCATTACCATTAAGGCATGAATCGGAACACGATGTTTCCATAATATCAGAATATTTGGAGACTGTTTTCATTGAATTCCAGTTTTACATCAATGTATATAGTCAATTTTCCGAATACCACCATAGGTATTCAGTGATATACAAACCACTCCCTGTATTCAAAATGGGACGATTACCAAGCAAAACATCAGTCTGATGTCAATTCGAAGGAAATAGTCCGAGGAAAAAATTAATCACTTCAAAATGTTGATTTTATACATCGATCGAGTCCAATAATAATTTTTCCAGTGCGATCGATATATTCTTTCTACGTATTCCCCCTCCTCAATATTAGTTGTAAACATCTATTGTTTCAATAACTTCATATAAATACACAAAGTGTCGCTTTTCCAATGCATTTTCTGAACTTCTTTGAAATCATAAGTCGGAAAATGAAAGTTGCACTTATTTTGTGTGTTTTGGTCACTTTCTGTATGTTTGTGAACGCCAGACCCGACGAAAAGTATACCACTAAATATGACAACATAGATTTGGATGAGATCATCAAAAATGACAGACTTTTGCGCGGTTACGTGGACTGCCTTTTGGGCACAAAAGGCTGCACGAAGGATGGAGAGGAATTGAAAAGTAAGTTGATTTGTTAACCGAAACACGAAATTTTGTCATTTTTAATTGCACGAGAGGTTTGTTCAATGAGAAACTGTTGCCTAGCAATAGACGAGAAAAACTGTCAACTATGAAAAAAGCGACAAAGAAGTTGAAGCGTTTTTAGGTTGAAAGTTTCTTGAGACAAACTGCTAACGGTAACATTTTAGAATTTGAACAACTCAAATTCACCAAATACCAATA
Organism: Chrysolina americana; assembly: GCA_958502065.1. Classification (NCBI taxonomy): domain Eukaryota; kingdom Metazoa; phylum Arthropoda; class Insecta; order Coleoptera; family Chrysomelidae; genus Chrysolina; species Chrysolina americana. Next base: position 93,624,074 of record OY293411.1, read on the forward strand.
CAAATATCGAATGTAATTTGGCAGGACAATTTAATGAATAAGAAATTTAGAAACGAATCAATACAAACTTAATTTATGAACCATCAAAAATAAATACATTTTTATTTGAATGTACAATTATTATTAAAAACGCAGTTATTGAAATTCATACCAGGAACAGTGATGTCGCTGCAGGTGCCACAGCTAATCGTTTCTGTAGTAGATATTGAAGTTTTTTTCTTTTTCCAAACGAATTGATTAAATAATGCTCGAATGATACTCCTTGTCAACTTGTAGGTATGATTTTATTGATGATGAATTGCTGTGTCCTATTATTTTTATAGAGATTGTTCTTCAATTCCGCTTATACCCAGTTCGCTAAATGCTACCGCTCGATTTGAGTGATTTGAAATTTCGACACATTTGACATCTAATGCGTTGTGCTGAGCATTTAGTTCATTTGGAAATTTCATTATTTCCAATCGGCACATTCTTATACTAACCTATAGAATTTTTCTTCTTCCATAACGAATTCGGTGTAAGAAATACTCTGTCTCGTTTTCTAAAATAGAGGATTATACTCGACACATCCAGTTTGTTTCCCATTTTTTCAGTTTCAGATACAAAATAAGTACGTTTGCAGTAAGCTGCTTCTCCTCCGCGCCAAGCTAATGCAAACGCAAAAATGTCCTTTCGGTTCATTTTCGTCACATAATTTGGTCATTGCGAATACTTCAGATTCATTAAGAGCTGATGCACTACATTTTCTTTTTCCAGGTTGTGCTTGTAGGATTTTTCGTTTAGCATTACGTGTGTCTTGTGATGAATTAAACTGAACGTGGGTGAAAGGGCTGAAAATAATATTGAATTAGTTATAATATTTACTTTGTAGCATTTTCGCAGTGGTGTCCCGAATTGTTTCAACTTTCGCTTCTTTGTAGTCTTCTCCGTTAATTTTTCGCATATTAAATGCCCAATCTTACAATTTTACATTCAATTTCTCGATGGAAGTGTCTGGCACAAATCTATATTTTTTTTGCATGGCAAAACGTAGAAAATTGTCTCCAGATTAATGATTGCGTCGCAACTGTTTAAGTAGGCGCACAGGTATTAACATTTCAACTAATTTTGGCAACCAACACCGCGATAATTGATAAACACATGAATAAGTGAAAAAACCACTAGTGCATTTGTCACTGTAAAAATTGCAGCTAACTTTTGTAGCTGTCAAGGTGGCAATTGCACTGTGGAATATGCGATTTATTTATGAGTTGAATTGTCAAAATAATAGAATATACGGTGTCCCTGAATTCCAAAATTATCTCTGCTAATAATAATGATAATGACAATGGACAGTTCAATGTGTAGTTTGGGAAATAATACTCTGAAGATAGGCCAAATAGAGATAATAAATTACCAGTCTAACAACTTTTTATTTTCTATATTTTTGGAACTATATACTTCCGTATTTTGGAAGTAATAACATCCATAAACTGAATCTGCATGCAACGTATAAGACGTGTAAGATTGTGATCAAAAAAGATCGTTTTCAACTATTGCATTGGTTCAAAGTTGCTGGTCTATTTTCTTCCTGAAAAAAATATCTGGAGAATGAAAGAAGCTTTGCCTATCCTATTTTGTCACTCATCAAGGTGACAAAGAGCTTTGGAGTCCGTTGAAATTATCGTTCAGCTTGCAGACTTCAGTATTTTAAATGAATTTTGATTGGAAGATGAGAAATTCACTTCCTTTTCCCTCCCCTTTTAACTATTTGACGTTCATTTCTTTTCTAATATCTTTGATTCTTCAGTTTTGCCATCCTTCGGTCCCACACCCACCATCATTGGGAATTCAGTGTGAATAATCATCTCATACTTTTGTATAATCTGAAAGCTATTGTGTTTTTCCATCGTCAGTTGAAATGGTGACCACCTTCCTTCTACTCTCCCTTTGACGATTTCACCTTCAGTTCTTTTCTGATATCTTCGATTCTTCAATTTTTCTTTCCTCAACTTCCACACCCATCATTATTGGGAATTAAGTAAAAACTTTTAGATAATCCGAAAGCTATTGGTTTTTATAAATTGTCTCAGTTGAAAATTTAAATGGTGATCTCCTCTCCTAGTTTATTAGAATTTGCATGTTCCATTGATTTCCGTTCATTCTCTTCTACTCTATCTTTAACGATTTTACTTTCAGTTCTTTTAAATATCTCCGATCTTTAATTTTATTTTCTTAACTCCCACACCCACCATCATTGGGAATTGAATAAATACTTTTGGATAATCTGAAAGCTATTAGTTTTTTCAATCGTCAGTTGAAAATTGAAGTGATGGCCTTTATTAGAAGTTTATTAACAATCTCTTTTAAGTTCCGTCTATTTCAGTTCCTTTCCTCCTACTAACCTTTCAACTATTTTACCATTAGGTTATCCTTGGGAATTCAATGTGATGAAACGCCTCCTACTCTTGGACCCGAAAGCTAAGTATTCCTTTTTCTTTTCAATCGTTAGTTGAAATGGTTGCCTCCACTAGGAGTTTATCATAATTTCCTTCCATGATACTTCTAATTCAGTTTATTTCCTCCTACACCCCCTCTTAACGATTTCACCCTCAATTCTTTTATAATTCTTCAGTTTTGCTTTCCTTCGTTACCACCTCCACCATCCTTGGGAATTCAATGTTAAAAAAAATTGTTAAAATTGTTATTTCCGTCAACCAGCTGCACAACCTTAAGAGTACAACCCTCAAAAGTCTTCGAAAGACTTGTCCAAGCTAGGGAAGACGCAGCCCTTACCTTTTAACGTGTGAGGCCATGCACAAGACCGATGAACATGCTGGGAATCGAACCCATGACCCTTAGGTTAAGAGACAAGCGCTCTACCACCATGACCATCACGGTGTCATAGAACATATCAAACTTTTGGATAATCTGAAAGCTAATGGTTTTGTTCTAGAGATAACCCTACTGCATTAGCCATAAAAATAAAAAGATTCAAGTAATTTTCATTTGAATCACTACAATTACATTTCCATGGCAGTTAATTGTTTCTAATTCAACCGCGGGCGTCAAGGCCAACTGAGATTAACTGAACTAAATAATACGTGATTTTCTGAAACAAAAAGAGATCAATTCGCTAATATTTTGAAATCCGTTGGTTATAGGCATATATCGATACTGAATCAAATGAGATTATAAAATTGGGGGGGTTTCCGTTTGAAAAATTGTACTTTTCATTGTCAATAATTTTGACCAAATAACTTATATCTGTTTCATCAAGTGATTGAATTTATATTGTTATTTTTCTACCTCACTCATAATCACTCAGTCAATTTCTACAGTACTCATTGAAACCGTTTTTGTTTTTCAGAGGTTCTCCCAGATGCTCTCAAAACTAAATGTTCCAAGTGCAACGACAAGCAGAAGAATGGGGCCAAGAAAATAACTCGCTATCTCATAAAAGAAAAAAGACCTTGGTGGAATGAATTGGAAGTAGTCTACGATCCTGATGGTACTTACAGAAAGGAGTATGAAGAAGAACTGAAGAAAGAGGGAATCGACCTCAGTTAAACCGAATATGTCAGTTGTGGCTATATTCAAATGGATAATAAGAATTGAACAAGACAAATTAAATGATTAATCCCCTGGTATTGGTTCTGTTATATTTTCTCATCGACCTGTTCGAAACCCATAATCAAACAGCATTTGGAACAACTAATTAGCAAATCCAAAAGTATGATACTCGTTTTAGTTGAATATGCATACAAAATTTACTCCCAGATAGAAAAATTTAAGTACCCGCTTCCTTAAGATGCCTAAAAACCATGGTTGTGACTTATTTATACCTACAAAACAAAAGGATTAAACGCGATACATTACCCAGCTTGATTAAGAGAAAACAAATGAAATCTTGGTATGATTTTCGAATACCCCGCTACACTTTCGTGAATTTCTTCTCAAAGTAATGTTTCATGAATAAAAGTGGGAATATGAAATGATTGAAACAATATAATGAGTGGAATAATAAAATACGTAATTATGATCTCAGGTAGTTTTAGTTGTAACTTGATATACATTTTCGAAAAATTAAATTAAATTTTTGCTGGAATGCAACCAACTAGATTCACTAATAATACATCAGATATACGATTGAGAACAAAAAATATTTTCTTCCTTCACCACACAAGTAATTACTAGATGCGCATTTCGATAACTATGTTAACTTCGTCACTAGGGATTACTTAACAAGCATTTCAGTTTGGGTTATTTTATACGTCTTTGAATGTGGATTCGTTTGTTGATTGTTCATTATCTATAAACGCAATCCACTTTTCTTTCTGTTAAATGCTGTTATTGAAGATCAGGAAGTTGTAGAAAAATTTCAATTTTGAGATAAATATGGAGGAGGGATGTAAGACAAGCAATTGTTCCTTGTATCGGTCTTAATCTCATAAATATTCCTCTTCAGTTTTGGAGTTATACAGGAAAAAACGAAAATATCGAAATTTTTCTCTTGCCTATATATTTCAATTTTGCGAATCCCAAAGCAATTTTCCTAAAGCAACTTATTGTAGACTATACAAATATGGGAATACAAATCATATACAGTGCATCGTACAAATTGAGCCACCTTCAATTGTATATTCTCGAATTCTCGTTTAGAATTATAATAATATAATAATAAAATAATAAGGATGAAATAAATTTTTGATGCACATTTTTCAACCGATAATAAACCTACTTCACTTCCCAAAAACGATACTTTGGTGCATTCGCTATGACAGGTGTTTTCAATTGATATACGATATAGAAGGAGTCCCACTGATGGATATTTCAAAGTTAGGGTTGCTAGGGATTAAAGTATATGAATATTTTGAGTTTATCTGACTTCCAAAAAAGTTCACAAGAAGATTACATATCTGAAATAATTCTGAAATAATTTATGCTTTTTTAATTAAGGGGAGTGGTAAGTTTTCGAACGAATACGGTGTATATGTGTTGAGAAGGCATATTTATGGAATCAGTGGGGTACTTTTGAATGGGATTTTTATTTAATTCTGACAACTACATCAACATCAATAACAAATCATAAGTATACAATATACATAACTACAAAAACATCAGAATAGATCAGTGATCAAACTAGTTTCATGCAACAACAATATGAAATATCCTTATTGATTTTCCTCATATCTCTTTCAGAAGAAACAAAGTGCGAAGATGTCTGGATTCATTATTTTCGCATATTTTCCAATCAATGGCTTACTGACAAATCGTATACTGATAGGCCTATAGGAAGATGTATTCTCACGCTGAACACTTTCAACGGGGCTAGCATTTTTGAGGGGATTTATTTTTTAGAAATGGTTTGGAGTAATTATTCACATGTTCTCTTGCGTTTATGGCATCACACGTTAAATGGCAAGGGCCTCGTCTGTCTTAGCTCGCAGAATTCTCGTGAATACTTCTGAGGGTTGCTAGTAAGGGTGGAGCCGGTTGACGGATAAAACAAATTCAAGAACAATATTTCAGATTCAAAACATTGAAATACGTTTTCTTCAATAGCTTGACAAAAATCATTATCCATAAATGACACAAAGATCATAATCTAATATGGTTTCAAAACCTCATGAGGTGACTACTGTCAAATAAGAAAAGTTCTGTTTTTTATGGACATCGCCTTATACTCTTGGTAGAACTGTCTTTTTATATTGTGTTCTAAAATATTTTTTATCATAGATGGTGTCCGAAAAAGTACCTATGAGTAAACAAATCCAATTTTGTCGATGAATGACTGACAATAGGTCATTATTTCCGACGCCAGCTCTGTATACAAGCAATTAGTGATGATCTGTTCTAAATGGCCAACTACCAAACTGATTTTCCCAAAACCTATAATATTAGTAATTGATGTGAATAAAACCACCCATCTCATCGTAATTTCACACGAGTATATGAACTGTAGACCAAATAGAAGAACCTCTTCATAGTAGTTGGATGATCTTAAATAAGTGGTGAAAATGAGAGCAATAATTCTTCTTGCAATACTGAGTGTTTGTGTGGCCAATTACACTACAAGGTACGACAAGGTGAATGTGGAACAAATTCTCGGAACTCATAGGTTGCTGAAGAGATATGTGGACTGTCTTCTGGAGATACCAAAAACCTGCAACAAGGACGGATTGATGTTGAAAGGTATTTTTCCCCTTGATAATTCTTAAAATAATTTGGATGTGTCATTAAAATTTTAGAATTGAATAAAATTAATGATGGCTGTGATGTTCTCGATATAAATAATTCAAGGTAGAAACATTAAAACATGAAACTTTCGGAGAAGGCAGTTTCGTCTCATCGGTGATACCTTACTCTCGAACTCGCTCACTTATCTGGAACATCACAAAAGAGTTTGCGGTATGCCTGTATTTCATGGTTGATATTGTAGTCTAGCGTTTTTCTATCGGGACTGTTTTTTCAATTAATGCAAATCCCAATTTTCTCTGAACAATCCATGCACGTAATTATTTACTTATCAATGACACTTTTACGAAGATATAATCTGTGAATGAGTAACCGTTTAAAATTTATTGCTTTTTGGAGACAATCCAAGGTCGAAATGATGAATATAGAATACTTGAGTTATAAGTGCACAGAATAGTAGTTTGGAATTTATTATCTAGGTATACATATAATATTGAGATGACCGAGATTGATTTTTCCCAATAAAAATGCATATTAGTTCCTGAGTTTCCAGTAATTCACATCATTTATTTGTGTTGTCAGTTTTAGGTCATTAACGATAATGGAAACCAGTTTCAGTTTCATTAACAGTTTACATGGATTGTCTCTTAGCTCATTTGTATGTTCAATTCATTTCTGAGAACTGATATAAACCAACTGAGAATTATCTGTTTCCCAGAAATAAAAATAGAGAAACATAGGTCATATGAAAATTTATTGTTATTCCGAAATCAAGAATAAGTATATGTTATTATGATGATAATATATCTCCTTGCTCAACAACCAATCAGTGTATTTCAAATTTTGAAATTCAGCCAATAGAATCAGAATTACACTGAAAATATAGCTTGTCGCTGTATTTTCACTGTGATAAACCTGCTTAGTTTTTGTTTTGCTGACTATCAAGTGAAAATAATGATTTATAATATAAATATCAAATTTATGTGTTTTGACTAGTTATCTGTATCAATATGAGCGATCGTTGGGGACAAATAATGTCCATTGGTATCATAGATGAGGCAGTGGAAAAGAGTATTCCGTTGAATACGGCTAGAAGTAAAGCATCAATTACCAGACAATTCAACAATTTTTACACATTGTAAATTACTTACTTCAAATTAAAACGGTGACATGATTTTTCTTTATTTCAAATCGATATACTTATTGTCGTCCTAAATATAATTTTCTGAAATCATTGGCAATCCCCATGCAAGAAAATACAACTCGTCCTGCGGGCTCGCATTTTCAGATTTGGGATTGCAGTGGATTGGTAATAATTATAACACTTATTATATTACTCCTGAAAAAAATATAAGTAATGAATATGGTAATCAAGATAAAAGTGGGATTTTTATTGAAAATAAAATGAGATATTTTTCTGAAACCTGTAACATGCAAAACTAACTACTGATATATCCAATTTTAAAGATTGACAGTTACAATGGATTCCAATAAAGAAATGACAAAAATAGATTATTCAATAGGTTTGTTCCAGCAGTGTCAATCATGCCAAAAGTTGTCAATGTTGTCAAGGTGTGTGTCTGATATGTTTCTCCTTTAATTTCAGTAGTAAAACTGCTCATAACTTGAGAAAGTATTTGTTTTTCAAAATCTGCTGAATGAGAATGAAAATATCTCATCCAAGATATTTTCCAAATGACCTCGTTTTCTACCAGAAGAGATTCTAAGGTCCATACTGGCAATTTTTTGACCTCCGAGCGTATCGTTGCGAAACACCTGTTGTTGTAGATAGGTTTTATTGCACACAATTGTTGATGCTACTTGAAAACACTACTCTTGATGCTATAGTACAAGTGCTCTCGGGAATCTCGAGATGGCACTGAATGCGTAGTAGTAGTACTATTACTTGTACAAAAAGTTGAGTCTTAAAACATCATCAGTTGAAAAATATTTGTTATTAAGATTGTAAATTGATGGATGTAGCCGTTACTAAGTGGTAGGAGATGATCATAAGAAAAACAATATATATATAGCACTTTAACTTGTAACACTCCGTTACTGCAGTTTCGTCCGGTAAACGGAAAAAAACCCCGAAAAAAAAAACGGAAAAAATATTCCTGGAAAAAAAAACAAACAAACAGGAAAAAATACTCCCCGGGAAAAAAAACGGAAAAAATACCCCTATATGCGATATGGCCAGTACACAAAAGGTATTGAAATTTCAACTGTATGTCATGTTAAAGAAACTAGACCATATTTGATTCATTTTACAATACATAGGGGTGGAACAACAGATTTCCCAGCCTTGCAAAAAGGCGAATCTGTCACCAGGTTAGTTCGTTCAAGAACACTCGAGTCATAAAAATATAAAAAATCATCTTTTTTGATCGTCGACGATGAACATTCCACAGGATAGGTTGAAACTTTTATTGGTATTGTAAATATGGTCTAGTTTCTTTAACATGACTTAGTTGAAATTTCATTACTTTTTGTGTACTGGCCATTGTTATCGCATATAGGGGTATTTTTTCCGTTTTTTTTTTTTCGTTTTTTTTCTGTTTTTTTTTTTCGTTTTTTTTTCGGGGTATTTTTTCCGTTTTCTTTCGTTTTTTTCGTTTTTTTTTCGGGAGTATTGTTTACGTTTTTTTTTTTGTTTTTTTTCCTAGATTCTGATGTATATGGACATTGAGAATGTTTGAGAATGTCCATATAGGACGAAACTGCAGTAACGAAGTGTTACAGGTTAAAGTGATATAAAAACATAGAAATTTTTTCTTTTTTTTTTATTAAGATTGTAGTGCTATATTGCATTCAATGTAGTACCTACTCATACTATTTATGTTATTTGATTTTTTATTATTGCTTCCAGACTAAAATCAATTCCAGGGGTAGAATTGATGAAAAAATTTGATTAGGGGTACGCAACCAAAAAAAGGTTGAGAACCGTTGCTCTATCATAAAAATCACACTTTTTTGCTTATGTGATTCGTTCACGATAGATGATCATCAATATGCAAACCTAATTTCACGTTATTACCATGAATTATTTCAGAGTGTGAAGATGTGGTTGAATGTAATGTTTTATCTTGATTAAGAATAAGTTCATTTGTTTTAAACCATATTTTGATATCCCTTTCGCTCTCTCGAGCAAGATTTTCTAGCGTTAGCAAGTCTTTATCAGAATATATTATCTGCGAACAGAAAAAAATTTACATTAATTATAATAAGTAGGGTTTCAAGACATAACCCTGTGGAACGTCATATTCAATGGACTATAAATATCTCGGATATACAGGGTGTTTCCTAACTACGGTTCCTAACTGCAGGTGGTGAATGGTTAGGTCATTTTAGGAAGAAAAGTTCCTATTTACATATGTCCGGAGTTGCTTCGTTTCTGAGATACAGGGCGTTGAAATGAAAGAAAATAAATGGTGATTATAAAATATCATGAATATCCTGGAACCGATTTGATTGAAATTTGGTACATTTATTTGAAATAATAAGGCGCTCATTTAGCCCTAACTAGATTGAAATTATTATGGCCAGTGGCGTCTCAGTGGGCACCACAGCCAACAATATTGTAAAAAAAAAGTACGCCACTGACATTTTTTTCGTAGATTTTCATTTTGTTCGATTGAACAACTCAAAATACAACTTTTTGGTCTCCTATATTTTCTTTATATCTAGCATTTCGTGAAAAATTTGCTTCGTCCGTAAATAAAATATTTGGTAAAAAATTATTATTGTGTTCCATCATATGAATTAACCACCTGCAAAACATTAATCTTGGATGAAAATCCCGATGCAGTAGAGCTGTATGTGGTATGGGTATAGGAGGTTTCTTTTTAGAACTTTCCAAATGGTTTTTGGGCTGACTTCAAGCTGCAGTGCAATCTTCCTGTTACTATTTGAAGGATCTTCTTCTATTGCATCAAGTATAGCTTCTTCTAGTTCAGGCGTTGTTATCGTTTCTAGTCTTCCACCACCTGCATTTTTATTGAAACTCCCAGTTTCACATAATCCTGCATGTAGCGTTCTAAATGTTTCAGCGCAAGGAATTACTCTGTTAGGATATCTGTCCTGGTAAATTCTTCGTGCTTCTCCCGATTTCCATTTGCTAATCCATTGTTTCATGTCAGCCATTTCATTGTTAGTATAATTCTTCATGATGGAATCGTTGCTAAATGCGTCAAAACCTGTTATTTTGTGGATGTCTGAGAAAATTCTTGAAAAGTAATATAAATAATTCATGAGAGAGCATCAAATATGTATACGATTCCTGCCATTCCCACTATGAGTCTTGTTCATGAAATGTTTACATTTGGTATACGAATAAAATCTACAATTTCAAAGTATCCTTTTCTCCACACATTTCCACAAAGTAGAAGAATGAGGCACACATCTGGCTAATATCATGACTAACATTGAAATTCATCTGATAGATATTTGTGCAACGTTATTCTAAGAAGACCCAACTGCAAGTGCTTATCTTGTAATTAAACAGTAGATTATCCTTCATTTGGCTGGCCACTTGCAGACTTGCACTTCGAGGTTTTGCTTCTCGTCAGTAGATCGGACAACATGACAGTATTGTCCCTGCCCAATGAACGATAATCAGCCGTTCAATTAACATTGCCTCACAAATGAAGCCGTGATCCACAACCTAGTTGGTCGCAAAATCGACAATGTCGAGATACCCTTCTATCCATACGTTTCCACAAAGTTTTTTGTCAGATGTTTGTCTCATTTCGGCACTTTGTGGAAACGTGTAGGGAGAAGACATTTTTGGTACAAATATTCAAATTATCATATCTGAAAATTTAAATTTTTGTCTTCAACCTATTCCAACCACGAAGCATAAAATTCAAACCATATTTGGGAAAAACCTCCGTGGAACGTTACTGAATTGAATTACCCCTTCGGCAAACTTGCCATTTTCAAAAAATCTCTTCGATATAGATTTATTTAGCCAAAAAATACACATATCACAGTGTGGCAACGTCTTAGGAATACTTTGTCTTGACAGCGAGTAAAAAAATAAAGAAATTATTACTACATACACGTTAAAAATACACATTAAATTACACATTAAAAAATTGCAATTATTAAGGTACTGACAACCTATATTTGCTACTACCTATTATATAATATATGAATTCACATGACTGTCAGGGAATCTTCCTCATATTCCTCAATACTGTTGTAGCATTTCTCAATTAGATATGACTCTTTTTTGAAAACCTTGTATTGCTTTATACTTTTTATTTTTTTGGGTAGTCTGTTGTAATGATTACTTCCAGCTCATTTAGATAAATGATGTTGCCTAATGTAGATATAGTGCTTTTGTCTCATGGAATAATTATGAACATTCTCATTTAAGGTGAGTTTTGTGAGATTCAGGCGAATGTAAATTAATATTTTATATAAATATATACATGGCAAATTAAGCATTCTCTCATTTTTAAATCTATTTTGCATGTTTCTCTATATTCAAGATTGAAAATTATTCTGATAATTCGTTTCTGCATTATGAAGACTCTAGTGCTTTCCGTGGCTTGACCCCACACTATGATATTGTAGCATAATACCGAATATACTAATGAGTAGTATGCTGTAATGAGATCTTTTTTAGTTACTTCAGTTTTTAACTGCAATATGGCAAAGGTTGCTTTGGCCAATTTTGAACAAGTGAAGTCGATATTTGAGGCCCATGTTAGCCTATTATCTATTATTGTCCAAGGAACTTAGTTGTTACTGAAACGTTAACTTCCTTTCCATTTAGGTTTAGTGTTAGTCATATCTAGTGCCCAGCTTGATTTTTTATTTAATTTTTTCAGATATTCTTCCCAATGCTCTGCTAACCAAATGCGATGAATGCAATGAACACCAGAAAAAGATGGCGATAAGAGTGGCCAATTATTTGATCGACTGTAAAGCAGAATGGTGGGCTAAGCTCGAAAGACTTTACGATCCCAATGCAGTTTACAGAACACAGTATCGAGATGAGTTATTAGTCCACGGTGTGGATATTGATGGTCAAAAGAAATCGACGAAGTGCTACAACTGAATTTACCATTGTTTTGATTCATTTATGAAAAGACCATTAAAACTGTGTACCTATGTATAGCTCCTTTAGGTAAAAACCAATTAATATAGTCCAGGTCCAAGTCTGGAGAATTGTATCATTCACCAGTTACGGTGAACCAAACGGAATTCATGTTACTCCAAAACTAGTCGACAGGTTTTGTTAAATCTTTCCATAAGGAAAACAGTCGTTCACAAAGCACTAGCTCATACGAGATATGTAGAACTGAATGAGTAGGATTAACATCGGAAAATTGAATTTGCAGAAGTGTATAACAAGTTTTTTGCACTTCCGTGACTAAAGTGTCAACTTTAGTCCCGTATAACAGGGACTAAAATGTATCTTTTAGTCCCTAGGGAGATAAAGTTGCATTTCGAATTTTGTTGACACTGTTGCTATAACGTTACCTACTGAGTAATCCAAGTACCGTATTTATACTTTATACGAGCCCTCAGGTAATAAACATCACGTGCGGGATTAAAACATCCACTTTAGTCCCTTGTTATATAATATACTATTTCTAGAAGCTTGCGTTATCCAAACTAGTTCAAGGTCACTAGAAACAACTTGCGGGAAAATTACCCTTTCCAAACTAAATTATGTGTGGCTGTAGTATAAATCACGCAAGCTTGTAGAACAAATTGTTATTCTAACTCATATGCTTTGTGTTGTTAGGGTAACGGCATTCGCATACAGAAAATGTACTCTTTCCGTGACATGAGTCATAAGAGACATACGTTCAGAAGTCCCAAAATAGGAACATTTCCGGTCCATATGTCTTAGCCATGAACCGAGTGCTGTGCAGTTGGGATTTCACATGAATCTTGAAATATTTTGAATCTATTCAAAATATCTACGCGCAGTCGAAGTATTAATTCATTCCACATCCGAAAGCCATTGAAAATTCAGCTTTCATTTATCAAGTGTCTCACCTCAATGGAAACACCCGAAACTTCCGTAATTCTTCAAGTGATATACACTGCATGCCAGCAGCGATGGAATTACTGACACTTTCGAAGCCGAAAATGTCTTGGGATCCTTGATCAGAACAAATATTTCATCACTCATTCACATTGTTCTTGAGGAAAATTCTGGTCAAAAATGTCCAAATTTGTCTCTCTTCTCATGCAAATACCGCGGTAACATCTTTGATTTTTGACGGAGAACTGTGAAGTTTGCAGAATCGATAGAAATAGTAAAAATTTACAGATTTATTCCAATAGGTTGCTGTTATATACAGTGTGTGCGATGACAATTTCAAGTTATATTACTCAACGAGCTCCATTCAAAGATGGCAGATTTGAATTATTCTTATTTTCAAGAACTATGCTCTGATAAATGAGTCGATATGTTGAGAAGGACCATATTGTAAGCATTTTCGAAAAAGTGGATGGCATATTCGATATCGTAATTCATTCACCTATTACTTAATTTTTTCAATATTTTTCTCAATCGAGGAATGTAGCCAGTTGATCTTCTAAGCGATATGGCAATTTGATTCAGACAGTGGCGAACGCATGATTTTATGAAAAAAAAAATGTTTATGTGCAACATTGACAGTTGTTTCATTAAAAAAATACACTTACAATGTTTGGGATAATTTAAGGTATTAAAATCTGAAAATAATCCATTGATGGTTGAAGAAATATTTTATTACGTTAAATATCGTGTTGTACGTCGTTGCATAATGAAAATGCTATGTTGTACAGGATGGTGCATTTTGTTTCTGCCTTATAAAAAACAAAGTTTACGTTTTTTTTTCGAAACAAAACGTCATACGGAGAGTGTGTCAATGCCATTTTGTAGAACTAAAAAGGGCAAATAAGAAAGTACCTTAGGTTTTTTTCAAACTTTTCAACAAATTTCAGTAAGAAATTAAAACCAAATCGCCAAATTCCAGTTTTTCTCGAATATCTTCGTAAGAAAACAAAGTTCCTGGAGTATTTTCATATCCATTTGTTTATTGACCCCCAAGGTGTCAATTCAACCTATTTTGTAATTCATATGGTTACCGAGATACCCATGCTGTTCATCCTTATTTTGGTCACACTGTATACTATCATTTCTTCTAGTTATAACAAACACATTGCGCTAAAAGGCAAATCTATATTAAGCACTTAATTTGTCGTAAGTAATTATACTCACAGGCAAAATATTGCATATTTTATTTTAAGCCTTGATTTCATGTTTATTTCTATTTGTCAGAATCGTTATGCAGTTTTCAATACTGAATGGTTTATGCTAAAGTATTCAACGTATATTGATTGCCAAATAATCGAGATATTGAAGCTCTATAACACACTTGTGGAAGAATTAATGGACCGATTTTTCCCAAATATGTTAGCATTAGCACGAAATTGTCGTAACCAATGAAGCCGCCGTAAGGTGAAACATGCTCTTCAAGGATGTTGCGTATGTAGCAGTCAGCATTCATTCTTAAATTCACCTCTATAAGCTAGGTGCGACTGTCCCAAATAATGCCATCCCACAACATAATAGAACCACCACCAAAGCTAAAGTTATGTACAAGATTACATTCTGCGAAACGTTCTCCAGATCTTCTGTATTCTTGTTTCTTCTGTGAAAAGAATTTTTCCCCACTGATTCCAGTTGACATGAGCTATGGCAAATTGTAAATTGTAACCGTCTAGATTTATTACGTAGGAGAAGCCTAGGAACTCTGGCAGGGCATTTCGGATTTGAACCAACTTCTTTGAGTCTTTTCATTTCTGTTTTGACATTTATGTTAACTTGTCTTGTGTAAATCATTTCTGAGCGGGGTTGTAAGCGTGCGATTTCGCAAACAATGAACTTTCAAATATTAGTCATCTCTTGGCGTTTTACATCTCTTACGTCCTTGACCACACCGCTTTTCATACTCTCCAGTCTCATTGTATCGCTTCACAATACGAGAAACAGTTGATTGATGGATCCCTCATTGACTAAAGTGACAATTTTAACACAAACTAATTCGCTCAAATGCGGCATCTCACTAAGAAAACTACAGAATCAAGACAAAGTACTCGAAATGGCAACAATAAACAGAACAGTAGACATTAATAGAGGCAAAGGCACACTATTCAAAGTTTGTAATTTGTAACATTATTTTACTTATTCAGTTATATGTCCAAGCATTCTTTTATCTATACTGAATGGACATTCATGTAAAACACTTTGGCCTTTGAACATTTATCAATAAAAATGAATAACGTGTTAAGGAAAGAGAAATTGACACGAAAAAAAATCTTGAAATAAAATATGCAATATTTTTGTTCGATGGTGTATAAGAATATCATCTAGTTGTAGAGCTATTTCACTTTGTATGCATTTCAATTTCTGCTCGTCACGACTAAACTGAAGTTTGGAGTGTGAATTTTAGTTAAAAAGAAGACGCTAATTAATGCAAAGCGTATTAATTTGTATTCGAGGAACAGCTCGTTGGTCTTTCCTTGAGCAATCCCATATAGAGAAACGATAAATGTGTTGACAAAGTCTTCCCAAGAATACGTTCTTATTCCATTTGACTTCCCCGCAATTATTCCAACAGTATATAAGACTACATTGAAGTGTGTATAAAAAAAGATCCTCTCTTGTTTTTTCGTACACAGTTCACCGAATGAAAATGGGTTTCACGGAATTATTGTGTATGCTTGTGATAGTTACCGTTGCTTTTTGTGAAACGTATAACACCAAATACGACCAGATAGACGTTGATGCTATTTTATCAAATAAACGAGTCTTAGCAAATTATATTAGATGCATCTTGGACGAAGGGCCGTGTACACCAGATGGCAGGGAGTTCAGAAGTAAGTTCATACGCAGATTTAAGTATTCATTGGAATATTTGTGTTTTCTTCAATGTTCTTGAATAAAAAAAATAGCCCTGTCAACTGTTATTTCGTACTGTAGAGCTATTTTATATCTAACAGAAAACTTATTTATGTTGAAACAATCCAGTCTTTTGCAAAAATACAATAAATGGTATTTTCGTAGGAAAGTATTCAATAGAATACAACTACTCACCCTACGAATGTTGAATTATATCTATTAAATGTTTGGCAAAATTTTCTACAAGAGCTATTTTGTATTGCTCTTCCTTTCAATATCGTATTTTTATTATGAGTGGCAAGAACCATGAAACCGGATTTACAGCTGTAAGGAAAAGTATGTATGAAAAATATTCAAAAGGCACAGTCGAAGTATTCCAGTAGTCCATATCTGAAATCCAGCCTTCCAGCATAACATTTTGGAGAAGAACAATCTCTCATATTCTGGAGCGATAAAAACATCCAGTCACTGACTGACTATCTATAAAAATAACTTGACAATTGAATGATTGAAATAAAATAGTTTGTATCAATCAGTCAGTTTCATTATATATTTAATTGTATATTTAACCGATTGTTGGCGCCCCCAATTGGGATTTCACTACGAGTCGCTTAATAACTTTATTTTTGTTCTAGAGCTACAGAGTGACTGAAGAAAAATGCCCCAAGCCATAGCGCCCTAATTATTTGACCGATTTAATGATAATATTCCCCAATGCCATAGCCTGTGCGGGTAGAGGACGGTTATTATTATTATTATTATTAACTGTAGGTGACCCGCAAATATATTTGCTGATTATCGGCCCTAATTTTCAAATGAATACCATATTTCTATTCAACTTTTTCTGATAATTTTTTTCCTGGGTTCACTGTTGTAAAAATTGATTCTCTTGCAAACTGAATAAAAACATATTTTTCTAATTTAATTTTGCCAACGGGCAATATTTAGCAAACTAATTTGTTCATTTCACATGTTTCGTTGGAATTTGTGACATACATGAATTTATGAAACACAAAATGAAAATATTATGTTGATTGAATTCATTGAGTTCGTTTGGAGGGAGAAAGGAGAAATTTCTCTCCATATTGTTTTCTACTTCTATCCGTGAAATTTTTGACGTTGTATTCCTTTCATATGCTTTCTATATGATTGACTCGATTCACATATACTTAACTTGATCATTCTGAATTGATTGGCGTTCGCAGAATTGCTCTATCTTTAACCGTTCCCGAGTTGAAGAGTTCATCTGGAGTGGGAAGGAGACATTTCCCCCCATATTTTTTTCCAGTCCTATTCATGACATTTTTGACGTTGTATTCCTTTTATATGCAAAAACCTTGTATCTGAGCATGAACAAATCATATATTTTTGGAATCTGCAGGAAAATTTGATTATGTAGTACAGATTTAAAATGAATTTTATTTCACATCGAATGACTCGAAATTTCCAGAGTACCTATGTCAAATTCATGACGAGCGACCCGAAAAACCCCCAGATGACGAGTTTTCAACGATTCAGTGAGTTGTTCCATCGAAACTCTAGGGGATGACGTTACTAGTCAGGTCATCCGGTACACCAGGTCCTTCGGGGAAGGTACCGATGTCAAATTCGTGACGAGCGGTCTACAAAACCCTCGGGGCACGAATTTTTCTTGATTTATCACAAGTTAAGCAGGAACTCCAGGGAATGACATTCCCCCAGGTGTACAATGGGCTAATTTGGACATGATATTCAGATTCCGCGACCTGAGAAATCCCCGGGTGCAAAATTTCGTACAGTTTGGGTAGCGGATATGAATTTTTTCCATCACTTGAAATTATGCAGTTGAAATAATGCATTTTTTAATGCACAAATGCATTTTTCATGAAATCCGGAAAAAAAATACTAACGATTCGAATGCAAAATTTCTTAGGTTTTGTGCCAAATTTCGTCGCCTATTAGTGCAATATTTCTTTCCTTGGAAACTTGAAGATGAAAAGAATATTAGCTTTAAGACATATTCAGCAACATTCCGTTTTTTTTTTGTCAAACAAGGATCAAATTAGCATTCTTTCAAAATGAATCAGCCATAATATATGGTCACTCATATTTTCGGTTTTTATGGAAATATTCACTATCATCTTCCAGTCCAACACCCACACAGAACTTCTGAAAACAATGATATGAACCCATTAATCAAATTGATGAAAAAACATACCTTGGATTTGGAACATCTCTCTAACGAAAATCCTCAGTACAGCAATGACGATTACTACTTACACATATTTTGAAATATTCTGAACGTCTCCATTCAAGTTATAAATTGCAAAAACGCGTTGAGAAAGAATTTTAATCAGACACACACGTGAATTATCTAGTAGTTTATTTGGGTCGTTGTATACATTTGTTGACATTATTATTACAAGTACATGTAGAAGGTTTGTAAATGAATATATAATGATATTTTTATTGTTTTTAGAATGAAACACCTATGATGAATAATTATATATTGAATAAGATTTCATTGTGTGAATTATCCAAGGCTCCCAAAGAAGAATTTGAGCATTACACCTGTCTCGAACCTCTTAGGTATACGCATATATAGCGTTATAATAATAATAATAATTTATTGCACTTATCATGACATAGAAAATTGTACAAACCAGTGGAAAAAGACATATTTTTATTCATAAAATATTTTAGCTAGAACGATGAGTTAGATAATCCTCGATTTTGTATATATGAGGCTCAGTAGTTTCTTGAACCAGAAGTAATAAAAACTGTGTGCAGAAATAATATAAGATGTATTCTCATTACCAATTTCGAATCATTTATTTTCAGAACACATACCTGAAGCCATAACCAACAACTGCGCAAAGTGCTCAGATCCCCAAAAGAGAATTATCAGAAAGACGTCAAGATTCATCGAGAGAGAACGACCACAGGACTGGAGCAAAATTAGCAGGAAATTCGATCCTCAACAAAAATTCACTGCACGTTTCAGAAAATTCCTAAACGGAAATTAAAAGCCTTACATTAGAAGATTGGTGTGATTTCATTGGTTACCAGCAGTAAATATATGTACTTTTCATGGATACAGAAACGTAAAATAAAGCGTTTTTAGAATCAACGAAGAATCTCATTTATACTGTCAAAAGAAGTCGTGACAGTTTATATAAATGTTCCGTCCACCACACTTTCAAATTATCGAGGAATCAATTGTTCATTTGTCCTGAAGATGACTTTATAAAAGTCGACACGTCGGATATGGAGATCAGAATTCAATTTGCTCTAAACAGCGAGGTAAAAAATGTTAAAGAGTTTATATAATTTTTCTCGAAGAACAGTAATGACTGATACTGTCCAGACTTAAATTACAAAATATTTCATCCGGACATTGTTATAAAACCTCCTAATGAAACATTTGATACCTTTAATGGTAGGTACTAAGAAAATATCAGTATTTTCAAAAAAGCATCTTCGAATATGTAATATAAAAATATTCACAATTGGACATTTTTTTGAACTGTTGTAAGTTTCATATTTTTGAAATTTCTAGGAAAGATCTAGATGAGAATTAAGAATGAGGTGAATCAATCACTCTTTCATGCCTAATATATTATAAATTATTATTAAACTGTGAGGCTATATGAGCTATATATCGGATATAGCCAAAAGAGATCATTTATTATTGAATTTATTTTCCAATAATTTCATCAGTTAACTAGGGGCAAAAAATAATAATAATATCGGCAGTAATAAAATGCCCTTTCTTCCAATAATCCTATAGGATAGGATATGAAACACGCATAAGTATATGACGACACAAAAATCAATTCCGTATCTGGCAACTGTCATTTATTGATTGTACACATGACTGAAAACATCCGAATCCGCGTAAGCGCGGTTGAGTAGTAGAATTCGAGAAACCGGGAGATGAAGGGGGATTCTTCTAATGAACACGTCACGTTAATAAAACGTTTCCCCTAACCTCCCGGTCTCTCTTACTACTCGACCGCTTACGTAGGCTCGGTCATTTTCAATTTTCCACCAATTTCGCAGCATTGTAGCGCAAAATGAATTATATCACAGCCGTCTTAATTCTCAGAGCCGTGGTGAGAAAATCGGCAACACCGCGCGGTAATCAATTTGACGACCGACCCATCAATTCGTTATTGTCAATTTCTCGGCTTATTTGAATAAATTGGAAAAAACATAAGAGAATGAATTTGTAGAGAAAAGAATGCCGATTAATGTGGTTGTTTCATTTTCTTCATCACAAACAGAAATCGCAATCTATTCAATTTCTTAGAAACGGAAAAAGTGTCAAGTTCGGTTTCTCCATGCCCTAAAATTCACATTTTGAAAGATTTTTCCTCAATTTTTTTTTAAATGTACCAAAATCAGGTAAATTGTTTCAAATGAATATATTATGGTAGGTTTCCACAACACCCATGTGGTACTACTGTGTTTCGTGACTTTATATTTTTGTTGGTTTTTCATCAGTAAACCTTTTTTTCCATGACAAAATATATATGTTACTGTAAAACAAATTATGTCTCTAACAGAGAGAAAAAACAACAGAAAATAAAAAAACCTACTCATTAATGAATAAACATTAAAAAAATTATAGTGTGCAACCTGAATGAAAAGGAAACTAATAATAATAATAATAATAATAATAATAATAATATAAACAATCTCCTTTACATTTTTCTCAAAATGCAAGGAATGAATGTGTGAGTGAGTGTGAATGTTGGTCGTTATTCTCACAAGATATAGTGTAAGGGCTTTTTCCAAATATAATAGAATTGTACTCATCAAATTATCAATCATATTTGTATCGGTCTGATCTAAGAATTGTTTTCGAACCTTACCAGAAAATGTTCAAGTTGTGACCACCTACTCAATTTCAAATCAAAAGTAAGAATCCATTTCAATTCATTGGATCCCAACTTATTATTAGCAAGATACAAACTTGGACCTGTATCTCAATCAATATTATAATTTGAGAAGCTATTTTCTCAGTTCATTCATATTATCAGATAATAAAACATTTCATTGCAAACCTAACACATAGAAATAAAGTTTACTATCAGTATGATGAGCTTTCCAGTTATCAAATTTTAGTTTTTCGTTATATTCCCTAACTAATTGATCGTAACAACTGTGGATGATATCTGATTGTTCAAACTCTTCTACTCAATTATTATGAACATCTAAACATTTCTGACTTCTGTCATCGGGGTTAGTTCTCAATAATGTTGCAGGTTTTTGCAAAATATTTTAATAAATTCGGAAACATTGAAGTGACTATAGTTTTTATTAACTTTGGACGTTCAAGCAATTTTTTTATTGGTCCATCTAGTAGAGGAAATGTTTCATATCTAATGATATGAGTATCATGAAATTGAATCGCACATACAACAGACCTTCGAGAGGGGCTCCAATTTGTATGAGGTATTGCATCAGAAATCTAAAATCCATCTCTTTCGCGATTCCTCTCCTTTCGGAAAACAAAATACACTAAGATATACTTTTATTGAGAATCCCTGTCACACAACGAGTAGGCATATTGGCACAAATGAAGTAGAAAGTCCCTCCAAAAGTAAAAATAGGTATGTAGATAACCTCACAATAACATTTGAGTAAACACTATTTTGGATGGGCTTTGAACACACTGCTTTCACTGATAAATCGAACATTATAGATTTTTACCAATATTTTGTAAACCATTTCACATGAATCGTACGTTTATTCATCAATTAGAACACAAATAATTCACTCTACGATGACTACTTCAACAATCACCATTCCACAGTACAATGACTAAAGTCGTCGCATGGTAGGGCAGGTAGGGTGCTCTCACCCTGTTGTCAAATTTCTTTACCATGGCTCATAGAATTAAGACGGCTGTGATTCCTATCAAGGAATGCGGAGACTAACACTAGAGCATCCAGGCACGGTGCAAAAAAAAAACTCAAAATGCAATTGTGCCAAGGCTAATAATGCGACAGCGCCTGTTTTGTGTGTACATAAAATACCTATGATTCAATACTTCCATGAGAAGGGAAACCCCTATAACTTGAATAATGGCGGAGTTATGATTTTTCATTCAAATCGCAAATTTTTTTCCTGTTTTTTCAGTTTTTCTCCATTACTAATGATCCGATCGTGTAGTAAAAAATCTCATTTTGTTCGTATTTTAATTCCCTACAATTTCTCAACCAGACTGCTGTATTAGTTTCAATTTCATAAACAGAACACTAAAGAAACACGTTTTTGTATTCAAATGTTTATAACAAATTAACATGCGAGTTCAAAATTTAACAGAATACCGACCACCGACTGTCTTTCATATGTGATTTCCCTGTCGGTTTCCTACTAGTATTTTAGTTAGAAAATCACTCATTTTATGCTCTAATGATTGATGGATCCTTTCAGAAGTGCTTCTTTGTCTATTACTCAAGTCAAGATATATTTTTTTAAATGTCAAATCAAAGACCTAATCAACTAAAGAGACATGTCCCAATCAATCCAGCAAACCATTTTCAGAAATTCAAGGGGCCTAGAATAAAACGAAATGGGCATCATTTCACATAAATATCCAAATCAAATCAATGAATACTGAAAATGAAAAAAGCATACAGTACTCTTTTTTTGAGCTTCTGAAGATGCCAACTTTGTTGGCGAAACGCGTGTCGAGTTATAATGACGTTGTGGTGTTCAGGGTACTTTCCATGTTTTGAATAAATAGCCAAAACCAAGCAAACAAAATCAATGAACTGATAGTTCATGTTGAAAAATATAGAATATTGATCTAAAGAAACATCCCCTTTACTGTTTTATACAAAATGGGTTTGTTCTATTCTGTTCAGAAATTAATCATCACTATTGAGGGCATTCTTTATTGAAAATATTGTATTCGAAAATCTACAAATTTTAAATTTCAACAAAGCAAACAAGAAATTTTTAAAATTATATTTGATTCAAATAAACTCTTCTATACATATTAACACAGCATTCTCTATCCACATGACTGAAACAATCAGTCTCACATCTCAATTTCAATCACTTCCTAGATTGATATTTCAAAAGTAACGAACCAGATCCTGTTGTTACCTATCATCCCGTTAGTCTTCCTTTCGTTTTTTAGGCTTCAACAGGGTCTCTTCTGTTATAGTACGCTTGCGCTTTACACCCGACTCACTGGTCCTTGTTTCTCTTCGTAGTGGAGCTCCGTCATTTTGTTTTTCTGCCGCCATGAGAATCTCTATCGGTTCGAGCGATTCCTGCTGCATTTGTAGGGCCATGTTGTAAATAGTTTCGTTTGTTCTGTTGTACATCAGGGCGTTTGTGAACATCAGCATTGTGTCTCTTTTGAACTCCAGGGTTGTCCTAATTGTGCCATTTTCGATGTTCTTTTTGATGGTCTGAAGATCCATTGCACGATAGACTGTACTACTGTAACCTGGAATCAAAGTGGTTTCATTGATTAGGTTGAAAGATGTTTCAATTTTCTGTTATGAGATCACCAATAATAGTTTTTTAGTCAAATTCACGATTTTCTCTTAAGCCTATGTATGTAAATACCCATCGCCTCACTGTAGTTTCCCGCAATGTCTTTACTTTCAATTTTGAACTATTCAATATACACTCAAACTATTTATAGGAATCTCAAACCGGTCTTCATTTTAAGAGTGATTTTACAAAATATAAGCTTTAAAATTTCCTGATATTAAGCATATTCTGACTATAATAACCAAGAAAAAAAAAAATTGTATAAAACAATTTTTTTAGCAAGAAATCAGTTTGTTGACAAAGAAGTAATAGGGAAAAAAATATTTGTACTAACCTGGTGCTTGATCATCTGTTATGTGTTTGAGAAACAGTGAGGCATACTTATTTGTAGCCAAACGGTTATAAACCAACATCACAGATTTCTTCCAGTTACGGTAGTCCCTATCATCTTCGTAGTAAAATGTGGAGCTTGAAGCTGGAGAGTTCGGAACT
The DNA here is from genome assembly GCA_958502065.1 of Chrysolina americana. Classification (NCBI taxonomy): domain Eukaryota; kingdom Metazoa; phylum Arthropoda; class Insecta; order Coleoptera; family Chrysomelidae; genus Chrysolina; species Chrysolina americana. The sequence continues at coordinate 93,648,156 of OY293411.1, forward strand.
GAGTCATTAGGAGTTGCAGGTGTAGAATACCTCCTTTTGCTGCGACTTGCGCCATCATCTTCTTCCGTCCAAGGGCTGTTTGATCGATCATTCTCTGATTTCACTTTCAACTTTATATCCTTCTTTTCGGTATCTGTTCTGTTGTCAGATAAGTTCTCCTCTGTTAACTCACTATCCTCGAGTTGGGCCTTCTCAATAGCAAGTAGCATATCAAAACCTGAAACATTCAATTATGCGATTCAAAGAATGGATTTTTCCGTTTTCCTAGAGAGTTTAAACTTTGATAACTTCATATATAAAACAAAATGGTTGAGTACTAGAAATTATTTCAATAATCACATCTAGAACACTTTTGGCATTTGGTGCACATTGTAGGTTGTTCATATGGATATAGACAGTGCTGCCATTCACACAAAAAATATAGAAATAGCGTAAATCAGGATGTTGGAGTCCAAACTGTATGAATCATAGACAAGGAGTAGATTTACAAATCATTAATACAAATAAATTTGGTTTCAGTTTAATGCTTTACCTATACCTAGGATTCTAGTAGGAGCGCATATAGTGGTGGTGTTCCTTCATCTGGGATGATATGCAGATATTGGGGAGTATCACCATTATACTTTTTATCATTAATTAATTGAATTCAATTTTAATATTAATCTAAAACCAAAAAGCTTTGTCTATAAGTTTTTTATAACTTCCGACAATAAAGTATGCTTTGACTTTGACTAATAAACAGAGTAGGGACACAAAAAATTATGATTATACAATACTTTTCTAATCTAAAATAGAGAAATAATTGAGAACTAATATAAACAATTAATAAAAAAGTGTTCCATGTCAAATTAATTCAAAATAGCTGAACTGAGAGCAAAAATACAGTACTGGCAGAAAAATTTAATGAAGTATTGAAAAATCAGACCATTTTAGAATTACCAAAGAAACTATACAGAGTGGGCCATTGAAAACGAAACAGCGCGGCTCAGTAGATCGACAGAACTGAATTATATAAAAACGCTCGAAGACGGGGACATCGTACGCGATGAAATTCATCCGAAATACATTCCATCCCTAGGAGCTGTGACCGCCACCCCTAAATTTTTGAATGGCAACATATGGCAAGTGATACCTCATTTGAAAGGTATTTTTCCTCTTAATATCGAACAACAAAAATAAATTAATTCTATCGATTTGATTTCGAGATATGGGCCGCGGTGGTGAGCGGGTTGAGTTCTCGCCTCATAAGCCAAAGAGCGTGAGTTCGAATCTCAGCATTGCCGCCGGTCTCGTGCATGGCATCACACATATTAAAAGGTAAGGGCTGCGTCTTCCCTAGCTCGGACAAGTCTTTCGAAGATGTTTGAGGGTTGTACTCTCAAGGGTGTGCAGCTGGTTGACGGAAATAACAATTAACAACAATTATAAAAATTACCAGCGTGAAACTGACCTTTGATTGAACGGCATTACAGTGAATTACTTTCCTCAATAATGGTTTATACGATCACGGAAAGGGTTGAAATAATAACTTTTTTAGAATGATGAGTGCGGTAACCGTACAGCTAATGTGTTCAATGGAATGCATCCAGATAAACTTGTTGCCCTAGAATATACGTTCTAGAATTAATCCAAAAATTTCGTCAAACTGGATTAGTAACCAACAAGAAACGAGACCTAGAACGTGAATTTCCGTTGAAAAATTAACCTGTTGAAGTTGCAGTTTTAGGACAAGTTCATGCAGACCCAACATTGAGGACAAGAAAATTGGCTACTGTTGCCAATATCAATAGAACCAGTATCCGCCGAATCCTGAAACATCATAAATTCTACCCCTACAAAATACATTTGGTACACCAATTGAATGAAGATGATTTTGATAGGTAGCAGGAATTTCGTTAAATTATGACAACGAGAATAGATGCTGATGCAATTTCCTTTTCATCATCTGGTTTTCTGACGAGTCTTCATTCTTTTTTAATTTGACTGTGAATCGTCATAATTGTCGTTATTGTTCAGATGTAAATCCACATGTTTTCCACGAAGTCCATACTTAAACTCCCCAAAAACTCAATGTCTGACAGGAGAAACTTATTTGGAATTATTGAATGAATTTGTTTATCCACAATTGTTGTAGTTATATCCGCCAACCGGCTGCACCCTTTCGAGCACAACCCTCAGAAGTCTTCGAAAGTCTTGTGCGAGCTAGGAAAGACGTAGCCTTCACCTTCTAACGTGTGATGCCAAGACGGGGTACCTCTACATTATGCACAGCCTGTTAGGGTGTTTTTGGATAGACTGTTTCCTGGAAGTTGTATTGAAAGAGGCTCAACGAGTGGCCCGCCAGATCTCCAGATTTAAACCCACACGACATTTTTCTGTGAGGTCAATTGAAAAATAAAATCTATGCAACCGAACCAGAATCTCTGGAAGATTTACGGCGCAAAATTATTGAAGAATGCAGTCGAATAACGCCGGAAATGCCACGAAATGTGAGATCTCATTTTGAACAGAACTTGTACTGTTGTATGGAAATGGGTGATAGGTAGTTTGAACATTTATGTCATTGACAATAATAATTATTGCAACAGTTGCTTTATCAGATATTGTTTTCATTGATTGAGTGAATAAAAAGTGATTTCCCAACTTCAAGTTCCTATATCCCGAAAACGAATAGATAGAATTAATTTATTTTTGTTGTTTGATATTAAAATATATGTGCCATTTAAAAATTTAGGGGTGGCGGTCACAGCTCTAAGGGATGGAATATATTTGGGGTGAATTTAATTGCGAACGATGTTCCCCTCAAAAATGAAGTTGGCGTGTCCGAGCATTTTTATACAATTCAGTTCTGCCAGCCTACAGAGCCGCTGATTTGTTTTCAATGACTCACTCTGTATATTTTTTATTTCATTTGGGAGTGAATTGTAAATTACTATACCTTCATAGCATATTAAAAAGTTACTTGCTCAGGAAAACTGTTTGCTGGTCTTGGTTCGTTAAAGTATATGTTATTCGCGTCAATAAAATTGAAAATTAAAACTTTCCATTTGAATTGAATGAAATGAATGAACAAATAAATTTTTACTTCATATAGTGAATTCAGATGTGATGAACTATTAGATTTATACGATTATATAGCAAGGCATTATTGCTCTTTCAATTTGAGATAGCATCAACGAATTTGTTTTCATAGAATTTTTTCTTTGTTTATCTAATTGTTTTTTTCACTAATCTGTTATAGACGTTCAATCCATTCTTCAGTAGAATTCAGAATGGGAATTCTTATTTTTTCTCAAAAAAAAATATAAGGTTTTGAAGAATTTATGTTTCAAAAGTTTTTTATTCATTTAAATTCCTTGATTTACTATATGAAGTTAAATAATTATTGTAAAAAATAATGTAATCGAATATACAGACAGTGTCACTCTGCATCATATAGGACATTTTCTTTAATATTCAGTTCTTTTCCAGTTTTCTACTCATCAACTTTTTAAGTTTCAATAAATTGTCCCATATGATTTGGACTTTACACGGCTATACCGTATGTATACCTCATCCAAAACATATACGAAATACCTTTTTCTTCTTTTTTTTTCGTCCTTGAATAGTCTCTTTTAGCTTTACCAGTTTTGTCAACTTTCACCTCCATATTCATTTCATCGTACAGTCCATCTGTAAAATCTGGAGTGAGCACCGAAGTTTCCTCTACTTCTTGCTCCTCAGAAATCAAAGGTACATCTTTCTTGTTATCACTCGTAACATCTGAAGCTTCTGATGATTCTTCAAAGGTTGCTACTGATGCAGTATCCTTGCTTTCTGGCGGACTGCTTTCCTCCGTTTCAGTTTTAATTTTTTCCTCGTCCAGCTCTATTGATGATTTGACTTCTTCCGAATCGTTAGACTTTACCGAATGTACAATATCCTGTATCTGAGATTTATCAAGTTCTTTATCAATTTCTTCTTCTTCTATGCCCACTACCTCAACTATTTCTACAGAACCAGGAACTGCACTATCTTCCATTTTGATAGTATCTAATAGAGGTTTCTCTATTATCTGAAACAAAGGCTCATATTTGAAAACTTGTAGCTGCATATGTATTAAACAAAATCATATATCTTTCAAAAATGCGGTATTTCTGAACAAGCATTGCTTAAGCATTTGTTACAATTTCAACCAACAAAATATATTCATTTATTTCATCAGATTATTCATGGAGCTTGAAAGCGAACATGAAACTCGCGATAATGGTACCAGCAAAAAAGGAAATCAGAGGAAACAAAGCCAATATCTTCTCAAAAGGAAAGGACAAACAATTATTATCTTCGCTTTGTAATTATTTGAGGTGAATGTTTATAAATATAGAGGTTGTATTTGCACCAGTATTAATTTCTGGCAAATATTGGATCTGAACAACCACAATCGTTACTGAAATATCCAAAAGACCTATTACTAGTTACTGAGTATTCTGTTTCTGAAATATTTCAATGACCTGCCTCTTTATACTCAATCCCATAACAAACCACTAGAAAGTGAGAGATATGGACATGAGGATTTCAAACATGGTTTAGTTGTTACAAACGATTAGATGTGAAAGAGACAGACACCCCAAGTATAGATTTCACATGTATTTACATTTGATAACCATCGAAACTGATGACAATAGATTTTTTTGGAGATTGAAATATATATATATATATCTTGTTAGTTTGCAAATAAAGCTGTAACCGAAAAGACAAAGAGAACTTTTCAATGCAGCATTTCTTTTATGGAATATTAGAATTTTTACTATTTGAATTTGGTACAAACACCACTGCATACTTTTATTCTGCTAATTGGCATACTTGATGAACGGAACTTCGTCAGGAAGTAATTTTTTTTAAGTAAGTGAGAAATATTGATAAAAAAACCCAATTTGGGATGTCGCAAAACCTACTTTTTCAACCGCTTCTGGTTCATCTTCTTTCTTTTCTAGCAAGTCCTGATCTTTCACTTCTTCTTTGACATCTTCGATCTCCTTTGGTATTTCACCTTCTTTGGTCTCTTCTATTGGTTCTTTCTTAATGTCTTCATTAATTTCTTCTGCTACCACTTGGGGGAGTACATGTTGCTGTTGCGGCTGCAGCTGCTGCGACTGCTTGTGCGGTTGCTGCTGCTGTGGTTGCTGATGCTGTGGCTGCTGCGATTGCTGCTGCTGTGGCTGCTGCGATTGCTGCTGCTGTGGCTGCTGCGGTTGTTGCTGCTGCGGCTGCTGTGGTTGCTGCTGCGGTTGCTGTTGTGATTGCTGCTGATATTGAGGAACATACTGCTTGGTATCCTGTTTATTCAAATTAGAAACCTTAACAGAAGGCTCTAGGTGAATAACAGGGTCCTCTTGAAACTCAAATGGATCCACAACTAACGGGGCTGATGGTTTTTCTTCGGCTTTCATCTCTTCTTGGGTGTCTTTCTTAGGCTCCACAACTTCTTGCATTATTTCGTCATCATCGTCGAAATCATCAAGATCAAGATTGATGTTGATATCTCCATTACCGTCCAGCTGCAGATGCTGTTCTGGATCAGTGACGATGTCATGAGCACTTTCTATTATCTCTGAGATGATATCGTCTACCTCTTCTTTTTTTATTTCAGGAAGAGGGCCGTCTTGCACCAATATACTGTTCGCTAAATCATCAATTTTTATGTTTTGCATATGTGCGTCATCTAGAATATCATTTCTTATCGGTTGCTGCTGTTGCTCTTCTTCATTGTTTGCTTCCTGGCCTATTGCAGTGCTGACCAGTTGCTGAAGCCCAGGCGAAACCTGTCATGAAATTATCAGGACTTTATAATTAATTGAATATCGTGCAACTTTTTTCTATACTGAATAAACTTATGAAGAATTTGAGTTATATCTATTTGCTAATATGTCAACAATTGATAGAAATCTTTCAAGTGATATAATTCATTTCAATTAAGAAACATAATAGAGAGAGAAATATACTTCATTGTTCAAGGAAAAAGGTTCTTATTGATAAAAGATTGTGAAATTATTTGTAGTTAATGTTGATTAATAAATCACAGTAACTAAAAATTACCATGATTGAAAACATGTCACAATAAAAAAACTATCACATATTTAAAAGATTTACACTGAGATACACACATATAAAGACCTAAGACATACATTGTTATCCAATTCTACGAAATTGTTTGCACGGACTGTCCCTTCCAATTCAAGTTCCATCAAGTAGTATCTAACAGATTTTCGATTTTTTTTTAATTATATTTTTTATGCCTTCATAATATAATTGACTTTCTGATAAAGTCCGACGAAGGTATAGGCAGAGGTAGATGAAGATTATTTGTCCTTAAGTGTTGTGGTATAACTAGGAATTTGCTAAATTATCGTGGTTCTCAAAAACTAAGCACATACCTACTTTTTAATATAAATAAACAAGTAGTCTGCATGAATGTATCTTTATCACTAGCAGAGAAAGTGAACTTTCGTTGAACATTAAGAAGTTCCAGATCATTAAAGTATACCAAAAATAGTACTGATCCCAAAACTGACCCATGTGGAACGCCGCAACTGAGGAACATGAACAACATCGTTACGTTTCTGCGCTATTGAAAAATCGTACACTCTAAAGGAAAATTCATGACGTGAGCGATCATTCGATATCTTTGACAATTCCTGGACTTTCTTGATGAAATTTGGTATCATTAGGTTAAATCGGATACTAGAACTGTCAGATGTTTGCGCAGTTGAAAAAAACTAAACGAATATGAACCTCAAGTGCAAGATTCTCATTAACTGTGCTCTTAACAGCTCTAGAACAGTCATTGTTGAAACCCGAAAAAAACTTTCAGTTTTCACGATATAAGTTATTTTCGTTGAATCTCTACTCCCGGTTATACCAGATGTTGCAACAAACTTCCTTACTTCAAACGAGGTTTTTTACAAAACATGATGACGATGCAATACCATTGTATATGTTGATAATAATAAAATGATAACAATTATAATGTTTGTCGGTTCAGTACAAATTTTGCAATCGATTTTAAGTAAATTCACAATTAGTTAAGAGAGTTGAAACTTCAAAACAGGATGCCAATGCGTACGTTGATGGTTAATACATATAATAAGAACAATATATCATCAACAAGTAAATTACATAAATTTATTGGGTATCATTAAAAGTAAAAACGACAATAACTGACTCTAATCTTTAATCTGGCATTTTCTCATTTCTTCGGGGGTCCTCAAATTGGGTTCTTCAGGATCAGTTCCAATGGCATATGAGTTATCCTTCTTTCCACTCATGTCATGCTGTTGTCTGCATTTTCTACATCATCAAAACTGATACTGTTAGTTGGGTAGGTGTAAATGCACTTTGACCTAAAAAATCCATTTTCTTCTTCTTCTGTCTAGCCATCCAGGATGTCTAAACAGCTATAAAGTTCAGGATATTGGAGACTTCAGGTTAGGTGGATCTGATGAGCTCTCAAGTATCACAACCTTGGGTTTTGCAGGGAAATTCCTCAAAAAATCTGGACTTTTCTTGCTCTACCAATTCAAGCTTCTTAAAGTGCCATGTCAGCTGGCAGTGCCCTGTTAGAATTCCCGTTAATATACTGAGATAATTTTCACTTCTGCTGGTACAGTCATTGGATTTTTTGTGGTTACAGTTTTCCATTAGTATTTTTACACTTCTCATTCCTTGTGATTCCTTCTAGTATTGGAGTCTTTTGTACTGTATGATTTTAAGTTTATCAAGTATTGTACTTGTGTGTGTCCTGAATCAATAGGTTTCCACAATAGTTCTTGGTAAAAAAACTGATCTGGAACTTCTGATATAGCTGGTGGAGTGTATCATCTAGATGATTTTGGACTGGTACACTTTCTGATGGGGGAAATCTCTTGAAATCTCACAAAAACGTCAAAATTTCCATTGTAAGCTTGTCAATTCTTGAATTCTGATTATTTTCAGCCTATCCATACCCATACAAAGTTTTTCTAGGCATCTAGAATCGGCAGTTTAGCTGAAATTGCTCAACATTTTCAAGGTGTTGTTGAGGATAATGGATAATCAGGGCTTCAATGAATTAGGAGTACTCTTTCTGCTTGTTTTCTAGAATGCTCTGCTTTGGTGAATTAGCCATTTCGTACTTGGACCACCCATTAAGACTTGCTGGGATCACTCATTAACACTTGCTGCATCGAATTGATGTCAGAACAAGGTCTGAGAAAATTGTCATCAAATTTTGTAAACATCAAAGCTCATTTATAAAGATCATTCAACTGACTGGGAGATGTTGTCTGGGACTATCTGCCTTTGTAGAATATTCATTAGTTCCTGCCTCTCCTTGACAATAATAATAATATTTTTGAATTATAAATGTAAGTACACAATATATCATTCAAATTGCTATACACCTGCTCAATTTTTTTTTCTCTTCTGAATTTCTTGTCTCCACATGCGCCACTCAATTGTTTCTCCTGGAGAATTAATAATTGACATCTGTTAGACCCTTTTGCTAACCTCATGGGCTTTGCCAGACTTTTTGGAATCAGTTTCTCAACTCCTATTCCACTTACCCCTGTACTTTTTCCTGAATCCATAAATCCATGGAAAGATTTTGTTGACCTTGGCTGATTTGTTGTCTAACCATATCTTATTTTATTCTCTTTGTCTGTTCTTCTTGGTTTCCAGTTTTGCTTGTTCATTTTTCCATGTAGTGTTTTATTTTTCTTGTTTCTCTCTTCACATTGTATTTTGTAAGAAACAAATACATTTACTTATTGGTAAAATACAGAAACATGTTTATAAAAATTTACAGTTGAGTATAATTTATTTCTATGGAAATAACAGTTGTCTATTTTCTACAGATAATCTCATAATTTGTGACTAGTTTTTGGTGATTACACCATCTTCATAATAACTACTGTGGAATATACACAGAAGTATTTTAATTATATTCCTAATAAACATGAATTGCAACAAAATAAATAATTCATCAATCAAGTTTATGAAATATTTACATGGTTTTTCAGTTTATTCAACTGAATTCTGCTAGTACAATCAACAAATATTCATACCTCAAATTCTTCATAGTCAAGGTCACTTCTAGTGGACCTAGTGATACAGATTAATTATTTGGATAGAAATCTTGATATCTGATTCAAATATTCATCTAAATAATTTATTCCTGTGAATGTTAGCTAATAATAATGAATTGAACATACCAGCCTGAATTTGTGAAAATGTTGATAAATTCAGGTATTACACCCTTGAGATATGTTTCTAGTTACATACTAAATTTGGATTTCCAGTGAAACAGATAAGAATTGGTTCAGTGAGAAATTAAGTCATTTAGTTGATATAGATAAAAACAAATGTGCCAAAGTTACCGTCACTCCAGTAGATGAGTTCAGAAGACTAGCTATCATCGGATTGGTATTTGTGCTCGGAGTAGCGTGGCGATTTGTTATTGCTGTATGTAATATTGAAGGATTCGGCACTTGTGAAGGAGACTTCAGCAGACTCGTAAGTAATGGAGATGGAGCAGGTTTAGAAGTCTCTGGTGTTTGGGGATGAACCTGATGCACTTCCTCTGCGAGTTCTGATTCAATAAGGCTGTCAAGGGAATCTGAGTTTTTACGTTTATGTCCAGCAATCGGGGTTGGTTTGGTGGGACACCAGACAATTTCTTGTTTTCTCAGCTCTCTTTCTTTCAACCACTGAGCATGCACTGTAGATTCCTGCTCCTTCTGATTTTCCTCTTCATCAATTTCCTTACACCATTTGTCGAGTTGTTCTTCGGATACTTTACCTGATTGTAATAACGCCATATCTTCCTGCAATTTCAGATACTCTGCTTTTTCTTCTGCGAGCACTTTTTTCAATTCAGCCTGCCTTTCAGCATGCAACCTTCGTAGTATATTATCTGGAGATATGTCTAATGCAGTATCCACACCAGAGGTTCTCTTCTTTCGTTTGGGAATTTCTGCATTTCCAAGTAGTATAGCATATTGAGACGCACAATTTTTTTGATGGAACCAATCTGCAGGCCTACTTGGCTCACTGAAAGGTTTCAGAGCTCTCGACACTGCCATCCAATTTTGGTCTCCACAACGGGACACCGCTGAAGCAAGGCATAACTGCTCTCTTACAGACCACTTATCCAATGTGTCCCTTTTCATGAGACGATCCTGCACTGAAGCCATTTTTACTTGGATATTTCTATAACTTTTTACTGAAATAGATTATATATCAGAGTAATTTATATGAATGAGCCTATCCAGGCTTTGTATATTATTTATATTGTTTTTATTTTCTTAATTAAGCATAGCATAAAACTACTTGTCCTGTCACTCATCACAAAACACAATGACAATGTTGACAATATTGACAATGTCATTCAATGTTGCCAACACAATTTGGTTTAAATTTGTTTCTTAAGTCAACTGTTCAGTCACGTTACGAAGATCCGATACCTCCGTGTTCCCATTGGTTAATTTAAAATTAATCCCACAATCTGAACACGGGAACAAGTACATCCTTGTGGCGATGGATTACTTCAGCAAGTGGGCCGAAGCCTATGCCCTGCCCAACCAAGAAGCCATCACCGTTGCCGACGTCTTGGTGAAGGAGTGGATTTGTCGATTCGGTGTCCCGTTAGAACTGCATTCGGATCAAGGCAGGAATTTCGAGTCAAACCTGTTCCAGGAGATGTGTCAGATGCTGAACATCCGGAAAACGAGGACCACAGCTCTACATCCGCAGACGATAAACCGCCACTTGTCCAAGGTATTCTCTGACCACCAGAAGGATTGGGACCAGTACCTCCATCTGTTCCTGATGGCGTATCGTTCCGCAGTTCATGAGTCAACCGGCCAAACCCCTGCAAGTGTTATTATGGGCCGAGAGCTGCGACTTCCATGTGACCTGAAGTTTGGGACGCCACCAGGACAATACACTGCGGGAGATGACTACGTCAGCAAATTGCGACAGAGAATGGACGACATCCATGAACGGGTCCGTTTGAACATCCAGAGTGCCAGCGACAGAATGAAGGAGACCTACGACATCAAGGCGGATGCTGGTGGATATCAGACAGGTGACCTTGTCTGGCTATACAACCCTAAACGTCGCCGTGGACTATCACCGAAACTTCGGAACTCGTGGGAAGGTCCATATAAGATCATGAAAAGGATAAACGACCTCGTCTACCGCAAGCCACCACGAGGAAATCCTAGGGTAGTCCACTTCAATAGGTTGTCCCCTTACGACCAAGTCCGCACCGTCAGATCACCGGAGGACGAAATGACATTTCAGAGGTTCATGTCCCTGTACTCGAACGGACAGAAAGTTCAATATGGGGTAACCCGAGAGGAGTCACGAGATCTTTTCAAGGTGCCTTCCAATTACGCGTTAGCTCACTGTGTGGCAGAAGATCTCCAAATGTCCAGAGGCATTGCAGTAGTTTTCTCCAAGAAGTTCGGTCGAATCCAGGAACTGAGAGAACAGAACCCGGAAGTTGGAGGGGTGTTACAGCTGAGGAAAGGCCAGAGAAACATCTACTATCTGGTTACCAAGAAGCGTTCTCGTGATAAGCCGTCTTATGAAGATGTTTGGAAGAGCCTTACGAGATTGAGAGACACGATGCTGGACCAGAATAATGTAGACCTGGCAATCCCAAAATTGGCCTGTGGGCTTGATCGGCTGGACTGGAGAGTTATGAGAAGCATGTTGGAGACAATATTCAGATCCATCGGCATCAACATTCTGGTGTGCTCCAACCATCTTCCTCGACCCAAAATGAAGACTGTGGAGTGCTACTTCCATCGAACGTCCAGGTGCAGATATGGAGAATCTTGCAGATATCTTCACACTCCAAGAATGACGTTTCGGGGCGAAACGTCTTTAAGAAGGGGGCAATGTAACGATTTCGAGACCGGCCCCGAGACCGGCCCTGATCTTATTAATTATGCACCCTCGTTCAACTACAACTGCATATCTGCTGGCGTACGCATCGCCGAGAACAAGCAAGAATAATCGATTGTTCGATACTATTCGAAGAGCCATCTAGATGAAATGTTCTATACTCCTGAATATTCGAGAGCCGTGAATGGAAACTGCTTGGGAGTATATAAGCGGGACTGGCAGAATGGAGAGTTAGTTACAGTTCCAGAGTTCGCTGATAGATAGCCACAGTAGAAATAAATTGAAATAGTAAATGTTTTAGTGAATAGTTGTTGTAAATAGTGTTTCAAATAAATTAGGAAAATTAGTTAGTGCAGTTTTACTACAGTATGTACACTTGTTATTTATAAATATTACGTCACGCGTTTACGTGCATATATAAACCAGAGTAGTTATGATCTTTTTGCAGTTCGACTACGTTTACAGTCCGTCAAACTATAAATCCGGCTCAACACTTTCGGATCATCGTAGCATCGGATATCGTGACTGTTAACATTCATTCTTCTACATATGGGCGTTTCTACTGAAACGGTTTATGCTTTCCGACTAGTTTTTCAATCTACAGTCAAGGGCATAGATCGTATCGCATGGCTTTTCAATGGATTGGATGTAGGCCGGTGATAATAGTAGTTTTGAACTGTCACAATCATCGACAGTAAGTAAATGCGTATATATTAAATTTCTATAGCACTCAATTCAGCAGAGTTTTTTTTTAGAATTTGTTCCAATGTCAAGAATTAGATTTACCTATTGCAAAAAGAATAAACAGTATCTGAAATACCTCTATTGCCAGGGACGTCGATCATTTCTATTGGTTTGCTTCAAAATTGTGTTAAAGGCCGTCTACAACAAGACACAATTTGATCAAACTATTTGACCGTGACCTAATATAGGCTTAAAGGCTTGTTCATATCCTCGCGAAATTCGCAATTTTTCTGAGAATAAAATGACCATGTCGGCAGCCATTTCATCCGCAGAAAAATTGCGAGGTTCGCGAGGGTATGAACGAGACTCAACGGTTATAATTTGTTAATGCTTTTACTCTTTGCGTATTTGCTAATATTGCAAAGAGGCACTGCTAGGCGCGGGGCTATTCTTGAACCGTTCGAAATCAATTTTTTTACGAATAAGAGAGACAAACAAACATATTTTGTGTATATTGGTGTGAAACAGTGAATCAAATTCGTATACGAACAAACTCAGGAATAGGACCGCAGACACCAGAGACCGTATTCTCGAGTCTGTACGTATTCGAATTCAGTCTACTGTTTCACACCAATACGCATGAATTATGTTTGTTTATCTCTCTTATTCGTATACAAATTGGAAGTTGAACGATTCGAGAATAGCCCCGCCGCTAGTCAATGCAAGAAATAATGGAGAAGAATATGTACATTACAGAATGTCACTAGTCATGTCAAAATACTAAGAAGAAGAAATACAAGTTTTAGAAAAAAAATCTATTTTATTTTTAGTTTTGATAAAAATAAAAAAGATGTATTTTCACGTGCAGTATTTTTCGTTCAAAATTAAATTAATGCCAAATATTTCAAGCAGTGAAAAAATTAAATTCAAGAGATATCTTCGATTTAAATGAAATGTAGTTTACTGTTTTATTACCGAAAGCTCTACGATTATGCGTTTGAAATTGCTTAGAGACAGGCCAATTTTTGTTGCACTTCTGGTCATTAAAGTAATTGTGATATATCTGACATTCTTCGTAATATACAATACATTTTGGGAACCGAGAGTCGAAATATCTTCTACAAGAAAGCCAGCGACCAAACCACAACCAAAACACATTAGTAAACAACTGACAGTTGTTATAAGGGACTTCGAATTGTATGAAAACGACGTAACTCTAACAGCCCACTCTTTCATCAACCTCTTCCCAAATATTCAAGTATTCATACTATATGATGAGCTTCCTTATCCTCTGCTGGATATTACCTCTAATAACAACTCGCTTCCAAATGTTAAGTTTGTGAAGTTATCGCCAAGTTTGAGGAATAGTTTTTCAGATCAGTATCCTCTTGGTCAAATCAGAACAAAATATGTATTGTTTGTTCCTGATTCAACCAGAGCTTCATCTAGACAGAGTCTACAAATTATGATCAATGAACTCGAAAAATTATCAGGAGGAATTGTGGTTGCAACCGTCAGCAACCGAAGGAAAGAACTTGACTGTTTGAGAATAAATATCAATATTCGTGAATGGACTTTAAAATTTGGTTTAGTGAAACACCTGGAATGTGATGGAGTAGCTGGAAAGCATGTGATGCTCCTGGAAACTCAGACTTTAAGGAGATTGTCAAATGCCTTTCTTCTTCCTTTTCCTCATTCATTATATGTTCAGACTGCAGCGCAAGATGTCAAGGTTTGTTGAATGTTCATACTCTGGTGTCTGGATTATGTATTACATTTATAATAATAATATCACTCATGTACCTGAAGGCTTAGCATGTGCTAGTAGAGGATTGCAATTATTATTGGTCATAGCAATTGATACTGACATGAAACATCTGACCACAATACGCCATCTTTTGCATTAGGTTTTGGTACCCCACTCCCATTAGTGGGGTAATATTGTAAGTAACATACATATGATTATTCAATCTTGGATTACTGTCCCACTGAGTGAATAACTGGTAACTATTTATAAAAGAATTGTTCAAAAAAATTTCCTTCAGTTCTTATGTGCTCTTTTGTTTTCATTTGGCTTCTCTGAATGTTACTCTTAAATACTAACTTCAATAATCAGGCCAATCAAGGTCATTTTATATCAGACTCCTAATTGATGGCCCTAATCATTGAGAAAGATAAAGTTCTGGTTTCCAAAAAAAATAAAATGCTGGAGTGTTCAGAGAACAACATTGTCATAGCCGAAGAAAATTAGATAGGAATTGGTGTTCTCTTGAATTTCTGTATCGGAAATTACCTCCTAAGACAGAGAGCTCCCTAGCTTTGCCATTCGTTGAAAGAATGAGCTTGTCTCTGAGGTAACAAAAAGGACTGGTGAAACTGATTTTTCAGAACAACATTGCAGTTGTGAGAGTATTCAAAAACCGTCGTTGATTCATTACATACTAAAGATTGAATGATATGAAAACAGTTTTATCATCCCTTGTTACTCTTTGTTTCACATTAATTGGTTAAATGGTCTATATCATCTTGAAATTTCAAACAATCAATATACGATTCAATCACATGGTATATCTTAAGATCATCAGCAAATAACAATCCTTCAGAGTTGATAAAATATGTAATAAAATCACAGTGAAAATATTGAATAGTAGTGGTCCACAATGACTACCTTGTGGAACACCAGCACAGGCTTCAATTGTCTGTGATATGTAATTAAGTATTGAATTTCACCCACTGAATTCTATTTGTAAGGAAGTTGCAAATCGAGAACACGTTGCTTTTATCGCTTGTTTTGTGGATGGGTCTGATAAAACTGTATTTGGAGAACATGGGAAGTTCACCAATTCTGAGAGATAAATTGAATAATAAAAGTATGTTATACTTGGTATGTTTGAAGAAACTACTGACAGTAGGTACATATTTCCCAAATGTGAATTGTTATTATATACTTAGTAGGTTTCAATATGCAGAAGGATGTTGTATCATTCATAGATTGTTATTCTGAAAACTATGAGCTGAGTCTCGATACATTAGAAACAGTTTTGACATACAATTTTAGTAAAAACAGTGATAAAACAGATTCAGCAATTTGGCTTACCATTGAAAAATTGTGTACGAATTTGTATAGATGGATGTAGTGTGATGAGATCAAAACAACAGGGAGAATTCCAAGGAGTCCAGAAAAAAATTTAGTTAGCTGTATGATGTCCATGTTTCAATCATGCTTTAAGTGATTTCTATTGAACTCAAGTGTTTTCAGTGAAAAGTTATAATGTTGTCACAACATTACCAACAACAAACAAAAAATTACTGTTTTATAGAAGAATACCTCAGACAAAAAAATTTACTGAAGCAATCTCAAAAAATTAATGGGACAAAATGAAACTACCTACCGAGGTCTTCTATTTGTTTTTATTTGCTTTTGAATTTTTTTCATGAGAGTAGCAGTATTCTGAATTGAATGATTTGCAGTGACAAATCACAAATATAAATTAGGAATGTAAACTAGTGTGTAACAGTGAATCATATAGTTCTTGCTGATATTATTATTTTGATGTAAGATGATTAAAAATTACTACAATGATATTCAAATATTTGAGAAGTTCTACAGGTATTCTATAACAAATATTATTTATTTATTCGGATTCGTGTTTAGGATCCCCGAATTACTACTAATACACCTGTCTACTGAACAATTCTAATTTGTTTCACTTCTTATAGAAATGCCCCCGTATTTTTCGTAATTTTTGACGTAGAACCTTGAAATTTTCAAGATACATAGAAATACTAGAAATAAACTAACTGATGCACAAAAAGGGTCTTCATACGTGATATTCACGGGGGCGTTTCCATGGGAAGTGAAACAATTCTGAATTTTTCAGAACTGAATCTTTTTCAGGGGTAATTTGGGGATCCTGAACGAATCCGATGGAATTTCAGGCCAATTTTGCACCCTAATATAACTTTCCGGAAAATTGGGTGGTTTCATCGCTGCTGGCGTGCAGTGTATATCACGTTGGAAGACTCCTTTCGTGCATAGAGTTAATCTCTAGTGTATCTATCGATCCTGAAAATTTCATGAATTTTCGTCAAAAATTACAGAAGATACGAGGGTGTTTCCATGAGAAGTGAAACACGCTGTATAACAAACAACAATGTAGAGAATCGTTTAAATAATTTGAAATTTATTTTTCCGTGTAAATTTTCTGGGGAAACCAATTTCGAAGAATTAACAAATTTTGACAAGATTTTTGATTTGCTTTTTCTTCATTTTACGATTTACAAGAGACCTAAGTAAGGTGGAATTGGAATTTCGAAAAAAGTCCCTATCAGAATAAACTCAGAATTTAGGTATTCAGAATTGCTTTTTCTTCATTTCTTGATAGAAATCTCTACTTCCCGTGGAAACTTGGAGGTGGTGCATTTTACAACCTTATTCAAATTTTGGAAAATTCCTTAGGAAGAAATTTAAATATGGATCTGGTGAAAAAGAAGTTTAACTGTTAAATAAACTTTTTTTTATTATACCTGCATCATAATCCTTGTCAAATGGCGTTAAAATCGCGCGAAATCTTCACGATTATTACACACCGTGCTATAAATCTTCAAGATTATATCACGAAAGTAGAAAAAATCGCTCCAGTAAGCCCTCACGATTTTTTTGTCAAAACAATGAAATTTTCATGCAATTAAAGATTCGATAAAAATGATCTCATATGTATTTACCCTCCGATATTTTTCATCTTAATCAAGCCTGACAATTTGTGTTAGATGATTTCCCACTTATTTTTTTATATTTTGTGTGAGTTTGAGTTGATATGCTGTAGATGGTTTTCTTTGTAGTTAGTTGAACTATTTTCTTTGTAGTGGGTTGTACCATTTTCGTTAATAGCATTATTTTATTAAAGGTATCATGGATTCAGTGCACGTGACTATAATTACTTTGAATGTTTGAGTGTCAGTGAATGATTAATTTTTTATTTCGTAAGTAGGTTTTTGATTATTTTATTTTCTTGAATTGTTTTCATGAATGATTAGGTGCGCATGTAACGAAGTATATCTTTTCAGGTTAAAATAATCAAAGGGCTAGTATTCCATGACGGTAAACCGGTCTTACGCTCCCATCATGCTCAGTGGAAACAAAAACAATCCGAACTGGCCAGGAAGAAGCTTCTTTATAGTTCATTTAAAATTAAACAAGTCATCCGAGAAACAGGTGCTACAGAGTGGTACGGGTGCAATAAAGAAACTACTAGATGTTTTGGGGCCGTTTTAGAATCAATGCCTTCCTACTTATATGAGAACAAGTGGACTCCTCCCTGCTGCCTGTTGAACTTGAGAAAAACTGCTCGCCATACTTTCAACGTCCTGGATGAAGCAGGAATAAGATACTGGCTCGAAGCAGGCAGTCTACTTGGTGCAATGCGAAGCGGTGATATTTTACCTTGGGATCATGATGTAGATGTAGGTTTTATTAGAGAGGATTTGAAAAGGTGCGTTTGGTTAAACAAGGCCAAAGACAAACCCGTTGTAGATCCTAAGGGGTTTCTTTGGGAAAAAGCAACGGAAGGGAACTTTTACCGTGTCCACTTCAGCAGGACCAATAAAATCCATGTTAATTTGTTCCCGTTCTACTCAAAAAATGGAACGATGGTGAAAGATTCCTGGTTCACTAGTCACAAAAACATGGAATTTCCCGAAAACTTTCTGCATCCCATGTCCAGTATTGATTTTATTGGTAGGAACGTGCCTAGTCCAAATAATATTAGGGACTTTTTAGAGCTCAAGTTCAGTAGGGGAGCTGTGGAAAATCCCGAGTATCCCGATCCCAGTAAAATGAAGTTTCCTTAAATAAAATTATATGACTTTAGTCGTTAGTAATGTAATTGGGAATTTTTTTCACTAGCCAGTAGTTCATTATACAGTTGTCAGACATTTCGTCCAGCTCTATTTTCAAAAAGCTAGTATATCTGTCCACTTCTTTTGGTTTGTAATTTTATCACAAGTGCATAAGTTAATATACTTATAGAATCATTTCTGAATGGTAGATTATATTACTCGTATGCAAATACTGTGTACAACTTCAATAGAAAAAGCTCTCCAAGTATATAATAATTTAATTTTATTTAGATAAGTATAGATTATAATGACTTGGTTTACAATACAAGCATTTAAATTGATATTTCAGTATTAGGATAGGAAGTTCCTGTTATGCATATTCAACTATAGTCATTGTGCCAAAGATTAATTCAGATGCCAATTTCCTATTCATCATAAAATTAAAATGGCTAACACCCGAAATCTATAGATTATGTGATCCTGAACTCAGAGATGCGATTTTCAGGCATTTTGTTCGTAGTGTCTGATCTGAACACATTTTCAAAAATGTCAATAAATCTGACCGAAGTGACTCATAGCAAATTGTCTAATTTCTAGAAGGTAGTTAGATGCTAGTCCTAAAATCAGTTTTCATACGAAAAAAGGCGTTTTATATTTTGGTAGAATTTCGAAAATGTCAACAAATCTGACTTACTGAACCAAAGCAAAATGTCTGATATTGGCCAGAAATGTTTAAATACGTTAAGCAATTGTTAATATAAAATAAAAGATACATATTGAATGTAGCATCTATCTAATCAGACAACTTTTCCATAGACTTAGATTAACTGTGACTTTTTCGAGTCTGATTGAAAAAACGTTCTTATGGAAAAAACAATAAGGATCGAAGTTGTAGCAAATTGAATTTCCAACAAATTTGTTTACTATCGTTTATACGTTGAAATCAAGAATAAACGAGATAATGCAATAGTTACAGTTCACCCCTTTGTTGGGATATAATAGATAAATATGGATCCTAGTAAACAAATTTAATGAGGATAAGGACCAAAACTAGCTGTAGCAAATGCAAGTCCAAACAACATTGGGCCGTACCATTTTTTTGTGAAATTGAAAATAAACAAGTTATTCAATAAATACAAATTCAACCTTGAATTCAAGATGAAGGCTGAAGTAAGGGGTTGTGCTGCTCGAATACTGATGTATCATATAGACGGCAGTCATTCCGTCCCCCTCAAGGACTACCAAAAGAAAATCGTTATAGTCTGATTTTCCCGTGTCAGTACCTTTTTTGTACCATTCGACTTATTATTTTCGTAAAGGTGACACTAAACATGCCTCAGAATCTGAAAACAGCATGTTTGTAATCTGCGCATTCATACTGATAATTTAACTGAATCGTGCTGCTATGGGTTATTGCTAGGTCAGATTGTTTTTTGGCATTCTCACGTTTTATATACATTCAAGCAAATCGCTACAAAATGTTTGAAAAGGCAAATTTTATTGATAAATTGATAGAATTTATGTATCTGAGAGGGTAAACTTTTACGACCTGTGTATTTACTAATTTCTTCTTTTAGAGTGTTCATCCTAATTAATAGTAGTAGTACTTAGTTATACTTTATTATTACCTATCCCAAGAAACCATTTTGCTTTTGAATAGGAATATGAAAAAATAATTACAAAATGATTATCCAAACTTATTTGACAGTAATATACATAAAATTAATAGAAGTATAATTAGTAAGTAATAAAAATATAAAAAATGCTACCTAACCTTCAGATTTTTTTATCCAGAATAGTTAAGATTCAATAGTAGGCGTGACTTCATTAATCCTCGATTCCAAGACCTGTTTTTGTTTTGTGTTTTGATTATCATTGCTTGTAACTGGAAGGGTTTTATTATGATTTCTCTGATTACGTATCTGCCTCCAGGTTAGTGGTGGAATGATTTCTGGCTAGATCGATTGGCGCAGATTTTTCAAATATAAAAAGTACTCTTCTTTCCCCATATTCCAAAACCTTACAATTATTATGGAACATACCGAAAACAAACATCAGATAAATTTTTATCTTATCCCATCAATCTTACCTGAAATATTCATAACAATATCCAAAGAGGACAACTTGTTTATTGAAAACAAATACTTAAAGTTGTCAAACATAGGAAAGAACATAGAAAACTAGGTTGAGATATTTTTCATAATTCATTTATTTGTATTTCCACTACTATTCAATATCGTAGCTGTAACTATCAGCAGTTACATAGAATTTATGTAAATAAAAACTAAAAGCCATAATGGAATAATTGTTGTTGAATTTCTTTTGAAAATGTTTATAAAATCTGTAGACCTTTATTCAGCGTTAATAAAATCAATATTCAATATTATGTTTATATTTTTTTGTTCAATTCATGAGTCTTCCGATCCTGCTGTATCTTCTGGGAGAGTCAAAGTTACTGGTTCTCTAACTAAAGACAACAACTTATCGAGCTTCATGCACTGCAACGTCCACTGGTCCAAGTGTTGTTGTTTCTTTGGTGCTTTGCAGGGGATTCTCAGATTTGGAGATAGCTTCAATGTTGTTACACAACCCCTAAAAATTCAAATTATTGAGATGATCGTTATCGATTTCAGGTTGACGTATTTGTTGTCTAGTGCAGAAATAGTAGCGGTGGAACATCGAAACAATACCTATATGGGAATTGGTGACGTACCTAATGAAATTTTTTTTATGGTATAAGTATATCCAAAGATAATAAAGATAACATATGTTCTTTTTATGTCTCAAAATATGCTTTAGAATTAATTAACAAGGTGTATTAAAATCAATTAATCATATAACTATATCAGTTACGGGACCAGTCATCAAAATATGTGATGTATTATTGTATTTTATTTCATTTGCTGTTTATTTAGCGATCTATTCGTTATTTCGTTTGGTGGAAAAACCCATAAAACTTTCTGCTGAATCTTCAGGACCAGGCCAACCTTTATGACCTTTTGATATTGTAACGATTTCGAGACCGACCCCGAGACCGGCCCTGATCTAATTTATTATGCACCCTCGTTCAACTACATCATATCTGCTGGCCTATCGCCGAGAACAAGCTGGAATAAAATCAATCAATTCGATACTGTTCGAAGAGCCATCTAGATGAAATGTTCTATACTCCAGAATAATCGAGATAGGCTTGCGACTATATAACCGCTGGAGGACAGTCAGAATTCAGTTAGTTACAGTTCCAGAGTTCGCTGACAGATAGCCACAGTAGAAATAAATTTAAATCTAGTGAAATCTATGTTTTAGTGAATAATTGTTGTAAATAATGTTTTAAATAAATTAGAAAAATTAGTAAGTGCAGTTTTACTACAATATGTAGTTCGTAAAACAAAACCTTGGTACCACAGCGAACTCGCTTTGTGGATTTTTTTAACTATAAACATTGTCAAGAATTACCTTTTTCGTTTTTTTACAAATATATTACGAAGTATTGAAGAAATCAAGGTATCAATGGAACTTTGGTAGAGAATTGAAGAACCTACAAAATGTTTTTATGTTTTTGCGCGATCAGATAGGTACATTTCCACTAAGAACATCCGGAAAAACTTCTAAGGATAAACCATTTTTCGAAAATTGAGAATTTTTATAAATTTAAATATGGATAAATAATCGTCCCTTGTGTAACTTTCCTTCCAGAGCATCGTAGAAAGGGTTACCGAATAATTAACATTGGATGGTCTCGTTTGTCATTCTGGGATGTTTCAAATGGAAATTTTAACTGTTTCTTATCCATAATAATTTCTGTAAATTGCAATTTATTGACAATCACATTTCAACATCAGTATATACACGCCACAAATATGAATATGTTCTTACGGTAAGACCAATTTTTTTGTGAGCATCTATAGTAAAACTTGGTTGTGATATTTCGATTTGGTGTAACATTTGATTGAAACACAAATTCTTGACTTCACCTTAGCACAAAGTTAGTATCTTGGTCTGAAAACCTTCCTAGACAACTGAACAAGGCGTATTATATCATTATATTTTTTGTTAATCGACGTACATATGTTGCATGCTAAATCAGTGATGAATACTTACTGAAAGGACGTTAGTTGTCACGGAGATAGATAATAAAGAATTCCATTGTGGAAGTATTGCATTGTATTTAAACATTTATTTCATATGAAAAATAGAAATAATACATGGTGTCAGGTGTGGGGTTTGTGAAAAGTTTGCCAGAAAGAAACAGAAGAAGGGACTATTCCCATTTGAAGTACCTGAACCACCTGGGAAACGTCTGGGAACTGATATATTTTCTTACGGGAACAAAATTTATTTATTGGTTTACGATTAGGTATTATTCTAATTGATGTTCTCTCTGAGGGGAAACCTAGAGGGATTTGTCTTCCTAATTTATTTATATATTAATTTGTTTCAATACATTGTTTCAAATATAATAACAAGTAGATTTTACAGCATTCATGAAGGCATTTCTTTTCTTTTGTATGGCTCGTGATTGGTGGTAGGACAAATAAACTTTAGGTGAATTGGCAGATTGATTGATGATGTATGAAATATGTTTTGTTAGAGAATTAGGGCCAGACACCCTTATGTACTTTGTAAATTTTCATTGAAACAATATTTGAAAAAATGAATGTGATTTGAGAATTTATTATTTTGTTACAGTTTGTTTGTTGCTTCATTTACTTACGAATTTATTTTGATATTTCCCTATTATAAGCAGCCTATGTTTCTTGGGAATAATAAAGTTATTATTTTTATTATTATTATAATGATGATTTCAGCATTCACTCGATAAACGCGGAATCGTAATAAATACCTCAAATCGAAATATTTAACCAAATCAGTTTATTTTGACGAAAGCAAACACCTACTTGTCATCCCCAACGACGATGATCGGCAGCTTCGAGTTGAACGAGATTCTCGTGACTTTATTCTTTCTTCTTGAAACTATTGCCTGGACACAAATTGGCTTGTATTTGTTCACGTTCAAATCGAAGACGTAGACTTTACCCTCGGATGTGACCGCCGCAAACACCGTGGAAGAATATGGTGCCCATTTCACGTCTCCCACCCTGTCTCCAACGTCGAAAACAAACAGAGGTTCTCTGAAATAACATAAATTGTCAGTGTATCTTAACACAGTGGTGAGGAGGTGAGCAATCCACATTCAGTTGGCGCTGCTACAGTATTTGAAACTGTATTTTGTCTTTCATATAAATGCACCAGAAACTCATTTCGAAATGTTTGTCAAAGGAAAATTAGGTTGGAAAACCGCCTCCTTCACTACTTGTTGTTTGAAACTTCAGTAGTGATAATAGGAAAATATGAAGTGATGATCATTTCAAAGCATCTGTGAAAATTGAAATGCCCATTTATCTAATTTGATCCTGGGATGTTGTTGACTTTGAAATGTGGCAGTTTCTGCTACCCCAGCACTAGCACTCCGAGAAAAAGTCATGTAGTGTCATAGTTGTCATGTGGTCTACTTTTCTTCTACGTCTTCTAGTGCTCCTTTGACAGCTACTTGTGGTTTGTTGTCAAAAACTTCTATGTCTAGAAAGTAACATACTACCTACAGTTTCTTTACTCTCCACTGCATCTTGGGAGTTCGTCTGTCAATTGTACCAATGCGGTTATCGTGGATTTGATGCCCCTTTTCAGGATTTCTGCTAGACTGCTATGGCTGATTCTCAGACGATGTTTTGCCCGCGCTGGAGTAGGCTGGACCCTAATAAAAAGAGACAAAACTTTTTAATTTTTCTGTCCTTGCTGCAAGTGAATGCGCTAGGTCAATATAATCGCGGGAGGATTAAATGATGACAGCTGCATGCAAACTACTTATCCTATGGTATAAAGAACTCAGTTGGTGAATTGATAGAGCCACCAGTGCTTTTTGTGTGGTTATTTTGTTAACGAAAGGTAAGTTTAGGTCAGGTTAGGTTAGATTTTGCATACAGCTGGTTTGTCTCATTCACCTGCCACCATTATAGTGACCAATTAGAGAGCGTGATCCTTGTCAACAAGGGTGGAGAAATTATAAACTTTTGTCTCTTTTTATCGGAGTCTCTATAACAAATAACACTCTATAATAATAATAATACTACTCCCTCATAAACACTCGTATAGTATATCGAAAGACATAGCCTGTGCGGGTATAGGACGTCTATTATTATCATTATTTGCCATGGTGCTTAGGGGTGACTTGCTGATTTTTGGTGGCGTAATCACTTTTCAGCTGCAGGAAATTCTGGAACATCTACAGCAGCACCCCAGGTGGTCGGTGCGCACTTCAATACTTTTTCTACAACTTTTGGTCAATATTTCCTATTCGTTTAAAAAATGACCACTCTGCTCATTAAATACCTCCATAAATAACTATGATACTTACAATCGATTATCCTCCCAGACCTTTATTCTCCAATCAGCACTGCACGATATGAAAATGTCCGTATTATATCTGTTGAAGTCTATTCTGTAAACCGGCATTTGATGGGCGTGATATGTCAGTAAGTACATGGAGCTGTATGCAGTGCTACATTTGTAAATCAAACCTTCCTCGGTCCCCACTAGATATATTAGCGGCTTTTTCGGATGGATTTTCACACATGTGGCACACCCTGAAAATGGAGAATTTTATAAGTTTTTTATATCTTCCGACAATAAAGTATATTTTAACTTGGTGACTTTGACTGCCACTCTTTCTGAATTATAGAGTGTTAATAGAACATTTCTTAACGTGTCAAGCAAGAGGTGAAGTATCTAGGGCTTACCCTAGACTCAAAACTACTCTGGAACAGACACGTAGAAGAGATCGTTAACAAGGCAAAATCATCACTGATGGCGTGCAGGAACATTGCAGAAAAAACGTGGGGCTGTAACCCATCAATACTGCGATGAAATGTACACCATGATAGTGAGACCTATGATCACCTACGGAGCAGTTGTGTGGCACGGCAGAACTAAACTCGCCACAACCAAGAAAATCCTTTAGAAAGTGCAAAGACTAGCATGCCTTTTTATAACAGTAGCAATGAGGTCGACTCCAACAGCAGCAATAGACCTCACTCCTCCCCATAGAATGGTGAGGGGAACTGCCAAAGTTGCTAAAGTTGGACTCAACGGGACTGCACACAATGTAAGGGGCTCAACCCCCACCGAAAGTGCACACCTTGCCGATCTCCCACCTGACGAAATTTTTTCGAACAGAATTAAATACCATGAGAGAATAAAGCATAGAATCCATTCGAACACTGGGAAATAATATCATACACGGACGGGATCAAAACTCCCGACGGAACTGGAGCAGGAGTATTCGGGCCTTGCACCAAATACTCCTAGTATTTTTCAAGCGGAAATTCACGCCATAGAAAGGTTCATTCAGTTCAACCTCGACAAGAAATACCGGAACAAGGAAATCGCAATCCTCTCCGATAGTCAAGCAGCCATCAAAGCGTTGAGCTCATATATCATCAACTCAAAGATGGTCTGGGATGCCTAGACAAACTCAATAATCTTGGCAGGAACAACAAGGTGATCCTCCTCTGGATGCCAGGGCACGTCGGAGTGGAGGGCAATGAACAAGCAGATACCCTGACACGAAAAGGGGCATACCTTCCATTGATCGGGCCAGAACCAATCTGCGGACTTACTGCGAATCCTACTTCCAAGAAAAACTCAATAAAACTGAAGAAGCAATGAGAACAACATACTGGCAAAGACTGCCAGGGCTAAAACACGCCGAAGATCTCCTCGGCAATTTCAACCGAGCAAGATCGAAGACACTGATTAACCTCAGCAAAACCAGTATAAAGACAATCACTGAATTTCTGACGTGGCACTGCAGATTCAAAGAACACCTAAGGAAGCTAAGCTTAAAGGAGGACAGCACCTGCAGATTCTGTGGGGAACATCCAGAGACACCCCACCATATATTAACAAAGTATTATGCTGTACATTACATGAGATTGAATATACTGGGATCACACCAGCTGACTGTGGGAGAGATACGACGAATAGAACCCCTTAAATTCCTCGAGAAATTGAGGCTTGAGGGGCTGCTGTAAACGAGAACCTAATTAGGTCGCAGCGCAGCAGTCTCCATCCATACTTACCAATACCAATACTAACGTGTCAAATGATGCTTTTAAAATGCCACCATTTCCCCTAGGATTTTTCTTCCCGCCAATGAGACTTCTTTGGCAACATAATGGTTTACTGAGGTTCACTTTTTGTCTTCTATTTCCCAAGTAGGAAGTCAGTATATTGAGTAATTGAATATCAGTTTTTGACATATTTGAAAACTGAAGTTTTCTCCCTAGTTATAGGGTTGAAAATGGCACTTTTCCTCCCTAGGAAAGAAAACTTACTTTTCCTCATAGTAAATTAAATGGAGTTTCACATAAATATGGTATTTTTTTAGTTTATATTTTAATTATATTTTATTTTTCAAGTACGTTACCAAAAATTGACAATTTTAGGACACATAAAAAAATTAAATGTAATCTTTTTAACATTGCTGAAGGTATTTGGGGACTAGTATTCGGTGGGTATTTTATTCGTATTGCAGTTAAAAGAAATGGTAAGAGGAGTAAATTGCCGATGAAAGAGTTGCTTCTTAAGAGGTCGTTGAAGGACCACTATTATTCGAATTTTCATTTTGATAATTACAAGAAACTAAGTCAGATTTCCGACTTGATATCTCAGAATTAGCTGATTCAGTCAGAATGTCAACTATATTCATTACTACACCAAAGAGTGCAGTGTGAATGTATACGTAACCTTTAACTTTCAGTAACGTTCCATCAGGTCCAGGAACAGCATCCGTAGCCAAAAATAAAGTGATGATAGTGGTAACTGCTAGATCGTTTTGCATCAGAACCCAATTATTGATTTTTCCATCCGCAGCAACAGAAAAAAAGTTCAGTTCTCCGTCTGGTAAATCTGGTGCCCACTTAACCTGAAAAGAGTAAGTAGAGAACGTACCTATAACATATGAATTTGTTCCTGATTTTTCACGAGTTGAGCAAAATAGTGTTGACCGACTTTGCTTGATGGAGACATGGTATGTTCTCAGAATAGTTTGGATGGATTTGGTTTTAGTGATTATGTGAAATTGTGAATTTGATATGAATTAATAAAGAGTGCTTGTCACGGTTTTGGTCAAAGTTCGGTGTTATATCATTGAAGCAGATTGCTGGTGGTTAGTTTGATTTATAGAACAACTAATGAGAAAGTGAACTACAAAGTCATAAAAATTATATAGGTATCTATAATAGTTGATCAAGAGCGGAACTACAAAATCAAAAACATGATATTTTCGATTATCAATACAAAAATTTCGAACAATCTTAAAGCGTTCTTCAGTATGAGTGGAATAATCGTG
This sequence comes from Chrysolina americana, assembly GCA_958502065.1. Classification (NCBI taxonomy): domain Eukaryota; kingdom Metazoa; phylum Arthropoda; class Insecta; order Coleoptera; family Chrysomelidae; genus Chrysolina; species Chrysolina americana. The sequence goes on from OY293411.1 coordinate 93,676,015, forward strand.
ATTATTTTTTGACAATTCTTGCAACCAATCGAAACCATCAATTCAAAGCCCTTTGGCCTCTCGTGTCTGTTGCCTGGCAACAAGTTTTCGAAAACTCTGTCAAATTATTTTCACTTTATTCTCACTTTCTTGTGATATTAAAACTGATAATAAATTACGGAAATGGCGAATAACAGTGACGTTATTTTTAACGGAAGTGATACAGTATAGGGCTGAATATTTGTATATTAGATATTTATAGGCTATCAGTTGCAACAGAAAATTAGAACTTTCTCAGGATTTTGTTTGTTATTCGGATGTGGTTTGTCATTGTTTCCCATACAATCTCCTAGCAACAACTATTGAAAAGTGCACTTTATTCACGCTTTTCCGTGAAATAATGAAATAGTATGTTGATAGTGATCTAATTAAGAATATAGATTAGGTACACAAACTACACAAAAAAGGTGCACTTTTTTTAACACTCGTAGGAAAAAAGTTGAAAATTAAGTACCTCCCAGACTATACCTCTATGTTTGTTCGTCACGTTGTTGCTCATGTACGCTGGCACCTTACAGGTTGCTTGGACGTTGAAAACTTGTACGCTGCCATCATATAAACCGATAACGACCATGTAAGGATACTTGGGATGAGTGTCGGCACACATGACACCGGAATCGGTCATGCATATGTAGTCCGGGAACGAAGGGTTCTTCAACGTGAAAATACAAACTGCCCCTTCTGCAATTGGCTTGACGTATTCCACTGCAAAGTTCACAAAAAAAAAATAAAAAACACCCAAGAACCGATTTCAAGACAGGGCGGTATCATCAACTCGCCGCGTATGTACAGGGTTTTCCTTGGGAAATGAAAGTAGATATTTATATTGAAGATCTATGCATGATTGTACGAAAAAAAAAAGGTCACATACACATGCATCTAGGTAGGTATTTTTGCTTTATTTTCGTATGAGCGATAATGAAAATATTGGTAGTTAAAGTAACTGCCATTAGTGTCAAAAATCCATAAATTGTATTTAGCATATTCCCATCGGGTCACATGATAATGTCAATGTTCATTTTCTTTCTTTTTCATCTCTAGAGTGAAAAACTATCACTTTCATGTAGGGTATCCGGTTGAAAAAAATGGTTATTTTCATATATATGAGTAGAAAAAAATATTTTCGACTGTTTCTACCGGATCTTCGGCTGATGAATCAATCAACAATTATTATTAAATTTCTTCTCGAAGATACTACGTAATTAACCTAAAATAAACTTACAGAATCCAAAACACACAGTGAACATATCGTAATAGTAAGGGTTCCATTCGATATCAGTAACGGTATTTTTCTTAGTTTTATCGTAGGTGAACTTCCAGAGTGGCAAAAGAGTACCTTCTTCTTCTCGGAATTCATCAGATGGATCATCCCAGTACCTGTAGTCTGATCGAAAAATATTTATTAGAAAGTTGCGAAGGATCCTAAAATATTGTATCAAAGGAATAACACCATTGTTCAAATATCGTTCTAGATAAAATATGCCGTTTCCTGATATTTCTGTAACCATCAGATTCTCAAGAAATTCAGCCCTTTGCTGTATCACTTCCGTTGAAAATAACGTCATCGTTATTCGCCATTTCCGTTATTTTGCTATTACCAATCATAGCAAAGTAACGGAAATGGCGAATAACGTTGAGGATATTTTTAACGGAAGTGGTACAGCATAGAGCTGATTGTAAAGGGATACGCTTTTAATATAGCACCAGACACCAATTAGTTGGACAAGAACTGGATCCTTTATTGAATATATTTTCGAAAGTGGCAAGAAATGCTTCTTCACATTTTATCGAGGATTAATAGTATCGTTCGCGGGTCAATTCTGAACCGATTCCGAACCAGTCCATAACAAATTCAGGATTGTCTATTACTGTTAACTGTTTTTAAAATTCCTGAATACTGTGAACCGCGAACGCCAATTTTTAAACTGCGCATGCGAATAGTCCTTGAACTGGTTCAGAATTGCACCCGCGAACAAAGCTATTAAAACAATTTGCATGAAAGGTTACTTAACTATTCGACAAACATTTGCGCCGGTTTCATTCCTCATTTATATAAATTCGATATCTTGCCAGAATTTGAAATGTCTTTCAAAATGATTTGCGGAAGATACTACCCTTTACTGTAATGGTATGATTTCATTGTCAAAAGAATAAGATGACTTTAAATTGAGAAAAATCTAGTTTTATGTACATTTCAAAAGATCTCTACCAGATTAGTCACCTCAATGTGGATAATTTTTGCATACTATACAAAAAAAACTTCAAATTCTTAGGTTTAACCGTTGATCAAACTTTCTCTTGGTCTACGCATGATCTTGATTTTTAAGAAAAATAATCCTCTTTTATTGGAATTTTATACAGACTGGCGTCTTATTTTTACTTTCACTTTACTTCAGTTCGATGTATTCAAAGCCTCAGTATTTAATTTCAATATTCCTTCCTCAAAATTATACAAACCAAGAAATCTTCTAGATATTAATTCATTGTTCATTGAAGATGTCAAAATAAATTGACGAAATGTTGTCTATAGAGAAATAGAGTTTTCTTTAACTCAAGACGTCACATCCCAAAAAAAAACATTACGTCATCATAGCAGAGGTCGTAAAACTTACTTACATATTAATATTATTACTTACCTTTAGCAATATCATCGTAAGTGTTCTGATTGACCATCCTCTCCAAGACTTTCCAACATTCTGAAACCCTTCCTTGAACAGCTTCGCTCAGTTGAGCTCGCCCAGATACCTTTTTGACCACTGTAGGCCTACCAACAGACATTTTGTCCTTTTCTCTTCTCTCTCTTTCTAGCTCTTTTTCCAACTGTTGCGCCGCAAAGTCTTGTAGGTATCCATCGTAAATTATCCATTGAAGGACATTTGAAGAAAAGTTGGCCATGGGGGGTGGAATAGTCTGAGTTTCCTGGCCCTGGAAACGAACAACAAGGCTCATGAGTTGAAAACGTGTCATTATTTGAATTATCATCGAGTCACCTCTTCGAAATGTACATAATTTTTTAGAAGTTATAACACTTAGTGCTCCAAGAATCTGAGTCACTGACCTGACCCGATTCCACTGAATCACTTCGAACACGGCTTGAACGTCGTGTATAGACCGAATCCCTCTCGCATGCAATCCATGGTGTGGTCGTGTGTACAACCCGAAAATAGTCTGCAGGTGGTAGGTCTTCTGCCCGAATGAAAACAAAATTCTGCAGTTGCAGTATTGTTCTCGACAATGAGTACAATTTCTCAAATTCAGTAACTGTCGAGGTAGATATGAGCCAGAGAAGTAAAGGTAATGATGATCGTAATTAAACGACCTCACAGAAAAATTTCAAGCCTTGTGCACAATTGTCTGTTGAGTTTCTGTATCGATAATTGTTATTCAAGGAAACCATGGGAAGCTTGGTAAAACTGTGGTGTCAGAAGTGGGATGAATGGGTACCGGCAGCTTCAACAGAATACAGTGAGCCAAGATGATTATTCTATCGGTAGTAGTGGAATCATTGGATACAGACAGAGTTGGTTCAAGGAATTTCAAGACGGGACAACCGAAATGAAATTGCTGATTTTCTAGAGAGTATGGTAGGTACGACAAAATAAAATGAGAATGAAATACGTAAAGAAAAACAAGAATATTGGTACTGGATAATCGTCAGCTGCTATAGAAACTTTGACTAATATCGAACTTGGTGTAGCTTAGTTTCTCTCTCTTTACTATAGTTATACTTATGAACTGTGTCGACAAATGGGGATCTACAACTCTACCACAAACCCAATTCAATTAATGGATAATGAAACGTTACCCTTGATTCATTCATATATTCTTGAATGATGATAAAAAAAATAATGATTTAAAATTGGAACATTTTGCAGATAAAGTGTCTTCGGAATCCACTTGTTCATTACCTAATGAATAGATTTCTGATTTAAAGAATTATAAATACCCTTGTGGGATTGTTGTAAGTCAGAGCGGCTCTTTCGCAAAAATTGAATTGATTGGTTAGCTTCCTAGGTTTTCCACCTTTGGCAGGGGGTTTGGCGCTCTCAGTTTTAACTTCAGCTTCTCCCTCTCCTTCTTCCTCCTCTTCATCATGTTTTTCATCTACTTTCGGTTCGGCATCTTCGTCTTCATCCTTTGGTTCTTCGTCTCTGTTTTCCTCATCGTCTGCTACTTTAACATTTTCAGAAATTTCATCTTGAGGCGCCTGATCTTCAAGGTTTTCTATGGAGGTTTCGGAATCGATAAGGGTGAGAGCTAAAAAAAAGAGAGATCAAATTAGTCACAGCGAAAGTATACCATCCAATTAGTGGCAATAATAATGATCTTTATGTTTCTTATCGGTATCTAGAGGGTATACAAAATAAGTGGAGTAAGCTATGTTACCAAGCAATAGCAAATTAAGGAAAATGGCGAATATCGGCGACGTTATTTTTAACGGAAGTGATACAGCATATGGCTGATTGTCTGCATTTGGCAATTCATAAAAGGTTGTGGTCAATAATTGTTGTAATTGGTTACTTACGATCGATACCCTGTTCTATCATCTGCAAACGCGCTTCCTCCGACTCTTTATGGAGAATGGTCCCCTGAGCTTCGTATACCACCACCAAGTTGCCTTGTGGTGGTAAAGATACAAATTCGCCCTGAGCATAATTGAATTCTACAAGACCTTCGGGAGTTTGGGGGTTGTTAGTAGAAAGAACTTTTGCTATTATTTCTTTGAGTTCCTGTAAATGTTTTATTTCATTTAGTTATACTAAAGCATATTGATCGTGCTACTCACAAAATCAGCTAATTCCAACTGGTCCTTTGGTTTCAGGAGTTGTTTTGCTTTTTTCCAATCTTCCAAATCATCATTGACATCAACGTCTCGCTTTGGCAGTCTCTTCTACAAAAAAAAAAGATTTATAGTTTTTTTTCTTCCAAAACAAAATTTTTGGAATGCACAATTCAGTATTTACCCCAGTTTTTGCAATCGAAGCTCTGGTTTTCGCAGCTGCAACCGGAGGCATTTTGACTGATTTCAGTACAGAATGACTGATGGATGAGTTTTGAATTACACTGATCAAAAACTCATTCACTAATATGCCAATTATATTTGGTCTCTTAGCAACTGTATTTATTGATAAAATAAGTTCAGCCTTTCTACAGAGTGTACCCATTAGAACGATGACATGTGTGCTTCGACATACAGGGTGCCCGATTAACGTGAGGAAGGATTATCTTGAATAGTTCAGTTAAATAGTAAATTCTCACGTACAAAAACGAATTTTGTCGATGAACGACGGAGCTTTCTCGCATTGATTCCTGCAAATATATTATTATAGTATTAAAAAATCTGAAAATATTAACACTGCCTTGTTTATTTATATTAGAGTTGAGCATACTAGTATTCACAAATAAATATGAAATAAAATGTGAGAAACAAACAAAATCATAGTTTCAATACAAGGCAAAAAATTATATTTTAATTTCTTTCGGAAAATTCAAAGTAACTCAGCAATCTCTCAGTCATATGGTCCCCAGAATATACAATGCTCTCCCTACAAATGTGAAAAACTGCCATACGGAAGAACTATTCAAACACGTAAAAATTCGAACGAGTTTGAATATATTGTGCCAGAGAGGTACCAACAATGTGAATGGATACGGGGTCCCTTTTCTCTGAGCGTTTCCACCACGTAGAAAATAAAAGGCAAACATCTGACAGAAAACAACTTCTTCCCTGGCTAATACCACGATGGACATTGAACTACATCTGACAGATATTTGTGCAACGTTCTTCCAAAAAGACCCAATCGCAAGTGCTTATCTTGTAATTAAACAGAAGATTATCCTTCATTTTGCTGGGAATGACCACCTGCAGACATGCTTGTTTCGAAGTTTATTGCCTCTCATCAGTTAAACAGTAGATTATTATTCATTTGGCAGAGACAGGACAATTATAATGTTGTCCTACCTACCCTGTCACTGTTGTGGTATTAGCCGGGGAAGTAGTTTTTTTCTGACAGATGTTTGCCTTTTATTTTCCACTTGGTGGAAACGCTGAGAGAGAAGGGTACCCCGTATTCTTTCACATTCAAACATGAGTTGAAATCGTACTTAACGGAACAGTGTTTTTATATACTAGATGAATACTTATCGTAGGAATCTGCACTGAAATCAGGAATTTTTAATATTATTATATTTTTATTTTGCGAATGTAGGTATACATTTCAAATGTAAACAATTGTCTTAAGGAAACAAATGATAATTATTATTATTGTAGTGATTTTTCTACACTATATTCGGGAAGTTCTCGACCTCGAGGCCCTTCCAGAACTTAGTTTCCTAGCCCAAAAACTGCAATTTTTTATAACTTTTTTCAGTTTAAGGCCAGTTTAATCACGAAAGAGTGGTTTTTAGACTATGACCATGCAAACCTTTTTTTGACTAGATAGAATTTGCAAAATTTTGAAACCTTTTTGTCTCTGTGGACCTGATAGTTTCCGAGATACCCACAGCTTTTTAAAGTTTGGTGTTTTTTTCAAATTTACTAATTTTTAGCAATTTCTCTTGATTTTCATTAAATCGCCCTCAAATCAACAAAAATCACTTTCAGTTGGTTTGAGCAAATATTCATTTTAGAAAACTATAGTAGAGTTGATGGATGTAGCCGTTACTACGTGGTAGAAGATCATCATAAGAAAAAGAAAGGAAAATTTCTGTTTTTATACCACTTTAACTTGTAACACTTTGTTACTGCAGTTTCGTCCTATATGGACATTAGTCCTATATGGACAGTTGTTTGAGAATGTTTCGTCCTATATGGACATTAGTCCTATATGGACAGTTGTTTGAGAATGTTTCGTCCTATATGGACATTAGTCCTATATGGACAGTTGTTTGAGAATGTCCATATAGGATGAAACTGCAGTAACAAAGTGTAACAAGTTAAAGTGGTATAAAAATATAGACATTTTCTTTTTATCATATAGTAGAGTTGTTTTGAAGAATTTGGGAAACACTTGTTATATGAATAATGTTTAACAAGCGCAATTTTAGATAAACTTTTTCAGGGACGACAAATTAACCAACAATAATGATAATGCCGATTATTCTCTGAAGTAAAAATAATAATAATAAGGGGGGATCAAGCAACACCTGAGGCTCTGGTAAGTAGTGACACCACCTACCTGAGCAACAGGTGAAAAATCGGATCGGCAGCACAGGCGCACCCGGAAGAAAAAGAGCATTCCTTCTGATGTCGGCTTTGCGTATACTAGGCTCACCTCCCGGTATACCCAGAGACTCAGTTCTAAATGAATAAATTAATGAGAAAGATGCCCCCCTCCTGAAGATTTGCAAATAGACAACCACGACAAAGAAGGGCACTTTGAGGCTCGCACCATACCACCAAGGGAGGGCAACAGAACCCGCAGGGCGCTTCGTAACCTTAAGCTGATGACGCTACAAAAACTGGCACGGGTGAATGCGGATTTCCCCAATGTTCTTTCAGAACACCTGTCAGATCAACTATGCCGGGAATAACGTCGCTCAGACTTTGTCCCAAGTAGAAAGAAGAGATATCACCCCTGGAAGCATGAGTGATGCATACACAAAATGAAAGCTAAGTTCAAGTCAGCGAGACAACACGCGTCCTATATCCAGACTACGTGGCGGCAAATATGCTCTTTACCACACACTTAATCAAGGTATGCTGTTTACTTTCAAAGAGGACTGTCGTGATAGGATATGAATTCTGGTAGCTGCAAAGAAGTTACCTGCACTGCAATGCGAGGAATACGGGGACAAAATCCAGCTCGTGGATGGACAACACCGCTCCAAATTGTTAAAAACGCTGTCTGCGGCCAGCAGTACAAATCCAGACAGATCCTACCGATCCTACTCTACTCCTTTGGAGCGATGAAATGGACTCAAGTTGAGCTGCAACAACTTGACTTGAACAATAAAGCATCTTCATAGGATATTGCTTCCCAAATCAGGGAGGCCATGGACTTTTGAGTTTGGAGTGTCTACATATCCGAATGGTACTGGATGTACAGTCATCAGGAGTTCAGATTTCTATGCTATAAGAAAGCAGGGATCGGAGCAGTTCTCTTTGAGGCAGCAGTCTGTGCAGCCGATGAATTCTCGTTTTCGACACTGAGATCCAGACTCTGTCATCGAGTTGGAACCCGTTCAGCAAATAACTCACATTGAAGTTGCAGAGACTGATTTACAAGATAAGCCAATGCATGGGGTTCTTCAAGAATATAGATCTTAGTTAAAAAATTTGTCCTGCTCATTTCTCTGGTCAAGTGGGCTGAAGTCAGAGACCGAGGGATTAATAATGGCCTTCCAGGATGGTGTTTAGAGGTCCCAAATAATATATTCAGAGAGTGGTGGGGCTCCTGAGACCATAATTGCTGTCAGCTAGGCAAACTTATGCGGTCTCAACCTATATTCACAAGTATAACGCGGTGCTGCGAGTGTTGTACTACCGTCTGAGTCACTCATCGTACAGTAAAAGGACTTTGCGAATCAGCAAATCCTGGGGCGGTGAGTATTTTTATATCGAATATCCTTATGAGCTCAATATTTTTTCATAATAGAATCTGACATCACTGTTGAAAGAAGCTGCCATAGCTATCTTCCTGTCTTCTAATGTTTTCCCCCATTTCTCCCATTAGCTATATAATAATAATAATGATAATAGGTTTTTATTTCTCAATAATAATACATTAGTAACAGTAAATGACATTGGGAAAAAGCCGAAGATCAGCTGGATGTGCCTCACGACACAGCCTCTGTTTTTCATCTTGAGCTCGACGAAAAAAAAAGAGGAGAAAACTAATACTAAATTTGAAATACCTACAGCATTTTATAATTTGACCAAATAAAAAGTAGAGAAACATCAAAAACGCGAACAGTAAATGATATTGGTTTGCTTATTTTGTCTGCACTTCTCAATCGATTTTTCCGGCGTCATTGCTGGCAAAGAAAAACATTATAAGTCTCAGAGACTTATCTTTGAATACAGATACTTCGCAATTATGCTGCTGCCCTTTGTGATCACACAGAATAACTCAACAAACCACCCTCGTATCATCGTATCGGACGTCTAGTTGGAATGGAAGCAGAATATTGATTTTTTGACGCCGTATCTTACTGAAAAGCATCGATGGAGTTACTTGCTCCTGTCGTATGTTTACTGAGTCCCGTGTTGCGACAAATGTGATACTGGTATACCTTGTGAATAGAAATATACAAATGCTCCGGAGTTCTCCATTGATGTTGATACTGAAGCTGAAAGGAGTGTGAACTGAGTTCACTCACCAACAAAATGTAATTCACTGTTTTGTTTTGAATTCATTCGGTGGACACACATTGGAAAGCCGCGATGGAAGATAGTGGGATAGACAGTGGTGATCACAAATGTGATCCCATATGTAAACCAAATGTATGTATTAGTCACTATCAGCTTGGTATTTATTTGTATATCTGAAGAATTATTCAATTGAAGTTCATTCAAAAATAATAGTAGCTTATATAGTTAGAGATTAAAAATGTAAACAAAACATTTGAAATGCAGCATGTTCGTTATTTTTTACTGTTAGTATTTATGGCTTTTTGTTTTCCATAATTATTATAAACTGTTGTGTGATGTTATACAGAGTGTTTCAAAATTCAGTTTTAAGATTCTGGAGGCGTATTTTTATGGTCAGAATAAGTCTTTTTTTTATTAACATGTGTCTGAAAGCGCTTCGTTACTTATTTACAGGGCGTCAAAGTTCCAAATTTTTTTCTTTATAGCTTCGATTTTTGATATATCGGAACCAAGTTTGAGGCATATGTTACATTTTGGGTATTATATCATCCAGCATACCGAGTGATCGTTAGAATATAAAGGGATATATTTTTTCAGGGTTGAGGCACTTCTAAACCCCATACACTTTTTTGGGGAGCGCCGCTGGTAGATTCTGAAATACGAATTGAATTTTTTGTTATGTTTACAATTTTTTATGTCTCTTGAAATATATTATACCTATTTTTTCAATGACAACAAAAACCGCTACTTATTTGGTATTTCATCTGAATTATAAGTTTCTTTAAACATCACCTAACATAAACATAATTTTAAATTAAATTTTTTATACTTTTGAATGTAAACTAAATATACCAACTATTTAATTTGTATAGCTCTCATATCTAATTATTTATATTCTAACTTGAAACTTCATCTATCTATGAATCTTTTATAAAAACTCCACTCTCAATTTTGAATAGCTGTAATGATACGATTTTATTTTCGGTATCTACTAACCAAAGTCACGAACAAGCAGTATATCCGTTGATAACTGGTGTACTTCTGTGATTTATCCATGCTTATTTGTATAGTCAATCTTATAACCTAATGAATAACAACCTTGACTTGCTTTAAAAGGTGCTAGAAAAGTCCTCCTCCTTCTGCGATACCACCCTCCACCATTCTTCTCATAGACTGCCATACGCGTTCTAAAATTACGGTTTGGAAGGCATTCATTATTCTTTCAGTAAGAACTTCGATGGAAGCCACCTGTTCTGTACCATAATTCAGACCCTTTATATGTCCCAGTAAAAATAAGACCAGCGGGATGCAATCTGGGGACCGAGGGGGCCAAGCAATTGGACAAGCCTGATAATCCACTGATTGGGAATTACCGATCTTGAACAATCGCGTACGGTGACTCGAAAATTATGGGGGGAGGGACATGGTGCATAAACCACATATGTTGATGAACTTAAGGCACGTCCTCCACTGATGCAGGCAATTCGTTATGTAGGAAGTTTAAATATGTGTCACTGTTTAGAATTATCGGAAAAATAAAAAACTGATTTTATTATCTCCTTCTATTCCTGCCCATTTGTTTACGCTGAACTAGTCTTGGTGTCGAGATTATCTGATCATGTGTGAATTTTCCAGTGCCCAAACAGGAACGTTGTGGTGATTTACTTCTCCGTCGCGTGTAAATTGTGCTTCGTCGGTAAAAAGAATACGATATAAATTCAAGTTCCCTAATCAACTTGCGAGGTATCCATCTGGAGAGCTGCAAGTGCCATGGAAAATCCAGAGGAAGCAAACCTTGGACACGCTGAATATGATATGGGTATAGCATGTTTTCGTGTAAATTCCAAATCCCGTGCTATTTGTCGGGTACTCATACCAGGATTTTTGTCGGTAATATTCTAAACCTCTTTATCTTTTACTGGGTTGTCGTTTACTGGCTAGTCGCGGTCTGCCAGTATCATGCCTTGTAATTTGAAACCTGCCATATTTCTGAAGGTGCTGATAGGAATTCATAAAAGTTCTATAGTTGGGAAGCCGGCGATTAGAAAGTCTCAGCGCGTTCAACCTCTGAGCTTCAAGTCTGTTACCATAAACCAGACCATAAATAAAATGGATATCAGCTAGATGTTCCAGTGAATATGGTTCATTTTCCATTTTAATGATAAACAAATTAAACAAAATTATCAAATAGGTACACGATGAGACATAAACCAACTTTCAAATAATGTCAACTGTTTCAAAACAATCTTGAAAATAGCAGTCGAAGCTCATTTATTCTTTTTTTCATTGTTCTGAAACATTTATATTCATTCTAGCAAACTACAAATAATTATTTAATTTTTTTTGTTCTATAACTGTTGCAGATGCGTAAAAATAACAATAAATGCAAACCAAATAATTTATTTCATATTTAAGAATACACCAGTAGCGCACTAAAAAAAGTTTATGGGGCAAAAAGAGGCTGGACCCGACATAATGGATGATGTAAGCACTGAAACGCATCCAAAAATGTCGATGTTAAATTTTGAAGCACCCTTTAATTATGTTATTTGAAAAGTGACCTATTTCACACGTGTAGAAGAATGTTGTCGCACGACGGTAAAATTCAGTTAACAACAATTACAATCACTGTGTCCCTAGAAAATTTATACGAGGACGGGGCGTCATCTCTGGATCCGATTACACAAGCAGACCGTGTTTTCATTTGTATTGTCTTTAAAAAAACCGAAATAAAATCTAATCAGTCGACACATGTGAGATGTTCGAAAACCCTGATATACCGACTGATAAGATTTTGTTTTGATTTTTTCTGAAGACAAAACAAATGAAATCACGTTCTGTTTCTGTAATCGGTTCCAGAAATGGCGTCTTCGTCATGGTGTCAATATTCCATGGACTTGTGATTATTATTGCTGTTGATTGAATTTCACGGAATTTCTATAAACTTTTTGAATATCATATGAAAAAGTCCATAATCCGGTTGAGAGTCAGTACTTGTGGCGGTAACAAATAATGTCCTTTAACTGAATGTATGATTTTCTAGACGTAATCATCTGGTACGAATCCATCGACAGTAAAAGATGAATTGGATAATTCGTGCAAAAATGAGCTTGCCTGCTATTGTTGACCTATACTCTGACATTCTCTAACATAATAACCTTTGGAAGCTTAAATGTCAATGAGATATCTGATAATTCACCAAAATCAAATTAGATCTTCAAACTAGGTTACGGATTTCCAATAATGGGTTCATTATTGGAGCTATAGCAACTTTTATGTCATCTCCAATAACTGTCGTACGCGTTGTAATTCAATAGGATATAATATAGTAGGTGATTTTAATTTTGAACAATCGATATTTATGATGATGAAATAAAAAATCATGGTAGGTATCGGAAGTATAAAAAAATCGGTAGCTGAATCTCTATGTGATTGTTAAACAAGAAGTTCAATACGCTTTGGTTATGAATTATTTCTTGTCTGAGATAGGTACAGAGCGTTCAAAATCAAAATCCTTAAAACGTTTCTTCTACATAGGATATCGGTTTGATCTACGAAACACCTTGAACATCTTTTTATAATCCCTACAAGGAACTTGAGGAATGTTTGCCAACCTTGCTTTTGAAATTGAAATTGTTCATTGAAGTAGGAATTTACAAGTCCTAATTGAACATCTGTAACTACTTACACGAACAAGTAAATTGCCAAGTATGTTTCTATAAACATAAGTATTCCTTGGGATAATGAATGAATAAACAAATAAACATGTGAAAACAAATGACATAGTAAGTACATATGTGACTAATGTAGTTTTGAATATCCCAATCCTGAATGTAAACTTGGCTTTTTGAATTCTGATTTCGAACTTGAGATTTTGAGTTTGGAATTCCTACTTTGAACTGATTCGGATTCCTGGAGTGCTATTCCGTGTACTATAAAATTCTATAGTCGACAGTTATGTCTTGTTCTCTTCCACGAATTCAACCATAATGTCATCTTACTTATTCTGTCGACTATAGAATTCTATGGTACATGGAATCCCACCCCAGAAACTGAAGTCGGGATCTCAAGTTGAAGTAAGAATTTAGAAAACGTGGTCTGGCAGAGCCTTCTTCCACATAGATTCTCAATGAGATTTTTTGTTAATGGTTGGCTTTTCAACTCATCCATTGCAATATTTCTATTCTTATCTTTGGAGGATTTCATCTAGAGTGGGTTTTCTGATTATACTGACAATTTAATTCATGCACTAAAAATGCCATATGTCGCGGTGTTTTGTCATTATGACAGCGAAAACAGTTTGCCCTAACTTTTCCAGCGACAAAACGGAACCTAACTTTTGAAAGCATGACAACCAGCAATGTGAACAAATTTTTGATGACGTTATGTCAATTTTTCACAAACTTGCGTTGTCAGAAAAGTATCTTATTTGTGGAAATGTCGCGGACAGTCTTCGAGTGGAGAAATTGAAGAAGCCATCAATAACAATGTGCCTCGCAATACTACGTCAATTTGGCGACAATTTACGATGTTTTGTTTGGAAAAAAAATATGAACTCATTGCAGAAACTTCCACTGAAGAGTTAGCTTCTATTTTATGTGACTGGGCATTCAACATGAAGACGAACAATGGAGAAGACTATAAAGAGAGTGCAGTCAAAACGATTTGGAACACTTCAGCAAAAATGTTACAAGAGAAGTACTTCAAAGAATATAAAAGAATTTTTAATCCGTTCACGCACATACAGTTTAAGAAAGCGAGAAATGCACGCGACACAAAACGCAAAATTTTGTAAGCAATCCCAGATAAAAGGAAGGTGAGTTCTAAGGCTCTCACAAAACAAGAAATTTTTGAAATGGCACTGTTCTGGAGTGAAGAAGAACCTGTAGGCCTTCAAAGAAAATTTTATCATATTGCTGCATATGAATTGGCTTGGAAAGGTGGAGAAGCAGCAAATTGTAAGGTATTCCATTTTTAAATCGAGACAGACAACCGTGGAGACCGGAAGAGTTGAATATAACCCAGTGTTTTCAGAGACAGCACAAGGTGGAAATCAGAAGTTGGCAGACGGTAAATTGTTGGTAGCAAACACTGAAGAAGATTGTCTATGTCCAGTAGAATTGTTTAAACAAATTATGAGAAGACGGGGAAACCATATCACATGTGAAATGTTTTTTTTAACTCCGAATCCTTTCTGACAAAAAACAAATTCGAAAGGATGGTATAAGAATTCTCCTATTGGGATAAATGAAATATCTAAATGGACCAAATCCTCGGCGAAAAATATTGGACTTGATGTCAAGCGGGTGAAAATTACGATCCATTCTAATCGAGCTGCCGCCGTAACTGAATTGTCCAGGAGTGGTATAGGTGAACAAAAACTTATGAAAATTACGGGACATAGCAACCCATCGTCATTAAAACCTTACCTTCAGTTAGATGAAGAACATCATAAAAAAATCATTGGTTCCATTCGTTCTATCGTCCAGGAAACCGTTACTACCACCGCTCAAAATACTAGCATGCAGCAAAATATTAACAAAAGACAAGAAAGTTCTGAAAATGAAGTTTTTTTTAATAATTGTGTTTTTAAATTAAATGAACTAATTTACATCTTATTTTATAATTTATTGATTCACATATTCATTAAATTGTCAACTCAAAAAACTGCCAGAAAAAATTACTCGTCCTACGGACTCGTAATTTTTTCAGGGTCAGTTTTTTCGTAAATTGCCAGGCAACAAAATTCTCATTGATACATGTCAAGTTTACTTCGACAAAAAAAAGCTCTCGTGATAAAAGATTCTCTACGAGCGAATTTGTGGGGTGGTGGGTATTTTCGCTTTTAACGACATCATTTTTTTCATTGAAATGATACCCTGAGGCCATCCATTAATAACGTCACACGAATTTCATGATTTTTGGAGCTCACCTCCATTGTTGTCGTAGGTAATTTTGAATTTATAAATCATTAAATTTGTTAGCAGGGTATATATATATCTGCAGTGGAACTGATATACTGATACGCAACTCGGAGAATATCGTTCGAAATTTTTCTATTATAAAACAACTACAACACATAAATAAAATAATCTTATATCCTAGCAACATATACAGAGTATATAAATGGATATCACATAATACAAAATATGTGATATTCCTGGCGACTTCAATCAATCCTATGTTTCTCGTACTCTGTATGAGTTTCTCTCCAATAAGACCTTTCGTTAAATAATCAGCTAACATATTGCTTGTACTAATGGAGTTGATTTCAATATCGCCAACACTCTGCTTTTCTCTCACGAAATGATAACGTATATCTATGTGTTTGGTTCTCGGTCTGAAACCTCCACTCTTGCTAATATCAACTGCTCCTTTGTTGTCACAATTAACGACAGTTTTGTGACAACTCCCTGGATTTATATTCTTCAAAAGTTCTTTCAAGAAAATTGCTTCTTGAGTTGCTGCACTCAATGCCATGTACTCTGCCTTGGTTGTCGAAAGTGCTACCGTTGCCTGTAACAAATCCAGTAGTGGATTTTTGATCATTTTGATCTCCTGCCCAATCCGAGTCGGAATATCCTAGTAGAGCTCATTTTCAGATTTTTGATAAACCAATTTGAATGCTGAAGTTTTTCTCAAATAACGAAAAACTCTTTTTACCGCCTGCCAGTGAGCTTTTCCGGGATTTTGGCTGAATCGAGCTAATTTACCAACTGCATAAGCTCTATGTCTGGACGTGTACCTTGTGCTGCATACATCAAACTGCCTATGGCTTCCTTATAAGCAATTTGTAACATTTCATTTCCCTCTTGATCTGTCCTTGGTGCCATAACTTTCGTCAATTTTTGATTGTTATCCAAAGGACTGTTAACTCCGTGACACCCTGACATTCCAAAACGTAAAAGAATTTCTTCAATGTATTTTTTTTGATCTAATGTGACTGTTCCATCCCTTTTATTTCTTTGTATTCCCATTCCTAAACAATAATATGCTTCATCCTTCATTTTGAATTTATTGGATAAACTTTTCTTGAGTTCAAATTTATCTTCAATATAGTAAGCTCGGGTAAGTGTAAATTTGGGGCAAGTTTGACTTTGCTCGCTATCTTCGCTAAACCGGGCGACACCCCAATGCCATCTATTGACGAATAGCATACACTCATAATGAATCCATAACCATCATATAAAATACAAAAGAGATCTTGTGAAATCCAAATATTTTCCCCAATTTTCTAACCTACAATTTATCAACCCGACCGAGTATAACGAGTTTATTTCAAGCTTCGAGTGTATTGTTAAAATCTAAGGTAAGAATCCATTTTATACACTTTTCTTCTGCCTAAACAATGAATCTGACTATAGATTGCCGTTTTTTCATGAAGTTGTTTTTTTACATTTTTCCATTGCATGTCACACTTACCCCGAAATCAAATGATATTGGGGATAGTGTGACCTATCTGTCGGGATAAGTGGGAACCTGGTTCATTTGGCCAATCTAAACAGTAATATTTTTTAGCTATAGTACGAAATTATATACGGAAATCTCAGAGAGCCAAACAATATACCTGGCCAGATGTGGAAGACATTGATATACTTTCTGAGGATGAAATAACAACTGTGCTTCCATCACCACTCGTCAGAAGATGGGGATCAATGAAATTCTCATTCGATTTTTCAGATTTCTACCTGTACATTTTTATTTTCAACAAATGTTTACTTTCAAGATTATTTTTTGTTTTTTTCCAATGGGGCATTTCAAATTCAATATTAAAAAGTTCCTAACTATGTTTTGAATAAAGATATCTCGAAACAAATAAATTGTGGTGAAAGTTCTTTTACTGTTTACTCATACCTGCCCCAAAGAGAGATTTACGTGCATTAATATCTTTAATTTAGCCAGAATCACACTTGCCCCAAATTTCCGGGGAAGTGTGACCTATGGAGATGTATATCTGAATATATAAATAAAATTCATGGAATACTTTTTTCAAAAGTTTTCTGTGGCGTATAACAAAGACTGACCTTCGAAGTAAATACCTGAAATTGGTAATATTAGTTCAGGTTCATCAGATGGACTAAATGCAATGCGAGCTAATGAAAATCACGGTCACACTTGCCCGAGCTTACCTTACATTCAGAGAAAATGAGTAGATCATCCACGAATATTGCTATTACTATTCTATTTCCATTTGCATTTTTGGTAGAAACACATGGATCTTTTGGTGATTGATGGAAACCTAAGACTTTAATGGCCGAATCTAGTTCCTGGTTTCAAGCTCTACTAGATTGTTTGAGTCCATACAGAATCTTATTCAATTTACAAATCTGTCCATTTGGAAGTTCCATGTAGATCTCTTCATTTAATTTCGGATGAAGAAAGGCTGTTACAACATCCATCTGATCAATTGTCCAGTCATATCTAGCTGATGAAGCTAAAAGAAGACGAATTGAACTATATCATAGTCGATGCCTGGAGTCTGAGAATAGCCTTTTGCTACCAGTCTAGCTTTGTAGCGTTCTATGTTTCCTGTTGCAGTCAGCTTCGTTTTAAAACCCATTTACTTTTTGTTGGTTTTCTGTCTGATGGAAGTTCACAAAGCGTCCACGTATTATTAATCTGATGAGCCCGTAGTTCTTCCTTCATAGCTTCATTCCATTCTGATGATTTTTCTCCCGACAAAGCTTCTTGAACTGTTTCAGGATCATTGGATATATCAGTCATGGCATGATAAACAAAATCAGAATTATAAATATAACTATTTGGACGACATGTTCTTTCTGATTGTTTTTATTGTTTCAATTGTGAAGTGCTGCATTATCTTGTACTTCATCGATTGTACTGGAATTCAGTTCTTCCAATGAATCTCCTTCACCTACGATAACATCAGCAGATGTGATTGATGATGATGATGGCAAGTACGTCCCTCACTTCAACAGGAGTTTCTTTAACTTTTATAGTTTGGAAATGCTGTAGATAGTCTTCCTGGATGTGACATTTTCAAAAAATGTGGCATTTCTGGCAATTACTATTTTCTTGGATACCAGGTGAACGAATCGGAATCCTTTTGAATTTTCACTGTATCCCACAAGTTTCTTTCGTTTCTCTTGAGGAATGTGAATCAATGATTTTCAACCAAATACATGCAGATTCGATTGGCTTTCGACCGGACCAAGCTTCTTCTGGTGTAGATTTCTGGAGAGCTTTCATGGGTGCACGATTCTTGAGATATGTGGCGGTGTTGACTGCTTCGGCACAAAATTCATTACCTAGTTTGGAGTGAATCAACATACTACGCGCATATTCCATGAGAGTACGATTTAGTCTCTCTGCTACGCCATTCTGCTCCGTGGTATACGGAATTATGGTGTCATGTTTGATTCCATTTGTCTTCAAAAACTGTAGAAAACAGTTGTTCACATATTCTGTGCCATTGTCTGTTCTGAGGCATTTGATGCTACATCCAGTTTCATTTTCAACAGCTGCTTTGTATTCAACGAATTTTTGTTTCACTTCGGTTTTCAATCGTAGAAAATTAATGGTAGATTTTCGACTGAAATCATCGGTGAAGGTCAAAAAGTATTTTGCTCCTCCAATAGATTTTTATTGAATCGGTCCACACAGATCGGAATACAATTCATGTGTCCTCGTAAGCTCTTTTCAAATTATCCCATGCTTCGTTAGCCGTTATAGCCTGTTTAGTTTCGGCGGCTGCTGAGGGTTTTAAGGAGAAATTGATTTTGGCTAGTGCTCTTTAGTCTGCATCTGGATCAATAGATTCGTTTGATTTCGGTTCCACACAAAACCAGAGTCTGGCATCCACTAGGAAGATTTCATCGAGAATTTCCAATCATTGTAGTTACTACCATTCAGATGTTTGGATTCTGCTAAACCTCCGACTGAAGACTTGTGGGTAGAATTGTGTATAATTCTTTGCGCAATTCGATCAATTTAGCTTGAATTTCCTCTACTGTGGTCATCTTGAAATTATAATGTCAGTATTTGTATGACAGGAATACAAATTTTCAGTTTCTTCTGAGATAGGCCGTCTTTTTGTAGAAATTTCTTGTGATTGCTTTCACTTCCTTTCTGGGCCCATAACCTGTTAGCAGGGTATATATACTGGGTGGCTACGGAAGTATTGCCTACAGAATATCTCAGTTATTGTATGAAGTAGGTTTGTGAAATTTGGAGCGTCGATATAATGACATAAGAGCTAGAATTTGAGCATACTGACATGTCGAAGTTAACTTCCGGTCTGACCGGAGGTAACATCAACTTCCTTATTTTAAATGGAAACCCTATTTTTTTTCTTTTCGCTTTATTCAGCATTCAATTCCCTTTCTAATGACATATCACAAGTTGGTATCTAACCAGAAACTAGATCAGAAAAAAATTATTATTGAAATTCACCGAGTAGGCCGTGGAAGCAAAATGAAAGCCAAAAATTGAAAAGTTGGCTATGGAAACCATACGTCACTTGATGACAGTTGCTACTACTGTGATATTTTATTTTCATTCGTCGGTGTTATAAAAAGCCGCCAAAAAAAATATTGGAAAAATTGGGAAAAAAACAATACTCTGTAGGTCCATAACTCAAATAGGAACATACAACTTTTTCTTGCCTGTACTATTCAGCATAACCATTCCTTTCTAATGATATAATAGAAAGTAATTTTTTGAAATGAAATACCAAAAAATCCAATTATTATTCTTCAAATAACAAAACAGATTATCGCCATACGCAAAAATAACATTAAAAATAATGTGGAATGATAAATTATATCCTGTAGGTTCTAGGTTAAATAGGAACATAAACGTACTTGGTCTGTGCCATCGTCCATAGATATTCTAATATCTACCTATGGACGATGTTTGTGCTATTCAGAATAATCATTCCATTGCAATAATCATTCGAACCAAAATATTAACAAGTAGGCTGATTAAGATGTATTTTGGAATGAAACAAAAAAGAAACGAGAGCTCTCACGAACGCTGCTATCCATATTATTTTGACGTTCGAAGTAGTGTTTTTGATTCTGCCATTTTAAAAGGGTTTGGAAATCGAAATCAGTTAGTGGAATATTCAAAAAATGCCCCGTTATTCACGAACCGAACAAATTGGCATGCTTCTCATTTATGGTGAATGTTTAAAAAATTCTTATGCCGCTGAACGATTGTATTTAGAGCGATATCCAGGGAGGCAGCAACCGTCAAGAAGGTATTTCCAGTGGCTTGAAGAAAAATTAAGAACTGAGCCTGATGTTCACGAAGACCAAGAAGCATTTGTTATTAATGAGGAAACTGAAATTAATGTATTAGCTTTAGTACAATATGATAGCACAATTTCCTCAAGGCAGATTGGCGCCGAATTAGCTATAAGTAAGGACTCTGCTAGGAAAATTTTGAAAAACATCGATTTAAATCCTTCAAGTATCAGTTGCATCAACATTTGTATGAAAATGACGATGAAAGGCGCCTGGAATATTGTAATTGGTTTCTTCGACAAAATGCTGAGAATCACCTATTTAACTATTATATCTTGTTTACGGACGAGTCAAGATTTACCAACAATGGATTATTTAACAGGAATAATACAAGGTAGGTACTGTACTTTATTTGGATTATTGTCGATAGTCGAAGTGTGAAGTGCTTAAAGTGTGAACGGTCTTTTGTTTCAGGTACTGGGCGATAGAAAACGAGCACCGGTTTCGACAAGGTGGCTTCCAGGAGAGATTTGGTGTGAATGTTTGGGCAGGAATAGTTGGAACTCATATTGTTGGCCCCATTCTTTTTCAAGGCCAACTAACCGGAGAGAGATACTTTAATTTTTTAACAAATGAAATTTCGGAATTCATTAACAACCTACCAGCGGAAATAACTGAGAGAATGTACTTCCAGCAAAAAGGCGCCCCTCCGCATAATTCAAGAATAGCGAGAAATTATCTTCAAAATCGCTTTCAAGAGAGACTTATAACAACCCATGGTCCAGTCAGGTGGCCACCAAGGTCACCTGATCTTACTCCGTGCGACTTTTTTCTATGGGGGCATCTTAAAAATAGGGTGTTTTCCACACAGCCTACAACTCTACATGAGCTAGAAGTAAAAATTCGTAGAGCTTTCCAAGATATCACGCCCCAAATTTTGAGAAACGTTTTACATGAAAATATCACCTGAGTCAATAAATGTATTGACGCTGAGGGAATGCATTTCGAACATTTGTTTTGAATTTATTTTATCTTTAATCCTATCAATTTGAATCTTTTTTTTCGATAAATCTGTTTTTTTGTTATTTGAATAATAATAATTGGATTTTTTGGTATTTCATTTCAAAAAATTACTTTCTATTATATCATTAGAAAGGAATGGTTATGCTGAATAGTACAGGCAAGAAAAAGTTGTATGTTCCTATTCAAGTTATGGACCTACAGAGTATTGTTTTTTCCCAATTTTTCCAATATTTTTTTGGCGGCTTTTTATAACGCCGACGAATGAAAATAAAATATCACAGTAGTAGCAACTGTTATCAGGTGACGTATGGTTTCCATAGCCAACTTTTCAATTTTTGGCTTTCATTTTGCTTCCACGGCCTACTCGGTGAATTTCAATAATAATTTTTTTCTGTTCTAGTTTCTGGTTAGATACCAACTTGTGATATGTCATTAGAAAGGAAATTGAATGCTGAATAAAGCGAAAAGAAAAAAAAATAGGGTTTCCATTTAAAATAAGAAACTTGATGTTACTTCCGGTCAGACCGGAAGTTAACTTCGACATGTCAATATGCTCAAATTCTAGCTCTTATGTCATTATATCGACGCTCCAAATTTCACAAACCTACTTCATACAATAACTGAGATATTCCGTAGGCAATACTTCCGTAGCCACCCGGTATATATATCTGCAGTGGAACTGATATACTGATACGCAACTCGGAGAGTATCGTTTAAGATTTTTCTATTATAAAACAACTACAACAGATAAATAAAATATTCTTATATCCTAGCAACATATACAGAGTATATAAATGGATTTCAATAATACAAAATATGGATCAACTAATTCCAACAAAATTGAATCAGCTCTTCCAAAATTATTTATATATATATATATTGTCCCGCATCAAAAAAACTTTAAATTCCATTTTATTCCTCCACCCTTACTAAGACACATCAAACATTCTTATTTTATCTGCATACAACTTCAATAATAATAATAATAATAATTATAATAATAATAATAATAAATCGGCTTTATTAATACAAAAGAGAGGGAAAAATATCAACAAATGACATAAGATGGTCCATAATTTTGGCGAAGTCTAGCTTGTAGCTATTCAAACTCAACCAAATTGGACCATACATTCACAAATAGTCAAGATACATATATACATAGAATTTGATTTTATTGCCTATTTATCCATGTTATCATTATTAACACTATTGTGGTCAGGGTTATCTTTGAAAAATTCCTCCATTGGCGTGGGTGATAAAGTTATTTATTCATTGTTCATTGAAAAGAAATTGTTTGTATTTATATTTGAATTTGTTGATATTGAGAATTTTGAATAGCTCAGGAAGATTGTTGAAAAATATTATTGAGTTGAAAGTGAACGATCTCTTAAACATGGCAGTGCGATGATGGGGCATTGTGAACTTATTTCTAAACCTAGTATTTCTGGAGTGTACATCGCAACGTGGAATAAACTTATTCTGCATAGTAGTTGAGTGGGGTGTAGTTTGAATACAAAATTGCCGAGGTGGTGCAGTCTCCGGTTTTTCATATTCAGCCATTTTGTTTCTTTGAACTTTTGTGAGATGGAATCAAACTTTCTGATACCGTATATCAAGCGACAGCATGAATTTTGAACCTTTTGTATTCTATTCACATCAGTTGACAGAAGGCATGGGCCGTATATAAAGTCGCA